>JAJQWJ010000020.1:0-600000 GCA_023637945.1 Phaethornis superciliosus | reverse complement strand
AGCAGCTCTGGAAAGCCTTGGCAGGTAATTGCAGAAGTACCAGAAAGGGGATGCTTCAACACAGAAATTTCTTTGTTATAACAGGTGCATCTTCAAGTAGATTTTTTCACAAGGTTTTTGTCTGGCAGCTGCATTTACTGTGCATTGGTTGGGACATTAGGAAACTTTGAGTTAGACATGAAAATTCATTGCAAATTATTACTCTCTTGCAGTGTAGTGATAAGCAAGTGGAGGGCTGTAACTTTCCCGCAGTTTTTATTAATTTACAGAGACCAACAAGGTTTCCAGCTCCAAGATTATAAAACCTTCTTCAATTTGCTCCTTTGAATTCTTTGCTAGCTAGGAATTAGTGGCATAAGTGGCCTTATGGAAGTGCTGAGTGAGGGCACCATGTGGCCATTGGAGGGGTAAGATGTTGTAAGAGAAAATGAGAGTGAGTTTGCTAACTCCCCCTGGCAGAGGTCTGATTGGCGTGGAAGTGCTTGAGGAGTAATGGTTTCAAAGTGGTTTAGATTAAATTTTAGGAAGAAATGGTTTGGTGTGAGGGTGCTGAGCCCCTGTCCCAGGTTGCCCCCAGAAGCTGTGGCTGCCCCATCCCTGGCAGTGTTGGAGGTTGGATGGGGCTTGGAGCAGCCTGGGCTGGGGGAGGGTCCCTGCCCATGGAGTGGGGGTTGGGACTGGATGAGCTTTCAGGTCTATCCCAACCCAAACTGGTCTGGGATTCTATGAAATGCAGGCAGGATTCAGCTGTAAAGCCTGATCTCTAAGGTTGAGGTTATTTGATAAACTGGTTCCAGTCCCACGGGTCTGGGAAAGATCCAGCTAGGTTGGAGTTAAGAATGGATTCCAGACTTCAGGGCCAAGTGCCTCCATTATAGACTTGGACCTCATCCCTGGCTTCTCCCAAGCTTTTATGAGAACTGAGGTAATATTCCTCCTGGTGGCCCTTCAGCTGGAAGGATGCTGGGACAGAAACTCTGCAGCACCTTGAGCAGTGCAGCTCTCCCTCTGCTGTGTTAACACCAGCTCTGGTAACTCAACACTCATCATTAGTCTCCAACAAACTTTAAATAGACCAATGACAGCTTCCTTCCTTAAATTCTTTCCCCAACCAGCTTTTTTTTTTTTTTTTTTTTCTTTTAATTTTACAATGTTAATTAAAAAAAAAATAAAAAAAATTAGTCCTTTAACCATGTAAAACTCACTCACAGTCTGGCCCATGAACAATGATCTCTTCCTTGCCTTGTGGACAATTTCCTATATTGCCTCCATGAGTCAAGCTTTAATGTGGGGTTTTTTTTCCCTTCCTACATTGCTACAAATTTTTTTTGGACACTAACCTTTCTGGGCACTGAAAACGAAAAGAATCTGGTATATTTTTAAAGCCTAAAGGACAAACTAAATGGCAGCAATGCACACTGTGTGTGGAGTGGGCTCGGGGAACAGGAGAAATATTTGGAGGTGTTGCTTTGCCAAGGTACCAAAGATGATCTCTTTGTTAGAGCTCAGCTCCTGTCAGGAAGGCAGAAATGCAGAGAGAGATGCCTCTGGGGGTACAAAAATGGCAAAGCAAAAGAAAGAGAATAATTTAGCTATTTAGTTAGAAAATACTTTCCTTCCTCTCCCTCCTGAAATAGTTGATTTTTTGGCAAAAATAGCACCCAATGTGTTTTGACTGAAATGGAAATACTTCAGTCTGGAGGGAAGTCATTGAGATACCTCCTGGGAGCTGCTGTTGGGAAACTTGGTGTCTCCAACCTGTTCCCTCTCCAGCAGGACTCCCACTCCCACCAAACACCAGGGCCTTCTCTTATGACCATGGAACTACCACGTCCCCTGGGAAATGCAGGGGGGAGTGTGGCATCAGGCACACAGCTCTTTTAGGGAAAGAAAATATCTTTTTATCAAGAAAAAAAAAATCAGGTCGTTAAAATTTTCCCCTTTTATCTCTTCATGGAGAAAATGTTGGTTTAGGTGAGAAGGATCTGGGCTGGGGATGGCTTCTTAGTGTTGGTGTGGTGCATCTCACAGAGAGGGTCTGATGCTGATCCCCGTGAGATTCTACTGTAAGAAACCTCGTTGTGGATCTAATCCCACATCCCTAATCCCCAAATCCAATTCCTGGGGGACTGGATGTTGGTGGTGTTGGAGCTGAGGATGAAGGAACCAGCCTATCTGTGCAGCAACCTCTCCCCAGGGAGGAGAGCTAAGGGCAAGGTCAGTGTGTCACCTCCCTGCAGGTTGTCTCCTTGGAAGGGGGAGATGGTGCAGATGCAGCTTTGGGGTGTCCTGCTGACACTGTTTCCATGAGGAAGGAGGTGTGGAGGTAGTGCATGGCAGCTCAAAATCTGTTAAGGCTGGGAGATCCCTTGGAAATGAGAAGATCTGAAGGTCACCGAGGAGGTTTGAAGGCTGGAGCTCCTTACCTTCCTCCAAAGCTACCAAAGCATCCCTCCAACAGGGAAATGATAGTGCTGGGGGTCTGCAGGCACAGAGGTCCTGAAGCTCACCACATCCCCTGGCATCCATTGCTCTCCTGTGTATCTGAGGGTTACTTCTTCCCAACCTCTCTCTCTTTTGTTCCTGGTCTTCAGCTCTGGTAAAAATCTGCAGCCCATAAGGGTGGAAAGCCATGGTCCTGTGGGGAGGAGCTGCTGGGCTTCCAAGGATTGAAATCCCACCTTTGGAATAGGCTCTCTTTGGCCAGCCACCGGTGCCCAGGGTTTGGGAAGCTTTTGTGGCACAATAAAAGGCACATTTCTTTGGTTTTTAGCTCCTGGGTGAGTTTCCCCTCCAGGACAGCTTGGCTGCTGATGTTTCTGGCAGCCACCACAGCAGTGGTTTGGCTGAAAGGTCCCTGCTGTGAGTAGGTTTCTGTAATTGGTATTGTTCAAGCTTGCAAATAAGTTCTCAGATGATCCAGGGATAGGTCCTCTCCAAGGGGCATAAGTGGTAAGATTCAGGGCTTCTCCTTCCCATGTAAGCAACAAGGTGAGCCTGGGGATAGGATTTAAAGATCTGCTCCAGCAGCATGGCTTGGGACAGGTGGGGAGGCCACCTCAGAGCCAGCTTGGTCCAATGGTTACAGCCCCAAAGAGGAAACCTTGTGCTGGAATCTGGGCTGGTGGCTGCCACTTCCCAAGGTGCTGCTGGACTACCTGATCTTTACACATTTCAGCAAGTGCCAGGATTCAGGGAGCATCCGGATGCCTTGGAGCCAGCCCAGGATGAGCCCTGCACCTCACCTGAAGTCTCTGAGAGCCTCTGCTCAGCCTCAGTTCTCCCTCCTGCAGAGCAGGGATCATCTTCTCCAGTCCCACTGCTGATGTGCTTGGAGAAACCTCTCCAACACACACTGTAGGGTCTTGCAGGAGAGGGCATTTCCAAGCATCCCACCTCAAACCAGTTTTTGGAGGAAAGGAACAAAGCATCCTTTCCATCAGCACTCTCCCTCCCAGCCTGGCTCTGCTGCCACCTGTGGCTCTGGGCTGTGTCAGCTCTGGGGGATTGATTTATTTCTCTTTTCTGAGAGCTCTGGAGAGGAGCTTGTTCCCTGGTCCAGGGATCCTCCATCCAGGACAACCAGGCTGATAGACTCTGGAGGAAAGGAATGGGAACAGCTACCAGCAGGGGAAAAAACAGCCCTGAATATTTAATCCATCTCCAAGTCAGCTTGGCAGAAATGAGGGGTTTATTTATGTGAATGTGCACACCTTCATATACTGATTTATAAATGCTATCATCATACGTAAATATAAATCTTGTGTATTGCACTCTGCCTGCATTTATCTATTTTATGTCTGGGTAGAAAATAGCAGTTGCGGTGGAAGGGGCATGAATCTCAAGGGAAAGATACTAAAAGGAAGGTGAAATAGAAGAGTGCTGCAGGGATAAAATGTGAGAGGGCTGCAGGCTCCTGGGAGGGATGTGTCTGTAGCCCTAAACAAGCACCGTGACACCAGTGTGCTGCCTTCATTTGTCAGTTCCATCACCTATTTATTAACTGATTGCTTTTCTGCCTTTTTATTTCTTTGCTTTTAGTAAAGAGTACCCGGTTGTTCCCAGGAGCACAGTGAGACAAAAAGTGTCCTCGAATCACAGCCCCTTCAGCGGCGAGACCAGGGTCCTTTCTGCCTCCTCCAACCTCAGCTCCCAGTACCAGTGTGAGAACGGGGTGTCCAGCACCTCCCAGGACCTGCTCCCACCTGCCAACCCCTACCCCATCTCCCAGGAGCATGGCCAGATCTACCACTGCACCAAGAGAAAAGGTCAGACCCTGCCTGGCACTTTCCCTTTCTGAAGGTGACATTTTGGTGTTGGGTTTGGATGTCTTCCCATGTCCCCAGGCTGGGCAGCCCCAGTTTGCTTCAAGGTGGTGTTTGAGGGTGAGCAAAGGGGTGAGGGTCGTGTGCTGGGGGTGGGCAGGTCCCCTGGGCTGGGCTGGGAAGCTTCTCTCACTGGTGATAGCCTAAAATCCCAGCTCCCGGGGTGGGAGTCTGGAAGGGGTGGCAGTACCTTTCACCCACGCTGAATCCACATTTGGTGAGATAGCTGGTGCTGGAGATAAAGATGGTTTATCTGTCTCCCTAGCTACTCAGGCAGGGTTAACCTCCAAGTGGACATAGCTAGAGAGCTTGGGGTTTGCAGTTTTCAACTAAGAGTCTCCCAGCTGGGAGACAGCTGTCCATATGAGGGAAGCAATTCCACTGGAATGCTGAATGGGGTGTGGGACAGGCACTCATGGGTACCCGTGGTGGTTCTCTTCTGGGGTGGCTGACCTGCTTTGACAGAGCTTGAGAGGGAAGTGGTAGATTCTCCCACTTTGCAGTCTTAGGCCCCAGCTCCATGGGGTGCTGAGACATCTCCTATAAATGATAGTATCAGGAGGGCTGGATCCTTGAGGTCCCTTCCCACCTGATGCTCCATGATTCCATGAAACTGGGAGGGCTTTACACTGCCTCCTCAGAGCTCATCCTGGTGTCAGCAGCCCATGATATCAACAGGGTAATTGCTCTTGGGCAGGAGTAAGCTGTTTGCAGACACTCCTTTCCTCTCCCAAAGCAATGGGAATGCTGAGGTGCTGGAACACTTGCAGGATTCAAATAGGGAAAGCCTCACAGCAGCTCCACTCCAGCCACTCAGAAGAAAATACAGAATTTCCAGGGCTGAATGCAACCCTGCAGGGTGGGCAGGTGATGGTTACTGCCTACCTCTGCTCCCCTTCCTTAGTATTTAGTCTGCATCATGTGGGAAAAGCTGCCAGGACTCGGTGTGCAGTTTTGAATGCACCAAGAATTTCTCCAGCCCAACAGCCTCTCCCCACAAAATATCTCCTCCTACTTCCCTGTCCTGTAGCTGGCCACATGTCCTTAGGAACATAACCCCTGAGGTGCTGGGATGTGCAGTGCAGACACAAGGTGTAAGGGAGCAGATGCTGGGATGTGCTGTCAAATGGGGCACAGAGCAGTGGGAATTTCTCTCCCATCCTTGGTCAGTCCCTTGGATGCTGCAAGAGCAGGTGTGTGGTGCACTAATCTATCAGCAAAATGGAAAGAGTTGATGACTCTCAGTATTTACCTGATGTGAGACTGAAGCAGAAAACAGAAGCATCATTTTCTGCCCCCTCCTGCTGACCAGGAGACCCTCGTGCTGGTATGGATTCTATTAATGCTGTGGTTGGAAATGGTGATGCTAGACTTGAGCTAGATGTGAGGTGGGGAATAAGGAGTTGCAGTGGGCTCCTGGAGTGTCCCCTAAGGTCAGAAGTGGGTTGTGTGGCCCTTTGTGCTCCTGTGCTGGTGGGGGACTGGGGCTTCAGGACACATCTGGGCTGCTGCTGGCGATGGAAAGGTTTGGAGATCCCTCCTCTGTGCTCCTTTGCCCTGGGAGCAGAGCTTTCACCACTCCTCTTCCCCTTCACAAAAACTAACCCAAACAAGCTGACCCAAATGGCACCAAACTCCTTCGGACAACCTCTGAGTGCTGCATGTCCCCCCATGGCAGAGCAATTCATCATTGGGCTCCACACTGGCAAGGTGATAAGGAATCAGCAGAGGTTTCCTTCCAGTTTTGGGATTCCCGCTAAGTGGTGTCTCCATGGGTGGTTTCCCCTCAATCCCCCAATTATCTCACTTCCTCTTATTGTCACAAAAGAGACCACTATCTGCTCTGGAATAAGCTCCCCGGCCCCTTTTGGCCTGCCTGGCCCTTGCAGGGGACAAGCAAAGCCAGTCCCTGTCTGGTGGGCTGATGGCCCCTCATTATCTCTGGGATGCCTTGAGTAGCACAAGCAGTTAAGGGCCTTTTATCAAAGCCGCCAAACGCTTTAATCAAAGAGAAGCAATGTCCTGTCTGATACCACAGGCTTCTTCCCTGGAGCTGGAGGTCTCAGGAGCCTCTGCTTTCCTCCCTGGGACTTTTTTTCCACCCCCCCCCCACCTCCCCATGCATCCAGCAAATCGAAAACAGCCACCAGGGCTTAAAGAAAAGAAACACAAAGTTAATGGGAAACAGAGAGCCAACATGAGCTGCCAAGAAGCTCTTTGCAAAGTGAAATTAATAAAAAAAGAAAAAACCCAAAAGTCACTGAAGATGAGCAGTTCTGCTCGCATACATCAGAACGTGACCCAAGGTTTCCTCTCAAACCCAGGCTGAGCGAGGCACTTCCTTCTAGCAGCAAGCAAGGAGCTCTGTTGAACTCAGGGAAATAACCTCACCTATAATACCCCTCCTTTTCTTCCTTTTCCAGCCTCTTCTCTCTGAGTGAATTATTCAGTGTTCCCTCTCAGCTCTCCTGCATAACTTCTAACAAGCCTCGCCATCTCGGAGGAAAAGGAAAGCCAAAAAAAAAAAACAACCCCAAAACTGAAAGCTCACTCTCGCAGCACCTCTGTCAGTCCACTGGGCTTGGAAATCTTATTGGTTTTGTTGGCTCATCAGCTCCCTCAGCACTGACTCCTCCTCAGCCAGTTCAGGCTTTATCTCCAGCCGATTGTTTCCTTTCCCTGTGGCTGTGGTTATGGATAAGCCCTAGCAGGGGCAGAGGGCAGCTCGGGTGGGTTTGAGACCAGCTGGTGTCTGTATTTTCTGTAGCAAATACCACCCCTGCTTTTCAAAATAGCCTCTCAGATATTGGCTCCTTCCAGCTTTGACATCTCCTGATGTTTCTGCATATCTCTCTCTCTTTTTTTTTTTCTTTTTTCTTTTTTTTTTTTTTTTTTTTTTTTTCCTTTTCAATCAGGAGGTCAAGACTTGGTTTAGGTTTGGGGACTGTAGCTGAGCCATGTGAAGGCACCGTGTCCAACTTCTTCCTTGGTGACCTCAGAGAAAGCTGTGGCTCTGTGGATGACAGTGTTGTTCTTAGCTGTCAAGTCAAGATGGATTCCCTCTGGAGATCTGATATGGAGTTACATTAGGGGAGAGCAGCAGGGCTGCAAGGGGATGTTATCTCTGAAGGCTCCTCTCCCTCAGGGAGCTGATCTTCTGGGTGAGGAAGGAAGGGAGGACACATCCCAGAGTCCCAAATCTGGCAGTTCCTGGGGTATGGGTGGGAGTGTGGGATGGAGGCATTGGGAATGACCCCAGCACGGAGTAGTGGGGTTGCTGCTCCAGGAACCTTCTGACCATGCTGAAATCACCCTCAAGGTGACAATCATCCTGCCTTGTATCCCAGCTCCACACTGAGGTTGTTTATGGCATTTCCCAAAGACTTGAGAGGATGAATTAACTCCCATCCTGCATCCTACTAAGGAGTGGCTTCAGTTCTTGATGTGGATTTTTAGGTTGCAACAAAGACCAGTTAGAGCTTTGCCTTTTCTTTTCTTTTCTTTTTTTTTTTTTTTTTTTTTTTTTTTTTTTTTCTGATTGTTCTCCACCTCTCCCTCTCATTGTTGCACTTGGGGAAGCCCAACAGGACTTCCCAGCAGGCTGTTGGCTTTCTGTCTTTCATTTTAGCCCCCCATCCCAATGAGGGCACTGGGGCTTGTTTTCCCTTGTGTTATCCTCTCCCTCAGACTTCCTGTGAGCTAAAAAGTCATCTCTCCAAACCTCTGTTCCCTCCCAGCCTTGCACAATCTCAACCACTTGGCAGATTTCTGGGATGCTTGCGATGCTGAACAGGAGGCAACTGGCACAGCTTCTCCCTGGGGAGGTTATACAAGTTGTCATCTTGGCATGCTGAGGGAGAAGAGGGACGTGGCAGAATCCACTGGCTCCAAGCAGTGAGGACCATGTCCTTCAGCCCCCTCGGTTGTACACCAGACATCCTTCATCTCCTTCCTGCTCCGCTGAGCTTGGCGGGGATGCCTTTCCCCCTGCTCCCCAAGCATGGGCACCGTGAGGGTGGATAAAGCTCTTTGTTGGTTGAACTGATTTCTCCCTCCTCCCACCCACTCTCCTCTTTCACCTGAGGAATCTGCAGAGCCAGGGATGGGCTGTCTTCTGCTGCTCAGCCTGCTGAGGTTAGGAGATGCAGTGAGCTGGCTGAGGCAGGAGCTGAGCTGCAGCCAGAGGTGTTTGCAGCTGAGGTTGATGCAGCACAGCCCAGGGCAAGGTGGTGCTGGGGCACTAAGGGTGAAGCAGATCCTGCCAGCATGGTGGGGAGGTGTTCACAGGGCTGCTCTGCACCCACCTTTTGCCTTGCAGCCATGCTGCCTGTGGCACTGCAGTTTCAGCAGCTTCATTTAGGGATCCATCTCTCCCAGCAGGAGCCTCCGCAGGCAGTGCTGGCAGCTCCCTCCTTCTGGAAGAGGTTCCAGCTTTTGATGTTGGGTTGTCTGGCCCACCACCCTTTTCTGTTGTGTTCTCCTGCAATGCCACACAGATGTATCAGAAACCACTGCTGAAATAACCAGCATGTCTCAGGTTCTGCCTCCTAGATGCAGGTCTGCTTTGCCCTTGAGGGATGACCATTTTGGTTGAGTCCATCTTTTTTCTTTTCTCCTTTGCCAGCCCTTGTCAGCCTCACACACTGGTATTGCCTATTCAGGCTCACGCTAGATTCATCCTAGACATCAGAGTGGATGAAACAACAGTGTTGGTGACAATTGCTCATTGTGTCTCCCTCACAAAGTTGGGATGAACCTACTGCTGTAATGTCCTGGAAGTCAGGGTGAGCTTTAAAAACTGAACCAGTCTGGTCTCAGCCTCCATTGTCTTCTGTCCCAAGGAGCTGCTTGTCATGAACTGGAAAAGAGCTCTCTTGATTTACACCAGGGGAAGAGGTGGGCCCAGTGCACCCTGAAGCCCAGAGATCTTGCGTGTTTGCATTTCATTCTGGACAGTCCTAATCTTGGAATTGGGGAAATTCCATTTAAAAAGCCATTTGTGTGGTATTTACAACCCAGCTGGAAGTAGTAAATAGCGGAAATCTTGGAATTGCTGCTGCTGCTCTCTCTTGATCTCCTTCATTAGATAGATCATCAAATTCCTTGTGAGAGCGCCAGTTTCCACCCTGTTCTGAAGGCTCCGTTTTCTTTGGATCTACTTCGGAGCAGCTTCTCTCAAGCTCTGGCAGCTTGTGCTGCTTGGCTTTTTGAGGTTTGAGGAGTATTGAGGGGCTGGTCACCAGGGATGGTGGCCACCCTTGGCTTCAAACAATAGCAACAAGATGCCCAGCATCTCCCCGAGGTGCCCAGCATCTCTTAGGGTTCAGTGGCAACAGAAAGAGAAGAATCAAGTGCTAGCAGGGCACCAAGATCAAACACCAAACCCAGAGGAGATGAGACAATTACTGCCCACATTCTGCTTACTCTGGTGCTGAGGAGGTGAGAGGATCTTCAGGAAGAGGATCATGGCATTGAGGGACACTGTGCAGGCTCCAGGGCAGTTAGGGATGACTGACCTGCAGCCTTCAGCATCTCAGGAGAGCTGGTTAACTTTTGCCATTCTTTTTTTTTTTTTTTTTTTTTGATGTCTCCTTCTCACCTCCAGATCTGTTCCACACTTCACCTGCTTTACACTGGCTCTGGTGTAGTCTGTGAGGAGTGGTGGGACAATGCTGGATCAGAGCAGGGAGCCTGGATCAGTGTAAATTCATCATCTGGCACAAGCTGGGGACCTCTGGTCTACATCATCCCAGCTAGTGATGAAGCTGGACCATTCTCTTCCCTCCCCAGCACCCTGAAGTTATATCGATGGGAAAAATATCAGGAAGAGGGGCCAGAGGGCAGGCAGAAGTTTTAGGATACTTCATTAGCCAGTGGGTCCTCTTTGGAGGTGGTTAAGATGTCCTCACACATCTTAAAACCTGGAGTGACAGTGCCCTTTCCACATAGAACACCAGTGAGCCTGGCTCTGGAGAAGTCAGCAGAGCAATAGAGAGATCTTACAGGAGGGAGGACATCTCTGGGATTCCCACTGAAATTCTGTGTGTTTTTATTTTTCTCCCTTCCCCTGTGGTGGATTCTGGAAGCAAACTGGGACCGGTGGGGCTGTGGCAGGCAGTGAAATGTCTGGGCTGGCTGGAAAAATCAGCAGGCTCAGGTTGTCAGTCGTTTTTACCTAATGGAAAAAACCAGAGTTTGACCGGTTTGTGTTGTATATTTAAAAATAAAAAGAAAAAAAAAAGGAAAAAAGAAAAAAAGTAAAATAAACAGTCAAACCCCAAGCCAATGATTTCTAATGCCAGCAGAGTAATGGCGGTTTAATGCTGAAAACTTTATTAGCAGAACAATGCTTCATTTTACAAGACATTGTTTTTCCACCCTAGTGTTCTTATTACTCAGTGGTGGGTTAGGGATCCAAAACTTTTTGGCTGTCTGTAAAAAACTAGAGCTCAGGCTGTTCTTTCAGTTCTTCTCCTGTGCTAGACCAGTGCCCAGGAGGGAGCCTAGCCCTTTGCTCTCAGCTTTTGTCTTTCAGGGGATGACATCCTCTCCACTGCTCCTTATAAAATCATTAAACCCCAGACTGGGTTGACTTGGAGGGACCTTCTAGATCATCCAGTTCCACCCCTGCACTGACAGGGACACCTCTCACTGGACCAGGTTGCTCCAAGCCCCATCCAACCTGGACTCCAACACTTCTAGGCAGGTGGAATGAACCTCATCATGTTGAAGGAGGCTGAGACCCATTTGCATCTCTCTTCTTAATGTTTCAGCTTAATTTAAGAGATGAGACTGCATCACTTGTTTATTCCATCCCACCTCCTGCCCCCACTTATGGCCAGGAAGAGGAGGAAGAGGATTTGATTGCTGGGGCTCTGCTCTGCAGGGACTCCAAGTTTTTTGTTGCCAGGGAGCAAGTGTAGGATGGGACTGGGAGGCTCTCCCCCTGAATTTAGGGGCAGCTGCTGTTGCAAAGCCAGGGGATACCAAGGGCAGGGTCCCCATGGTGTGTGCCTGCTGCCAAGACAGCAGACAGCAGCAGTTGTTCTTCTTGGAGTGGCAGGCACCTGAGTGGGAGTAAGGGGTTATTTTACAAGCAGAGTGGGTGCAGCTTCCAGGAGAAAGCCTCTGGCTGTTTATAGCACTGAGAGGGTGTGTGTTTAAAAGAAACAAAAGGTGCTGCACTGCCTGTCTGCACCTCCAGGAGTGAGACATGGACACTCCAGCAGCAGCACCTGTGGCTTTGCAAGTGCTCCTTGTGAGGGGTGGAGGCAGGTGCTTTTAGTCCCCTTCTTTGTGATACTGTTCTGGGTTTTTTGCCTTTATATTTTAGGGGTGAAGAAAATTGTAGTTCAAAGTATGTTGGTCAAGAAAATTCTGGAGAGGGCTACTCCTTCTAGTATTCTTTCCAATTTTACCCCTGTTGAAAGGGTGCAGCCACGTGGGGCTTTAGGAGAAGTGGGATGTTGGTTTTTCTGCCTGCACCAGGAATCTCGTTCTTGAAGCAGCAGCAAAGTTAAGCTGGGTCAGAACAGGCTTCCCTTCCCTTGCCTCACTGTCCTTAAAATCTCTTGGTGCAGTGCTCGTCCCTGGGAACTCTGCCATTCATTCCAGCAGAGCTGGATTTCATTTGATCACCCAGCGAATGAAAAAATAAGAGCGGGTTCATTTATTCAGTCTGCTTCACCCTGGAGATTTCACCTAAATTGTTTATCTCCTTCCCTCTGTTGGCTTAGGCTGCCTCAGGAAACAAAGGGCTCTGCAAGCTGTGCCTTGGTGTTTCTAGATATGAAATTTACTTTTCTTTTTTTATTATTATTTTAAAATTTTTATTTAATTTTTTGTGTGTTACACTTGGCTCCAGCACACAGCCCTGCCTGGATTTCTGTGCCCAGCTCCCTTGGCATGGCTAAAACCCAGGGCTGTAAACCTCCAGATCTGATTGTCTCAACTCTATCATCCCCTGGGAGGATTTTTATTGTGATCTTCATTTTTATTTGTCTCTTTTATCACGGAAATACGTAATTGTAAAGGCTTTCGGTTAACAGCATCAGCCCTGAGCCTCTCAGATGGGAGCAGGGTCCTGTGGGGTGCACTGCATCCCTGGGGCAGATGTCAACCTTCAGGTCAAAGTGCTGGTGGCAGAAAGGAGCTGAGGAGCTCGGAAGTGTAGGGGTGTCTGGGGGGCATGACCGTGCTTCAGAGGCCCTCAGCATCTTCCAGCATCTTCCAGCCTTGCTTCTCCTCTCTGAGCTCTTAGCTGCTCTTGAGCTCCTTTCCATGGTGCAGCAGCCAGGGCCACGTGTAAGGCTTGGTTTCAGCAGGACAGGTGGAGATGGATTCCAAGAAGGGATGGGGGAGATGGATTCCAAGAAGGGATGGGGGAGATGGATTCCAAGAAGGGATGGGGGAGATGGATTCCAAGAAGGGATGGTGGCTTCCCAGTGCCATCACTGAGGGCAGGGTCTGGATCAGCCCTTTGCTGTGTCCTGGGTGAAACCTGGGTTGTGGGCAGGGAGGTTCAGCCGAGGGCGTAGCGTTGCTGTTCTCTACCGGGACTTTTCTCTCCCAGCAGATGAGGAATGTTCCACCACCGAGCATCCCTACAAGAAGCCCTACATGGAAACTTCTCCAGCAGAAGAGGATGCTTTCTACAGGCCCAGTTACCCCCAGCAGCAGGGACTGAACACATCGTACAGGACTGAATCTGCCCAGCGCCAAGCGTGTATGTACGCCAGCTCTGCTCCCCCCACGGACCCCGTGCCCAGCCTGGAAGACATCAGCTGTAACACCTGGCCCAGCGTGCCCTCCTACAGCAGTTGCACAGTGTCTGCCATGCAGCCCATGGACAGGTTACCCTACCAACATTTCTCTGCCCACTTCACCTCGGGGCCTCTGATGCCGCGGCTCGGCAGTGTGGCCAACCACACCTCCCCCCAGCTCGGAGATACCCACGGCATGTTCCAGCATCAAACCTCAGTTTCTCACCAGCCCATCGTCCGGCAGTGTGGACCTCAAACCAGTGGCATCCAGTCCCCTCCCAGCAGCCTACAGCCCCCGGAGTTCCTCTATTCCCACGCTGTGCCTCGAACCCTTTCACCCCACCAGTACCACTCGGTGCACGGGGTGGGCATGGTGCCAGAGTGGAGCGAGAACAGCTAACGGGGAGGGGGGGGAAAGTTTGCAAGAGCATCATTAGCCACAGGGGAGGGGGGGTGGGGGGGAAAGGGGAAAAAAAAAAAAAAAGTATAGAAAACCGACACAAAAGTGGGGGGGAGGGGGGGAAAAAAAATACCCTGTCAATAATAAAAGTGAGAGTATTTTGTGAGACTCCTTTAACCAAATGTTCACCGGTAGCAGTGGAGAGGGAGGGATGCTCTCTTCTCCCCCCACCCTGTTTTTTGGGTTTTTTTTCTTGGTGTATGGCTTTCTTTTGTTTCAAAAGGGACAGCAACAGATCGGCACACTTCTCCCTCACCACCATCCCCACCTGGTTTGTGTTGCTGTCACCTCCAGCCCTGTGTCCTTGTCCCCCCCTCCCTGCCCTCCTGCTCTTTTTTTTTTTTTTTTGTTCTCTGAGGGACACGAAGCTCCTGCTGCCTTTCTCAACACACTCAGAGTGCTTGAATGAGAACAACTAGGATGTTACTTTTTTTTTTTTTTGTGGTGTTGATGTTGACAATGTTATATAATAAATAATAATATATATATATTTTCTTTCAATTTTCTCAAAAAAAAAAAAAAAAAAGAAAAAAGAAAAAAAAAAAAGGAAAGAAAAGCCCTTTTTCCAGTGGGTGGATTTTGGAGTGGTGTTGCTTTTTTTTTTTTTTTTTTTTTTTTTTTTTTTTTTAATATATTTTTCTTTTTTTTTTTTCTTTTTTTTTTTTTTTCCCCCTTCTCATTATTATTCTCACCATTATTTTTTGACAGCAAGAGGTTTTCCCAAAGCCACGAATAAGGAAAGCAGGTACCTACCTCACCCAGGCATTGCCTCCCTGCCGGGTGCCACGTTCCCTTCCAACTGCCCCAAATCACCTCCCACCAGGACCCAGCCCCATAAACTCATCTCCCTTCCCACTCACTTTCAGGGAATTCTTTCCCTTTTCTTTCCTTTCTTCCCATCTCCCGGTCTATCCCCGTCCATCAGCTGTCTCTGGTGGAAGTGGTGAGGTAGCTTTCAAACTTGACAACATCCACAGCTTGTCTCCTGCTGGATTTTTCCTGGGAAGCGGGGCTCGGAGCCAGCTGTGAGCAGGGGGGGAGGGAGGGAGGGAGGGAGGGGGAGAGGATGCAGACAGGGAAAGGAAAAAGTTTGCTCATAAAACTGATGCTGACGCTTGTTTGCAATCCAGGACTTTCGGTTTATTGGGTTTTCCTTTGCTTCCTCTCAAAAAACCAAAGAGAGATTGGTCTGGGGATGCTGGGTGAGGTGTTAAGAAGATGTGTTTAAAAGGAGCAGAAAACGGTTGTGAGAGGCTGGGTGTGGGGGAAGCAAGAAGAGAAGAAAAAGACAAATGTGTGTAAGTAACAATGTCTGCTGCAGAACTTTTCAGGTGTAAAAATTTCCTGGTACTATTTATTTATACATGGGAGTTCACATGGCTGGCAGCACGGCATGAAGCAGCTGATTCAGAGGGGTTCAAGTTTTTATTGAAACAGAAATTTGCTTTCTATTATTTTTTTTCTTTTTTTTTCCTCTCTCCAAGCTGTGCACACTCTATATAATTTACATATATTTTTAATTAAAAGTAATTCTAAATACCAAAAGAGGTATACCTGTGTGTCAGCACCTGGGGAATGTGGTTGTGAATGAGTGGGAATGCTGGGGTGTGTGTGGGAGGGATCACAGATGGGTTTCCAAAGACGTGTGGCTAAGAAGAAAAAAAAAAAAGAAAATCCCTACCTAGCTACACTTTCCTATTCTTGTGTGCCAGTTTCTTGTCAATAAATGCCACGTGCTCTCAATGGTGAAGGACCTGCCCACATAATTTAATTTAATTTTATTTTTTTAAATTTTAATTTAAGGTGCAGGGTTTTTTTTTTTGTTGTAGTTCTCTCTGCCTGATGCCCATAAGTTTGACCTGTCTGTATTTCTGGTGTGCCACTGGAGGTCCAGCACCCAATAGGGAAGGCTGTCAGGTAGGGATGGGCTGAGGGTAGACTTCTGGGTGCAGGGCTGTGTGTTTGTCCCCTGCAGAAGTGCCCAAGTCCCCCAGGTCCTTCCCACCCAAAGGACGTGTTCTCCTGGGGTCACTTTCCTCTTGAGGCAGATTGAGAAGTGACCTTGGGAATCCAGGTGGATGCTGGGGTGGCACTGGGAAGCCCTCTCTCCCTTTCCCATGCTGAGGGGATGGAGCTGGGCTGGTCCAGGGGAGCTGCAGGAGTCTGAGTGAGGGAGGGGAGGATGGTGGATGCTTCACAGGTGGGAGACAAGATGGGGAAAAAAATGCATCCACAGAAATAAAGAGATTGGGTGTGAGAAGCCCAGCAGAAAGGTCTCATCCGTGTGGCTGGAGTGCCACGGTTACCCCAGGGGTTTGGGAACAAACCAAAGTGTCCCCATGGCTGGTGGCACCTGGGGGACAGCATCTGCTGGAGCTAAAGGGCAGATTCTTCCTTTGACTCTCTCTGCTTCTGCTGTCTCTCTGCTGCTGTCTTCCTGCCAACCATTTCAGGAAGGTTGGCTCAGGATGGGATGCTGGATCACACCCCAGGTATCAGCCCCAGGAGCAGGAGATGTGGGCATCACAGAGCCTGGCACCTCAGGCTGTACCCAAAGCTGTCTGTCTCACTGCAGCCACTTCCAGGGAATTCCTCAGCCATCCTGTTGCTCAGTAAATCACATGCTGCTCCTCCAGAATATGCAGCTGGCCAAGGTTAATGACTGAGTTGTATTTTGAGTTAAGGGATAAAAAAAAAATTACACTGTATTTAGCTGTCAATCACATCGTGTTTCCCAGGTTTTGTTACCTCACTGCTAATCACATAATCCTCACCATGTGGTAATTTGCATCTAATTAAATTGGCAGTGGTTACTCTGTGACTAGAGAGGTCTTACCCAAAATGTATGCTATGCATCTCTGGGGGGATTAAGGAAACTAAAGTCCCATAGTAAAACATTTCTCAAGGGTCAGAAGGAAAGCCCCGAGCTTTCAACTTGACTAATTTCCTCAGAGTTCCTTGCATTATTTTTTTGGCTCTTTGGTAGAGTTTGTGCTGGGCTCTGGGTGCTTGGTGTTGGCTGCTGGAAAGCCAGGTAGATCCCTGAGGATGCTGCTTTCTGGAGCCACATTGACATGAAGAGCAAGGGGGATGGAGCTGGCACACCAGCAACGTTTGGGATGAAGGCAAAGGTGGGTTTGAGGCTGTGATAGAACCTTCTCCTCTTTTTGAAGAGTTTGTTCCTGGCTGCTGCTTCAATATGGCACTTCTGGGCTTGAGCCATAGTGGAGCCTGGTCTGCTGATCCATTGGGATGAGCAGGACTCTGAGGAGTCAGGCAGGAGGTGACAGGAAAAGGTGATTTACTCGGGTCCATGGTGACTCCCAGCCTGGATGTGAATGTGCCTGCTCTACCATAAGCCTTGAGAAACACCTTAACTTTCTTCCCAACTGCCCCCAAACAACACTGGGAGCTGCAAGGAGGAGGGTGTTCTCTGCTTGTGGTTGTTATTTTGTGTTACAAAGAGCTTTTCCTTCATTTCCCTTCTTATGGACTTATTCCTTAGCAGATTATGAGAATGAAGATGCTAATAATAAACCAAATAAAAAAATAGGAAAAAAAATATAGGGGTTGCTATTGAAATAATTGGATAAAAGAGGTGGTTAAATTCACTCTGTTCAGGTCTACACTGGCAATTAACCCCAGGAGGCTCTGAAACCTGAGGAGGATGATGCCAGGGTGGCACGAGGGACCAAGCATTGCCACCAGCAGCGTTTCCCTCCTTGCCTTGTAGGAGCCATAAACCAATCCTCAGCATCCCATGGGTACCACTGAGGGTGCTGGGGGTGGGCTGGACCTAAGGTGCTTTTGTCAGGAGCATGGGGACAGGGATGGTGGAAGAGTCCTGGAGAGCTGGGTTTGCTGCTCCCACTTCCCAGGGAAGAGACCTGGAGGGTGAAGTGTGTCCCCAGGTGAGGAAAGAGCTGGGAATGGAGGGGAGGTGGAGGAGGGCTGGGGGGCTGGAGAAGGTGGTGGTGGCCCAGCATCCCTCTGCTCAGACAGGGGATCTTCCTCACCTCAAACCTCTTCCTTTGGGTGACAGCCTTGGAGCAAGATCCCTGCTCCAGCAGAGCAGAAAGCAGCTGTGAACCATCACCAGGCAAGAAAATAAACCCAGAGCTTCATATACAAACCCTAAGAAGTAAGTGCAGGTTGTGTGATTCCTTTGAGTGCAGAAGGGGAGGAGGAAGCCCAGGCTCTGCTAGAAACATCTTTTCAAGAGCCAACACCAATTCCCAGGCTGCGGCCTCAAGGCTGCTGGTGTTGTTATTATTATTATTATTATTACTATTATTATTTTCCCAGCAGTGCCCACAGCTGGTATCTGGGAGGGTTCCCCTTCATGGTTCAAGTGCTGGGACCCAAGGGTTCTGGGTCCCCTCTGTGGCACCTGCTGGGATGGGCACTTCCCAAACCTGCCCTGGAGAATTGTTTTTTTTTTTTTTTTCCCCAAGAGATGAGGATGCTGAAGAGGGGCAGAGCTCCCCCAGCCTCCTGCTCAGGGTTGCCATGCCTCCCTCCCTGCTTCTCAGGACCAAAAACTGTCTTTGTGCCTCCAGGGCTGAAGAAAAAAAAACCAAAAAATAAAAAAAAAAAAATCCCAAAGTCTCAGGATTCTTGCTAGATTTTATGATTCTTGCATAGATTTTATGGTGCTTCCAATTCTGGTGATTTTATGATGGGTCTCATGAGCTTTGCAAAAGTGTTTGTTTTGTTTTCTTAAAGTTTCCAGTTCCTGGAGTCCTGTGAGTCCATGAGACTCTCCAGTGATTCTGAATTCATCCCCCCTGCCCCATTTCTTTTTTTTCTTTGTTGGGTTTTAGGGTATATATAGTCAAGTGGGAAATTTGACTAGTATGGAAAGTGAGGCAGAGCAATGACTTGGCTGGAGGTGGGTCTAGAACTCATCACCAGAACATAAATATTTTGCTTTGCTACTTTGCTTTTTTTTTTTTTTTTTTTTTTTTTTCTCTCTCTGGAAAAATGAATGCCTTTGCTGCATTTTGTTTTCAGTAATAAAAATGTCAAAGTTTTTAGTGAATGGAAAACATTCAGAAAGAGGCTTGAATTAATTCCCCCCCCCAAAAAAAAGAAGAAAAGGGAGAAATATTTTGTTTACATTTAGGAGATTTTCGTCTTTTGCTATTTCAAAGGATTTTTCAACTATTTCAGGGAGAAATGTTGCTGTGTTTCCCTTAGAGCCCACCAGAGCTGTGGCTCTCATGTCCTCTGCTTCTTTTACTTTGTTAAATACAAATCTGCAGCCTTGGTGCCTGCTTCTGGTTGTGCTGCTCTGGGGGATTTGCAGGCTTTGTCCTGCACCCAGGAGGAGTGAAATAAAGTTATAAATCAGCACTGCTCTGCCCCTGGGAGGGCAATATTTGCATTTTGGTGTCACACCAAAGGATGCTGGTGGGGCAGGGATTTCCTGGAGACATCCTGGGCAGTGGGGTTGGGGTCTTGGGGACATCCTGGGAAGTGCCCAGGGCAGGAGGAGATGGATGTGGGATCAAGCAGGAGATGCCCTGAAGGATCAGCAGCTGATCCCTATCTCCATCTCCCAAATCTTCCCAGCAGCACCCATCCCACCTGGGGCAGCCCTCCCACCCCACTGTACAAAGGGAAGGAAAAGGTTTGGCCAAGGGGGGGTTTGTCTGGATGTGTCCTGTGGTGCTGGAGATCTTGGGAGCACCTTGAAGAACAGGTGGGTGAAAAATCAGGGATGTGGAAGTGGAAATCAGGGATGTGGAAGTGGAAGGCAGGGATGTGAAATGGAAATCAGGGATGTGCAGTGGAGGTGGCAGTGGGTGCCTGTGATTGGGCAAAAAAACCCCAAACACTCAACTTGGGAAGAAAAAAACCCCTCATTCAATCTTTCCAAGAGAAACCATGACCAGAACTTAATACCTCCCCCCACCAAGCCCAGCCCACTTCACTGCTGCCTCCCCTCAGAGAGTGGAAAAATGGGGGTTTAGGGTCAGTTCCCCTCAGGGGGTAGGAAAGGGGGGGCTTAGGGTCAGTTTCTCTCCAAGGATGGGCAGGGGGGGTTTAGGGTCACATTCTTCCCCTGCTCCAGGATCTGATGGTCCCCCTCATGGGAGGGTCCTTCAGGAACCCCCCAGCATCAATCCCTCAGGAAGGGGCTGCCCACAGAGCCCCAGAATGGTCAGGGGACCTCAGGACCTCTGAGGATCTTTCCTGCCAGGTCAGGATCCTCCAGAGCTGCCCGGGGAGATGAAGACATCCAGGTGGGTCCTGAATACCTCTGGGGATGGAGACTCTACCACCTCCCTGGGCAGTCAATTCCCCAGTTGTGTTGCCCTCAGAGGGAAAAAGTTATTTTCTCATATTTAATTTAAATCTCTCGTGTGCCAGTTTCTATCCATTACCCCTTGTTCTGTCACTGGGGACCACGGAGAAGAGTCTGGACCCATCCTCCTGACACCCATCCTTTATAAACATTGATAAAATCCCTCCTCAGCCTCCTTTTCTCCAGCTAAACAACCCCAATTCTCTCTTCCTTTCCTCACAGGGCAGATGCTCACTCCTTTAACCATCTTGTGCTGGGCTCTCCTCAGGAGTTTTTTGTCCTTCTTGAACTGGGGAGCCCAGGACTTCACACCGCAGCCCAGCAGAGCAGGGGAGAGGGGGAGAACGGGCACAGCCCTTCCCTACGTGGGGAACAAAAAGTAATAAAACTTGGTTTTGGTTCGTTTCCAAATGTCCTACACAGAGATGGTGTGGTGAGGGGAGGAGGCAGCACTGAACAGCCAGGGTCACAGGTGACCTGGGTGACCTTCAAAGCCTCTAAAAACACTTTGCAGAGGAAATGAAATGCTGCTATTGCACCAAGCTGGGTAACTGGGTTTGTTTTTTTTTGGGGTGGGTTTAAACCAGCACCAAAACACTGCTTAGGTTGGAATGACATCATTTGCTTAGCTCATAGAGGAATAATTGTACTTTTCCCTCCTGTTTTTAAGCAGATCATCTGAAACAATAAAGTGTGTTTCTGTGTAAAGCATCTCCTAGAATGGGAGACAATAAAACTCCTTAAGCTTATAGCTGCTGGAGTAGGAGGTGAGGGCAGGTTTTGTAGCAGTTGTTGAATTTTTTGTTAAAATAATCTGATCTGAGTTTTTTAGTTTGTTTGTTTGTGGTGTTTTTTTTTTGGTGGAAAAAAGGCAGTTCTCATGTCACAACACTTCATGTTGCTCAGCTCTAATCAGTATTCAAAAAAAAACAACAAATGAAACATGACAAGATCAAGACTAGGAAACAACAGGACCACTTCTTTCCTAGCTGTGCTATAGAATTAGAAAAAATGAAATACTTCTAAATCTTGAGTACTTTCGTAATATCTGCCTTCCAGGCATCATGGCTCTGTTTATGCCAAGATTTGAAGGCTCTTGTCTATGAGGAGGTGGGCTCATTACTTACAAGGTAAAGCTGATCCTTATTTTTGATTTTATTATTATGAGGGGTTTTTTGAACCATATTTTTAATTATGTTTAATGTTGCTGTGCTTGGATTTTACTCCTGTTTAGAGAGTTGTTAATGAAATACAGGCAAGCTGTGTATAATACCCCCTTCCTGCTCTGACTGGGGCAGGTTTTAGGACAATTCTAACAACTTGATCACTTACTGATGGATAGGCTAAGATGCTCCTTGTGTCCAAAAGCTGGGGCCAGCCTGTAGTGCTGCCTCTTGCTCCTGAATTTTTTTTTTTTTTTGACCTTCAGCCTGAAAACTGTAATTGTTTTTGGTGGCTGGATTTGGCTCAGGAGGGTGAAAGGCACCCAAGAGACAGCTGCAGCTATTTGGTTAGGCTCCTTTATTTAGGGTATTAAGCTACAATGTACTCCCTGGAGCATCTAACCCTTATCCAAAAGGCTTTATCCATCAGTCCTGGCTGCAGCAGGGCTGCTGTTGGGATTCCAGTAGGAATATTCCCATAGCCAGGTTATATATTTGCCCATGGCTGGACAAAGGTCTTGTGGGTTGTGTTGCTTTGGGGCTTGAGGCATCCTGGTGAAGCTGAGTGTGGTGGAACTCTGAACTGAGCCCTGTGCTGCAGGACAGCTGAGTGGGATGACAGAGGGAAAAGAGATCTGTACAGGAATGAGAATAAAAGTGCAGCCAGAGCCCAGACCTGGCTTGTAACTGTTTGGGATTCAATCAAGGTTCTGAGACTTGCTTGGGGAAAAGAAATTAAACGACAGGACAAAAAAGGTCAAGTGGTAAAACCAGGAAACTCCTGTTTCAGCCTCTGGGAAAAGCCAAGTGACCACTGCTTTATCCATCCCCTCTGGAGTGACCCCAGCAGCTGGCAGTGCCTGGGGGGGGATGTTCCCTGGGATCCCAACCCTTCCAAAGTGCTTAGTGCTGCTCTGCCTGGCAAGCAAAGAGCTTCTTGGTGACACCACCCTGGCCTGTCCCCTCCTCCTCTTGTCAGGCTACTGCCCAAGGGGCTCCTCACTGCTGTGGTTGGTGACCATGACCTTTCTGTGCAGAATCTCCTGGGGTTGGTGGTGGGGAGGAATCAGCCTGGGTCACCTGGCAGTTCTTCCTCCCCATCCACCTCCTGTCTTCAGGTGGGATGGAAAAATTTTCAGGCTCCTTGCCTCCATTTCTTGAGCTGAAGGAGAGGAGGGGAAATGGAGGAAAATCCCTTACGTTGCTGTACTTTTTTGACACATAAAAGCTTTTCTTTGAAAGCAAATCCCTTTTTTTTTTTTTTTTTTCCCCCCCCCCCCCCTCTCCCTCCTTGTGGCATTAGGGCTCAAGAAATTCCTCGGAAAATAATTTGTCAAGGCCCTGCCTGATCAAAGCCATATATAAAAGGACTTTTTTTTCTTAAAGGGGGGAAAAAATCCCCCTCCGAGCTCAGAATGAATTGGCAATTCATTTACCCACTGTCAGATAAAGTAGCTCAATCCCTATCACGTCTTTAGCTGGAGCTGTGGCCAGAAGGAAGCAATTCTCAGCCCACTGTGTGTACATGTTTGGGGTATGTTAGTGATTAGGGTATTCCTGCCTGGGGGATGCAGAAAGATATGACTCAGATTTGCAAAAAGCCCATAAATCTCCCTCTTTTTATTCAGAATGTGTATTTTATAGCCATTTCCTGGCCAATTGCTGCCTCGAATAAATATGTAACATATCTCTGTGTGTATAGTTTTTTGAGGTCCAAACGTTGGGCTCCCTTTCAAGAGCCAACTGTCTGCTCAGGAGAAGTTTGAAGGTCATTCTTTGCTCTTCTTTCACTCCCAGAAAAATCTCTTCAGTGAGCCCCAACAGGCTGCACAGTGTCCTGGTGGCACCTGCTCCTGTCCTTGTTCATCTCTGCTGAAGTGACCTGGAAATGGATGGGGTGGGTGGGTAGGATTCAAAGGGCACTTTTAGGGTCATCCAGGCGCCGAGACAGGATCAGCCAGATTGAAAACTGGAATTGTTGGTCTGAAAGCTCAGGCAGGATTTTGGTAATCCCAGCCTGGTATCAGTCAGGCCCCGTGCAGGGTATCAGCAGCAAGGGAAGCTGAAAAACTCAGCAGATGCTCTGCTCACATCCCTGGCTGGGCTGGGGGAGCTGAGCTGACTGCAGTCTTGGGGCTTCTTTGCAGCTGGGAACATATCCATAGGTCATAGTGTGTCTCCAGGCCATGGTACCTATGGAACTGCTTTTCAAAGCTGTGAAGAGCAGGAGAAGGAATTCCTAACAAGATCCTTTTTTAAAGGCTCCTTCTGAGCCCCAGTCTGAGCTGAGCTGCAGGGACCAACCTCAAAGCCCTTTCCCCATCCTGCTGTCACCCGGTGCTTGGGGACAGATGAGAGGTTTCCTGCTGGAGTCAGCAAACTCTAGGCAAACAACATGGGCTGCCTTCTGTGTACAAGTTTCCCAGCCCTGCCATTTGCCCCTCTCATTTAGGGTTCAAATAAGAACTATTTCCAACCTCTTATTACATTTTCTTATTCGTCAAGATGTTTTTTTTTTATATTGGTGATCAAGAAAAGGATTTCATGAAGATGTTATTAACAAGGAATATATTATATGTAGGCAGAGTCTCCACTCTGGATTTACTGAGATGCTTTTGGAGGGGATAATTCCAAACACTGACTACCTGCTAGATCTCTCCTCCTCTCCTTACCTCTCCCCAAGCATCCATCTCTCCCTCCTGCCTGGGGGAAGTGACTTTATTTAGCAGTCTGTGTCTGCAGATGACACTGTCACATTTTCATCTTTTAAGAGCCCCTGAACGTAAAGCAGGGGGGATGCTGTGGAAGGGCATCCTCACCTCAGCTACACCAGTCACCAAGAATCTTGTATTAGAGCCCTTTATTCCCTTTCTGCTTTTTTTCTGGCCCAGCCAAACCCCTGGCAACATGGGAACAGGGAATATGCCCGTGGCCACCTGCAGCACCCAGCAGCAAAACCCCTGCTCCAGGTAGGAAATGGAAACAGCAACAGAAATCGGGAAAGTTCAGGATGAAATCAAGCACTGATGCTTTGGGCATGCTTAATGCAACCCCTCCAGCACTAAAAACTCTGGCTTCTGCCCTAAACTCCCCTCTCTGTTCCAGTACTTCACCTTGTAGCCACCAAGCCAGGCTTTGCCATCCTGTTCTTTCAGTTCCTTTGCACCACTTTGCCCTTGGCTGTTCTTCCAGCTTGCTCCTATTTCTGGGACAGTATCTTCCAGAAGTGGAAAGCTCACCCCTCTTCTGCTGCCCCCAAAGCCAGGCCCAGGCAGTGAGATGGGTGCTGGGGAACAGGATTTATGCCAAGGGCACACAAGGAGGGCACACAAGAAAACCTCCCTCCAGGGTGGGAGCAAGCTCAGGGGGTCCTTGTGCTGGGTTGGGTGGGGGTAACCCCCATCCTCCTCTGGAAGGCTTCCCCCGAGAGGGGGGCTCATAAATCAAATTCCAATCAGCAGTAATTAACTGTAAGCATCGTAACCGATGGAAAATATTAGCTGGGCTCATGCAATCTGATCAGTGGGATGCTGCCTCTGCCTGGGGAACCCGTGGGGTGGGGGATGAGGCAACTCAGCAGCACTGAACTTGTTTTACTTGTCAAGGTTTTAGGAGCACAGGAACCATCAGGCTCAGCAGAAATGATCCCAGCTACAGTCCCAGCTCCAACCTCCTTCAGCTGATTAGCAGCCTGGCAGTTAATCACAGAGAAACATTAACAAGTTGGTTTCTCCTTCTCCTTGGGCTGCTGTTCCTGGTGGGCAGGGGATGCTGCAAGAGCTGCTAGGAGCTTGTGCACACTCTGGTGAACATGAGAGGGGCTGGGAGGGAAGATGCAAAGGTGCAGGTGCAGTCCTGGGCTGGAAATCCAAGAAAATGCAGAAAGTTCTTGCAGACTGAAAATGGCTTTCCTTCCCCTAGTGATCTTGGAGTTCAGGACCTCTGTGTACTCAGTCTTGAACTCACACCTGGAGGAGAGGAGAGAATATATGGCTCAGAAGGTTTTGCTTGTCTTTAATTATCAACCTTTGGGTGAGCACTGTCAGGTGGGAGGTATAAGGAAAATATCTGAGACAAGGCCACAATTCACAGTGAGAGGCCTTCAAACACAACTAATACTGTTCATCAAGAGAACTTCAGATGCATGGATGCCAGGGGGCTTAGTAATGTGACTACAGATGGGAAAACAGCAGAAATAGAAAAATAAAGGTATGGCTGTTCTCTGTTGCTAGGTCTCCAACAGTGGCTGCACAAGTAGAAATGCTTCATCTGTTGTAATCATGTTATCTTTTGGCATTTCTTTACCATTTTGGCTGTAACTCTTCATTGAAATGAACTGAAGTGGCTGAGAAATGCTCAGCAGGAAGAGATTTCTTCATTTGCTCTTCTCCGTCTTTAGCCAGAGGATGAGTCCCAGGAGGAAGGAAGAGCAACTCTGCTCCTGGACATTGATATCCCTAACTTTCCAATCAGTGTCCTGCTCTTCCAAGTCACACAGAGGATGATTCCCCTCAGTAAAACAACAGGAAAATCCATCCTCTTTGCAATGAAAGTAGTAAAAGTTTGGGGTCTGGCATTGCTGGTACTTTATTTTTAGCTCTCCCTTCTAATCCTTTAAGCTGGCAGGTCCTTTCTGTTTCCTTTTCCCCTAAAAGCAGGAGCTGCAATCCTTTGGCCCCAAGTCAAAGTCTCAAAGGCAACTGCAAAGCTCCCAGATCCCATGCCAGAGAAGTCTGGGGGTGTGTGTAAAGGTTTATCTCACACAGGGCTTGATCTCAAAGCTGCTGAAGTTGGTAGGGATCTTACCACTAACCCCGAGGAGCTTTTTTTACCCTTAAACATACCCTGCCTATCTGGCCAGCAGCGTGTCCTGGGTGTACTTGTTTAAAAATAACCTGTGTGGTTTCAAGAAACAGTCTCCAAAAGTTTCCTGAAATTTGGTCTAAGGTTATACTTGATCTCACATATGTGAAAGCAGTGTGATACCTCAAATAAAAGATAAACTGAACAAGGCATAGCAGAGCAATGAGCAG
Source organism: Phaethornis superciliosus (assembly GCA_023637945.1). Lineage (NCBI taxonomy): Eukaryota > Metazoa > Chordata > Aves > Apodiformes > Trochilidae > Phaethornis > Phaethornis superciliosus. The sequence goes on along the minus strand of JAJQWJ010000020.1, from coordinate 573,947 downwards.
GGGAACACAGGAATGTCTTCTAAAGGCAGATGGCAGAGGGCAAAATCATCCAGTGGGGTGAAATATGTGTTTGTGTGTGTGCTTTGGATGCTCTGCAGGGCAGAGGCACCATCACACTGCCCTTTCCCTGCTGCTCTTTGCTAATCTCTTCTGGCTGCACATGGGTTTCTCATTGCAGGGTTAGAGTCTTCCATGAGCTGTTCCTCCTCTGTGAACAGTCCTGTAGTTCCCAGTGCCAAGAGACATCTGCTCTCTTAAATTACTTTCCCACTGCTGCTACCTCTGTACCAGGCAGGCCAGGTGCCACTTCTTAGCAGAGGAAATGGTTAAGGGTTGGACCTGATGAACTGACAGATCTTTTCCATCAAAAATTCTCCTATGAATCCACAAAATGACTTCTGGGGGATCTCCCAAGTGCTGGAGTTAATAATCCTATACCTGTGAGGACAGTCTGATTTCAAACCAAGTGTCTTTCAGCTCTGGCTGCAGCTTTTAGCTTCATTTCTTCTCTCTTTTTTTTCCCCCCCTCTCATGGTATCTCCATTTAAGGCCCACTCATGTAAACATTTATAAGCACATGATGGTTTTAACAATGATTCATCCTATTAAAGTCAAAGTGGCTACTCACAGGATAGTTTCCAGAACTAGGCAATAGATATAAAAAGGGCAGGGACCATGACTTTTCCGTGCTATCTCAAGTGGCTAACACTTTAGGCACAACAGGCTCAATTTCAGAGGAGCTGGTCTCCCTTGACAGTTTATTAAAGCTGCTTAGAAATAGGGAATCGGGGTATTTTTTTTCCCCTGCCTCTAGGAAATCCTTTGTCTTTGAACATCCCAAATATTTGCAGCTTGTTGGGGCTACTCAAGGTTTTCAGGCAGCTCCAGTGCTGGTCCAGAGCAGTGACCTCCTGCAAATGGTCCTGAGAGGAGGAGGGTGGGATGTGACTTTCTGTGCCCAGCAAGCTTTTATTATCAGCCAGAAGAAAAAAATAATCAAGTTGAGACATGCCAGCTTTTTATTTTTTGACCTCAACAGAGAGCTTCAGGGCAGGAACAGAGAGAGAGCACATCAGAAAACCTTTTTTCCCTCTGGTTTGTGTTTCAGCCAGCCCCAAAGTGCAGTGGGTGGGAGGGTGGTGTTGGGATGCATCTTGTCCCCTGCTCCTTTGGGAAGCCACTCGTGTGGGGACCACGTGATGGTCTGGAGAAGGCACTTAGCTGTGTTCAAGCACTTCAAATACCACCCTGAAGTGGCCTGTGTCCCTGGGACAGCTCTGTGTCCCCTGGCCTGGGAACCCCATTCCTGGCTGGGGTGGGCAGGATTCCTGCTGCAGGCACACTGACAACCATGTCCCTACCTGGGGACATCCCACCCCTGCAAAGGTTCTCCAGAAGCCCACCAGGAGGTAGGGAAAAGCCAGGCAGGATGGAGAAGAGGCAGGCTGAGACAATTCCTTAGCTTTGTGAAATTCTGTCAGTGTTACCTTGGGGATGAGTTTGGTTTTGATGCCCCCACCCTGTGCATTTGGGCAGTGAACCTCAGAGGAATTCCAGGGGATGTCTTGGTGGTCTTTTGGAAGCAGAGGTGACCTTCTCTGCCCGTACCCTCAGCTGGCTGGATGGCAGCCAGCTCTGCACTAGAAGGCATCTGGCTCTGGCAGGCTGGCACTAAGCCTGAGCTATTACCAAAAATAGGGATTAAAAAAATACATTAACTAGAGGGGTTAAATTATTTTTTTTTTTCCTAAATGAAAAGTAGTAGAGGTTTTATTAGCAAACAGTATGTTTTTCATGCAGGACTTAGATAAAAGCCAAAAGAAAAAAAAAAAAATGTCCAAAGCTGAAGCTATGGCAAAATCTGTCTTTTTCATTGCGAGATGATTCAATGCAGACAGATGTTTAGCTTTTTAAATGATTTATCGACTGTCTTCAAATATAACAGGCAATTGAAGTTAAAAATTATCATGTTGCTGAAAAATTACGTTCTCTCTTAGAAAGAAAAGTTTTCAAAGCTTTCTCTGGGTACCAGTGAAGGGCTCCTGGAGATACGTAGCTGCATGTTGTGGTAATAGAGAAAAGGAATGAAGTGGGCTGACTTTTATTATATCTCTATGTGTAAGGTATTTGTAAAGTGTCTGCAAAATATTTTAATTCTGCTAGATTGGTGGGCAACGAAACACTGAGGCAGATGCCAGTGTAATGTCTTTGGGGGAGTTATAGCCTCATCAGACGTTTGGAGACCATCTCCAGGGTTCTGCAGAAAGAAAAGTGGCAGCAGGATGTTACCAGGGAGAAAACACAAAAGCCAAAAACCTTGACCACGGGCAGGCAGTAACTTTAGAAAAAAAAAAAAAAATCAGAAATCAGAGTTGCCAGGAGAGGCCTCCAGGTGATGGTGGTAAGGTTGAGTGAGGGAACACCTGGGGAAGATTGATGAAGAGCTGGCCAGTGTGCCTGGGTGATTTATGAGGAGTGGTCCTGGCTTGAGTAGGAGTTCTTTGGAGATATTGCTGCTGTGGTGCAGGACAGAAAACTCTGGGATGCAATAGAGTTACTGGGTTGTCAAGCATCACTTGATAGGGTTCCACAAGTGAGATTGTTTGTTTAGCAAGGGAGAAATGGGACACGAGGCTAAGGAGGCCATGGGACAGAGATTTGCTTTGAGAAACTGTAGTTCTCTCTCTGTATCCAACTCCATGTGTGAGTATATGGGTGTGTGTGAGTATAGATACACCTCTATCTGTACCTTCATCCATCTGCCTGCCTGTCCATCTATTTACTTGGCTGACACCAGGCACTCCTCCTTCCTGGCAGTCGGGAACAATTCAGTGTGGGGGCTCCAAGGATGCACCTTTGGACTTGAGTTTTCTCCTGCTGGGAGAGAGTTTTGAGATACAGCAACTGGGGGGGGTAGCCCTCTGGGCAGCAGCTCTGGGATGGGAACTGGGGAGCAAAGTTGGGTACATCCTGGGGGGCTGAGGCCAAGGCTCTCTCCTCTAGCCCACCATGGTTCTGTAGGACTCCCCTGGTGCCCATCAGGGCTGGCTCCCCTTGGAGTAGATGCAGAGGGAGAAATTACATTAGAAACGAAAGAAAATGCCCCTGAGCTCATACCCTCATCCCATCTCTGCTTCTCCCTATCTTCTGAGGGGCTTTATCTCCTCCTTTATCACTTCCCCTACCACCAGTTTGACCAGCTGCCTGTCCAGAGGCACTGGAAGTTTCCTGATGCAGGGGTAAGCATCAAGCCCAGCTGGCACCAGCCTTTCCCTTTGGCTGTAAACCCCAGAGCCCCCAGGGAAGGATGGCCACAAGTGGAAAACCCCAGCCCTGATAAACCCATCCCTCCTCTTCTGAGTGCTCAGCACTCTGCCCGGGGCTCTGGAGCCTCCATCTTCAGATCTAATGAATAACTACACCCTGTCTGAGAGATGGCTAAATGAATACAAAGTGGTTTCCAGCTGGATAAAGACAGGGGGAGCAGATAAGGGAAGTTAGATAGCTCTGGCTTTTGGTGTGAGCAATGACCTCAAGTTATGTCTTATTAATGTTGGCAAAATGAAGGAGTTTGAGCATCCCCGGAGCTTCTAATACCCCCGGGTCTGGGGTCTGTGCTGTCTTTCAAATGCATCAGGAGAGTTTTCTGCAATGTAATTGGTGGGTTTATTTGTTTTCCTGTCATTTGGAGTTCTCTAGGGAATGGCAGTGACTGGGCTGTGTTCCCTCTCCTTTGATAAGGATGTAGCTTTTGGGATTTCATGTTTGGAGGTGAAGCTTTGAAAGATGTGTCTGACAGGGAGCGAGGCAGGGAGGCAGACAGCTTTATAGACTTTGCTTCTGCTCTTACTCAAGGTACAAAGCTGCTGCTTTCTGTTCTGGTCTCCAGGGCCTAAATAACAAGATCTCTTGTTTCTGGTCAACAATGATTCTTCTTGGCACAAAAATGTGTACTTCTGAAATGGTATGGTGAGACATTAGAATGCTTTTCAGGGTCATAGTGAGAAGCCAAACTATTAGCAGAAAAGGGAAAGGGGAAAAGCATAAACCCTCCTCATAAATCACAGAAATCTTTCGATGTCTTCAGCTCTAAAGCTACAATGGAGTCAAAACTGCAGCTAGAAAAAAATATATGGGACACTGGGATTCCCTGTAGCAAGGGATCAGCTGGGAAGTTGGAGGAGATGAAGTTCTGGCATCACTCTGGGAGAGTGACTGCTTTTTCTTGTGGCTGTAAGGAAGGATGTTACTGTCCTATGGACTGGGGCAATCAGACTTGGTCCAGATGCAAGGCAGACTCCTTGAGGGAGGATCTAAACCCCTAAACTGAAGTTTTCCAAATCAGGAAGGGATTGAACAGGGTAAACGGCTCATAGTGGTATTGGGGAAGGAGGTCTGAAGCCAGTGGGGCCACTGAAAGGGCACTGAAATGATGAAGACAGTTGCCAAGAAGGCCACAAAGGCCTTACATGTGCTTTTTAAGACCCAGCAGGACATTTTTATTGAAAAAGAACTGTGTGTGAGGAGCTTGGATGGACAGGCATGAAAGTAAATGGGAAGAGGGATGGGATGCAGTGAGCTGGCACAGGGATGTGTTTTGGGGCTCAGAGCCCTCTTTGAGAATTGTCTGTGGGGCTGTCTCCTTTTGTCTGTGTCCTGGCCACCTGAAAGGAGCTGTTCCAGCAAATTGCCACTGGGGCTTGCATGGGAAGCTGCCTTGGACCAAATCCTGGGGAGAGCAGATCCAATGGACCAGAGCCCAGCCCATGAGTTCTTCTGAGGGACTTTGCCTTCTGCATCTTGCGCTGGCACCCAGCTTCTGGATGTTCCTACCAGCACAGTAATCCTCAACATCAGGCTGCTGAAGAAGACACCAAACCACCAAAATATACCTGGGAGCCTTTAGCTTGCACAGGCTGTGCCAGCACAGGGAGAAAACTGTGTCCCAAACTGAGAGATCAGTTGCTCTTGCAGACAGGCTTGGGAGTCCTTGTCATTTAATTTTAGCAATTTAAAATAGAACCATCCCACCTGAGCCAGCCATCCAGGCTTTTCTTTAAGCCCCACGTGTGTCCTCCTGCTCCCAGAGGCAGGGCAGGTCAGGAGCAGAGATAAAGCACACGGGTCCAGGGATGTCCCAACAGTGCCAGACAGTCCCCTGGCTCTGGGTGAGGACGTGGCCTTGGCACAGCATCAGGTTTCTGTTCTGAGCCTCGTGTGCCTCAACAGGAAGATAAACAGCAATGGGAAACAGTGCTGGGTCAACAGGAACGCGGCTCCTGTTCTGATATTTGCTTTTGGTGGGGGTTATGGTCTTATAAAGCAAGGCAAAGTCATTGACACACTGTGATAATCCCAGCAGTGACAGAAAATTGTCCCCATCAAGCCTGTCTCCTCCCTCCTGGCTTGGCAGGGGTTGGCTGCTCCTTGCTTCTTGTGGCAGAGAGCTGCTGGGGAGTGATAAGGAGCACACAGCCTCCTGCACTTGAAAGTGCACTAGAAATAGAAAGAGAGATACAGGACTACAAAAGGAAACCGAGTGGCCTCAGGCTTTCCCCAGGGCTGGCTTTGTGGTTCGACACCCAGGAGGCCCTTGGAAAGCAAGGAGGAATTTGCTGTCCCCTCTGGTGGGCAGGAGGTCAGTCTGCTGGGAAACAGGGAAACATCTCTGCTCCAGCCAAACCTGCTGGGATGGAGGCACCATGGCAGGAGATGTGCTATTGACATCACCAGGGCTTCAGGACCTCCTTTGCATTTTAGGTATAAGGTAGCTGGGACTTTTACTTGTGATAGACAAACTTCAGCAGAAGGCTCCATGGATTCCCCAAATACGATGGTAAAAAAGAAGACAACCTCCTGCTGCTGCTTTTTGCAAGGGAGCAGCTCCGTGTGGTCTCTGGCCTGTTCTTATACTTTGTCCCACAAATGCCAAATCCCTTCCAAACCAACTTTCTACAGAGGCTGGCAGCATGGTAGGTGGTTGGTGGAGTGGGGAACTGTTCTAGCAGATTTGGGCTTGTGGTTGCAGAACAAATGGAGAATGCCTTCTTGTACTTGCTGGGGTGTGCAAGAGAGAGAGATATCTCTGTAAAGCCAAGAACTTCACCCAAAGACCAGCCTTAGGGAGCACTTTTATTTCACCAAGCCTTAGATGATTAAAAAAATGTAATCCTTAACATCAAACATTTGTTTGGATCCCTTGACATCAAGGGACCACCCAGCCTTTGGCCACAAGGTAAGTGAAGGTGAGATCATGGTGTTTGCTTGCCCAACCTGGCACTTAAATTGAAACATCTCTAATGTTGAGCTTGCACGACTGAGTCTGCACCATCACTGTCCTTGTGCTCCACCCAGTGCACACTCACCGTGCACTTTCAGTTGTCAGCAGTGAATTCAGTCACCCACCTGCTCAGCTGGTTTGCAGAGGTGGGCCCAGGAGATCAATAGCTGCACCAGAATCCCAAACCCCCATTTTTCACCCCTCTGACACATGTGTTCTGCCTTCCAAAGCAAACATTTCAGCGTGCAGGAAGGGGACTGCTTTCCATGAACAGTTTTGCTCTGCTCTTGAAGAAGAGACCTGGGAAAATCTGTGGAAACTTTCTTGCTGGCCCAAGTGAATTGAGAGAAAGAAAACATTGCTTCAGAACCCAGAAGTAAAACGTTTTTGCTTTTTCTTGTGTTCAGAGATGAACATGAAAGGCAATTCAGGAGGGAAAGGGGAATGGCTGTATGTAGAAACCACAAAAAAAGTTTTCTAGGACCTGGCTCCAATCTTGCTGCTCTTGGATTAATTGCTGCTTCACAACTGGGATGTTCAAGACCATGATCAGCTCCTCTGTGACATGGCCCATACACTGTGGGACAGGGCAGGGGAACCTGCCTGTCAAATTCACCATTGGACAGGCCAGCAAACAGGCATTTGGTGTTTGATCTGAATGAATTCAGTCTGGATCTAAGTTTGCTAATCTCTGCTAAAATCCCAACCTCATCCCTCCTCTTGTGCCCCTCCCCAGCTCAAAGAGAAGGAGAAAACCAAAAGGAAGTGGTTGAAAAAGTCTTTGAAGAGGAAATTCTTGTCTAACTCTAGGTCATGGCAGGGGCTGTGTGTTCTGCGACAGGAGGTGATAGAATCTGCCATGACTGGAAAAGACATTTGCCATTTCAAGTCCAGAACTAAAGACTTCCTCCCCCCCTCTGGCCCCGACAAGGGGGAAAAAAGGAGAAGCATTTTTATGCATGGAAAGGGTGGCTCGTTCCACATGAGGAATCTTGTCCTGACTGCTCAGGGAGGCAGGATGTCAGGCTGGGAAGGCCAGGCTTTTATTTTGGAAAATCAAGTTCTCCAGCCCCCCCTCTTTCATGCCTTTCCTGGGAGGCAGAGGAGCTGCAGTCCCAGGCCCTATCCCCCCCAGGGCATCCCCCCCCCCATTGGCAGCAAAGCTCCTGGCAGAAGAGGGTGAAGCTGGAGCCTGGTTTCTTCTTCCCAAACCCTTTGTGGTGCTGGCCTGCTGGGAAACTTTGTTGTTTTGTTTTGTTTTTTTTTCCAGTTTCCCACACTTCAGCTCACTCCTTGCTTCCATGGGTCTCCAAAGAGCTTTGGCAGAAGCCAGGACACCTGCTCCATGACCACAGGTCCTCGGGGGAAGTTGGAAAAGATGTTTCTCCTGGACTGGTATGCCTTTTTTTTTAAGATCATAAGGAGATCTGATTCCTTCTTTCTTCTCTGAAGGATCTGATCCCTGCCTTCCTTACTTGCCTCCTCTTTTCCCCTTGCCAATAACATCTCTCTCTCTCTCTCCACCTCTTCATTTGAACTCCAGGGCTGTCAGCAGATTACCTGTGTGAGATGTGTCAACTCTTGCTCTCTGCCCCAGCCCTGGGAGCGTGCTGCCTCACAGCCAGCACTCCAGGTTTGCACTTCCAGTGGCACTTCCAGAGCTCTGCCCTTCCTGCTGGATGAATAACAGCATCGCCTGGCTGTGCCAGCTCTTAATGTGACTCTCTGGAGTCAGCCCAGGAGCCTGGTCTTGAATTAGAGAATGACAGGGAGGACTTAATCCCATGTACAATTCGTGGTCAAGACTTGGCTCTAGAGATAGAAGCAAAGAGACTCAGCTTCTGCTCTTCCCTTCTTCAGCAGCAGTCCAATAATTCTCTAAATCCAAACGCTGGATCCTTCGGCTATTATTTTGGAAAAGTGAACAAAAATAACAGAACTAAGCCCGCTGCAGCCCCTTGAAGTGGACTCAAATGGAAAGAAAAGCCCTTTGTGGAGTGATCTTTGGATTGATTTTTCATTTTGTGTCCAAAAACTACTTGGAAGGACCACATCGGCCAAAGGCCAGGCTCTAGTCTGCGTACCTGCACTGCTGTCCAGATGGAGAGGAAAAAGAACAGATGCATTAAGATGAAGAGAAGGATTTCGGAATGTGTTTTCAAAGCCTCCTGTTCACTGAAAGGGCTGGAAAGCAATTTAGAAAACATATCTAGGGTTTCCTTTGAACATAAGGAAAAAGATTGACTTGGACGATGCTGACACCGTGCCTCTCCAGGCTTACCACAGTGGGGAAATGTCATTTGCTTCCTAAGAACTCAACCCAAACTCTCCCTTGGGTCAGCTGCCTCTCAGTATTGAACAGCCTGGTGTGGGAGGAGACAAGAGCACGGGAAGTTGAATGAGCCTTTAAAATATTTGGCCTTCCTCTAGTGGAGGTTAAAGTTGGCAAATGGTTTGGTATTTTTTTTTCCTATGACTTTGCCCAAACATCCGAAGAGATCTGTGGTTGTAGTGCTCTCACAGGATCAGTCATCAGAAGGAAAAAGAAGGAAAATTCTTTGGCTGGCCCAGATTTGGCGATTTGTAGAGAGGGCTGACTGAGGCTGTGTCCACACAGGATGAGCATTGCTGATGGGGCACGTGCTCTGCTGGTTGGAAAAAGTGAGCTTTTGCTTTCTAGTCCTTCACCAAATCCACATCAACTCCACCCCAGCCATCCTTCTCCAGTAACCTCTTAGCATCTCAGTTTGGCAGTGAGCAGATCTTTACCCTTCTAGATCAGAGCGCATGGTTCTGCTTGGCTTCCTGCTGCCTGGGTTCAAACAAACACAGGTGGGGAAAGGAAAACTCTTCACCCACTCTCCCCATCTGGCACCAGGCAGGCAGGAGGTGCAGGGAGCCAGCACCTTCCCACCCCAGTCCCACCATCAGCTGTGGCTTCAGTTCCTGGCAACCCAGTTACCTTGGACCCTGGGCATGGAAATCAAGGTCCTTCCCTCTTCTCGGTCTTTTCAACATATTTGTTTTTTCACTAAAGAGAAAAATTAAAAAAACAAACAAACAAACAAAAAACCCCAGAGGGAGTCAGGTGGCTTTTTTTCTGTTACCTGTAGGCACAGAGGAAAAAAAGGCAGACATCTGGACTAATACCAGCAATGATTTCCATGGAAACCATGGGGTTTTTTTAACAACTCTGGAGACTGAAGGTGATGTACGTTCATTAACAGTGAAGTTCTGGCAGCTGGAGCTAATGCTGAAACCAGTGGATCTGTCATGGAAATCAACACAGAGCTGATGTTCAGTGGGATGGAAAAACGTGGTGCCCACAGCAGAATGCTCCAAGGCCAGCCCTACAAATCAGGTAAAGCCAATATGGCAGGAAACATCCAGCTTAACCAAGAATAACCAAATGGAGGGCTACCATCCAATCTCAGATATACAGAGATTTCCGTTTATGATATTGCCTTACAACCTTCTGGCAGCACCTATTCACCTAAAAGTTGTATGCAATTCCCTTTACGTGGAAGACCTACTTATTCCATCACTGTGGACAAGGTTTTGGGATAATAGACCTAGTCTTATTGTGTCCAGAAACCACATACAATGAGAAAAGCAGAACTGATGAGTGTAAAAAGTCTATTTTTACAGAGCCCAATGAGGTAGTTGGGCTGCAGCAAGCTGGCAAATGCCATGAGGACTGAGTTGATCCATACTCTAGCCTTTGCTGTGGGAAATGATGAAAGTTCCTCATCTCTTTACAAGAGACCCTGAGGTCTGAGATCCAGATCCTTCTGTGTATGGGGATTTAACATCCTGCATTTTCCACCCTCCTTAAGATGTGTAAATTAATATACACCTGAACATGTTAAAAAAACCAAAAAACCAACCAATGATGTGTCCATCATCACTGATATTGTCCAAGGGTTTCTAGGCTTGACTCTCTAATGAGGAGAAATCTTCATCTTGGATGTAGAGCTGGAAGCAACAGTTAAACAGAAAATGGGATTGCTGCCATGGAGAAATCACAGGAGGAGAACAGAAGAGATTTTGCTCACTGGGGCTTCCTCAGCACAGATGTGAAATGGGGGTGGCCATGCCTGAGCTCTGCCCCAGGGCTGGTTTTGGTTGCAGCATCTCCTGGAGTGTCTTGGCAATGCAAGAAGCCACCTTCTGGCACTGTCACAGGTGTGTTGATGTGCCCTGCTTCTAGAACCTGGAGCTGGACTTCAGACCAGTCCTGGCATCTTCTGGACGTGCCAGGCTAGGGGTGATCTGGGAGGACCTTCTGTCCTCCTCTGTCCTCCTCCTGGTGACATTCTGTCACTAATGTAGAGAGCCAGGCTTTGATGGGGCTGACCCTCCACTCACCATGCCTGATCTATAGCCTGTGTTAAAAAGGGGGCTGGAATAAACCCTGAGTGTGCTGCCTGTCTGCATGGGAGAGAGAGAAAATTCCCCAGCTAGACGCACAGCAGTGGTAGACTCCTGCCTGGAAGATTTGTGCCTGAAAAATTGTCTGTCTTCAGCTGTCGTCTGGTTTAATAAAGGCAGGATGGAGAGGGAATGGTTTGCTTGCCTCCTCAGGCCATCACAGCTACAACTGCAAAACTGGATCGATATGCAGCAAGGGAGAAAAAGTTGTCTCTTCAGAGAGACAAGCAGACAGACAAATAGCCAGCGAGCCAGATTCTTCTCTGTTCTGTGCATGTAACTCCAAAACTATTAAAGGAACTATTTGTAACCAGGACCAGAATCAAACTGCTGGCGTAGTTCACCGTAAAGGATTTTCAGTTCAATCTTCGATGGCATTTTAATAGTCACAGCAACTCATCAGCAATGTCAGGGTTAAATACTCCCAGCATGTGTGCAATTGCAGAAATATACCCCAAGAAGAACCAAGGAAATATTTCCATCTTAAACTCCGATAAGGAGTGAAAACGTGCAACTGGTTCCATATGGTGGCTGAAAGCCCCGAGCCAAGCGGAAAGCCGCGGAGTCTGCCAGTGCCTAAGAACTTGCAAGCCTGATAAATGAGCTCCCTGCTTTGGGAAAGCCAGAGACAAAGTCACACTGGAAAGGAGAAAACAGAAGAAAAGTGAGGAGTTTTTCTTTTTTTCTTTTTTTTTTTTTTTCTTTTCTTTTCTTTTTTTTTTTTTTAAAGGGTGGAAAAAAAAAAAAAAAAAGCCAAGACCTACCCATTTTTCTTGTTGGATGGCAGCAAGAATTTCTGGAAATGTTTTACATGTCAAAGATTTGACCAAGCTGGGATGTTTGTGGAGAAGCTGTTATGCAATGGATAAATAAATCAGCAAAAATGCAGAAGGAATAGTCTAGCTTCTCTCCTGCTTTACCAAACCCGAGCCTGGACAGAGAAATTCTTCTCTGCAAGCCAGGCTGAAAGTGCTCCCAGGCTGGAGAGGAACCACTCTCGGATTTCTCCAGCTCTGACACAGAAAACAAAGCTGTGCTTGGTCATGTGGCAAGGAGGGAAAGGCCATCAGAGAGCCAAAGGATGGCTATGGCCAGAGGAGCATCCCAGCAGTGTCCTGCTGCTCCCCAGGACTGCCAGCACCCCCAGCACCAAAGCAGGGCTGTGTCTGGCCCCTGGGGTCAGGGAGCAGGGGAGAGGAGGCTGTGCCAGGAGGGAGCAGGGGGTCAGAGCAGATTCCCTGTCTCCTGCTCGGGGCCTGAGATTTGACAGGTCTGCATTCTTGGCTGAAGGGATCTGGCTGTAAGGGAGGTTTCTGGAGAGGAGTGGGTGAATTCACAGCTTGGCTGCTCGGGGGCAAGCCTGAGCCTCTGAAAAAACTCTTCTGCCAATTAAGCAAGTCAGCTCCTCCAACCTGAGCACACTCCCCTGTTAAATCACATCAGCAGGAGAGGGGGAAATCAACCACGTGAGCAACAACCATCTCCCTCTTCCTTCTCCAAACAGGGATTTTTCATCCAGGAGCTTGCCTGAATGTAGAAGCGCTTCGGTTCCCCGTGATGGACAGCAACAGGACGAGGTAGCTGGCTCATTTGCATATGCAAATGAGCTGTAATGTAATTGTCCTGCTCCCTAAGCACCTCTCCAGCAGAGAGAGGTCTGAGCCGTGCCAGCTCGGTGACTTCACCCAAACAAGGCAGGAGAAGCCAAGAGCCTCTGTTGGGCTAAAAAAGAGCAATGGAAAGAGCAAACCCTGGAGGTTGGAAATCGTTGGGCAAGGTGATAAATGGGTTGGGAAGTGGCCAATATGATCTGTCTGGGAGGCTGAAAAGAAACCCGCCTTCTCATGAGCCTAAAATATTTCTTTTTTTTAATTTTTTTTCTAGAATATCTTATTTTCCAGCTACATGTCATGCTCAGTCACTTGCCAAAATGTTCGTTCTCTAGTGCCTGCTTCTGTCTTGGAGCTGCTGCCAAAACTGACCTCTGAAGCTCTCCCTGGCAAAAGGGAAATGCAGGTTTCCCTTCTTTCTGTGGTGGGCTGTGCTGGGACAGTTGTGTCCTCTCACTGGTCACAACTGGGGCACAAATGAGGGGGAGTTATTTGCCCCAGTTTGCTGGGAAGGGCTCCTGCAGAAGGAGGTGGCTTTGCTGGGACTGAGGGAGCTGTGTGGATCCCTGCAGGGATCTCTGTGGTCTGGGTGCTCAGCTGAGAGCAGGCTGGAGGGTGGGCAATGTCCTCAGCAGAGGAGAAGTGTCCCAGCCTCGCCTGCACATGCAGAGGGTGAAGATGTGGTGGTGCAGGGGTTTAGGAAACTTTCTTTCCTAATGCAGGAAAGGGTCGTGTCCTGGGCCACACAGAACTTCTCAGGTGTGCCCATTGGTATATTAGCCAGGGTCTTGATCCTGTCTGGCTCTCTTGGGGAGCTGCTATGGCTTGATGGAATCCCTAGGCTGTGCTCACACTTACAGCTCTTGCCTCTCCAGGGCTGTCACCTCTCCTTTGGTGTCACCTGACTTGCTGTGCCCGCTCCCAGGCTGGTGGCCTGGAGGTGGCATCCCCTCCTCTGTGCCCACAAGCCTGGCATTTATTATTTGCTGAGGCTTTCTTCAGACAACCCAAGACCCTGCAGGGAAGTCCTCTCTAGGCTTGGGCTGGCCAAACATTCTGTGGGTGGAAAATCTTCAGAGACTAAAAGTTGGGAACAAGTTAAAGAGCTAATTTTGGTTATGACATCTCTCATAAGCCCCCATCCCACCCTCCCCCCTGGCTGAAAGGCACAGGCATGAATCTTATGGAATGGTCAGATTTTCCTTTGTATTTTATTTTGTGCCACCATTTACAGCTTTGAAGAATGCCTGTAAATACACTTGGTTTCTCACTCTGTTCTCCTACACAGCCTCTGCGTGGCTGAACAGACCCTGTCAAAGATCTCAGAGACTTTTGGGCACCAAATATGCAGCAGTGGGAGTCAGATTCCTCACCACCACTAGGTTTGGACCCAGCTTGCTTCACTTCAGCCTGGTTTTTATTTACACAGAAAAGTAGCTGTAGGAGCAGGGGAGAAGCTCCTGAGCTGAGGTCTGGGGAACTCCAGATGTGCTGTTCCCCAGCTGCTGATGCATCTTCCCCAGCAAGGTCTGTGCCATGCTGAAGAGCCAGCAAGAGATCTGTGTTACCCCCTGCCCCAGAGTTAATGTTAACCCAACCAAAGGTGACTGCTGGGAAATAAGCCTTGGTTTTCAGCACTTTGTTTCAAGCAGATGAAGTGGCTCAAGTGGATTTCTGGGTCTCCTAAAGCACTCTTGGGTGTGACCTGGTGGTTCCTCCAGCACAAAGGTTGCTGCCAGCTCTGCCTAAATGCCCAACCTTAATGTAGGGTAAATCTTCTTTCCCTTCTCTCAGCCCAGGTGCCATGCCAAGGTTGTTCCCAGCAGGTGTCTAGTTGCTGCATGGGTATACCATATATCTATTGACTTGATGAAGCATCAGGGACTACTGCTTCACTCTAAAAATAATGGTTAGGCCTTTTTCCTTACCATCCCTTGGAGAGGATGAGGAGACTCTCTGCTACCTGTGATAGATCACCTGGGACTCCAGCCCCCTCTGGAGTACACTATAGATGCTCTGAAATAGGTAGAAACTGCTCTTCAACTGGTGTGAAAAGGCTTTGTTCCTGTGACTTAGAACTGGCTGTGACAATTCAGTGCAGCAAAAGGCTCAGCTGGATCGTTCTTCAACTAATTTGATTGAAATGAAAGATTTTCACCTAATGTTACACTAAGCTGATGAGCAGCTCTCTCAGAGCAACATTGACACCATGTTTGCCTAGGACAAAACCACAAGGTAAGACAAAGATCCAACAAGTTTCCCTCTGAAGGGGAACTGTTCCATGAATCCTGCAGGTGCAGGGGACACATCTCTCATGAGAAGGGCATTTCCCCAGGCTGAAACTCATCCCTTGCCCTTTGGCTGTGCTGACCCTTGCCATCACCACAGCTCAGGGAAACTCAGCTGCTTGTTTAGGGAACTGGGATGATGTTCATATTCTCCCCTGATGTGCTTTTTTTTAAAGCATTGCCAGCTTAGGCAATCAAAAGACTGTTGAAAACATTGCCTCATTTGTTTTTAAAAGCTTGTTTTTTGTTTTTTTCCCCTGTCCTAGAAAATTCTTTTAATGAAAACTCCCTTTTGAAGGACTTCTTGAGACTGAAGCCTGGGGAGATGTGCCAGTCTCCTGACCTGAGGTTGTGGCTCAGTCCTCTAGATGGAGAAGATGCAGCTTTTAAACCAGGTCAGTATCTTGCAGGCCTAAACCACAATCTAGGCTTGTCCTTGCCTGGTGCCTTTTGGAAAGAGGAGATCTGTCAGAGGTCATGCTATGTAGGCATCAGAATCAACGTGCTGGCTTGGATCAAAGAGGAATCTAATCCAGTATTCTGTCTCTAACAGTGCCAGCAGCAAATGCTTAGGGCAAGACCTAAGACCATGGCAAACCCCTGGAGATGCTTCCTATGGTCCTTCCAGCTGTGGCAATTTGCAGCTTCCTGAGCTATGGGTCATATCTGCATCCTTCCATCTAATCACTCTTGATGGATCTTTCAATGTCTTTAATTGTTATTTGAACCCATTGATGCTTTTGGCTCCTGCAGCATCCTATGACAATGAGTCCTACCACTTAATTATGTCCTGTTTATAAAAACATAACCCTGAATCATAATACCCTTCAATTAAAAAGAAAAGCCTTGAATTTGGAGAAGATTGCCAGCATGGATAAAGTCTGCATAGCTCCGTTCACATATTCTGTCTGCAGCAATGGGAGCCTCATATCAAAGTGGGGGGGATGTGTACCACTGGTTCATGGAAAGATCTTCAGAAGAGACTGGTAACTCAGGATGCTTCAGCTCTCAGCAGCCTGGTGACATGTGTTTTGGCAGGGTCTGGTAACCTTGGCACCACCAGCTCCTCAGAGCTTCTCTGGGCAGTTTTCTGCTGGGAGTTTTTGGGGGAAGAAATGGGTGTCCAATTGTTTAATCCTTCCAGCCAAGTAAAATCATCTGCACTGGTAAATTCTCCAAGAGATGTACAGTTCACTGCTCCTCAGGCCAGGGTATGGAATTAAGCAATTTTCATCAGATAACACATCTTCTGGTTGATGTAAAACATCCAGCAAATTGCTGCACTCAGAATTCAGCCCAACTGGGAGTGAGCTGCTCATCCATTTCACTTTGGAGATAGATTTATTATATAATATAATATTATATACATATTATTATATTTATCTCTCTCTGTTACCAAACTTTGGATGTTTTACATATAAATAATAGCAGCAAGGAGTTTTCTTTCCTTACTCAGGTCTGAGTGCACCATCAGGGTTTTCAAAGCCATTCCACCTGGGCTTCTTCCCACTCAGCCTCTCCTTACACCCCACCAGAGCATCTTTGCTCCCACTACCTGGTGTTATGAGGATCCTGGCTTCATCCTCTGCTGCCTGGGAAAATCCTGCCCTAAGTCCTTTTTGGTTCCCAGTGCCATGAAACCTCTTTGCAAATCTCACAAAATTTCTTCTGTAAAAAAAAAAAAAAAAAGAACCAACAAAATCCTAGGAGGAATTTTGCCTTAACAGAGCTGCATTTAACCTCTTCTTTCTTTTCTCAGCTGCTCTGGGAAGAAAATCAGGTTGAAGTAGGGTCAGGTGTTTGGCAAATGTTCCTCTCCTCTCCATAGTTCAGCTCTAACATCAATGATTTTCTGTCTCTTGCTTCAGTCTGTATTAGCTGTGTGTGGGTTTCCATGCCACTATTAATTGCAGAGCAAATTAACCTTCTTCTGGCCATATGTTGCTGCCATAAAGTATGCAAATATGTTGTTAGTGACTGCAAGGAATAAAAATGAAAGCCCAGTTAGACTCATTATTGCCAAGAGATTAAATGCCGACGTTTAAAAAATTGGCGGCGTTTCCACAACAGGACTTTTGTCATCTAATGCTGTATCTGCTGGGATTATCCTTTTAAAAAATTGGCAGTGTCCCCTAAAAGATCAGCCTCTAATTTTGCTTTTATCTTTTTTTTTTTTTTTCCCAGAGAAATCTCTTTGCCATTTCCAGACCTTTTGTTTTTATCCAGTAAAGTCCCAGTTCTGCAAGCGACAGATTTCTCCAGTCAGCATCTTTGGGGCACCCATCGATCAGCAACAGGGAATTTAAGTAACAGGAGGGATGCCTTGGAAAATAAACTCTTCACATTCAACTGACGAAGTGGGAAACATCCGCTGCTGGCCTATCTCCACCAGCTTGGATGGAGTTGTGCCAGCAGGGAGTTTGGCCAGGCCTTTTTCAAGTCATTATTCTTTCATTGGTTATTTGCTGGAGTGTATTAAAAGCCTGAGTTTTACATCTGCTTCCTCAGGGGCTTGCTTTCCTCCTGGGATGCACATACTTTGTCTTCATGTTTGGCTTTCACTAGGGCTGGGTTGCAAACCCCAGATTCATACTGAACAGGTGTGTTGGGATTTTTTTATTTTTTTTTTTTTGAGATATGGTGGCCCATGTGCACACACAGGTACATGAGAAATTTGTTATTCCGGAGATTCTCATTGGGAAGGAGATATTTTTATATAACTGGAAAAAAACAAATGTAAAAAAACCCCAGTTCTGAAACATGTGTGGAGTCTTTCACTTTATTTCTTTTTCTTCTTCAGTTTTATTAGAGGCCTGCATCTAAAACCAGAAATCAGTTGCAAAGATGCAGATGTCTTAAATACTACCTGGTGTGCCTGCAGTTTAGATCATTGATAAGATTCATTTATCAAGCAATTTAGATAATTGTCAGTTCAATATAAACAATTGATGTTAATTACAATAATTAAGTTAATTCTAAGAAGCGATTATAAATAAGTCAGGTGCTTAGATAACAACTAATTATCTTGTTACCTTCCCTAGGGCTCCATTTCCTACCTGCTCTTGAGGACTTGCTCAGCCTTGAGGAGCAGGGCAGGGTTCTCTCCACTGGGGTTTCACCCTCTCAGGAGAAGAGGTGGCACTGCTAGAGCTCAGTGATGGCTTTAAAAACCTGCAGATGAAGCAAAACAGAGGAAAGGTAAGGAATGAAAAACCCTCTGAAATTACTTATTTTCTTTTGTTTTGAATGCCTCTCAGTGTTTCAGAAAGCAAAATTCTCGCTGGGTATTTGATGGCTGTCAGCTTGCCAGGAGCAGAAGGTGGATCTCAGGTATAAGATGCTCCCTGCCCAGCAGGGACATCCCTAAGGAGCCACAAATCGGGGAGATGTTTGGGTCCCAGATATATTTTGGTTTTACCACGTGCAAAGAGGAGCCCACAGAGATGCATCCTGCACGGCTCCTGCAATGAGAGGAGGCAACAGGACCCAAAACCCCCCTGTTAGAAAGTGATTTTGCAGCATGCAGGGAAAAGATGTTTGGACTTTGGTTTCCCAAAAAGGAAGCTTGGGGGAAGAGAGGACAGAAGCTGCCTGGTGAGCAGTCTTCAGAAAGATGGGTGATCATAGGTAATCTAAATGTTGTGGATGGGCTTTGTGAGAGGAGAAAGGGCAGCATCACAGCCCCTTGCTGGAGAAGCAAAGAGCAGAGACCTTGGTGGCCAGCAGTAAAGGTGCTCCAAAGCCCCCTGATCCTCTGATAACAACAGTGGCTTGTAAGCACGTTTGGAGAGGGCTTATCCCTCCTTTGCACCAGGAGTCTGGGCTGGGCTGTAAATTTCTTCCAGCTGTAAAGTCAGAGCAAACACTGATAAGCCCCCCTGGCTGGGAATGATAGATTTACCAGAGGTAACTCAAAGGACCAGTTCCTTTCTCCTCCACTGTTGGAGCATGTGGAATATATTGTGGTCTGAGGGAAATTCATCTTCAGGATTTCTCCTGTGTCTCTTCAGGAGCATTCCAGGGGGGATTACAGCAGGTGTCACAAAATCAGGGGACTCCTCCTTTTTCCCTGGATATTTAGAGCTGGTTAAGTGACCAAAGTTTGTCAACTACCCCCAGAGTCACAGCAGACCTCTGTGTCAGGCTCCAAAAGTTTTGCTTTTGGGTTTGGGTGGACTAGCAATGGAAGCTCCAAAATGATGGAAGAAAAAGACTTTCCAAGGAGAGAGACAACAAGGAAACATCTGAGATTTGCTTGGAAAAATCTGCTCTGGCAAAGCCTCTGATCCTGGCTGGTGATAAGCAGTTTCCACAATGTGCTATCCTCTGCAGTCTGAGTAATAAACCTGGGACACCCTTGTTTCTTCTCTGCAGTGAGTGGAATTGCCTGGGAGATGGACCTGGGAAATGTGTAGGGCAGGAGGTCCTTGGCTCTCAAGTTCTCCCTCGTGTAAATTTTAATTTCAAGTTAGCAATTTAGGTATTATCAGTGGTAATACTTACAACCAAAAGCAATAGGCCAAATCCTGCTGTTAGCCAGTACCTTTTATTCAAATCCTCAGCCCCAGGAAGGATGGAGTCATTCCCCCAGGAGAAACACACTGTTTTATTTCACTACTGGCTGCCACTCGCTTTGGGTAAAAAGGAGATGAAACCCCAGCCCAGGCACCTCCATTAGGAGGAGTCAGAGCTTCAGCTGCCAGGCTGATGGACTCAGCACTGAGATGAAAATCTGTGCATTGACCCGTGAGGCTGAATTACCCACTCTGTGGAAAACCACTGACCGAACTGTCTCCCAGGAAAAGGCACAGTGTATTGGAGAGTATACGGAGAGGCCGGGGAAGAAAATTGGGAAAGACAGACCATTTCTCCCACTGGAAGATGTGGGACCTACTGCAGACTCAGAACGGGTGTTTCCAAAGTGCTTTCACATGCAGAGGAGTTTTCTCCAGTCAAGTTTTCACCACAGCACTGAGCAGACCCTGATTTACAGCCCCTGGAGCATCCAGGAGGCCTGAATTATGTTGTTTCATGTCAAGTCTGGATACAAAGGCAGGACTTGATGCAGGCTAGATGTGTGCCTGTCAGCCTTCCTTTCTGCTTCCCTCCTGATCCGTAGCATTTTCTGTTGTTTCTGTCCAAACCAAGTCTGTACCAAGCCCAGGAGCAACCTTGGCAGGGTATTGTAGTGCACCCAGGGGTGTCAGAAGGTGGACGTCTGAGGATGTCGGGGGGTTGCCTACAGTTGGGGTTTGCCCAGGTCCTTCCTTTTTTTCTCTCCGTAAACTGCATCTGAGTGAGGTCTGAGGTTTAATGATGTTTGTCTGAGTTTTCTGGGTGTCTTGTACCAGAGAGGAAGAGAAAGTCCAGCCTTCTTGCCCTGTGTCCTGGAAAATGGGACAGTAACATCCCAGAGAATGTGGGTAAGATGAGGGCATGGAAACAGACAGGTTTTTGTTTGTTTTTTTTCAGAAGAAAACATCTCTGCAGAAGTGCCTGGGCAAATCAGTCCGTGTTTTTCCCTGAAAAAGACCTTAGTTTTGGCTATTTGCTTGGTGAGGAAAGGCTGTGACATGCAAACTTGTTGTGTGTCCCTGAGTATTTTGATTGCCACACTCTGAGAGCAGGTCTGGAGTCCCTTGCTGAAGGAGAAGAACACTTCAGTCAACTCTCCTCATCTACAAACCAGATTTCCAATTGTCCAGGCTGCATCCATAGTCAATGGAGGGTGACTGGCAACACAGGAGCCCATTCTTCAACCCAAATGTCATTTTTAGGTGGGAAGGCAGACGTTCTGAGGTGTCAGTCCCTTCACACCATTTACAGATGTGGCCTGGGGACAGAAAAGCTTTGATAGGAAAGGTTGGGTGAAGGACTCCCAGGCAGCAGCACCCCACAGCATCCACCCTGATGAGTCCAGACACATGCTGGAAGGAGCACTTTTTAAACTGGGTTATGAACAGAATCCTCTCACTCAGAGGTTTATGTGAATGTGCTCCTAAGCTAAGAACGTGTAAAGCTGCAGAGGTGTCAAACCTCTTCAGACACAGGAGGATGTAACAAAGTGCAACTTGAGTATCTGACACCTTCCCAGTGAGCCGTGCTTAATGGGTCGGGCAGCAGAGGTGTAACAAAATCAATAGAGTTGGAGCGAAGATCTTTGCAGATCCAACATCTAGGTGAGGTGGTATTGTGTGCCAAATTGTTGTTGCTGGGTTTTTTCTTCTCTTTCCCTCTTTGGTTTCTTTTATTCTCCATCCCTTCCCTCTAGGTTTTTTGTTCTCACGTAGATGTTTCAGCTCCGGGAAGGCTGGGGTTTGAAGGGTTGCTGCAAGAGGTTTGGGATCTACTAGGACATTTGGCATGATTTGTGCTAAGAAATATCTGTGTGAGTAGAAAGCAGGAGCCACGTCCAATACACCAGGGAAGGAGCAGAGTATTGCAGACAGGGCTGGAGGCTCCAGCTCCAACCTCAGGCTGAGAATTGATGGAGAAGAACCCCGTGTTACAGCACTGAGGAGGAACGCAAGTTCTCTTCTGATCAAAAGTCTAAAAAAGTCACAGCGTGCCCTGCCCTGCCCACCCTCTGATCTGCAAATCCATCACTGGGTTTTATCACTCATTTTTTCTTTATCAGAGTGGAGCGGGTCTCAAGCACTACAACGTGGTTATCTCTGAGGAGGCTGCCAAAAGCATGTCAGGGATTGCTGAACCTAGGAATAAAGGACGCAGGGGGAATCAAGTAGTTTGAGTAGGAAATCAGAGGGAATTCCGGGCTGAGGCTTCTGGTCCAATGAAAGCTGGGACTTGGAGATTTATGAGGAAGGAGAAAGTCACAGCTCACCGCTCCCAGCCCTCCTGGAATTAGGGATATGTTCCATGGAAATGCCTCTGTGTGTCTTCCCCAGCCCTCATTAGGAGTATATTTACACCCATGCATAGCAGTTAAAGTAGAACTTCAAGTCCAGTTTGAAATTAATTTCATCTTGCACTCAGGAAATCTTGAGAATAACTTTTGAAGAATATGGAAAGACATTTTAAACTGTGAGAGGACTGCAATTAAATGCTTTGCTTTAATATAACAACAAAAAAAAAAGCCTTTGGGTTTTCTCCATTGCTGAGTTTGCCAAATTATTGAGGTTTTAAAAAATGTATTACAGAGTGGTTTTCTCTGATTGAGTTTCCACTTATTTTGCTTTAAAATATAATTCTGACCTCAAAAAGTCTTTTAGCTCTAATCAAGATCAAATTAATCAAATCTTGTTTGCTGCTGGCTTGTAGCTACCACATTAGCAGAGGGGATTTTCTCCAGTTAGAGAAATTGGGTTTAGATATGAATTCGAGGTTTTTACTGGTCTTGTAACAACTTCCATAGAAATGGGATCAAAGTATAATAATAATAATAATAATAGTATCATCATCCTCTAGGCAAGAATTGCTATTAGAACCAAACCATCCTTAAGCAGTAAAAGTTGTTATGGGAGGGGAGCCCAGGGTGACAGGCAGGGATGGTGACTGACAAAATGAGGACTGGGATCAAACCTGGTGTGCTTCATCCCAGAGGGATGTGGCTTAGGAAAGCTCCCACATGGAGCAGAGCCTTGAGGAAAAGAGTGCTGTTGTTTGAATTCTAAAGGAGTTTTTCCCAGACTCAGTAGGGCCTGAAGGAGTGGTTTTGCCTTCAGGAAAGTTGTTTATTCTGAGGAATCTGGGGGCTGCTTCATTCCTCCCATTTGAGAATGACCATGAGCATGAGGCTGCCAAGAGGTCTGTACCAGCCTGGTATAAACCTGCGTTACATGTGTCCTGCTTTATCCCCTGAACGCTGTTGATTTTATATCAAGGGTGCCTCAAAGGTCCCAGGATGCACTACGTTTTGGGTATCTTGGAGATGATGTCTGAGTTCTAGGCTGCACTCAGCTCTGCTGTGCTCATTGATTTATTGAAATCATTAATGTCTGTTTTAATTTGTGGTGGATTTTTTGGGGTGCTTACTGGAAACAAATCCCTTGGGGTTCATTACCTGCTTCTACATGCCTGCATTATTTTCCCCGAAACTGTGATCAAAACAATCCTGATCTGTTTGCAAAATGCTGATGCTCGCAAATAATTCTGCAATGCAGAAGAGGAGAGCATCAGTGTCTTGATCCCTGCCTGTTCCCAGACATACAGAGTGTGAGCCTGAAATCCTCCCCCTTGCACACCCCCTGCCCTGAACCACTTCCCTCCTCCTGCAGATGATGGAGAGGGCTTTGACCCTCTTTGTGTCTCAAGGAAAGTGAGTCTTGAAGGCAGCAAGTGGCTTTGCATGTGATGGCTGCTCCCTCCCTGCAGGTTTGGGGGTGCTGGCAGGACAGGACAGGCAGGACAACCAGGACAGGGCAGGCAGGGCAGGCAGGACAGACAGGACAGGCAGGACAAGCAGGGAAGGCAGGACAAGCAGGACAGGGCAGGCAGGACAAGCAGGGAAGGCAGGGCAGGCAGGACAGACAGGACAAGCAGGACAGGGCAGGAAGGACAGGACAAGAAGGACAGGACAGGTAGGACAGACAGGGCTGGACAAGCAGGACAGACAGGATAGGACAGGCAGGACAGGACAAGCAGGGAAGGTAGGACCAGAAGGGCAGGACAGGACTAGCAGGACAAACAGGACAGGACAGGACAAACAGGCCAGGCAGAGCAGAGGGCTGTCAGCAGCCGCCAACATTCCGGTGGGGACGGTGACACCTTGTGTGTTTTGACAGGGGACAGGCTGTCCTGCTGCTAATGGGCTGTTGGACACGGTGTTGGCTGCCTGGGGGGAGGAGAGGGTGGGAGTTTACAGACTGCAGGCAGAGCTGAAGGTGAGGGATGGGGAGGTGGCAGAGCCACCCGCAGTGACAAGAGGGAGGATGGATGCTCCTGTGCATTGCTGCTCCCGGGGGGATGGGGGTGGGCTGGTGCTGTCCTACCCAGGCACAGGGGAGGCAGACTGGAAAATCCAGCTTATGGAGACTGGGGATAATGGTGTGCCCCTCGGCTGGCAGCAGGGATTTGGCTTTTCAGGCCGTGTGCCACCAGTGAGGTTGCAATGTAAGGACCCTCTCCAAAGCAGGAGCTGCCACCTTGGCTGCTGTGCTCCATCTGGGTCTGCTCCAGGGAGGCGAGTTGGCTTCCAGCTTTTCAAGTTCCAGTGAATTTCTTACTCTGGGCTTTGGTGCTACGGGGAGGCAGGAGGCTGGGCTGGGTGATTATTTACACTGCTTTTCCTGCATGGGCCAGAATTACCAAGCTTTAACTCCTTTGTTTTATGAAATAGCTGAGAGGGGAAAGCATTCTTAAGTCTTGCACCTTAACCACTCAGAAAATCCCAGACCAAAGTTGTCTGAGTGCTTTTCCTTGCATATATCCATCAAGATGTGGGTTTTAATCAGGCGATTCTGGGACACAGACAGGTCCCCTGATGCTTGCAGGGAAGCTTTCCTCCCCAGACACTTAATCTCAACCCCATCCTTGAAGGCAGCAGTTTGTGGATCATCCCACGGGACCCAAACTGAGGGATGCAGAATGAGGTGGATGCAGCCCCCTTAGGAAACTCAGTGTAAGGTGTTGGAGCTGGCTTGCCAAAGCCAGTAAGCCCATTAAAATCCTTGCTGGTGGAACAGAAGAGCCTGAGTTTGCATGTGTCA
The DNA here is from genome assembly GCA_023637945.1 of Phaethornis superciliosus. Lineage (NCBI taxonomy): Eukaryota > Metazoa > Chordata > Aves > Apodiformes > Trochilidae > Phaethornis > Phaethornis superciliosus. The sequence continues at coordinate 549,670 of JAJQWJ010000020.1, read as the reverse complement.
CCTACAGGCTAAGATAAATAATAATAATGAGGACAATGAGTGATTTAGAGGATTTTACCAGCATAATTATTGCTGATTTATGAGGCAGGGTAGCAGAGAGACAGGCTGTGATAGAATGAGTGGGTGAAGTTTCTGAATGAGACAGGGAAGGGGATGACAGTGGGGAGTGAGGAATGAAATGTGCTGGCTAAAAAAAGTACATGGAGCTGGCTCGAGCACTGTGTGGAGGTGACATAAATAATTTCAGAGTATCTGCCACTGCCCTTAGCAGGGATCATTCGCTCAGTAATTAGATGGAGTTATTAGTGTCTTTGGTCTCTGTCTGAGGGGATATAAGGCTCTGTAAGACAGAAAATGGGAGTATCTCTTCATCCTGTGGAGCCAATTAAATGGCAGTGAGAATAAAAATGAGTTTAGTCATTTTAGGTAAAGAAAAAAAATTACTACCTGAGTTATGTGAATTTGAGGGTGGGCTTCACGGGATCCAAAGGAAACTATCTAACCTCTGACTGGAGAACTTGTTCCTCAGACCATGATCCAGTCAGAAGCTCTGCTGGGAGGACCCTTTCCATCCACACGGATCTGCTGGAATCCCCAGGGCTCCCTGAGGTCCTCTCTGGTGTCCCAGGGGAGCAGGACAGCTCTACAAGTCCTGGCTTTTCCCATGTCCCCAGCTGAGAGGTCCTGCTCCCAACACCCATCTTTATTGTCAGGTCTAGCACAGCCAGCCTGCTGATCACAGAATGGCTTTGGTTGGAAGAGGATTCAGGATCATCCAGTCCAACTTTTGACCAACACTGTAAGCTCACCACTAAACCATGTCCCTAAGGACCAGGTCCACATGCCCTTTAAATACCTACAGGGATGCCCTGGAAAGACTGTCCCAATGTTTGAAAGCCCTTTATGTTGATGTTTAGAGTGCTGGGGACTCCCTGATGGGGCTGATTCTGATCTGGTGTGGTCATGGGGTCTTTGTCCCCGACTCCAGTTCACTGCCTGTAAATTCACAGTGTTGCTGATCACCACCAGCAATGGCAATGGAGCTTTTCCTTCTCTGCTGTGTACCAGGGAGCTGAAGCAAAGCTGTCACCCTGGGCTGCCAAGGAAAAGAGGATCATTTCTCTGACATGGTGTTGATGCCTTCTCCTTGGAGCACTGGGAGCTTCAGCACATCTGAAAATAACATTTTTTTTTTTCTTTTTTTTTTTTCTTATGTGAACTTCATCTGGCAACAAGCCCATTACAGACACAACAGGTTGGATCAATACCTGAGTATCTCCCAGACTCCCTCTGCTGGGAAGGAGGTCAGCCAGAAATCAATGGGGAGCTTTTTGCTCTGTGCAGCTGGCTGTCCCGAGGGAATCCCTGTGCTGAGCTGCCCCCTTTTCCCTGGGGATTGCAGCTGGGCTCTGGGGAGCTGGGTGCTGCTCAGGGAATGCTCTGCCAGTCACCCAGGATGTTCCACCCATGTGGGCAGTGGTCCCTTGGCTTGCAGGCTTATCCTTCCCTCTTGCACAGCATCACCAGCTTCTCCTTGACTCCTGTCCCAGTGTCACCCTCCATCCCACTGCTGCCACCCTGGTGATGGCTCCAGAGCCTCCCTGATGAATGCCCTGAGCTCCACAGCCTTGCAGAGGGACACATGGGAATGAGACAGAGCTCCAGACCCAAGGTAGTTTAATTTTATATTATTAGTTATTATCTTTTTGGCAGAGTCTGACCCCAGGGATGCCCTGGGTCTGGCTGCTTCAGGCAGCAGATGAGGGCTGAGGAGGTGCTCTGGCCCTCTGGGGCTTAGTTGGAAAAAGTAATTTAACTAAAATGCCCTGAGCCTAAATTTAGTAATTTAACTAAAATGAGACATCATCCTCGAGACAAAGCAGAGAAGGGAGGGTTGGGGAGGTGGTAGGCTGGAAGGAAATTAAGTACTAGGAAAACAACAAACCAGCTTTGGGACTGCTGAAATATTGATTGGGTTGTTCAAGCAAAGCATAACATATCCCTGTTCCCTCTGTGCCACCTGGGTTTCATGTCTTTACCCTCCCTCAACCCTTTCCTGCTCGTGTTGGGCAGTGTGAGCCCAGGGCTGGTTTCATCCCTTTGAAGGAGGAGCAGTTCAGCCTTTAAGAGACTTCACCCAGGAAAAGGGGGATTTTCCCTCCCTGCAAGGCTCAGAGCTGGTGCTTTGCACTCAGTCCCCCGCAGTGTGTGTTCCCAGGCTGGATGGAGACATTGTCACTGCAAGCCCAGGGACATCCCCCCCGTCATCTTCTTGCTCCTTGCCCAAACTGCTGCCTTTTTGTCCCCATTTTTGCTACCCCAGGCAGGGAGCAGAGGGCACACAGGGCTCTGCATCCCTGGGCCTGACCACACCAGGCTCTGGCTCCCATCAGAGCCATGGCCAGTGATGCTGGGCAGGTGGCCAAAGGGCCCACAGCCACAGGAGCTGCTGAGAAAATTCCCCAGCACCCAGGGTGGCTGCACTGCTCTCCTTCCCCCACCCAGGAGTCCAAAAAGACACCATGACTCACTCCTTTTCCATAGACAGGATTGCCAGCTCTTGAAATACTTGGTGTTTTTCTTAGAGTCCTGGCTCCTGAAGCCATGTAATTACTTGAGCTTTCATTTTCTTTAAATAAAGCCCATTTCTTAACACTCACATTTGCAAAGAATAGCAGGGAAATGTGACCTCTCATGAGCTCAGAAGCCACAGAGTGAAAATCTTACCTTTATTCTTTCTTACTATTTCTTTTTCTAATTTTCTCTCACGTCATAGTTTTTACCATTTTTCTCTTGCAGGTCAGGGCTGCTGGAACTCTTCTTTCTCTACCCCTTGAGTCGTGTAATGCTGCAAAAGATCTTGAGCTTGTGCCTTGGCAGTGGTGGTGACCTCTCAGGTCCATGGGCTTCAAGAATTGGTTTTTGATATTTTTCTGCCCCGTGACAACCAGTTTTGTGCAACATAAGGTAAAAGAAAAAGGTAACAGATCCCAACCTACACAACAGCCCACTGCTGGTGTGACTTGTCTTGTCTCTGCACATCTTGGATCCATTCCCTTGTTTTGAATTCCATCGGAAAACCCTGAGTTTATGCTGCTTCAATGTAATTATCTCCCAGAAGAGCCCAAATCCTTTACGAGCTGGATTCCACTGAGCCAAGCTGCATTTCCTATGCTCAGGGAAACCACAATCCCACGCAGAGCCAGACCCTATCCAGCAAATATTCTGGTCCCAAGGCTGAAATCTCCTGCCTGACTTTTTTCCCTGCTCCTTTTATCTCCACGCAGCAGGGCTACAAGATGCAGTTTCTTCCTACCTGCCCACAGGTGCCAAAGTTAGAAATAAACCTTGGCCTCTCTGGCCCAGGAAGCCATGAGCTTTGGACATGCACGAGTTTGGCTCTGGACTTTGTGATCTAGGAGTATGGCGTGTAGTTTGAGCTGGTCTTTTGGGCTGAGAGGAGAAACAGGGTGATTCCGTCCATCCCAGCAGCAGACGTACATCAGGTGGGAATGGATGAATATTGTGCTAGAAGAGCTGCCCTTTCCCCCTTGATTTTGAACTGGACAGCCAGTTGTCTATCCTCCAGCTTTGATGTTTAGCAGTAGGTGAGGTGAAGCAGCTGATTTGAGGTTGTCATGCTGGGCCATGCTGTGGAGAAGCCACATTGCCTGGTGATGAGCAGGGAACCCTCCCAGTCCCACCCATCAGCATCAGGGATATGTGCAGGATGGAGATGGCACAACTCACCCAGCTGAGGCTTTGGTTTTCTGGGCCATCAGAGGCTGCACCCACACCACCCCAGTAACCCCCCCCTGCAGCTGGAGAGACAACCTTGTCCTTTCATTGCTCTGTTCAGGGGCTTTGAAAACTCCTCTTCTGTCCTCAACCAAAACAGCAAGCCAGGATGCTTGGACAGGGGACCAGGGAAATGCTTTTTTGGAGGAATCCACTTGTTATAACAACAAACCCCAGTGATCTCCAGCAAGTGAGAAGCAAGTTAAAAGCAATCCAGAGACATTCCCAAAGACATACTTTCCGGAGGGGGGGAGCAGTGAGGCTTTCAGAAACAGCAATCAGGGCTCCGGCCAAAGTCACACATTCAAATTGAGACTGACAAAATATGGAAAAGTTGAAATAATCCTTGGAAAGGATCCAGGAATTGGTCATTCAGTCTGCAGGATCTTTTATGAATAACACTGTAACACAAGCCTGTAATGGAAGCACCAAGAGCCAGCCTACTGGTTTTCCAGTCAGAGTTTCCCATTCTGAGATGAATGGCTTGGATTTTGGGGCTGAGAGGGGGGAAGCTGCAGGACTTTTTTGTCTCCTGGCTGGAGAGTCTGGCTTTGAAGACCTGAGCTTGCAGGAACAGGCAGCAGTGGGAACTTTCTCCACTTGAGGTTTCTCTTGGCCTGAATCTCCTTTTTATTCTGTTATTTACACCTCTATTACACAGTCAGGAAGTTGCCTGCATTCTACTGCAGGAGATGCTCTGCTCTCTCTGCTAGAGACCTGGTAGCCATGCAGTAGCCAAAGACTGGGAGATCCTGTAGACCTGCACATTTTTCTTCCCTGGCCCTCTCATCTGTCTTCTTTCCTTCCCATTCATCCATGCTGACATCTGAAATTCTCCATTTTTGAGGTTATGGAACAGAGGAAGAGGGGTAATTTCACTGCAGAGGCCACCAAATGAGCTCCCCCCCCCCCTTTTTTTTTTTTTCTTCAGCTCTATGACCCCAATTTCCCAACAGCAGCAGCCAGGGGATAGCAGAAGAGAGAGGAACTCACCATAGTGAGAGATGCTCCTCTGTTTTTAATTAAAGCTGACTTGCTTCACATCTGCATAGGACAAATCCCTGAGTTTCCTCACTTCTCCCTTCCCAGCAACAACTTTAAGAAGAATCCCCTGCACCACTGCTAAAAGAAGGATGAAGAAATAGATGTGGGAGGCTGTGTTTCCCAACCATCTTATGAGTCAAAAGTCCCTGGGAAGGAGAGGAAAGGATGGATGGGAGCAGAAAGCACAGAGGGTGGGTGGATTCCTGCCTTACAGAGTGCTATGGGCAGCCTTTGGCACAGCAGAACATCTCCAAATGGGCATCTGGATGTCCCCTGATGGCCCCAAATGTCATGATGTCAAGATGGGAGCATCTTCCCTCCACTGTGAAGGCATTGATGCAGCAGGGTCGTGCATCTTCCTTCCTGACGTCAAGGAAAAAAAACAAAAGAGGATCTTTAATACAGGTATCTGAAGCAATTGAGCACCTTCCACTTGGTTTTTATGTGGTTTTAAATGTTTTTTAGAAGTGTCTGTTTATTACAGCTCTATTAAGTTTTACTTTGTGAAAAAAAAACAACCCAAAACACTGCTTGATTTCCTCTGCTTTAAACAACCACCTCCTCCATTCATAAAAATGTGTTAACAATTCATTTAAAATTCATACAGCAGCCAAGCATAGTTCGTTCATGAAGTGACACAGATTAATACAAAGCAGCACGTTGCCTGGGCCTGGCACCAAGTCAGAGCATGCTCTGCAGTTCTCCCTCAGCTGCACAAGATGCCAATGTCTTTTTGGAAGCTGCCCTCCTGTCTGGCAGGTTGGCCACCAGCTGATAGCATTTTGAGTTCCCCCTTCCCTTCCTGCTTTGCTCCTCATGCTGATGGAAATCTGATGCAGAGCAATAATTAAGCCCTTAGGCTGTGTGGGACTTTCTGCATCACCAAAGTCTGGTCATCCTCCCAAAGGTGCATGTGAGAGGTGGCTTCCCCATGCTTGCTATTTCTTTTCCTTTCTGCTGTTTAGGTGCTCAGAGCAGAGTGTTGTGAGCTTGGCCAACTGAGGTGGTTTGGTGGCCAGGGGTAATCCCCAGTTTTGTGAGTTTATTGGTTGGGAAGGAGAGCTCCAAGGGAAGCCCTCTGCTCTGAGGTTCATCTAGAACAGGTACAGGTGAAACATCCTGAGCAATTCCCAGGGACAGGTGTAACACTTAGAAACTACTTCTTTCCTATGTAGTGTCAAGGATAGAAATGGCACATCTGTCCCCTCTGTCACCATGCAGCCACTGCAGATCCTTGCTCCCTGACCTGCAGGCCTGGACAGGGGGACCTGCTCAGGTCCTTGCTGCTCTTGGAAGATGTTTCCTCAGTGCACTTTTCCAACCTTGACCCAACCACCTTGAGGTCCAACCACCTTCTCCTCTACCAGGGCAGGAGCAGATGCAAGTTGATCATCTTGAGGCACTAATTGGCCTTAATTGACCTGACCAGCCTCACATGGGCCCTCCACCCATCCCTCCTCTTCCCATTGCCCTGGGGAATTCCCATTGACCTGAGGCTTTGCTTCCTCCCTGGGCTATGTTGTAGGTGTGCCTGTGATGTCCCTGGCCTCCTGGATGGATTGTGGCTCTTGCTGCAGGCAGTTTGGCCCCTGCCCTGCCTCTGGGATGCCCCTGAGCTCTCTGCTCTCTAACCCTATCTCCTGCACAAGCTTCGGACCTGTAACTTGTGTTTTGACATGGGATGTCTGCTGCAGGTAGTCTGCCTACATTCTTCTCTTCTGGGTAGACCTCTTGCCTCCAGTTCTGCCTCTGGCTTTTTGGGAGAATTGGTACAGTTAAAGATTTTGACTGGTGTTGAGGGGTACTTTCTCCCTGGTAATATCCAGCACTGCTGATCTGCAGTCTGGGCTGATTTGTAGTGAGAATTTGATCTACTAAGTTTGTTTCAATAACTCTTCAGCTCCATCCCCCCTCTTTCCTCCACCCCATCATGAGCTAGGCCAAGAAAGTCGATGCTGGAAGGCTGCTTTGTACAGGAAGCCTGGGGTCTCCATCCCCCCTGTGCTGCCCCTGAGCAGAGCCCTGGAGCTGTCTGGTTCATTAGGGAGGGCTGGGACACATCCATCCTCCTCCCTGAAGGAACCTGCAAGTGGTAGGAAAGCAAGTGTGAGGCCAGGTGGGACTTCAGCAAACATCCCTTGCTCCCACCCCACCTGTGTCCTTCTGGGCAGGGAGTGCTCAGCTCTGCAGAGAAGCTCAGGTGTTGCTTGATGCCATCGATAACTTGTCAGCCTGAATGCCTCTGCACTGCTGAGCATCAGCAGCTGTGGTGCTGGAAGCATCTTCCCTGGGGAGGGTGTGGAGCAGGCAGAGAGGAGGGTCCTGTGTGTGCAGCATCAGCTGCCCTGCCTGGAGGGCCAGAGGTGGGGATGGTGGGGAACTCTTCCACAGAGACCCAGTGAGATTTGTGACTGACAGCATCAAAGATCCAGCAGGCTGGCTCCTTCCCCCCCTCCTTTCTTTGTTAGCCTCTTATCTAAAGTGCCTGCTCCTGCCCCCAGCAGCTGAGTTCCATCACAGCAGGGAGGTCCAGCAGCCAGGGGTAAAGCCCACAGCTCCCAGAGCACATCCAGCAGGACACAAAATGCCACCGTCACTTTTTGGCTCTAAGCTCTGTGTCCCCATCCCCAACTCTCAGGGGAATAGCCATGGGGGCTGAATTGTGTGGAGCTGTTATTCTGGGCTGCCATTGCCCCGGGGCTACCAGGATGGGAGGGAATGATCTTTTCTGTCCTTGGTCTTGCCTGTGGTGAAATGCAGCTGGAGTTTGGCCTAAGTCTGAATCAGCTGCAAGCCCAAGGGAAACCCTTGGCCCTGGCTTCAAAAACTCCTGTGCTTCTGGGCAAGGCAGGACCTGAGCAGGGCTTGGCTTTGCAGGTTTGCTGGAGAGCAGACCTGCACTGGGAAGTCCCTGTGGGAACATTTAGATAGCTTCAAGCAAGATAAATCTCCTGCCTGTCGGAGAGATGTGGGGATGAGGTAGACATTTCATCAGCTTTGGCTCAATAAAAAAATTAGGGTTTAGTCGAGCTGTTTGCAATCTTCTTCTGAGCTGCAGATCCCCCCTCCCAAACTCCTCAGGAGCCCGGCACAGGCATTTTCAGCTCCTGCTTGCAGCCTTGCTGTGTGTCTCTCGTGGATCCTGTGCTAGCAGTCTGAGACTCTGATGATGATGGACTGGGAAGGTGCAGGATGGGCCAGGTGAAGGCCATGCCCCTGCTCTCTGCTTGCTGATGTGCACTCCTGACCCCCAGAGCCAGCAGCCTGGGGACCTACAGCAGCTGAAGGTGAGGAGGGTGTTGTGATGAGGACTGCTTGTTTTCCAGGTTCATTCCAGAACCTCTTTGCGATGTCAGTACTCGGTCACTAAGGAATTATTTGCTGAGGTCAGACAGGGGTTTGTTTGAGACCTTTCCATCCTTACGCTGGGAAATCCTGCAGGGATGGAGCAGAGTGCCAGTTAATTCCCTGTTTGCCAAAGCTGGGATGAGTCCAGAACAGCACTCGGAGGTAAGGAATGATGTGCCAGGTACCTCAGCAAGCTGTAGCACCCCGAGATGGATCTCTGAGGGCCCTTGATAGCAGAGCAGAGACGTGGTGGGGATCTCTGTCCCTGCAGATCTCGTGTCTGCTGGCGGCAGAAGGCGGCCACACAGTCAGCATGGATCAGACACTTCACTGCAGATGGTTAAGCTTAAGCAAAATGCATCTATATTACACTGCCTTGAATTAAATTCCTGATTGTTTTGGGAACCTGTTGCCGAGAGGAAAAAGTAGATCACGTTTCATCAGACAATGCCTGAGCTGAAAAACTGGAGCTGGCTTTACAGAAGACGCAGCTGATTTTTCTCCCAAGGTTTGTTCTATCTTTTCTTTGTTTGTTTGTTTTGTAGGAGAGGGAGAAGAAATCCTTGCAGATGACAGCCCTCAATGGAGAAATGGAATGTGGCTGGAGGCAGGGAGAAGGTGGGCACAGCTATGGCTGGCAGCAGCAGAAGAGGGCACAGAGAGCTGGGAGCTGAACACTGGGAGAGAGGTTGGGAGTACAGAGACAACTGGTGATCTCCAGGGTGGATGCTTTGCATCTGCTGAGTTCTAGCTAAACATGTGGTACCCAAGTTGCTTCTGGGTTTTTCTAAGGGGTCTGCTGTCATCTGAGGAGAAAAGCAGGGAAAACAGGAGTGCTAGAACTGAAAATTCAGGGGACGGTTAAGTGTCACTCCAGGATGAACAAGAAAAGAGAAATTAATGTGAGAGGATGGCAGAGGCCTGACTGGTAGGATGAATGAATCTTTCACTCACCAGAAAAAAAAAATAAAAAAAATTGGAAGAGTTGTTTTTTCCTTCAAACTCATCTGGAATTGGGAAAAAGGCAGTATCCAGATTTGCTGCATATTCAATTCAGAAAGGAAAAAAACCCTCTTGGAGTAGAGAGCAAATTCCATTTTGGTAGAAAAATTGATTTGTTTTGAGTTGAATGTAGAAAACGAATGTCAAGGAAAAGTCGTTTCGAAGCAAGAAAGTCCATCCTTCTCGTTGGGGAAAATGTCAAAAGGGCACGCTGACATTTACATTTTTTTCTCTCTCCACTTTGTTCCCGAACAAAAATTTGCCAAAGCCAACAGGGTGTCGCTTTCTGATGGAAATCTGTTTTGACAAAGATTTTCCAAGCAGCTTCCCTCGCTCCGCACAAACATTTCCGCTCTCGATTCCAATCTGGATTTGGCAGGGGGGGGGGGGAAGGCTGCAGAGGGGCTCTTGCTTTTCAGTCCCCATCAGAGATCTGGCACCCTGTCAAAGGGCCCAACGCTGCTCGAAACATCCAGGTCCCAGGAAGATCTCAGACCAAGGGTCTCTCTCTTTGCCTGAGCAGGGCAGGAATTAAAGCACTTCAATTCCTTGTGTGTGAGTGGAGTTTGGGCTGGATAGCTGCTGATCCAGAGTTAGGGCCCACGGAAGCTTTGAATGGGATGGAATGGGATCCCAGTAGTTTTTCTGCATCTATTTACTACTGCCCTTAGCTACTGAGGAGCTCTTGGTGTATGTGCCATGCTCAGGACTGATTCAGAAGTTGACCCAGGCTATAGCCCTTACGAGTCTTCCATCTGGCAGCACAGACTGGGATATCAGCAAGAGGAAAGTCCTCAGGAGGTTCTGGTTCAGCTGGGCTGAATTGCAGTGGTAACTCACCTGAAGGGGTCCAGAGAGGTCAGACGTGTCCCTGCTGTCTCCTGCCAAGTTACAGATCTGCCTTACAGTTTTTGTGCTTTTTTTCTTTCTGGTGCAGCTCCTGGATCATCATAGAGATACCAGATGAAGACAAGAATCCTTCTGGCTCTAATCAAAGGCAAGGTAAGTGTCTGCCTCATCTGTCTGTGCTTTTTCTACTCTCTTTGGCAAATGGATGGCACCTCTGGAGAGAGGTAAAGATGTGAGAAGACTCTTCTTGAGGAGATGATCCATCCTCTCATTAGGTTAGATTAACATTATCTTAGACTAGACATCATTTGTAGATTGCCCATGTTAAGTGGGATTAATTCCACTCCAAACATCTTGCAGAAATGTGTGGCAGTGAGGGCAGGAGGGTGAGTGTGTGTAGTTTGCTCTCCTCTGGTGGAGGGGACCAGGGCATGGCCTGACAGAAAGTTTTTGGGGAGGAGGCAAGAGATTCACACAGCTCTGCACTTCTGGTGGCATCATCAGCTTGGCTTTAAGGAGGGAAAGTCCTTGGTGACTGCAGGCTACAGATCACAGGCAGCTCCTACCTGCTGACAAGGTGCTGCTGAGATGCGTGACAACTGCAGGTGGCTATCAGCTCCAGGAGATGGCTTGTCTCTGGTCTCCTGTCCCTTCATTCCTCTGAGTGGCACCAAGGGAAAGTGACAGCTGGAACACCACCTGATCAGACCACGAGAATACGAACAAAAAATGCAAAGGGAGATTTTCAGAATTCTTTTTTCTTTGTTTCTTCTATGCCCAGCTCAGATGTATTGTGTTTTTTGATACCACACCATCTCCCCACCAACTGAGCTGTTCCTTGATGCTATTAATTTGGCCAGAAGCTTCTAATGGCCAAGTTTAACTCTCCCTGCAGAATATGACTTCTTCCTCTTCCTTCACCTGCTCACCCTGCTTTAAATGTGCATCTGAGCTCCCATGGCCCACCAGCTGAGCTTGTGGGGATGGTGTGACCCTGGTCCTGGCCCATCTCCTGTCTCATGATTCCAGCTCTTCCCCTGCATGCACAGGGCTTGGGATGCAGAGCTGGGGAGCTTGACTTCTGGTCAGTTGTGAGAAAATGTCTTCTCACCACCAATTCTACAGTGCCAGTAGGTTCTGCTTCTTTCCCTAGTGTACCCAGCTCAGTTGGAGGGAAAGTTTGATCACCCTTCCTGTGTGTGTCACAGCTGCAGGAACATTTGATATATTTTGTCTGCTTTCATGTAGCTCTTCTCAAACCATTAGCTTGGGACTTAGGCATCCCAAATAATACTTTATAGATACTTGTGAGATCCAGTTACCTGCCTATCTTTGGTTATTTACAGACCAAACCCATCTATATTTTCTCATAATTAATTCCTACAACATTTAGAATCACAGAATCTTTCGGGTTGGAAAAGACCCTTGGGATCATCAGGTCCAACCGTTGTCCCTACTCTTCAAATTCTCCCCTAAACCATAGTCCTCCAACACCACATCTAAACATTTAAATCCAGTGCAGGTGAAGGAAGAGGTCTGTAAGTGTCATTACCTTGCAGGATGGTGTTGGAGGGAACCATCCTGCTGGGGACTCAGGTGAGAGCCCAAGCTATGCTGGGAGCCTCTTCCCAGTGCCTCCCCCCTGGGATGGGGACAGCCCAGCTGGTCCTACAGCTCCAAATATAGAGGGCTTGCAAAAAAACCCCAACCTAAAGCAGAAATAAACTTGAGCACAAGTGCTTGGATGTTACCAGCAGGAAAAAAAAACAAAAAACAACAAAAAGCCACAGCGGCAATAAAATTAATTTCCTTCTCTAATATATACAAGACTTTCTCCAAGAGAATTATGAGCCAAGCTGATCAAAGTCTGTAAGTGGTACTTATGCTATCAGTTTCACCCCCTTAATGCCCTCCTGTCAAAACAAAATCCCTTCGAAAGGCTTTGAGGAAAATCACATGAGCATAATGGCTTTCAAAAAAATGGCCCTAAGTACTCAGTAACATATACAGAGCAGACTATTAGATGGGCTGGTGGAATTGTGATCATATTCAAATGTAAACATTCTTATATGAGCAAGTAACTGCTTACCCATGGAGCAGGGCAGGAGAACTGGGCTGCAAATGCCTTGGGTTATCATGAGAAAGCAGGGGAGGGGTTGGCAACTTTGGTGGGAACTTTGCCCTAAGACAGGATGGTGACTTTAGGAGAATTAGATAAAAGGAGAAGGGAAGGGGTGGGGGGGAAGGATGGGGCTTATTAAAGAACCATTGTCAGATAGACAGAGAGAGGGTGAAATTCAGGCGGGGTACAATCATCCTGCAGCGCTCCTCTCAGGTAGGAGTCGGTGACATCAAACTATCTGATCCTTTATCTTCTGTGATGTGTTTGTTTGAACATCTTCTTGGTGGGTTTAGTACTGCTCTGACAGCTCTGGGAACAGGAGTCCTGGGAGTATTCCCAGAATAGATGCACCAAGCAGGGATGTGTCCGGAGCGAGAGGTGATGGGGAAGCTTCCTCTGCACAGAGCAGGATGCAGTGGGTACAACAGAGGTGACAGCCCAGATCCCCACTTCTCAGTACCACAGCCAGGAGGCTCTGGTTTGGAGCCACTTTTAAGGATTTGTTGGTGGACCTGTAGGGAAGCAGGTATTTTGGTCCCCAGTAGCTTCCCAGGGGTTATCCTCCTGCCCTCTGGAATGATGTTGGTCACAGTGCTTGCTCCATGTGCAGCTCCTCTTGCTGCAGCCTCCCACAGGCACCTCCTGATTCAGGGCTGAGCACTCCTGACATAAGATTTGCCCTTTTCCCATCACTCTTTAGGAGTATATCAGTTTTTCATGTCTCCTTTGCATGGAGCAGCAGTGCCTCAGGGGTGTTCAATAGCTGGGAAAGGTTGAACAGCACCAGTAGGTTTGGATTCTGGGGGCTGTGTTTGGAGAGATACTGATGCTATGGCAGCAAAGCTGTTTTTCTGGGGTTTTTGGACAAAATCTGAAATATTTTAAAGACTTTAAAAAAGAAAAAACAACCTCCAAAAAGAAATCCAAAACAATCCAACAACATAACACCAATAAAACCATTCAGTTTCCTTTTTTTTTTTTAGCTCTGGTGAGATGCAAACAAATCTTCCCCTGACCATCCTCCTGTACTGGGGCAGAGACAAAGTCTACTGGAGTCAATGAAAAGATATTCATAGATCAGGCTTGTCCAGATTCCTAACATCTCCTAGAGGTATTTCCCTATCTGTCCCTCTTTCCTGGACTTACTGTCTTGCTCTCTCGTTGGAGGAAATTCCTTTCCTGGTGATAACCATGTCTCTAGCTCATATTTCCTCTTTCTTGTTGACAGTTTTAAACCAATAGATTTATGAACTTTGAAGTAATAGAAATATTTAAGACATACCTTCTCATTCCCTTATCTAGAACAGGCCAGGATTATTCTTTTTCTAGACACTGCACTTGTAAAGGGAGACATTTGCCTTTCAACCCATCTCCTGGAAAGCCAGCCCTAGTTTGCTTAATGAGGATTTTGGTAACCTCTAATTATTATTGTGTAGCACTAAGTGTTATCACCAGTTTCATCCCAGTGGGTCCCACAGCTGTTTTGGCAACTCTTATCCAGGCAGGGACCAAAGAGTTGACCAAAGAGGTGATACCCTATGTTTGGGGTAGCCACAGCAACCTGCTAATTCCCAACATCTCTGATGGGTGAACAGAAGTGCTGTGGGTCTGAGGTGTGCAAAGTGACCTGGCAGTAATGACTGTCACCTCCCAGGACTCCTGGGGAACAGAGGAGGAGCACTGCAGGTCAGACAATTTTGCTGCTCATTAAAATGTCTCAGAGTTGTAACTCCCCATGAGCACAACCTGGCAAACTCTTTTGGCAGAAGTAGCTTTAGGTATGGCTGGACTTTTGGGGAGGTTGTACCTGAGTTCCCACATCTCAAGACCCCAGAATGATGCTGCAAAGATCCTGTGGATAAACCAAAAATGACCCCGCCGTGAGCTGGTGTCAGGTGAGAAGTTTTTTCTTTCCGTGCTGCACTCCAAGCAGGTGCTGGGCAGCTTCTTTGGCATGATCCTGAGACCATATAACCAGCTCCTTGACAGCAGGATTGAGGGCTGGAATTTCTGGTGGGATGGGGGGTAGTGTAAGGGCATCAGAGGAGCCTTGGGTCCCTGCTTGGTGGGTGCAAGAGGTGGGTGCTGCTGCATGGTGTGCAGCACACGTGAGGGGAGGGTCAGACTAACCCCAAACCTGTGCTTTGCCCTGGGGAAAGAAGATGGAATGAGTTATTTTGAAGCAGCTGGGACAGCTTGGAGTGCCAGAAGGTGGCTGCTGGTTGTCTGCTGAGTACCCACTCTTGGGATGAGAGGCTTTTAATCCACCCTAGACTGCTTGTGTTCCTACCCTGAGGATGGCTCAGTGGTGGAAACAGAGCAGATTGGCTGGGTCTGTGCCCAAACGGACACAGATCTGTATAAAAAGTATTTACCACCATGGTGAGCTGCAGATTTTGTGGCTTTTTTTGAAATTTTTTTGGGGTCATTGTTCAAGCATCTCTCCCCTCGCCGTACGGCTGGCGTCTCAGAGATGAAATGCTTGAGCAAGAGGCAGTACAGAGAAATCACACCCTGGAGTTTCCCCAGCTTTATCAGCTGTGGGCTTAAAAAAATAAATCATTTTCCAAGGCTATAAATCCAGAACCTTTCAGCAACTCTTACAGTAACTCACATGTGCAGAACAACAGCAGGCTGTTTATCCAAATGAGTGAAAACCTCTGCAGTGGAGTTAATGATTTTGCAGAAATGCCTGCTCACCCACAGGCTGTGGGGCTGGGAGCTGTGGAAAAGGAAAAGCAGAGGCTTCAGAGTAAGACAAACTACATTTCCTCTTCCAAAAAAAAAAAAAACCAAAACAACAAGTTGGGATGTTTTTGAAGTGTATTTTTTAAGCTCTCATGTTTTGGTTTTTTTTTTTTTTCTTTCCTGCTTCATTCGTTGTGGTTTCTTAGCTATGATTTATCCAGATCAGCTTGCAGAGGCACAGAAATTGGTACTCTAAGGGTTAACTCGATGTGCTGGGATGTTCCTTTTTCTTCTTGATCTCCAGGTCTTGGCTCTGTTAAACATCTCCCCTCTCTTTTACATTCAGATCCTCTTTTACAAGGCTGGGCTCATTTCAGCCCAGCCAAGAGCCATCTTCCCATCCATTAAGGCTTGGTGACAGCAGGTAACAATATCACTTCAAAAGGACAAAGTTGCACCATTTTACCCCTCAAATTAAACCCTCTGACAACAGCATCTGAGCACACAGAAGAATAAGCAGACACCTTGTTTCTTGGCAAGACTCTCTACCCATATCAGATCGTGCCCGTTTTGGGAGGCGAAGGCAGGGCTGAGCCCAGTGGCCACAGATGCTTTCTGAAGGCTACAAGGCTGGGTGCTCAGGGACCTTTGCAGCTGAGTTGTAGCCAGCTCAGCACCCAGGAGGAGCAGAAGATACTCTGGTTTATCAGCCTGCTGCTGACCTCTTACCCTGCATCAGGCCAGGGGAGGCTGGATCATGTCTTGGCTGATCACTGTGGCTCAGAGCCCACTTTCTCAGCCTTGCTTTGTTTTTTGGGTTTTTTTGTGTGTGTGTTTTCCACTTTTTCCCCCACCCCCTTCCCTCTTGCTGACTCAGCCTCACGTTTCTCACATCTTCATTTCCATGCCACCTCTCGCACCTCTTCTGCATCTTTGCTATCTCCCATGGGGTGCAGGTTGCTCTCACACTGCTGGCCCTGCTCGTGTGTGGTCCTGCACCTGGGATGAAAAGGGATCAGCGGTGTATTTTTGTCTCTTCTGCTTGGGCACTATTTAGTGATAACAATAACTGTCAGAGGAAGGTCTCTTGAGAGGGGAGATCAAACAGGAGGTGGAATGATGGGCAGGATGGTGTTGGGAGGGCAGCCCAGGAGGTACCAGGGTGGTGCTGCATAGGAAGGGGAAGGAGGCATTTCCCTTCCTTCCCCCTCCTTCCCCCTCCTTCCCCCTCCTTCCCCCTCCTTCCCCCTCCTTCCCCCTCCTTCCCCCTCCTTCCCCCTCCTTCCCCTTCCTTCCCCTTCCTTCCCCTTCCTTCCCCTTCCTTCCCCTTCCTTCCCCTTCCTTCCCCTTCCTTCCCCTTCCTTCCCCTTCCTTCCCCTTCCTTCCCCTTCTCTCCAAATTTTTATTCTTTCTTCAAGAAGTGTTCAGAGCATTTTAGTTTTCAAAAAGCATTTTAAAAAAAAAAGTCTGAAAACCTGCAGGAATGCACACACAGCAGCTCCTAGATTCTGCCTACAATTTTTTTTTTTTCATATTTATTTCTCTCAGCACAATGTTAATGTAAAACACCTACCATCTTCCTACCTAGGAGTCCTCCTCCAAACCTATTTAACAACAACACCCTCACTTGTGTTAGGGGCTGCTCCTAACTCACACTTTGCTTTAGCTTTCAAAGTGTGATGCCTCCCAATTTCCAGGGAAATATTTTATCGTGTGGTTATTGGAGGAGCTGCTGTCCTCCTATGCCTCCTCAGAAACCTCCAGCAAGCCCAGCTAGGATGAGAGCATCTCCTCTAATTTGCTGGTAGTGAGTTACAAGGTGGTTGAACTTGCAGGTGAGTGGATGTAGAAAGGCTGCAGCTCCTCCTGGGCTGTGCTACTGCTCCTACTGCAACCCAGGGGCTGAGGTTGAGGCTTTGTCCTTTTGGTTTGTAGCAAACCAGTCCCTGATAGCCAGAGCCCTTCTCAAACCTTGATCTGAGGGGCAGGGAAATCTAACGCCAAGGGTTGGAGAGGTACCTGCAGCAGCTCTGTCACCACCCCCCCTCCCTGTGCCCACCTCCACACTTTGGGGTTGCTGCCACCCCTGGCTGTCCCTCTGCCCACCAGCTGACAGAGCTGGATGGTTTTCCTGCTGGGAAGGTGCTCTCAGGCTCAGGTTTTCCTCCCAGAAGAAAGCTGCAGGCCTTGAGGGAGCGCAATGGAGATTTAAGAGCAGTGTTTGACATGCCAGCTCCTCCGTTGGGCCAGTAGCCACCTGCCATCCAGCAGCCTGCTGGGCCCCCACCCAAAAGGGGTCACCATGCTCCATGGCCCCTTTTCTGGCTGCAGGAAAGGGCTGGGGCTCCACAGGGGACATCACAAGAGGGAAATCGGTTCCAAGAAAAGCAGCAAAAAACCATTTTTGAGTGGGAGGCATGGGGTAAAAAAAGTCATAGGAACAAGCGTGAAGCATCAGCTGGGGGCAGATGAGAGGAACAGTGTTTGCTTCCTATGCATAAGGAGAGGAGGATGAGCAAGATGCAGAAAAACCCCTCCTGAGCAGAGCCCCGTGAGCCCCTGCCCAGAGCTGCACCCGAAGGAGTTAATTCCCCTGCCAGTGCACTAAGTGGTCAGCAGCCCAATAAATTATGCCCTGGAAAGACAAACCCCAATCATCATTAGTCACGGCTCATTGGCCTGTTAAGGCTCCTCAGTGAAGTTTATCTCTTCCCTCCTGTCCACCAGCAGCCATATTTCACATCCCGAAAAGAGATGACCCCAGGGGTCAGCGAAATGAAAGCCCCATTCAACAGGTCTGCCGAGGGCTGGCTGAGGAAAAAAACAGCTGAGGTCAAAATAACACTGAGATACAGGCAGACCTTCAGCCACTGCCCTCCCCGAGCAGACACACACCACACGCTCAAGTGCCCAGGACATGTTAATCCGTTTCAGGATCAGGCAGGGTCAGGCTGGGGCTGGGAGGAACAGTGGCATAATTAGGTGAGGGTGACCTCCATAAAACAGTAATGGGCTTCCAGAGGAACCAGCACGGCCCCTCGTGCTTTGCACCCATTTCCTTGCTCTTTGCGAGATGGAATTGGCCAAGCAGGATGGAGGGAGTCCCCAAAATTGCCCTTGTCCCCAGTGGGGAGGGAGGAGACACATGGGAACATCACAGCCCAAGGTGTGCCACTCAGAGTGATTTTAGTGTGAGGCATTTTGAAAAAAAAGGAGGGAGTTTGTTTTCTTTATTTGTATTAAAAAAAAAAAAAACAAACCTAAAAAAATAAAGAAGAAGGTGTGGAGCACATGCAATTTGAAGATGAAAAGGGGGAGTTTTGAAAGCCCCTGCCTGCTCATAGAAGCAGGAAAAGAGGAGGGAGAGTGTACTGAGAAATAAAAGGGGGGTTTGAAGAACATTTTTGTTTGATGTCGTTTTCTCAATATCTTTTAGGTTTTGCATATGTGTTTGGGGAGCTGTGTGGGAAGAGCTGGACAGCCTGGGGGAGATGAACCTCTGTGTCCTGGAGGGATGCAAGGAGAGGAGCTCCAAGCCAGCCACAGCTTCAGCTTCCTGCATCAGGTTGTCATAAAAGTCTGTACCCAAGGGCACAAGGTAGTGTGGCTCAGCTTAAGTTCATGTCTTGTTATGTTTTTTCAAGAAGTAATATAGGCAATTGAAAACTCCAAAGGCACTTTTAAAGTAATGCCATGAAATAAAAACCTCAGAGACCAATATCCTGTGAGATATCTGGGGTCCTCACCAGTGCAGCAGGACAGCCCTTCTATTTTAGACAAGTGTTTCCACGTGCTGGAATAGGAATAAGCAAGATGGGGAGGAAAGTACCTTGGTATTTTACATTTTGTAGCTATCATTTCTGCACCGGAGTGGCATTCAGCCCTTGGCTGGCAGAGGGCCAGCCAACAGCATTCACCGTGAGGTTGTAAACATTTCAAAAATGCAAATTTAAATTACTTAAATTCAGACCTTGAGGATCTGACTGAGAAACAACAGGTTTCAGAGGTGAAGTCAAACTCCTCTTCTGCCAGCTCTTTGGTAGGAAATGACCAGCATCTTTGGGAAGGGGGAGCAGTGCCAACACCTCAGAGCAGGGGAGCCTTGTGCAAGGCAGCACCTATAGTTATTTATTGGGACCAAAAGTTTTCCTGTACCAGCAGGAGATGCTGGAGCAGGAACATGTTCCTGAGGCTGAAGTCTGCAGGGCTGGCTGCTTCTTTACCCCACTTCACACCCAGCCCCTGCCTCTCCAGGTGACAACAGATACTTAGGCTGCTGAAGACACTCTGGACCCAGGGATGTAATTTTCCAGGGGCTGGAGGTCAAATCTGGGGCTGGACCCTCTTTGTCATTTGTGTCTCTATAAACGAAGTGTTTTAAAACCAGCTCCCCTAATGACTCTGATCCGTGTCTTTGGGCACCGTAAATCAGGAGGTGCTGGCTCAGGACTTTTCCAGGAAGGGAGGGATGGGAGGAGTGGAGAGCAAGGGGTAACTCTAGCTCAGGCTGGACTGAGATAATTCCTTTTCAAAACATCTCGTGGGGATCACGTTTTCAAGCAGCTGTTTGTCTGCCTGTTCATTGCAGCCTGCACCGTGGGGTATTTTAAGAGCAAGCAATTGAGAGGGTGAGATTTGGGATACTCCTTCCCCAGAGCTGTGCCTGGGCAGGGATAAAGCTGGAGCAGCATCACAGCCCTGGGGCTCCCACACCTCTGCAGGAGAGCTCAGCTGTGGCCAGGGCATCTTATACAGGGGGGGGGGGCTGATGAACAGGGATGGGGTTTTCCTCCCTTTCCTCCTTGCTGCTGCAGCTTTTTGGCTCTGAGCACCGTTTGCAGCCAGAGGTTTGCTAAGGAGAGCTCTGTGGCACTTGGGTAACCCGGGACAGGAGCCTGGGCTGCCTGTTTGGAGGGGCTGAGCTCTATAGGGAGGGAAGGGACAGAGGAGGTGACCCCTCCTCAGCAGGGCTGGTCTGTGGAGGGGGTCTCCCTGCAGAGCCCCTCACCTCCTGCCAGCTCCCAGGGGTGCAGGATGGGGTCCCTGCATCCACCCCGGGGTGTCTGGCTGGGATGCTCTGCCTGCAGGATTCCAGGCAGCACAAGGAGGGGAGGGAGCTGAGGAAGGAGTCCTTGCAGTGGAGCTGTGAAATGGTGTCTCTATCTACACACCTCCCCCTCTATCTAGCCAGGCTCCCCCAGCCCCTAACTTTTCTGCTGTGTAACTTTGATGACTAAACTGAGAAGTGTCATCCCTTCCCTTGTGCTGATCTGCCAGGAAAACTTCAAACAGCAACAAATAATCTCTTCTAGACTGAAAAGTGTGGAGGTTTCCAGGGGATGAATGATTTCTTTTTTCCCCCTCTCTAGGTGGAGATGGAAGTCTCTGCTGCAGACACTCACTTTGGGGGAGATTTCTGCAAAAGCCCACATCCCACCTGGAGCTGCAGCCTTTCCTCCCAACTGCTGAGCCCCCAGAGGAGCCTTTTTCTCCCATCTCAGCTGATAGGGTGGGCACCCAGCCCCTAGCCAAGGAGCTGGGGTGTTGCACCATGAACACTGTAAGACTCATGGACCTACTGGAGCTCCCAAATTTGCAGAAGGTCCAATCAGTTGTGTCTGGCAGCCCAGGGAACTGAGCTGTGATATCCTGCACCCTAACTGAGCCACCACCCGTGCATCCCCCCCACTGGCCACCAGGACAAGGTATGAACTGACTGGGTGTCAATTCCTTTCTGGAGAAGGGAGCTGAAAATGGACAGCAAAGTAAGAGCATGGAAGAAATGGAGAAGGCAGCAAGTAAGGTTTTGTTGTTCACATCCTTGTAGATAAAAACTGGTTGAAAGCAGGCACAAAGACGTGACTGAGAAGTCAGGACAGTATGTAATACATATGGCTTTTTATTTCCCAGTATATAATGAGGTCATTAGTTAAAGTGAAATAATTAGCTTCTCATGGTATTGTTTCCCTGTGCTGCCCAGGAGGCAGGGAGGAGCTGCCAGGCTCTGTCCTCCAGCTGTCCAGATGAAGCAGAGCAGAGCCTCTTCTCTCTATTAGAGGGATACAGGGAACAGTCCTTCAGTCACCTGGGCTTTAGAAAAAGCAATGTCTGCCCTATTCTACATCCCCCTCTCCCTCCTAGCCATCTTGCCAGAATATCTATTGGAACTAAAACCCCTTGGATCAGCTCCTTCGAAATGCCTAAATCAGACAGGCAAAGTGACAGCACACGAGCCCTGGTCCCAGAGGTGGGACCAGGCAGAGCAGGGGAGAGATGCAGCAGAAAAAGCTGAGCAGGATGACAGGCATGGTGTTGGGGGAAAATTTACAGCCTCGAGCTTGGGCTCTGGGCCTCCTTTTTATTAGATTTTACACTGAGCAAGCTAGATTGAGTTACCCTTGCATTTTCATCTGCTCTATCAGGGCTGCTTTCAGATCCAAGGACCGTGGGGTTAGAAAGAGGGAGCCACGGAGATGTCGGTTCTGGCCGTCAGCAAATCCATCAGATGGATAAATAAAGAGCAGGTGATATTTCATAAGCTTAGAATAGGATTTAGCTGTCCAGCAGAGTCCGGAAGAAAAGGAGCAGAGCTAACATTTCCCCAGACCCCAGGACTCTATAACTTAGATGAATCTCCACTTTTCTGGTGTCCCTGGATAGTAGAAGCATTTCTAAGCTGCGTTTGTTGGCTCCTCCATGATCCTGCCCTTCCCAGTGCTGAATGGCTGCTGGCAGAGGTGGCAGTGGGGAAGCAAGCCCAGCTGGTGAGACTTTAATAGCTGGTTTCCAGAATAAGAGTTTTGGCTCTGGAGTTTGGAAGGAGAACAAATTCGGGCTCAGGACTCGGTGTGGTGATGTGTGAATTGGTTCTTGTACAAATGAAGGTGCAGAAGAAGAGAGATGAGCCACTGGCAGGTGGATGTGCTGCCTCCACTCTGGCAGGATGAAGTGGGGCTTCAGTGGTTGTGTATGTGTTTTTATGGCTTCTCAACTTTGCAAGAGGTTGAAGCTGGTAGATATGGACCAGTTCCCACTGCCTGGGTGAGTGTTGGGCTGGGTGCAAGAGGCATCTGGAGATACAGCCTCAGGCAAGAGATGCTGTGTTCTTAGGAGAAAAAAAAATAGCATGGAGATGCCAGTTACATCACATGGTGGAAACTGGCCATGGAATTTGGCCAATGTATTGCATCTGTGGTGCAGGTTCTCACCTCAGAGCTGGTCACTGACCACTGGCTTTTGTTTTTCTCAACACCAGGCTGGAGGGAAATGGTCAATATGCTGGAGAGCAAAGCTGCTGGTTTGGAGGGGTTTCCACAGGCTGGAGGCTCACAGAACCTCCTGAAGGGAAACCCAAAGACTTGCTCCTGGGAGTCCCTTAGGCCTATAGCAGGACTGGGGCTAAGTTTTTTGGCAGCTTTGCAGAAAAGGTGACTCTGGGGAACAGCAAGCTGAAAAGGAGCTGGCAGAGACTTTGCTCCAGAGGTGAGCTGAGCTGTATGAGCAGAGGAGTAGCCAGGAGGCTGAGGGCAGTGACTTTTTCCCAGATCGTTTGGGGACCCCTGTTTGGGGCTCCTCAGGCCAAGAAAAACTGTGTCATAGTGGGGTTAAGTCCAGTGGGGCCACCAAGATGGGGTGGGGGGAATCAAGTGTATGTCATGGACAGGAGAGGCTGAGAACTGGGTTTCCTTGGCCTTGAGGAAAAAGAGAAGGGGAGATGCTGTTCCTGTCTGGAACTGTCTGATGGGAGGATATGGAAACGATGGAGCCAGACTCCCCTCCAAGATGCATGGCAAGAGGACAAGAGGCAACAAACAGGCTGGAACTAACGCCAGAGATGAGAAAAAAAAGTTTTCCACCTTGTTCTGGTCAGAAGCAGGCAGGGCAAGCTGCCAGGTATCGGACTAGAGACATTCAGAGGTCCCTTCTAACCTGGATGCTGCTTTAGATCTCAGGATGAAATGGCCTGGTAGATGCAGCTGCCTCTACTCACTCCTTTCCAGTGAAATGGAGGTTGCTGTTATGAGGTTTCCTTTTACTTGCTTGAGTGATTTCACACATGGCACTTCACCCCTGCCCTCTCTCCTGCTCTGCCCCCAGGCTTACCACTCTTCTCCCAGGGCAGTGCTGCTGCAAGGTGTCTTGCTCCTGGGCTGCCTTCCCATCCTTTATCTTCTCTCCTAGAAGAGATCTTCTTCTTCTTTCCCTCTTCCCTCCCCACAGCCTGCCTGCCCTTTACTCTCCCATTTCAGCTCCCCTCGTGGCTTACTCTTCTCTTCCTGAGCTATGTGGACATGTTCATTAGATCCTTGGAAAGCAGGATGGAGCTCACAATTTTCAGCTGGGCCTGCCCTGATGGGTGGGAGGTACCCAAGGAGCTGCCCTCCTCTTCACTGGGCAGATTCTCCTAGGGTCTTGCTTAGGTGGTTCCTCTGCTGATCAGTCCATCCCCTGAGCTAAGGTTTGCTTCCTCACCAGATGCCAACGGAGAAACCAGACCAAACCCTTCACCCATCTCCTCCCTCCCCAAATCCTGCCCTTAGTCACTGGCTTTCAGCTTTGAGTTTTGCAGTATTTGCTTGGGCTGGAAGCCATCTGCTCTGCCCCAGCAGTGTGCAGTGTGTGGTGGTAGCAGATGGTTTAGCAGAGCTGCTGGGGCCCTTTTCTGACCATCACTACACTTCAGCCAGAGCTGAGTTTGGCATCCTGTAATGGGTCAGGTTTAATATGGTTTCCCCACTTGCAATGTGCCATGGCCTTATCAGAACATCTGCACCCTGGCTCTTATTGAGCCCTGAGAAAAAGAGAAGGCTCTGATGCCTGAATAGTTTTAAATTTGGAAGCAGAGGGGGAGTAGATGGAAGAAAATACATTCCCCTTCATGTAATCATCAGAGGAGGACAGTTCTGAACAGCGACCAGATCATCCTCATGCTGATGCTGACAGCAATTTAGGACTTATCACACCCCAGCACTATATTAAGGCACAGAGATTACACTGTTATTCATTAGCACAACATCTGCTGGAAATCAGCGTGCAGGAGGCTGGTGAGGGTGCTAAAAAGCTTTGTGATGGGTCAGAGAAAGTTCTCCTCCCCAGGGGGAGTCATGTCTTTGCCCTGCTGGGTGCTGTGGGGTTGCTAAAACATAAAGTGCAGCCTTGAGCTGCTGAGGATCCGGGTCACCAAGATCAGAACCATGGGGTCTTGGGTGCTGAGGCTTTTCCCTCCTTCTTGTCTATTTCAAGTGGTCTAGCAAGTCTATTCTTGCTACTGGGAGCAACAGCTCCTTGCATAGCAAGTTCAGTGCCTGTCACTTCTGCAATTGCCAGGACTCAGGACAAAGACCCCATTGCCTAGATTTTTAAATTCTAAAATATTCCTGAGCTAGTCTGTCTCCACACACTCACACCACAAGACTTTGGTTCATAACAAACCCAGACTGGTGTGGGAAATTTCTGCCCTGTGTCCTGCCTGGCAAAGAGACCTGCTCTGCCCTGGCTGCCCCAAAAGAGCCTGAACTTTCTCAGTTGCCTCTGGCAGAAAAACAAAACGTGTGAACAGCTTTAGGAGTGAGGGGCTGACTTGGGTCCCCACATGGGTCAGTGCCCAGTCCCCATGGCCCTCCTGGTTCATAGGCAGTAGGGATACCTCCTGAGGTACAGCCTCATGCCTAGCAGCTGCAGCAGCACAAAGGAATTCTTTAGAACTGCTGCTTTGATATTTGCAAGCAATTTGATTTACCCAGAGTAAAGGGAATTAGGAGGAGCAGGGCTGCAAGGATATGTCATGGTCTGGTTGTTAAAAATGTAGAAAAGACCCCAAACTGTGAAGGTCTCCCGGATCTGCATGGAGTTGGATTTTCTTCTATCTTAAGGGTGCAGTTCCAGAAGCTGTGCTGCTGTTCTGAGGTGATATCTGAGGCTCTGCACTCATCACGATGTGGGGCAGCCCATGATTTGGTTTCATGGAGCACATGGATGATTTGAGGGTTGAGGAGCATTGCTGTCAGGCACTGTGTTGATGTGTGGCTCCACACAATAGTTCAGAAATCCAGTTCAGCCTTCTTCAAGCTGTCCTGCTTCTACTCAGGAGTCGCTGACTCTGCAGAACCCCAACTCAAGAAGCTTCCAAAGGAGCATTTTGGCTGCTAGTACAAACCATCCATCAGTGCTCCTGTCCTCACTCTGACCTGCTCCATTCTGGGTTGCCTTAATTTAGTTATGATGAAATTTAGAGGAACTGCTCCTGACAAATGGGGCTTTCTCTAGTGGGTTGCTTCTTTAAACCATTAACATGTGATTAAATATTGCCAAAGCTTCAAATGAGGACATTTAAGTTCTCAAAAATCCTCCATTATCAAAGGCAGCTGCTGGCATGCAGGGGATCACTGCATGTGTCAGCATCAGGGTGTCCTGGCACTGATCATCAACCCTAAGCATGATAAGAGAGTTCTAGGACAGATGTCCACTGCCCTTGAAAAGTAGCTGGAGGTTATAAGAGCAGGGGGTGGGTAAATGTTTGCAGGCAGAAGAGGAAAGTGATGGAGGTTTAGGGTGGACGATGCTGACTGAAGACTTCTTCAAGTTTCACGTGGATCCCAAAGAGCTTTGCCCTTCATGGAAAGGTCCTGCAACACCAGCAAAGGTTTTATGCATCTCCTCTTTCAGATTGGATGCCTGGCAGCAAATGCAACTAATCCAGTGTTTCAAAAGAGGAAGCTCCAGGAGATATCCTTCCTGCTTCTCCCAGTCTTTCCAGTGCTGGTTTTTACTGGTGCCATTGTGACAAGTCTCTCTGGAGGCCACCAAGGACTCTGATGGCAAATACTCATTAATTGATTAACTGGGACCAAGGAAGCATCCAGTTCAATTAGAAATAAATATTTTATGCCATTGAACGCTGAGATTGGGACACTATTGATCAAGGGCAAGAAAAGGGGATGACAGCTGTTCCTCTTGTCAGGGGTATGGAACCTGAACTGAGCTGATGATGCTCCAGCAGTGCCTGGGACTGGCAGGGGACCACTGTTCTGAGATGAACCATCTGAGCTCTCCATACCACAGAGGCAAACATTTTTGTTCTTTAGTCCTTAGCTTCTGCCTGCTCCAAGGGCCTGGAAATCCACTGAACTCCTGAAGGTTTTAAAGGATACATCCCCCAGGTGCAGCAGAGGTTTTAGGGGGTGAGAAGAGGAGGCAATTTTTTTCTGAAGGAACCTCACAGACCTTAGTTTTCAGACAGCCCTTGGTAATCCCACTAAACTCTGCAGAGAAATGAAATGTGTGCTCCAGAAGCAGCAGGGAGGAGCTGAGTTGTAGTAGTGGGACAGGGAAAGAAGTAATTCTGCTGATTTGGTGGCTTGCTGCCTCCAGACAACAGGAGAAGCAGCAAAAGGGAAAGTCCTGAAGGAAATGTAGGTATGTGCCACGTGTCAACAGCAGTGCCACAGACTGGAAAGGGAGAGAGGGAAAGCATTTTTACCATCCTTCTCTTGGTTTATTTGGATTTGTGAATCCACCCTCCTGAGCTGCTCCTGATCTGCAGGTGGATCCACCCACCGTGGCCTTGATATTAGGAAAAAGTTCTGTCCCAGGAGGGCAATGGAAGAATGGCACAGGGTACCCAGGGAGGAGGTTGAGGTCTCATCCCTGGAGATGTTCCAGGTGAGGTTTGAGGAGGCTCTGAGCACCCTGATCTGGGTGAGGGTGTCACTGATACTGCAGGAGGTGACCTTTAGTGGTCCCTTCCCACCCAAATTATTCCATGATTCTGTGACCTCTGGGTTCCTCCTAATCTTGAGGTGGATTGATGTCCTTAGGATTCTCCTGATCTTGAGGTGGATTCATCTCCATAGACACCTCCAGCTTTGAGATGGGTCCAATTCCATCTCCTGAGGTGGATCCACCTCCATGGGCTCCACTCCATCAGCCACCTAAGCAATTGCCATGGAGCTCCTGGTGCCTCTCCTCTGATGCTGCCTCTTCCTCTGCACCTCCTGCAAGTGCTTCTGTGGTTACCAATGCAGAGGAGGAGAAAGTTTGCTTTGCTGTGGGTCCTCCCTTCCATCTGCTGTGGAGTTGGAGTGCCTGTAAGCTCAGTGCCTCTGAGCCAATCATTGGGGTCTGGAATTTATAGGTCCCAGGTGATGGTGGAGCTCAATGATGACTGCTATCATGTCATAGAAAATAACCATGTGGTATTTTCCTGCTCCTTGGGGGTGTCTGTGTCCTTTAAGGTACTGTACTGTGGTGGGAAGTGAAGGGTCAGGGGAGCTGAGGGCCATTTTGCTGGGGATCTCTCCCCTTTATCCATCCCTGATGGCCTGAAACATGGGCAAAGGGAGATAGCAGCCCTGCAGAAGGGCTGGGGTCTGGGCTGCAGGACTGTTAAAACTCTACTTGTGCCAGGTGGATTCTGTCCACTGACTTCAGTGGATTTTGGAGTAGGCACGATGCAAATGGGTCCTTGCAGAGCTCATGGAGAAGAGAGGAAACTATGCAAGGTCTAGCTGGTCCAGAGAAGCATGGATCTCTCTGCTGACACCCCCTTGGAATGAGCACATGGTTATTTCAGGCAAAGGCAATCTGTTATTTCCACTCCTGAATGTTTATTTGGGTCAGGGATGGGAAAATCTGATTTGCTTGCCGAAGTCCCACCAGGGTGGTAAAGATATAAATACCCTGTATTATTATATGTGTATTCTGAAAAGTGTTTAGTGACTGTGTTTATTACCTTTGGCTGCTCACAGGGTTATCATCTCTCTGCCCCCTCCCCTATATTCATGTGCTTACACTCAGTACAAGCCCTGCTGGGACCTATAAAATGTCTGCAGGGGGATGTGGCAGAGTCAGCTTGCACCCAGCTCCTTGCAGGGTTCCCTCAGCACAGCATGGGGAGAGGAAACATCTTTCCCTGCTCTTGGCCCTACCTGGCTGAGCCACCTCACACTTCCTGCCTCATCAGCCAGGGATGGGAGCTGTTCACAGCAACAGCATCCTTGGACCTTGGTCTCCAGCAAGAGATGGGTGTCATCCAGGCAGAGCTGAGTTTGAGCTGTGATGGACCAAGCAAGGCAGAGGCTGAGTGCTGGGAAGATGCAGGAGGACACGGTGAGGGCTTCTCAAGGTGGATGGAAATGGTGCCCTGGACATGATTTGCATTTGGCTCCTGGGAGACTGAAGAGGCTTTACCAACTGTATGTATGAAGTCAATTAGCACCTTAAATCCCAACAGCTATCAATCCATCCCAAAACCCCTAATTATTTGTGCAAAGCACTGCTTACAGACTCAGTTCTCAGCTTTTCCCAGTCCTGGCCAGACAGGGAACAGGAAGAACCTCTTGCAATGCTGGCAATCCTGGGAATGGATAAGATCCTTGCTGCTCCAGCCTGAGACCACCATCTCCATCCAAGAGCTACAGCTGCCTGTCCCAGCATTGTCCCTGGGTGCACTTTGCCACTGGAGGGAACTTCAGCTGGAGAAGATGGTCTTCCCAAACTTTGCATCTGCAGTGAAGTGATCACACCTTGGTCTTTGGGTGTTACATAGGACAGACACAGCACACCATAAGGTGGGGCCACTGTGGCTTTCAAAGTGAGATTTAAATTTGGTTTGTGACTTAAGTACCTTGATCTTGTAGAGAGGGCTGGCATGTACTTGCAGAGCAGGTGGCCTCTGAGCTGGTTGGATAGTCTAAATTATGCCTTTTTTTTTTGGCTACTCAGAACTGCCAGAGGATCGGTGACTCTCATCTAAATGGTGCTTTCCAACCCAACATTCCAGACTTTGGGCCAGAGCCCTTTGAAGGTGGCTTCTCACATCCCAGAACTGCCGTACAAGCTAAAATGGATATTACTGATTTGAATCTGTGCCATCCCCTTCTCTTATTTACCACTTACTGAGGGGGCTTTGGCTGTGTGTGTGTCAGCATCAGGACACTGTGACTTCAGGGCTTCTGCCTTAGCTTGCCTGGATATTCCCCTGCCTCTGCAGACTGGGACTGGCCTGGCATTTTTCAGGCAGGAAAAAGGTGTTTCTGCTACTGTGGCACTATAAAAAAGCATCAGCATTTGTGTCACAGCAAGACCCCAGAGTCCTGCAGGGTGAAACCCACCAGCCCACGCCAGCTCCTGCTCCCAGGGGAGGTTTTGTCTTTAGCAAAGTCCTTGGCATTTTACTCCCCAAAGCAGCCCGAGGCAACAGCCTCCTGCAAGTGGAGCATCTCCAGCTCTGCACAACAATCCGAGGTGAAAGAGGTGCCAAGACACAAAGAAAATATTGTTCCTTACACCTGTGCTGGGTGTGAGCTCCTGGTGCCAGGACACAAGAGAGCTCTGGCTGTGCTCACCTCCTGCTCCCCGGGATCCGGGAAGCAACGAGAGGCACAAAAGCCCAGGAAAAGCATCTCCCAGCCTGGCCTCGGGCTCAGGGGACCTCATGGGCTCTCTCCTTCCCCTTCTGCAGGGGAAGGTGGAGTGCAGGCTCCCACGGAGAAACTCCATCCCTAGGTGGGGCTGGGAGGTGGAGAATCAGGTGCTGTGCAGAGAGGAGAGGAGAGGCTGCAAAGGGAGAGGTCCCTGGCTGGCAGCTGGGAAAAGTGTCATGCTGGAAGGAAAGAGGGCTGGGGGGAGGTTTGCTGACACCAGGGGGGTGTTGGTTACAGAGTTTGTTGATTTGCATATTTTGTGACTCGGTGCACATCTCTGGATCGTGAGCTCATCACCCTCTTCCTTCCCCAGCCCCTGAGGAATTCCTTGTTATTTGCTGTCACTGCTCATGAAAACCCCTCTGAGCTCAACCCCCTGATTATGGGCAGAGGGCTGAGACCACAAGCAGACCACAGGGGAGGATGCCCCAGCCCACAGCCTGACCCCACGCTGCTCTGCAGACCCCACCTTTCCAGTTAGGATGTTATTTACTCTGATACAAGCAACGTTCCCTTGAAATATATTGAAGGAGAGATTGGGAAAATGAAGTGTACAAGATTTATCCTGCACTAGAGAATTTCAGCATCCAAGAAAGCCAGAGCATCCAGCCCCCCAGACTTAATAGAAACCTCCTGCCTTATTAATGTTGCCTTATTTTTTTTTTTTTTTTTTTCCATTGTCCACAGGTCCTGGGCAGAAAGTCAAAGCTGTATTTGAGGAGCTTTCCTGGAGGTTTTCATTAATAACAGGGCCAGGGAATCCACTGCAAATGTAAAAATAATAGATTCGAGAGCCCTAAAAGGATGGAGATTTACTCACTGTGGAAATATTAGGGAGAGAGTGGGAGTGGGAGGTTCCCATGGCTAGGGGTGGCCTGCCTGGGAGCTTTGAAAGCTGCTTGAAGGCTGAGGAGATGCTGGGGAAGGGGAGCAGGAGGGAAGGTGACCTCTGAGCAGCACGGAGGAGCCTCTGCTGGGCAATGGCCTTCTACTGCTGGCTGAGGAGGGCTCCAGGGTCCTCTTCAGGCTACAGAAAAAGAGGGAATAGGTGGACGGAGAGCTTTCATCAACCAGAAGATCTCCTCGTTCACTAATTGGAGCTGAAAGCCCGGGGTGATGCTGATCAGGGGGGACAGGCAGAGCTCTGTGGGTAGGAGAGAGGGACCCTGGGTGCTGCCTGGGAAGGGGAACAGTGCCCAGTTCCCATGGGGATGATGAGACCATGTCCCCTCCCTCCAGGTGCCTCTGGGCAGCAGAGCAGATGCTGCTCCTCTACCCCCCAGTCATTCCCTGGCCAGGCTGCCACCTCCTCATGCTGGTTCCCTGCCCAAGGGAAGGTGACAGCCCGTCCGGATGGGTCCCTGGAAAGGTGTGTGGGGATGGGAGGGAGGAGGTTTCCCACCTCTCTTCCCCACCACAGATGTGTCAGCCCCAGCACTGCAGGATTTATCATCTCTGCCTGCAGCCCGGGGGCCATGCAGAGGCCACAGGTCCCCCCCCGGATAGGTTTTCCTTTGGCTTTTTGTCCCGCCAGCTCCAGCTCTGTCTGCCTGGGAAGGTGAAGCTGTGGCCCCGCAGTGCTCTGCTCTTCCTGCAGCTGCCACTCTTCGGGCAGGGTTGGTCCCCTCTGGTGACACATGCCACCCTGTCTGTCCCTGTGCTGCTGTAGCCATCCCCACCTGGGAGGGCTGGAGCTGCTCTGCCCCTGTTCCCAGCAGGGTCACTCCAGTCAGGCTGTCCATCCCAGTGCTCTCCTCTGGGGCAGCTGGATTCAACCAGGAGGAATTTAAAAAAAAATAAAAAAAATTCAAAGTTGGCATTCCCAGTTTTTTCAGTTTGAATGGGAAAAGACTCCCAGGATGGGATGGGAAAAAACCCAGGATGGGTTCCCTGGGAGCCATGAACCAGTCTGGGTACAGCAGATGTTTGAGAGAAGGCAGGGCTGGTGTCAGATAATGTTCTTTCCTCCTGACCCCCATCAAGCTTTATTGTGAGACATTTCTGAACTGGGTCAGGTTTCTGTGGGCCTTGCAAGCAGCATGGTCCTGGGGTGTGAGCTGGAGGGGATTTCCAGTCTGGGCACTCCTGTGCCTGCTCCAGTACACTGATGTGCAGGGACATCCCTGCTGAAAATCCTCATTTTGCAGAACCAGCACCAGGAGCTCTCAGCTGTCTCCATCAGCATCTCCAAACCTCAGTCTAGATAAATTCAGCTCCAGGTGAGAGCTGGGTGCCAGGATCTGGTCTCCAGCAGAGCCCTAGCTCAGGAGCTGCTGTGAGGTGAGAGCTCTTTTTCCTCAACAAGCTGCTGGGATGGGTTTCCCTTACTGCAACCGGGTGTTTTTACTGGTGGAAAACTGGTTTAAAATGGTTATGGCTATTACTAGGAAAGGTGTGCCCAGCCCTTCACTCCATGCCAGTCCTCCAGGCAGATGCATCAAGGAGGTTTGTGGGGAGCAGAGCTCCTCCAAAAGAACTCAAACAAAGCAGCAGTGGGTTTCCAACCAGCTGAGACCTCCGGCTGGGGAGACTGAGGGAGGGAGCAGTGAATTTTCTTACCAGCTGGGGAAAAGCAGCAGTGGAGCCTATTGATGGAGAGATTGTCTGCCTGCAGGGTGGGATCATAGAACCATGGAATGGGTTGGAAGGGACCTTAAAGCTCATCCAGTTCCAACCCCCCTGCCAGGGTCAGGGACACCTCCCCCAGCCCAGGCTGCTCCAAGCCCCATCCAACCTTCAACACTGCCAGGGATGGGGCAGCCACAGCTTCTCTGGGAAACCTGGGCCAGGGGCTCAGCACCCTCACAGGAAAGAATTTCTTCCTCATCTCCAACCTAAATCTCCCCTCTCCAAGTTTTAACCCATTTCCCCTTGTCCTCTCCCTACCCCCCCTGTGTCCAAAGCCCTCCCCCAGCTTTCTTGTAGCCCCTTCAGATATTGGAAGGTTGCTCTAAGGTCACCTGGGAGCCTCCTCTTCTCCAGGCTGAACAACCCCCATCCCTCAGCCTGGCTTCCCAGGGAGGTGCTCAGCCCTCTGAGCATTTCAGTGGCTCTGCTCTGGACACCTTCCAGGAGCTTTGTGTCCTTCTGATGTTGGGGACTCCAGACCTGGACACAGAACTCCAGAACTGGGCACACAGTAAATGCCAGCAGCTGTCCTGGGGCTGCTGTTCAGAGCCCTGGTACCCAGGGAGGAGGCAGCATCCCTCCTCCCAGCCTGCCAGAGGAACACTTCAGCTCCGACACGGCTCCTCCTTCTGCTCATTTCAACAGCTCTGCAGCCCCCCAGCTCCAGCCCACCGTGTTGGTGGGCCGGGGGGCTGGAGGCATTTTCCCAGCACTCATATCTAACAGCACCAGTGGGAATGTTTACAGCACGCTGCCACTTGAGAGCTTATCAGCCTCCCTCCCTATCACCCCCCGGCCCAGCCTGATAAAGGCAGAGGCTGGTGGCACCCAGAGCAGGGGATGGAGCTGGGGGGCTTCTCCCTCTGTCTGGATGAGGATGTTGTGGTGGGGGAAGCAGCACAGCAGCCCCCTCCCCAAAAGGTGGCTGGGGGCAAAGGGTCGGATTTGGGAGCAAGCAACTTCCCGGCTGGGGGGGTGAAGGGCAGGTCCCCTGGAAGGGGGATGGGGTCACAGTGTGGGAACAAGGAAATGCAACCCCAGGAAAAGCTTAGCGGTGTGCCAGGGAGTGGCTTCAGTGTTTCCAGCAAGGTGGAAACCAATTGCCGGCACCTGCGTCTGTTGAGGTTCGAAATCAGCCCGGTCGGGGGGGATAAAACGCGGCTCAGCTGTGGCTGGAGCCAGGGAGTGGAGCAGCAGGACCCTGGGGAGATGCTGCCATGTCCTGGGTGCCACAGGGATGCAAAAGGTGCCTCCCCCTGCCTCCTTTACCCATCTGCGGTGTTGAAACTGGGCTGAAAAGCTCAAAAAGACTTCCCCCCCCCCCTCCCTCCCGAATCTTCTTTTGATCCTGTCGCGTCCCTGCGGACACCCGAGCAGCCCCTGCGCATCCCTCCCTGTCCCTGCGCATCCCTCCCTGTCCCTGCGCATCCCTCCTTGTCCCTGTCCCCGCAGCCCCCCGCTCACTTTTGGGACACACCGCGATTGCCCTCTAGTGGCCCCCGGCCCGGGGATGCTGGGACCCTGCTCCCCCTCCCCTCCGGACCCCCACCCTGGGCCCGTAGGCAGCAGAACCTCGTCCCCATCACCCTGCGTCTTTCCTGGGCAAGTCAGTGCCAGGTGGTTTTGGGGTTGTTTTGGTTGATTTTTCTTTTTTTTTTTTTTTTTTTTCCCTCCTCTCCTGGCTGGCAGCCCCCGAGCTCGGGTGCTGTGCACTGACACCTCCTGCTGGGTTGGTTCCCAGGCTGGGAGGAGGTTTTCCCCAAGCCTTGGGATTTTGGAGAATAATAGAGATGGGGACTTTGTGCCTGCATGGTCCCTGGCTTGGTTTTAAATTCTTTTTCAAGAGGAGGAGGGCTGTGTTTCTGTGGTGGATACCCAAGGAACCTGGTGGTCCTCAAGCCAGTGGGGCCAGGAGAGAGGGAGATGGTGTGGGAGTGGGGCCCAGCTCTGCAGCATCACTGTGTGGGTACCAGCCTGGCATCAGAAACCAAGGAAACTGAGGCAAGTTTGGGGGGTGGAGGGATGTTTGTAAAGGGAAGGGGTTGTGTGTCATCCCTGGGACTGATGGAAAGGGAAAGAAAAGAGAGGGGCTGGAGAATCACAGTGTATTTTCCAAGCTGCTGGAAGGGCTGTGCACAGACCACTTTGCCCACCTTCCTTTCCCTTTGCCCGCTTTCCCCCTTTATCTTAGTACATAAGGACCTTTTGGAAACCAAAAATATCCTGCTTTTTCCCAGGGTATGTTCACAAAGTGTCTTTCTGAAGCTAATCCGACCTCTAGCAGAGCCCTGGGCTGGATGTTGCTATTCTGGTCCCTGCAGTAACAGAAACGTTTTGCGTGACTTGTCAGGACCTGCTTCATCCCAGACGTGAGATCATAGTCTCATTTTTCATTTATAAATAAATACATTCCTGTCAGGGCTGGAAACACGATGGAAGTATAAGTGAAGGCTTCCTGAGTCTGCTGGCAGCCTGCAGCATCACCTCCTGGGTGTGATCTGCCCAGTGCCATGCTCCCAATGGACCAGGCAGAGGGAGAAAGTGCTTCAGGAGAGGATGAAATGTGTTCTCCTCCCATCTTCTGCAGACCTGTCTGGAGGTGCTGGAGATCTCAGCCTTTTCCTCCAGCACTGCCCCATCCCTGGCAGTGTCTCAGGCCCCAGGTTGGATGGGGTTTGGAGCAAGCTGGGCTGTGGGAGGTGTCCCTGCCCATGCTTTGTGAGGAGCTTTAGGGTCCCTCCAACCCAAACCATCCCATGATTCTGTGACTGGGCAGTGGTGCTGTGCTGCCATGCCCTGGGACTCTCATCCCCGTGTGTCTCTTAGGTCAGGGACTTGGGAGAGAGAAAGATAAGACCTTAAAGTGTGTAAGAATTTTTAAACATGAAGGCACAACTAACATAAACTTTTTTTTTTTTTTTGTTTAACCTCCAAAAAAAAAAAAAAAAAAAAAAAAGGAGAGAAGGAAGGGGAGCACATCAGCAGTGCATGGAAATCACAGCCTGGACCACGACACCTCACAAGCACCAGCCACGTGTTCCAGGTAAGCTGTAAATGAAATGTGAGCTGTGGTTTGCACAGAAATAACACAACTGCAGTAAAAGGAGGGAAAAGAAAAAAAAGAAGAGGGATAGAAAAAGAGAGACTTGGAAAAGACAGTGGTGTAGAAAAGTCAGGAGACCAAAATTAAAAATATAGAACCAGCACAATAATGGGGTGGGGGAATAAGCTGAGAAACAAGAGAAAAAGAAGAAAGAAAGAAAAAGAAAAAAAAAAAAAAAAGAGAGAGAGAGAAGAAAAAAGAGAATCAAGAAAAGAAAAGCAAGAGAAGAGAAGCTATTGCAGAGGATTTGATGTTCTCACCTGTTTGGTTGCTTTCTTGTTTTTAATTTCTCTGTTGCCTGAACCTGTTCTCTGGTGACTACAGAGCAGAGGGACTGGGGAGGTTTTAGGGATGTGGTGAGGAGCTGGGACAGGAACATCTCCAGCTGGGTCCTGTCCACCTCCTGCCCCTGCAGCTGAATTTTTACAGCCTGGAGAAAAGGGAGGTGAGGAAGTCCCATTTCTAGAGTTGTAGGCTCTGATTTTCATCCCCTGGAGAGTTAATTTGGTGACACTCAGGTTTGGTTTCTATGCTTTTCAGAGGCAGAGAACACAGCTCTCCCCTCTGAGGCTGATCTCTTCTTCCCTGGCTCCCACCTGCAAGCAGCATCCAGAACCCCAATCCTAGGTCCCATGGGGACCCAGAATCCCTGTCCCACAGCCCCCCTCCTCCTTCACCGTGCTGGGGCTCAGTGGGATGCCCTTGCTCTTGGAGACCCAGGAGTTGCTCCCTCTCCAAGCTTGCTTTGATGGGGTGCCAGCCCCCCAAATGTGGCTCAGGGCACCCCTCCTGCCCCCCCCCACCCCCCAGCTGGGACCTGTACACCCAGCCCCAGAGCACAAAAGGGGCTGTGTGGCTGCTGTTTGCCCTCCAGGAACTGGGAGGAAACTTGGCAAGGAGGAAAAAAATCTTTAGAAGCTACTGGGAAGACTGAGATGTATGTTTGGCTGTTCTCAAGTAGAGAATAAAGGGAAACTTGAGTGTGGGCAGTGATAGCAGATGGGGTGTAGGCACTTTATTGATCTGAGGTTAGCAGCAAAGGGGATTTGTCTCTGTATGTCCAAAAGGAGCATTTGACTGTGCATAACTGTAGTTTATGTCTGAATAATTTGCCTTTGTCACCTGGAGGAGGCTGATCCTGCTCGACTGAGAAAGTACCTCTGGTTTCTGAGAGGGGAGGAGGTGATCTGGAAAAAAAAAAAAAAACCCAACAAACACCTCAGCCTTGTATTTTTAACCTGAATGTATTTAACTTTAGACTATGGAGAGCAGCAAGAGAGATTTAAAAAAAAATAAAATCTCTGTGCAAAGGAAGGAATGGTGCACATATCTGGGAGTTGCAGCAACTTGGAGAACAAAAAGGCTGCTGTTTGGAAAAGGAGGCAGAAGCAGAGAGTTTAAAGGCACAGCACATGGAAAACCTGCTGCAAGCCCCATCACCAGTACTCCCAGGAGAAAGGAAGGCTCTACCCCAGTGACATTGTTCCAGGACTCGGGTAAGATGAACCTCCCTGGAGATGAAAAGCCCTGTTGTGAATTTATTTGGTGCTTGTGTTTCTAAAGGCCTGGGTCATGGATTCTTGTAGGCTTTGTGGTTAAGTGCAGGCTCTCTCCAGCCAAATGAAAAAATAAATCTCCATCCTAACCTAACTGAGTGGGGCCTGAGCCCCCCCTGTGGTCCTGGGAGATCTCCAGGACAGGCTGGGCTGGAGGAGCAGCCTGCAGTGCTCTGTGTCACCTGGGCTAGCACAGAACTGTCATTCAGAGACGAGTGGCCAGGCAGACCATGAATCTCAATTTACATCTCAGGAATGCTCTACCTGGTGGTCCAGCTCTCAGAGCCTTATTGTCAGTGCTGCCAGGCAGAGAAAAGCACTTGCAGTTGTGTGGGAAAGGCTTAATAATGTCTGCTACAGCATCTCCTCACTGCCCACTCTTTCCACACATGGAAGTTCTCTTCTGCTTGCCTCAGATCCACCAGCATCTCGAGAACCACAGAATCATTTGGGTTGGAAAAGACACCGAAGATCATAAAGTCCAACCTAGAGAGGATTTGGGCCCCTCAGGAATGAGGACTCTGCCCCACGGCCCTCCAGAGGGGTCCCCTCCATCCTGCTGTCCCTCTGCAGCTTCAGCTTGGTCTGGTTTTGCCAGGAGGTAGCTCAGGAGCCTCGGGTCTGATTCTTGAGCTTCATTCTGTGTTTAGCTGAGTGCTGATGTCCTCCCTTGTCACCTGAGTGTCCCCTGACCACCTCCCCTGGGGGTCACCTAGCTTCCCAGTTGTGCTGGGAATGACTGGATGCCCATGCTGGCCTCCTCTTTGAGTCCTGCAGGC
The DNA here is from genome assembly GCA_023637945.1 of Phaethornis superciliosus. Lineage (NCBI taxonomy): Eukaryota > Metazoa > Chordata > Aves > Apodiformes > Trochilidae > Phaethornis > Phaethornis superciliosus. The sequence goes on along the minus strand of JAJQWJ010000020.1, from coordinate 512,330 downwards.
ACCAGAGAAGGGCTCAGAACCACCAGCCCTTCAGTGCCATAGTGGAACAGCTCCAGGGACAGCATCCTGGAGGCCACTGGGGACATGGGTCCTGCCCATCCCAGCCAGCATTACCTGCAGAGCACCTCCAGCTCACCTCCTGACAACTGCTCTCCTCCCCTAGGCAGGGACAAAAGCCAAGGTCTGGGTTTGACCCCTGGCTTCAGACATTGGGCTTCCTGTCCCAGATGCTCAGGCTGACTGAAAGTATAAAATAAAGCCCAAATTACACCGTTCCTGTCATGAGCTCCCAAAGCAGCTCATGCTCCAAGTTCTCTGCTCTCTCCTTTTTCCTCATCCATTTGTGGGTCTCCAGGAAGTCTTGTGAATGTTTTTTTCTGTTTTGTTTTTTTGTTTTGTTTTGTTTTGTTTTTTGTTAGGCAGTGGTTAGTAAAAGGTAGAAAAAGCCCCACCTGGGACTTGCTTTTTGCAAGACCTCAGGGGACTTTTGTGAGTCACCCCAGGGCTGAGCTTGCCCAGAGGGTGTTTCTTGGCCATGTTTGTAGGCAGGGTGAACCTTGCCAAGCTGAAGGGGAAGAAGGGGAGCATGAGACCACAGGATTAGTTCATACACCTTCTGCAATGGCTCTGTGGGCAGAATAAGAGCAAAAACAACTTGCAAGAGCTCTGAAGGTGAGGATGGGTTCAATCTGAGCTAGCCCAGCTGCAAGCCATTCTTGGGAAAGGCTTGCACAAAGTAACTTCTGCCACCAAACATCCATATAATTTTATGGCCCTGGTCTCTCAATCAAGCCTAATACCTGGATATATAACCCAGGTTTAAGTCATGAGATATGACAGGCTGTACATTTCTTGGCGATTATGGCATGTGTCATAAAGCAAAAAGCTGAAGGCAATAATCCCCTGGAAGCACATTGCCCTGGGGTGTCTTGTTACCATTAGGAAATCAAATTACAAATGAAAAAATAATGAAAATATTCAAGTAGTTGTGTGCTCGAGCTGTAGGTATGGTGGGACTGTCAGGCAATCAAAACTCCAGCCCAAACTGGGAGGATTATTTCTACCCAGTGTGAACACCTGCTCACCCAGCCCACGGTTGTCCCTGACAGCCTGGCCCTGGACCCTCTTGTTTCTGCAACCAGGACCCCAAAAGAAGCAGCTTTGCCTTGGCAGCTTGAGGGGTTCACAGTCGTCATTTCACACCCTAAGCTACTCAATAGAAACCTTCATGTTTGTTTTCCTTTGCATTTAAGGTGGAGAATCTTATGAACTCTTGAGGCTAATGATCTCTCTCCTGTTTCAGGGGGCTCAGAGCAGCAGCTCTCTGTGGAGTCTGAGATGTGACAGCTGAGGACAGAGTGGCTGGGAAGCTGTCACTTGGGTTGTCTTCAAAGAATCTCCTCCTTCTCCTGGCCTCCACTCACTACATCTGGGGCTTGGCCTCCTTTTCCAGGTAGGAACAAGATTTTGTCCAGAGAAGGCTGGGAAAAACACCAGAGGAGTTGCCTGAAAACAAAGGGATTTGACTATCCTGCTTTTACATTGTATATACATTTTTTTTTTAACAGTAGGTCTAGGATGTGACAACTTCTAGAGGTTCTTGGTGCTGGATGAGCACAGAGCAATAGTTCTGTCCCAGAGAGCAAAAGAGGTTTGAGGAGACACAGAAGCAGATGCCAGCGTTAGTCAGCTCCTTGATGGGAGAGGGATGGAGTTTTCCCAGCTGAGGCTGGAGTCCCCAAACCACATCTCCAGCCTGGAAACAAGGTGGTGACTCCAGCTAAGGGTCTGAGAGTAGGAACTGCTCTCTTGCATCATGAATCCTTCCAGCACAGCCCAGACTGCTGCTGCTGTGAAGTCCCTGGAATATTTTTTTTCCCAAAACAGCTTCTCTTGGTGGTGCCATAAACCCAGCAGTCAGTGCTGGAATAAGTTTACTTGCACACTGTGACTCCAGCAGGGAATGCCTCTGGTGAGCAGCTTCATGCCAATAAAAACCTCACAGTGCTCTGGTTGAGAGACAGACTGTGGGAGCTGAGCTCCTGGTGGTGTTGGCAAAAGGTGAGGGGTGACCACATTGTCACTTTATGTCCTTTGTTTGGCTTGGTGGCTGAATCCATCAGCTGGGAAACATTGGAGCTGGGTGAAAATCCAGTGCTGCTGTCAGAGCAGTTCTCCAGCCCAAGGAAGAGATGCAGAGCATGGTACATGTAGGGCTGGATGGTCTTTGGGACCTGACAAGCCCAGAGAATACACCCCAAAAAGTATCAATCCCAAGGCAAATCTCACTGAAATGACCCTGTGGAGGAAGGGAGATGGATTTTTGTTGCTTTTTTGCCCAGGTAGGTTTTGAGATTTCCATCCTTGGAGACACATGGACTGGTTGGACAAAGCCCTGAGCAACCCCGTGGGAGTTCAGTGTGGACCTTGCTCTGAGCAGGAGGTTGGAGCAGAGATGTCCTGAGGTTCCTTCTGAAGCTGATGTTTGTCACCAGTTCCATTTCCTTGCTTGTCAGAAGCTGAGTATTTTCTATCAACTATAAGCTTTTGCTTAACTGATAGATGAAAAATATTGATGGAAATTAGTCTTTTCTGCCCCCTTTCCCTTTGAGGGGGACAATAGGATCTGAGAAGTTCCTGTACCTTAAGAGCTCACCGGAAATTGCAATTTTTAGTTTGAAAACAACAAAATGAAGTTTTGGCATTCTGAAAAGCAGTTAGAAGCCAGCATTTTTCATGCAGTGAAACTGGACAGAAGCAAGCAAGTGGTTTTTTTAAAAAATCAATTTGTGTAAACAAAAATCTGACATTGTAACACATTTTAATGTGAACGTTAAAAATGTCAGTTCTTTCTAGTTCCGCTTGGTACTCAAATATTTTTTTTCCATTCTTTTAGGGAATGACCTCAGCCCCTCAGAAGGAAAGGTAAAAATCATTCATTATTGTCATTTCACTGACAAAGAAGCCAAGTTGTAGGGAGAGACCTTGGCCAGCACTAGTGGGAAGACTTAATGGCAAACTCAGCTCTTCCCTGGATCATACCCAGCAGAACACAGCCCAGGGTCTGTGCTGGGGCTGGGAAGGTCTGGTGGAAGTCAACTTCTCCATCAAAGCGGCTTGGAGATGTTGTGCTGTGTGCTTTGTGGTGCCATACCCCAAATAAATCGGGGTGTTTGCATGCTGGCATCTTGGCTCTCTTACTCCAGTTTCCCAGTTTCATTTTGCAGCTGCCCAGTCTGATTCCCCTGACAAGGCTGCCCTTGGGGTTTGCCAGTGCTAAAGATTCTGCTTTGGGTTTTTTGGCTGTAAAGCTGGAAGCAGGATGGGCAAGGGGAGGGGATTTACTTGGAGAAAACCCAGGGCTGACTGAAGGTTGTCTCCCCTTCCCCGAGGCTCTGCTTGCTCTTGGTGTTAGAAGCAGCTCTCTGAGAACAACATGACAACTGTCATTGTCCCATCAAGTTACCCTCAACAGATCTGCAGCACCTTGTCTGTTAACCAGATTCCTGAGAGTTAAAGCATGTGTTTCTTTTTATTTTTAAAGTGCCTGGTTTTACCTGGGGGGGATTTTCTGTAGTACTGAAGAAGACGAAAGAAGTGACTGAAAAACCTCTCTTTGTGTGCAGAAATACTAAAAACTGGTTCAAGGTGAAGGGGAACATTAGGACCGTGAGTGACTGAGTTTTTTGGTTTGTTTTTTTTCCCAAATACCCATTGAAAACAAATAAATAGCCTTTCAGAATTGCACTGCTATATTTCTTTCCTTGGAAAACAAGCTTTTAAGACCCAAAATATTGACGTGTTCTGTGCACAAGAAAAAATTGCCTCTAATGAGCCAGCTCTTGCTTGAAATTGGTAACAAATACAGTCTGCACCACAGTGTCTGACTGCAGTCACCTCCCTCAGTCTCCACTCCTTACAGTCAGTCACAGCAAAAGGTCCTTTCACATTGGGGGAAGTTTGAGACAAATCCTCCAAGGCCATGGGTTTAGGCACCTGGAGCAGGATAAGGTGTTGCACCTTCTGGAAGTGTCCGTTTCTTTCCTTGAAGGAGCTCCAAAACACTGAGGTCTCCACAAGGTCAAGGGAATGAATCTATTTCTGCTTTTCTGGGACCTTTCTCAAGTAGCTTTGCAGTCTGGAGCTGTGCTGTTGTTCCAGCCATGGCTGGGACCCTGTCCCTTCCCAACTCTTTCTTAGCCCAAACCCCTGCTGAGATGCATCTGACTCAGCTTCCCCCAGGAATGGGCATGCCCAGGGCAGCTCTGTGGTTCCACATCACAGGAATGGTAACAGAGGAATAAAAAAAAGGACCCTGGAAAGAAATCCCTCTTCTCTCCTGACAGCCACCCACAGGAAGAACATTAATTTCCCATCTGTTTCTAAACATACTGACAGGGGATGATCAGGAGAGCAAGGGAAGCAATATACTGGCTACTTGGCCATAAATAAGGATTAATTGGATAATTTGGGTGTATTTTTTTAATTCTCCCCCATCCCTGAGTTGGCTGAACAAAACCTGTATCACTTTGGCTGGCAATGCTCTTCTCAGTGGAGGAAAGGTGTGTGTTGATTATTTTACTCTATTGATTGGCATTTCCATCACTTTTTGCTAGATTTGGACAGTTCTTTGCTCTTTTCACACCAGCTCTTTCTTCTTGGAGCTCCTTTTCCAAGTAGGGTAGAGCCAGGAGGGAGGTTTGGCATTTAGCAGCTTCCCTCAGCTTGAATGACCCTGGTGTGACTTTGGGGAGATGCTGTGATCCTTGAACTTGGTAGCAGGTCACTTGCCAGTTCAGCTCCTTTCCCCAGGCCACATTTCTTGCTGCTGTGGAAAAATGAGGGTTTTCTCACCTCTTTGTGTGTCCTTGAGGGGGGGAATCCCTCCCTGTGTCCCTGTCCATCTCTGCAGCATCTTTATCACCTGCGTGCTGGGCAGAAACTGAGCCAAACATAAATAACCAGTTTGCGAGAAAGCCCTCTTGGAAATGTTGGGAAAAATGAGGATGTGCCCAAAGAGAAATAGCAACATAGTCTGATCAGCTGAGGTGATTTTTTCCCCAGCCTTTTTTCTCCTCACTTATTGGTGAAAAGCCCCCATGAATGCCTCTGGGGCTCTCCCACGGGTCTGTCCTTCCAGCTTTTTAGCTGAATAAATCTCTTTTGCTCTTGGCCTGGGCTTTCCTGGCATGACCTCAAACCCTCCTCCCAGAGCAGAAGGTACTCAGAAGGTGCCATCTCTCAGCCTGAGCACCAGGCAGGATTTGACTTTGCTTTTACCCCTAAGGAGATCCAAGGTGTGATCCCACTGTGATTTTCAGGAGCACACAGGGCCAGCTGACCAGCAGCACATTTTGCAGCAGAATGTGGCTTTTCAGAGGAGCTCCGTCTTTGTGCAAACTTTCATTTCTCCTTTTGCCTTTTCCCCTGACCATTGCCTGTCCCCAAACACAGCCTGGGAGCTCTGGGAGGAGATGAGGAGCACTTCAAACACAACAAAGCCTTGTTGGGCACTCTCCCTCCAGCCTGACAAAGGTGACATCTCCTGGACTTCTGCCTTTCTGAGAGCAAATTTTTTTTTTTCCCCCAAACATTTGAAGGGAGGAGGTGCCTTCTCCTGCCCACCCCCTGCTGGGTTTAATGCGATGATCCAGTTTGCTCTGCTTAGAAATTAAAACGAGGGCATCCCCTCCTTTTAATGAGAGGTGACAGTGGCTCCAGCACATCAGAAGGGAATTAGGGAAGGAGGGATGGCTGCCGAGCCTGTCTCCAGCCAGTCTTGGCCACCAGCCCCACTGCCCCGGCCACTACCCGGGATCAAAGGCCACGTACCTGCTGCTGAGCCCTAAATCCCCCGGGACACCCCCCCCCCTGGAAAACTGGGATTTAAAGGGCAGGGAGGGGGATGCGGGGCTTCTCCTCCCAGGGGAGGATTGGGGCAGGGAGGCAAAGGGGAGCCCGGGATGGTTCTGGGCATCTGGAGCAGGAGCTGCTCCAGTGAGGATCTGGGAGTGGTAATCCTGGAGAGGGATTGGCTTAGGGATTTGGTGGAGGGGAGAAAGGTTGGGGTGGGAAGGGAGCTGAAAACGGTAGCAACTGGAATGTTGTGGAAAGGATCATATATATAAAAAATATATATATGATATGAGAATATATAATATATATATAATGTAAGAATATACAATATACATATAAGACTATAATATATATAATAGAATATATATAAATTACATATAAACACACATATATTACTTTTTAATTTAAAAGTTTGAATTCTAAGTTTTCAATGGAACCCTGTGACTTATCTAAGAGTTTGTCCTGGTTTGGGCCAGGATAAAGGTGATTTTCTGGTTTGTACTTTTGCTTCCAGCTAAGTCTCTTGTAAGTAGTTGCACTTACTTACTTACAACTACTCACAGGACAGTGTTTGAGATAAGGGTTGTTGGTTTTGGTCGGTTTTTTTTTTTTAGGAATTAAAAAAAATGCTTATTAGAAATACCCACCAAAGCCTCTCCCCTGCCTAATGGTCTTAATACTGAAAAGTCATGAGCTAAAGCCATTCTTATATCTGTCTCAGGATAGGTTTGATTACAGACGTCAAAAAAATACGGGAGAAAAAAATGTGAATTTTTAATCCCACTTTGAAGGACCTTTACCCATGCGTGAACTTTCCTTTTGAAGTGCTGCAGGAGGTTCCTCCCTGGACTGCTGGGGGAAATGTCTCCTGGGAGGGGGAGATGCCTCTGAGCCCAGACAAAGGGTTCCTGCTGAACCCTGCAGGCAGCCAGCACCGATCAGCACTCGGGGCAGGATGCTGGGGTTCCCTGTGCTGAGCTGGGATACCACCACTAAATCCATCCACTGGAATGCCAGGGAATTCCTGGTGCTTTGGAGGTGGAGAGGGAAGGTGGGGAGCAGACACTGAGCTGTGCAGCATAGACCCCAGGGTGTGGAAAGGGACTGAACAGACTGATAGTAGTGATTGCAATGAATATTTTAGAGGGTTTTTTTGGGGGGGTAGCTGCCCTGCAAAAAGGACAGGGAGGGGAAAATCATTCCCTGTGCCCAGATGACACAGAGGATGCTTTATACACACCTCAGCTGTGGGGCTGGGGTTTCCATGAGCCTCAGATGTGGCTTCAGCAGCTGATAGAGGATGAGTTCAGCCCAAATCTCACCCTGTCCTGTGAGGTGGTGCCCTCCCCAGAGACCATCCCAGCTTCAAATTCATGCTGGGGGTTTAGGAGCACCAATCCTTCTGGGGAGGCATGGTGACTGCTGGAAGCAAATTGGTTCAGAGCAGTCAGTGCCCTTGTGGATATTCCCCTTCCCAAAAAGCTGGGGCAGTGGCTGGGGACCTGATGGGTATTGCTCTCTCCTTGGTGGCACTGGGGGCTGAGGGACAGCAAATAAGAGCTTCACCAGGGCTCTTACCACATCAGGAAAACCTCAACAGATGTGTCACAGCTCAAGGTGTTGGTCGGGGAGGAAAAATTCCCTTTTCCTCCATCCCCACCAGGGAAAAAAAATACATTGCTTTTTGTCTTCGATCGGAAAGCTGAAAACAAACTTTGGTTCAGGTTCTGAATCGGAAATTTTCAGTTTTCAGTGGACATGTGACAGAGCTCAGGGAAAGTTGGTGGGCTTAGGAAGAAATCAGCCTGGTTTGGTGCTTAGCTCTGGAGCAGGCAGGACCAGGGACAGGAGGCATTAACAACAGGAACCTGCCCATCCATCTCCATCAGGGCTGGGGGGCTGACAGCCAGAGTGGAAGTGGATGAGGCCATGGTCCTCAGCCAGGGCTGCGAGGGGGGAGCTGGGGAGCAGCCCCTGGGGAGCAGAAATGCTGCAGCTCTCCAGCACAGGTATGCTCAATAAATAGCAAGTGATAAAACAGCTCTCTCCATCAGGAAATCAATTAGATGTGAAGCCTTTGGGTTGTGGTTTTTATTTTCCCCTTTCTGTTTTTGGTTTGGGTTTTTTTCCCCTTTCTGGTTTGTTTTCTGGTTTTTTGTTGGTTTTTTTTCCCCTCATTCTTTTCCATTTTTCAGGCAGATGTCTAAGGTGAGGGTTGTGGAAGCAATTGCATCTCGAGGCAGTTGCTTTTCTGTTCCCTCTGCTCACAGCTAAAGTGCAGGGAAGGCCCTCACTCTGGGACTTCATGATGCTTCACTGTCATCCCCCCCTCCCCATCCTGCTGGGAAGTTGGGATGAGAGAGGCTGGAGCTGGGGAGGTTGCTGGGGTCATGCTTTTGAGATGCTGAGTGCAGGAGAGGAGGGTTTGGAATGGTGCCCGCAATGTGTTTGCTCTGCCTTTGGCTTTTCAGCCTTCGTGGAGATGGGGAAGGGCTGAGAGAGGGGTTAAATCCAGCTCTGGGCAGGGCAAACCAGCTGGAGCAGAGCTGCTGGTCCTGGGGATGTGCTGGAAGGGAAGCAGAGAATGGTTTGGGTGGGAAGGGAATTTAAGCTCCCCCAGTGCCACCCCTGCCATGGGCAGGGACACCTCCCACCAGCCCAGGCTGCTCCAAGCCCCATCCAACCTTCAACACTGCCAGGGATGGGGCAGCCACAGCTTCTGGGGGCAACCTGGGACAGGGGCTCAGCACCCTCACAGGGAATAATTTCTTCCTCATGTGTCTGACCTAAATCTCCCCAGAGGGAACAAAGGCAAAGGCTGCTTCTCTGCCTGGACTCTAAGGCACTTGGCTGTTATGTGAAGCAAACAAGTACATTTCTTCAGGTCAAAATTTCACTGGCCTTTCTGCAAAATATTGTGACTTCTGCAAATCTGCTTTTTCTGCTGAGCATCTGTCCCCCAAAGCAAGCAGAAGTCCCCTCCTGCTCCAGTGGGGAGTGAAGGGGTATTTTCCTCAGGAGTGGGAAGCAGAGGATGCTCTCCTGCTCGTGCTGGGACCAAGCAGAGGAGAGTTTGCCTCCAGCCCAGGTCCTACACATCCTATATCTATGGAGAGACCTGGATATATCATCTGTCCCTGTGAGCAGGTCGGGCAGGCAGGTTCATTCATCTTCTCTTCTTCCAGAGAAGGAAAGGAGCAAATTCTCCCCCTGGTCTGGATTCCAGATGTTGGGAGAGTCTTTGTCATGGCAGGAGCTGGGGTTCAGACTGTGTGTCTGGTCAGAGGCCCCAGATCTGGGTGCTCCTGCCAGCAGGAGAGCATGGGGGAGCAGGATGGGCACTGATGGAGAGCACAGACCTGATCCATCCTCTGGGATCAGCCCCAGCTTCTGTGGGGTGACCACCCATCCCCTGAGGGGTGATAGCCAGCTGCACACCCATCCCTGACCTCCTGCAAAGGTAAAGTATTATTGAAAAGGTTTTTCCTGACCAAACAGCACAAACTGGAGTGGGGTTAACTTCATTGCTAAGCCTCAGCTCCCAAGAAATGTCTGGGCTGCTTTCATTGTAGGAACATCCCCTGAGTTCCCAGGTGCCAGATTTCTGCTTATCACCCTGCAGGAACTTCTCAGGCTGGTCAAATAGCCCAGGTGACCCTCCTCCCATATTAATTTAATTAGATATCCACAGTCATTAACGTATCCGTGGCCTTGCTGCTTGAAGAGAGAATTTTGCAGGGGATGGATGTAAGGGGATGCTAACTTTGCCTTTTGTTTTTAGCCATCAAATATAGGTTTTTTAAATTACGTGCAGAAAAAAAGCTGGAGGATTCACCAAGGACTCATGTTTGATCCTTACAGGAGATACTGAGCTGGTTAAATTGTGTAGGGTTTTTGTTCTCTGCTAACAAGTTTGACGTAAGGAAAGGAAATGTCATTCTGGTTCGTAATTTCACTGAAAGTTTGGGAAGGGGGAAAAAGGGAGTCAAGGGCACTGAACATCTCCTGATTTGGGCAAGGTGATACTTGATGTTTTTCCCTGTTGTTTTTTGGAGTTTTTCAGGACTCTGCAGATAGCACAAGGGAACTTTGCAGTTTTATTCCAACCAAAACCAATGGAAAAATTACTATTAGAAAGCTTCCAAATGGCTTGGGTTGGGTTTTTCATTTGCATATACATGATGTAATCTTTTAAATTGTTTTTAAGCCTGCAGTCAGTCAGTCAGCCAGCATGTTGTGGCCAAATAACCTGTGTTGTAGCTCAGGGAAGGAAGATCAGCCCTTGAATTATGTTTCTACCTCTCAGCTGTGGTTCCTCTTCACTCCAAATTAGCTGGAAGACTTCTGAGTTTTTTCTCAAAAAAAGAAAACGAAAAAAAAAGAAAAAAGAAATCAAAAAAAGGAAAGAAAAAAGAAGAAAAAGAAAAGAAAGAAAAAAGAAAAAAGAAAGGAAGGAAAAAAGAAAAGAAAGAAAAAAGAAAGGAAGGAAAAAAGAAAAGAAAGAAAAAAGAAAAAAGAAAGGAAGGAAAAAAGAAAAGAAAAGAAAGAAAAAAGAAAAGAAGGAAAAAAGAAAGAAAAAAGAAAAGAAGGAAAAAAGAAAGAAAAAAGAAAAGAAAGAAAAAAGAAAAAAGAAAGGAAGGAAAAAAGAAAGAAAAAAGAAAAGAAAGAAAAAAGAAAAAAGAAAGGAAGGAAAAAAGAAAGGAAGGAAAAAGAAAGAAAAAAGAAAAGAAAGAAAAAAGAAAAAGGACAGAAAAAAGAAAAAAAGAAAAATGAAAAAGAAAAAAGAAAAAAAAAGAAAAGGAAAAAGAAAAAAAGAGAAAGGAAAAAAAGAGGAAAAAAAAAAAAAAGAGGCTCTGCTTGAAGGCTTGGAGCATCGTTGCTCATCACTGCAAAATCCAAGGGGTGCCCCCAGCTTTTACGGGGGGACCGAGAGCTGTCTGGAGAAGGGGGGAGGAAGAAGGGGGGCTTTGGAAATCCAGCACATTTCTTTTCAGAGTGTCGCTCCCCCCCAGCCCATCCTGTTCCCCCCTCTGTTATTCCAGGCATCAGCTGCAGGACAGCCCAGCTGGGCCCGGCAGCCGGAGGTGCGGAAACTCCGCTGGGGGATTAAGCTGCTCTTACCATCAGTCCTCACTTGTGAAAATACAACCTACTAAGTTTGCCTAGATGATGCAGTTTTCAATTGCTTTTGTTTGCTTTCCAGACAGGTCTTAAATCAGACTGTCAGTCAGCCCCCCCCCCAAACCCCTTCCCTGCCTCGCCTCCGAGGCGGCTTCCAGGCACTTTTCTGTGAGGACCTGGAATATCTTTCCTCTCGCCACTTATTTACGGGGCTTCCCCTTCCTCCTGGCTAGGAAAGGAGGTGCTGTGCCTCTCGGGGTGAAGCGTCTGCTCTGCGGGGCGTTGTTCAGAGCCCCCAAATCGCTGTTGACCCCAGGGTCCCCGGCAGTGGAGGCACCGGGGGGGTCCCTGTCCTGCTGCTCTCTGCCTGCATCCGAACTTTCTGCTTTAACCTTTGCCATGCGGCAGCCTCGGGAGGGGGGGGGAGATGCTGATCAGTGCCCAACAAACCTCTCACCTCTGCTGGTGAGGGGGGGATTTTTCCCGAAGAGCCGGGGGAGAGGCTTTATCTGCGTTTCCTCTCCTCCCTCGGCTGTTCCATCCATCCATCCATCCATCCATCCATTCCTCCATCCATCCATCCCTCCATCCCTCCCTCCATCCATCCCTCCCTCCATCCATCCATCCATCCCTCCATCCATCCCTCCATCCATCCCTCCCTCCATCCATCCCTCCATCCATCCCTCCATCCATCCATCCATCCATCCATCCATCCCTCCACCCATCCATCCATCCATCCATCCATCCATCCATCCATCTTCTCGGCTGCAGGAGGTATTTGTGCAGCAATCCTGAGGGCAGAGCAGAGCTGAAGGTTTGTTAGAGCTCAGGGTTTGACCCTGCTGCCTGGCCTCGAAGGGCACCATGATTTTTGAGGGGTGGCTGAGAGGTGGAGGGAGTGGGACTGCAAGGTGCAAGCCTGCCAGTCCACTGGGAGCCCTGTGCTCTGTCCCACCAGCCACATTTTTATCTATTTTTAGGTGCTTCAGTACAGCCCTGTCGACACCTGGGAGAGGGGCTGGTCCTGTCTGCATGCAGGCAGCAAATCCAGCACATCCCAGGCAGAGATTGACTCTGCTGGACACAGGGAGCAGTTCGGAGCCTCCAGGATGAAGCAGCCCCGTGGCAAAGGTGACACAGAGCTGCTTCACCAGCCATCAGAAAAGGTTAGTCCAGGATTTCTGACCAGGTTTCTGGGCATCAGGTTACTGCTCCAAACCATCAGGTCCCACTGGCAGAGGTGGCTGATCTCCAAGGACCTTTACAAGCCTGGCCCAAATCTCACAAGCAGCCCTGGCAACATCTTTTCCCCTCAGCCCGGCCTCACTCTTCCAGGTGTTTTCTTCCTCCTTTGTCTCATAACACAATACACAAAGGACAGACTTCTTCCAGAGATGGGAATCTCTGTGCCAAGTCCTCTCCCAGCAGCCCACTAAATCCTACCCCTCTGTGTAATTTAAATCGCAGGGGTTGTGCCTGGAGGAGGGTGGGGGGGAGGAGGCTGCTGGGGGTTTGAACATCCCCTGGTTAGTGAGCGGCCTGCCATTCCTGTCTCCCCTCTATCTACAGCAGAAGTCCAGGGGATGGAGAGGTTCTGGTCAGTGGTGCTGTCTGGAGAAGCCAATTCCTCTGGTGGAGCTGGGGGGGGAGTGTTAGCAGCCAGGGCTCACAGCCCTCCCCAGGCTCCCGGGGGACCACGGTGCTGAGCTGCTGGCAACCCTCATCTCTGATAAGGGAGGAGGTAGAGAAAAACCAGGACCTGTCCCCATCCTCCTGGAGGGGCCAAGGGGAAGTGTCTGGGGCTCTGCATGGTTCAAGCAGTGCTGGGGATGGTCCCTTCCTGGCATAGGGACGTGTCCTCACACCTAAGCTAGAGAAAAAGTGTAAATGTGGGTCTGCTGCTCCCCATTGCTGCCACCAACATGCAAGGAATCATCCCCAAATATATTTATTAGTGAAAAGGATGGCTGGCAGGGCAGGTGAGCAAGGGGAGGTGCCCCAGTGCTGTCTGAGGACAGGGGAAGGATTGGGTTTGATTTGGGGGTGTGTGACACCTGAGTGAGCAGTGATCCTCTCTGTGGGGTGCTGCAGGGGAGGGATGGGGCTTGGCAGGTTTTCCTCTTGCTGCCTGAGCTGTGAAAGGTTTGGGGGCAGCTGGAGAGCCCTTGTGCAAGGAGGGGACAGAGGGTGGCTGCAGCTTTGACTTAGGCAGCTAAACCCACAGGAGCTCCGTCTTCCAAGCCTGGAACTGATTTTACCTCTGAGTTTAGCTAATCCAGGGGAACATTAACATCTAGGTAAGGGATTGTTTTCCTTCTCCTCTTTGCATGTCCTGCCAAGCAGCCTGGAGACACCGGGAGAAATCTGCATCTCCTGGTACTCTGATGAGGTGAGAAGGACCCAAATTCACGATCTCGATGTTAGGTAGCCAAGCATAAATCAGACTGGGCTTGTTCTGGGCAGCAGGAATAAGAAAGAGCCAGACTGAAGTGTGAAAGTGTCTGCACTGTTAAAGGGTCCAGACCATGGAGACAGAGGAAATACATTTTTGTTTGGGCCAAAGCAAGCTGAAGGACAGAAACCCCCTCGCCTGGCGACCCTGATGTGAAACCCAGGTTGCCTCCCCTGCACACATCTGCAGCACTGCTGCTTCTGGTGCCTTCGGGAGAAAACAAGGCAGGAACCAGCCATGCCAGATGGTCTCCAGCACAGCATGGTACAAAGGCCTCAGGTGAGGCAGATGGTGCACAGCATGGCTTGAAAGCCTTTGAGGGATGCTCTGGATGAGAGTCACCTTGTTGTCCCGCTAGCAGTATTCCTTGAATAGCTTCATCACTGGCAACTTGAGTAGGGGCTGATCCAACTCCTGAGCTCCCCGGGGCAGTGGTTTACTCAGCTGTTTCAGCTTGTGGAAGGAAAAGCACCAGGCTGATGTCTGTAGCTGGTGGAGCAGTGAGAAGTCACTACACTGTGCCTTAAACAATGCTCTGCTGGGTTTGTGACCTCCTGTGTTCACTGACACTCTGTCTGCCCTTGGACTGTGCTCCCAAGACATCCCCCAACCACTGCTGCCAGGCGAGGGGAGAGGATCCCAGGAAGTCCTTCAGGCTCCGGAGATGGGAGCGATGGGAAGCCAAGGTCCTCCCTCCTCCTGGCCTGGCTCCTTCCCTCTTGCATCTTGCCCAAGGAGGGTTTGAAGATGTCCAACTGGCAGCCCTTCAGCTCAAGAGTGAGCTACAGAGTAGGGCAGCAGATCAAGAGCTCCCTTCAGCCCAAGATCACGAGCATGCACCAGCCTGATGCTGGGGAACACCGTTCCCTCCTCTCCCAGGGCTCCCCCAGGGGAGATCCACAGCTCTGTGCCAGTGGATTCATCTCTGGAGGCTTCACTCCTGGGATCTGTGAAGCCCTGGCTTTGGAGAGCATGGTTCAAAGGCCCAAGGGAAGAACTCACAGCACCCAGATCCACTTGGGTGTCTCTGCACCATACATGTTGCTGCTAACTCAGAAGCTCTCCCTGGTGAAGGTCATGGCTGCTCTGGCTGACTCTGCCTCACCTGGGAGCAAATGATGGTTGTACTGGGAGCAAGGTCTTTCTGTGGCTTCTTTCATCCTTTCCTCTTGCAGCCTGGGAGGCAGGACAGATGACAGGTGCCTTTTCAAAGCTTCTGGCTTCGTTAATGATGATTCTCTGCTTGGAAGATGCTGCTCAGGAGGCTTTCTGGGTGAGTTTGACTGTGGTTAAATCAGAAGCATCTCCTGGAAAGAAAAGAACCCTCTAGGAAAAAAAAATATCTTCTGTGGGATGCCAAAGGGTTAATGTTTTAGCTGAACTCCTCCTTTTCCATGTACCAGCCTCCCTGGGAAACAGTTTTTTAACCTGATATTGAAAAATTTTTAAAATGCCACTGGTTTTATATTTGAGTGGGATTAACCGAGCTGGGAGCATTGGAAGCCAGCACTGCTTCTCAGGGGGGTTCTGGTGGGGCCCCTGCCCTGTGTACTACAGGTGGAATTGCTGTCCTGCTCACTGGGGCACATCTTGCAAAGGCATTTTGGAGCATCCAGGCTGAAAGGATTGGCTTCATCTCTCAGCAGCATTAGGCAGGGCTGCTGCTGACCCCAGGGGTATCTGACCTCCTTGCCAGACCCCTGCTGGGGTGCTGGGACTCACTGCTGGATGGGGTTTCATTCTCAGGGGTGTTACAGGTGCCAAAGCCTCTTGTCCTGCATCTCTATGGCTTCCTGAAAGGAGACTGCAGCACGGGGGAGCTTGGTCTCTGCTCCTTAGGAACAAGCAATAGGACAAGAGGAAATGGTCTCAAGTTGTGACAGAGGATGTTCAGATTGGATATCAGAAGGTATTGGATATTACCCTTCACAGACAGGGTAATTAAACAGTGGCGCAGGCTGCCCTGGGAGGTGGTTAATCCCCATCCCTAGAGGTGTTTAAAAGCCCTGCAGATGAGATGCTGAGGGATATGGTTTAAGCACTGGACTTGATAGAGTTAGGTTAATAGATAGAGTTAGGTTATGGCTGGACTCAAATTTCTTAAAGGTCTTTTCCAACCTGAACGGTTCGGTGAACCCTCTAAGCTCTTCCTTCCCCTTTTTCTTTTCAAGACTAACAGAAAAATTTTGAAGGTGACACCTTCTGAGTGTTGTGAAACAGGAAATTCTTGGACATGTCCCTTTTTGCCAGGCAAGTGACATTTCTGCTGGTTGGGGCAGGAGAAGCTGGGCTGGTGGCAGCTCCTCCAGCTGCTCCTCCAGTGTAAATCTGAGCCCTGAGCTCACCCAATTCGTTAGACACTGCCTGTTGAAAGGGCAGTAAATCAGCTAAAACCTCAGTCAGAACTGGCTTTGGCATGTTTTATGGTGGAATTAGAATAATGAATGAGGAGCCAGCTGTTTATGTTAGTTTTGGCTTGCAAGCTGAAGAAAAAATTCTGGTGTTGAATTTGATGATAAACTCTCCACACCAGTGGGCTCTGAGGTTGGAAACAGCTTTTAAAAGCCTTGAGGGCTCAGGAGGGTGAGAGCCTGGCACATCACAAGCTGAATGAACACTGGGGTTTGGACAAGAGGCATAGACCTGGTTTGGGATGTGGGACAGAGGAGATCTCGTGTTGGAGGGGCTCTCCCAAGCTTGGTCACCTGCAGCCTCCTGCTCCTTGGGGTTGGGATTCACAGCACAGGCTTGAGGAGCAAAGTGAGTTAGCCAAATGTGCAAGTCTCCAGCTGGTATTTTCATGCTCTGACTTGCATACTTAGACCTTGCTTGGGTGCTCTGGGCTTCTTGCACCCATCATCTGTCCTCAGTGGGTTTCTTTCCAGCTTTGCTCTAACATCCTTAGTTGAACTCATCTATGTAAAATGAGCTTTGTGCTCTGAATCCGACAGAGCTGGAGTGAACTTTGCTGTGGTTTTCTTCCAGCTTTCCAATAGGTGGGCTATAAAATCAGATTTGTAGATGAATCTTCCCCATTTGCATACATTGCTTGGACAGGCAGGCTGAAGGCTTTGTGAGTGCTGCTTAGGGCACGGATTTTGAAGTGCCCTCTGAATTCCAGCTACAAGATTTGTGAAAGGAGGAAATCTGTGTACAGCTTTGTATCCTGCTGCATCTGCTGCAGGTAATCCTGTTCAAAGAGCCCAGGCTTGGACTTCCACAGCAGCAACCACGAGATCTAAGGACCTGGCAGCTCTCTTCTGATCTGGGAATGAGTATGGTCTTTGCACCCCTGCTTTGTGCCCAGAAGCACGAGGCATCTACCACCCCAGCTCACCCATTCCAAGGGCTTCACGTGAACCCGGGTGGGTCTCAAAGGGCTGTGGATGAGATGCTCCTGCAGGTCAAACCACCACCAGTCATTTGTACTCAGGATTTCTTGTCTTCTCAGCTGGTTTTTAGGTCTCAGACTGTGCCTGGCAGGAGAATCAGGGCTTGGGGAGAGAGGAACTCAACGATGTCCCCCTGTGTCCCCTGGTGCCACCCCCACAGCCCTGCTCCTCACCGCTGCATTCTGTCCCCTTGTCCCTCCTTTCCTGTCACCTGCTGAACCCAACCCTGCCCAGTTCAGGATTCTCCTGGGTTATTTTGTGCCTGGCTGAGCCTCCCCGGAGCCAGGGTTGCCTCCTGCTGGAGGGGTTTGCTTAAGGGCAGCCAACCCCCCTTGGGCTCTTTGAAGATGAGGAGGTTTTCCCTGTGCCTTTAAAGTGAATTTCTCCTCCCCTCCCACCTCCCCCCCTTTTCTGTTTTATTATGATAATTGATGACCAGCAAACTTTTCTTTTCCTTTATCTCTTAAATATGTTTCTTTCCCCTTAAAAATGCAATATTTCTTTTAACTGGGAATATGGATGGGTCTGTGTGGAGCAGGGCTGCCTTGGGATCATCTGTCAATTTGATGGTGTAAAGCCTCTGTTTTCAGCTGGCATCCAGCACAGATTTCAAAGCTGTGACTCACCCCTCATCTTGCAGAGTTGGGACTGAAAGGGAAAAGGTAGAAATAAAATAAAATAAAGGAATAAATTAAAAGCAAATAAACAATTTTTCCCTGAGCAGTTAATGACAATGTTTTCTTTTGTGGGGTTTCTGTCTTGGGGAGTTCTGCATGTGCCAGCACAGGAAGGATTAAAAGAGTCACAGGGTTTCAGTAGCAAGGGCTAGAAAATGAATGGTTGCTTCTTGGAAAGAGTAGGTTGGGAGAAATAAAGCAATTCTAAATGGATATGAGAGGCCAAAATGCAACTTGTTTGTTTGTTTCTTACAAAGCATAAGGTGGGGATGATACTTGAATCATTTTATGTGCAGTCAAAACATTGCACTGGGTGTGGATGTGCTTATGTTGTGGATGCTCAGAACTGCAACTGCTTTTTCTCTCCATACCCATCTGTATCAGTAGCTCAAACAACTCCTTTTGCAGCACTGAACTGAAAAGCAGAAACTCCCTTTCCTCTGAAAAGGTGAATATGCATTTTTTTGGGTTTTGTTAAAGGAAAATTTCCGCCCTCCCCCATTTATACAACTTTGCCCTGAAGATCTTTTCTTCCAAATGCCGTTTCCATTGGTGATTTCATTGCAGCCCATCACAGCACCCAGCCAGGAACTGGCCCATATTCTCTGGACCTGATCCCTCAGCCTGGTCTTGGGCAGGAGGTGACAGGGCACAGGCTCCTGCCGGCTTCTGTTCCAGAATCCCAGGCTTTAACCAGGACAACTCTCCAAATAGTGCCAGAAGGCCAGGCATGTGTAGCAGCTCAGTGTTCCCTCTCTTGTCAGCTATTTTTATGACACCTTATAGGATGCATCTCAAATCTGCAGGCAGGGAAAGCAGGCGTTGCAGAGGAGTGTCTGGAAGCAGCTGATGAGCAGTGTCTCAGGGGCAGGATGCTGCCAGCTGGATGGGACATTCCTTACAGACAGGCCCAGCTCCAGGGCAGAGCAGAACCCACCCTGCAGTGTGTGGTGGTCCCAGCTTCCAGCCCCACTTAGTTCAAAACCTCCCATGAGGGTGAGCTCCTTGTTGGAGACAGGGGGCAGGGGGAGGGTGGGGGTGTGGGTCCCACATGCTTTGAGGTCCCATTGGGACCACCCTGCTCTGGAGAGCACCTGGGACCCATGGAGGCAGTGATGTGGTTAAATGTCACCCCAGGGCATCAGTGGGGATACCAGAGGGGCTGCCTGGAGCAGGGGTGTCAGGGGTGGATGGATCAAAGGGATCCTCAGAGCCCAGGCTGGTACCTTTGCACCTTCATAGAATCATAGAATGGGCTGGGTTGGAAGGGACCTCTGGGATCATCAAGTCCAACCCTTGATCCACTCCTCCCGTGGTTCCCAGCCCATGGCGCTGAGTGCCACATCCAGGCTCTTTTTAAATATCTCCTGTGCTGTAGCCTGGCAGAGGTCTGTGTCACTGCCCAGCATTTGCTGGCATTCTAGCTCCAGGCTCAGGGCTTCATTCTGTCATCCCTCATCCCCAGTGCTAATCCCAGAGCTGCTTTGCTGATCCCAAGCAAGCTGGGGATGAGACGATACCTGCTACAGCATCTTCTGGAACACAACCCCATTAAAAAATTTGCAGACAGCTGCAGGTGGAAAGCACTTCAGGCTGTTGAGCTGGGATTGGAGGGTTGGTTCAGCTTTGCAGGAGTAACACAGCAGCACAGGAGGGTTTGAAGTGCATGGGACTCAGTGCATGACAGAGCCCACGGGTGGGGTGTCCCAACCCCTCTGCTGAGTTCACTTTTCATTACACCAGCCAGTTTCTATAATTAATCCTCTCCCCAGGTGCCAATGTTTTTATATTGGCACCTTCAGCCTCTCTTCTGGAGCTGTGTGGGAAATGCTGCCTCACCAGCTCTGCTATGTGAAATGGGCCACATTCATCTTTCCTTTGCCATTTCAATACCACAGGCTGTTAGGTTAAAACTTGTTTGGTACCAGGTTCCACTTGAAAGTGGCTTCAATGGTCTCTTGGACTCTGAAGACCCACAGCCAGCCACCAGAAAATGTGTGGAAGGGGCTCTTAAACCATCCAAATGTGGCCTTACAGGTCAGCCTGGAGCAACTGGAGGGCTTGGAATTTGGTACCTTTCAAAACCTCCTGGTTCATCATATGGTTGTGTTGGGCCACCCGAAGCAAAGCAGAAAGTGTGAGACAGGGAAGTGAACGTCAGGAGGAGGCCACTGACACTGGCTGCCCACTGACTGCCTGCATCTCCAGAAAGAGAGGATTCCCCCCAAAATACCCCGGAGTTCTCCTGACCTCAGGCTCTGAGAACAGGAGCCTTGTGGTGCCTCCAGGTTCTCCAGCTGCTGCCACCATGGAATAACAAACTGGCTGTGCTGACCTGGTCCTCCTGCAGACACCCAGCTGCTCCTGGGAGAGGTGATGGAGATGGAAGGAGACAGTTTTAAAAGCTGAGTGTGAGTCCTCCAAAGCTGGGGTAAAGCTCTGCAGTGTCCCCTCTGCCCAGGGAGGTGCTCAGTGCCAGGGGGGGGGGGTCCTGGGAGCATCACCAGTGGTAGCAACGGCCCAGGCTGGAGCTGAGCCTGTGAAGCAGGAGATGAAAAGCTGCTTTCCAGGTCCAGGGAGCCCACCCAGAGCCCAGGGAGGATGGATCCACGGGCACTGCAAGCCCTCAGCCAGGGTATATTTGGTTTGTCTTGTGTGACACAGAGCGACCCGAGTTATTATTTGATCCTGCTCTGAGTCATAACCAGATGAATGGGCCTGTGGGTTTCCAAATAAACATTTTAATAAATGATGGGTGAATTAAAGGAGAGCTGCTCCCCCCTTTCCCTCCCCTCCCCTCCCCCTGCTCCCAATATTAATGTTCAGATGAAGGCAGGCAGTGTCTAACAGAGCCCCTCGTACTGTAAATACATTTCTTGCACTGTCACATATAAACACTGGAGAGATGGAGATCAAAAGGTCTGGCTGTGCAGAGCAGAGCTGCCTGATGAAGTGAACATGTTGCTTTGGGGCTGGGCTGGGATGATGGGACGCCTGAGAATAACAGACTGGCTGGAGACATAGGAGCCCAGAAGGCCTGGGGGGCCTCAAAGGGGTGGGGGGGTGGAAAGAAGAAAAAAAAAGAAAAAAAAAGAAAAAAAGAAAATCCCCACTAGCAGCAGGAAAAATAAATAATTCCGTTATCTCTGATGAATTTCTGCCTTTGATCTAGTTTTTCCTCTCACTCGTGCTGCCTTTTCATTCCCTCTTCTCCCCCCTGCTTGCAGCCCCTCCTTCTCCACCTCCTCCTCGGCCACTTTTTTTTTTTTTTTTTTTCTATTTGATTTATCCAGGGCTGGGGCAGGGATCCTGACGGCCCCTGATGGATGGGCAGAGCTCTGCTGCCCCCAGCCCTGCCCCGGCCTCTGCCAGCACAGCCCGAGGTTCCTCCCAGCAGGATGGGATGGGATGGGATGGGATGGGATGGGATGGGATGGGATGGGATGGGATGGGATGGGATGGGATGGGTTTCCCTTGGGGAAGATGCTCTCTGCCTCCACACACACAGCACCCAACCTTCCCCATCCCAGGGTTTTTTAGCTACACCTTGACAGCTGCTGAATAATGGGGAGTTTCTTCCATAGCCAGTGGGGGCCTCTGATATTTCCCTGCAGCATTGCCAATAAATAAATATATTATTATTATTATTATTATTATTATTATTATTATTATTATTATTATTATTATTATTATTATTATTATTTGGATCTTTTTGAAATGGAGTGGAGTGGAAGTGTTCTGAGTCAGGATGGTGGCAGAGGAGGAGGAGCAGCCCCCCAGGGGGGATGAGCAGGGAGGAGCAATGGGAGGTGGGGGGGTTGCCTTCTCCTCAGGGCTCACAGAAGTCCCTTCTAAGGAGCTGAGGAACACCAAGGCACTGCTTGTCTGCAGCTGGTGCTCAGAGAACACTCTGGAGTTCAGGTCTGAGACAGGACTCAAGTCATGGTACAGTTCAGCACAAATCATCAGATTGCAGAACTTCTGTTGCAGTGCCCAGATGAAGAAGGTTTTCTAAAACTGCTTTTTTCAACTCTCCATGCTTGATGAGATTGTGAAACCCCAACCAAACCACACCATGGGCCTTCTCCTGCAGCTACAAAGTCAACAAAATCTTGGAACTCAAACCAGATGCTGGTGAGATGCTGTGTGACACCTCCCCAGATGGGTCCCTGCCTGCTCCAGGTCTCCTCCCCTGTCCCACTGGTGCTGGGACAGACCCTGGGGTTGATCAATCAATCTTTTCTCATGGATTGAAGCCAAAACCCAGATGGTAGCTTGACCACTGGACCTCCTCCCAAACCAGGTTGCTCCAAGCAGTCTGAGAAATATTATATATAAATGCTGTATTATATATGATAAACACAATGTCATTTAAGGAAATACTTCTTCAGCATCATTTTGTTTCCAGCCACACATATACAAATAATGCAACCCCCACCCTGATTTTGAGATGGAGTGAGATGTCAGCACAGCTGGTAAAGACCCAGGAGTGAAGGCAATTGGGCTGATTAGCTGCTGGTAATTAGCAAAAGGGCAGGACTTTCCCTCCCTGGAATGCAAACCCTACACAAGCCCCAGCAGAAGAGCAGCTGCAGCAGTGCTGGTGCTGGGTGATCCTCTTCCCATAAGGTGTATGGAAGTTTTTTTTTTCATCCCAGGAGAAGAGTAGGTGGGGGGAAGGGTGCTGTTTGCCTATTTATGTTCTTCTTGGGGCGATCACTGTTCTGCCCTGGGTGCTGCTGGTGTGGAGGGAGTGGTGTTTGTGGGGGATGTCCCACTGGGAATCCCAGGAGGAAGCTGGGGGTGAGTGTTTGGGTATGGAGCCCTGGGGCACTGAGGGACAGGACCAGATCTCTCCCTGTCCCCTGGAGGTGACTTCCTTGGTCATCTGGAGCCTCTTTTGTGTTGTGCAATGGGAAGAGCTCCTGTTGTTTTGGAGCTAACATGGCAAACCAGCTGGATGATCGTAGGAGGGAGAAGTGTTAAGTTATGGTCTGTCGCTTTTTTTTCTCTTTTTTTTTTCCTCTTTTTCTTTTTCCTCTTTTTTTTTTTTTCTCTTTTTTTTTTTTCCTCTTTTTTTTTTCCTCTTTTTTTTTTTTTCTCTTTTTTTTTTTTCTCTTTTTTTTTTCTCTTTTTTTTTTTCTCTTTTTTTTTCTCTCTTTTTTTTTTCTCTCTTTTTTTTTTCTCTCTTTTTTTTTCTCTCTTTTTTTTTTCTCTCTTTTTTTTTCTCTCTTTTTTTTTTCTCTCTTTTTTTTTCTCTCTTTTTTTTTTCTCTCTTTTTTTTTTCTCTCTTTTTTTTTTTCTCTTTTTTTTTTTTCTCTTTTTTTTTTTTTTTTTTCCCCCCCACTTCTAGAATGAGATGGATAGCTGCTGGTCTTACTGTAGCAGTGAGAGGTGAAGCAACTGCTGTAGTGATGGTAAATCAGGTGAGGGCTCAGAAGAGCTTGGTGCAGGTCACACTCTGCTCACTTTGTGTCCTGGCTGGGGGTGATGGGCACTGCAGGCCAGGCTTGCACCTTCCCTCCTGACCTCTGGACTGGTACTGGCCTGGGGAAAAGCTCTCAAATGCTTCAGCCCCTGGTGAGCAGAGTGCTTGGAGTGAGGAGCAGGAGTGGGAGCTGCTACCTGATCTGTAAAAATCAGTCACCTATTGAGGATTTCTTGGAGAGCGACTTGAAGTATGTGAAACCTGAATTCTGGAAAGCTTCTGCTGTGTCTTTCACCTCTCTGCTTTTAGCTGAGGCTTTGTCTCCAATCTTGCCCTGTGGTGCTCTGCAGAGGGAAGAGAGCTTTTGGAGATGCTGGGGACCAACAGCATGGAGCTGAGCAGGCTGGAGCTCACCTCCCAGCCCAGGGGAACTCATGGAGGAGTCTGCTCAAAGCTTTCAGGAGGAGCAGGTCTGGGTGTGCTGCGAGTCGCTGCCAGGAACAGCCCAGGCTGTGGTCCCTGCCTGCCTTATCTTTCCCCCCAAACATCAGAGACCCAGTCTTGCTCCTGAGGCCGGGACCTGACAGCCTTGTACATTAGCACTTTTTTAAAGTGATGTCCACTTTTGAAATAGTACCTGTCCCAAGAGTGGTCACTTCATCTGACAAATGCCAGCGCTGACAGCTGGACGCTGCTTTACAAACTCCAGCTCCAGCCCTGCTTTTGCAGCTCCCCCAGCCCAGGAGAGGGAGGAGAGCTGTGTTCTCCTTTGCCTGTTGGGGATATTTTTATGCAGGTGCCTCTCAGAACCTGCAGCCACAGGCTGGAGGCTGCTGGGACTTGGGTTGCTTTCCCTGGGATGTGTGCCTGGATCCCACCTGCAGCATCACCAAGCAAGGCAGTCAAAGGAAACCTGCAGGTAGATGGGATTTTCCCAAAAGGATGGATGGGTTTTTGTCACCCTCTAATGTCTACCTGGTGCATGGAGAGAAGCCAGGGGGAGAAACC
This sequence comes from Phaethornis superciliosus, assembly GCA_023637945.1. Lineage (NCBI taxonomy): Eukaryota > Metazoa > Chordata > Aves > Apodiformes > Trochilidae > Phaethornis > Phaethornis superciliosus. The sequence continues at coordinate 488,396 of JAJQWJ010000020.1, read as the reverse complement.
ACTTGTTTTCTCACTGTGCAGGAAGTTTTTTAGCTGAAAACTTCTGGCTGAGGCTCCTGGAGTCTTCGACTGTGCCTGTGGCTGCTGCAAAGCTGTCCCTGTACGTGGTTTGCTGTGGAGAGACCTCACTTTGCTGCCCAAAGGGACTTTTCTGTCTTGGTGGGATCTCTGGGCACTGAGCTGGGTGAGAGGAGATGGGGCTGAAGCTGCTGGAGACCCCAGAGCTGAGCAGAGGGTGGAGATGGGAATTCACTCCTTTCTCCACCAAAAGCCAGAGCCCTTGGGCTGTACAAATCACCCCCAAAACCTGCATTGAAACAACATCATTCAAGTACTAAGGAAAGAGCAGAACTGGGCTTGTTGGCTAAGTTGTCTGGTTGTCTCTGCAGCTAAATGGCACAGGGATGTGCTCCAGGTTCTGCTCCTGGGGAACAGAAAGTCTCAGCCACTTGCTCCCCACTCATCAGCTTTCTGTTAACTGTGGAGTGAGGGGAGGAAATCAGAGGAATTCTTTTCCTGCAATGATAGGCTCTTAGCTGTTATCCACCAACCTGGCTTCTCCTGGCTCTCCCTTTGAACCATTTCTTGGTGCTCCCACACAGCTGCCATCTGCCCCCACATATGCCTCCCTCCACAACTCCTGTGGTGTGACTGTGCTGTTATGATGTGAAATTTGGACACGAATGGGCAACTGGCACAGCCCTGAGCTGAGCCTGCAATTTCCTGGCTCATAAAAACATGAGCTTCCTTCAGCCCTGGGTCTCCACCAGGTCACACTGATCCAAGTCCCACACCTCCACCCCAAGCCCTCTTACCCCCCACAATATTTTGTGACACTAGCTAGATTTTTTTTATTATTATTATTTTATTTTATTGCTCCATATGTTGGAGACACATGGAAAAATGCAAAGGAGCAATCCCCTCAGTGAGGGAAGGGAAAGCCACTGGGTTTACAGGGTGTTGCAAAGCATCTGAAGCAAAGCAAATGCTGCAGGCAGACTTGACTGCCAGTTCTGAGTGTGTTGGTTTAACCCAGAAAAACAGGCCAAGGGGCAGTGGTTAATGGGCTGGTAATTTTCCTTCTTGCTGGACACCCCAGAGCAACAAATATCAAACATTCCTTGGGAAAGAAATAAAGTGTTTGGGGGGCTTTTTATTGAAGGTATCCAAAGGCATCGTTGCTTTGCCCTCGTAGAGCTCTGCTCCTTCCAGCCAGGGCCTTTTACAAGCAATAACCTGTTTGCAAAGCAGAGCAGCCAAGCTTGTAGCTTATTGTTGGTGCTGACTTTTATAAGCCACTGGGGGGGGCTTCCACCAGCCATGCTTTTTGTAAAGAGTCCATTAAACACTGAACCTGAGCTGAGCAGCAGTGGGGGACGGAGCCCCTGGGGACCCTTCTGCTGCTGGAATCAGCTCAGCAGCATCCCACTTGTGGCTCCAGCAGCAAATAGCCTGTGCAGAGGGGCTAATGTCTCGCTGCAGGGAAGGTCAAGGATGAAAACCCCAGGATGGAATTTTTCCAGAGAGCTGAGTTGTGGCTGCAGGAGCAGTTGGCCAAAACACTGCTGCTCTGTGGGGTGTTCTCACTGGTGGTGCTTTGAGGCTTCTGGCATCCTTGTCCCTCTGCAAGGGTTGGTGTGATCCTGTGGGCAGCCCAGGAGAAGGGGCTGTGTGCCCAGGAGACTGTTGGCTGTAGCTTTGTGTTCCCACCTTGCCGTGGCTGGGGTGGCCCTGGGTGCTCCGTTACTCCTAGAGGGACAGCAGCAGTTCCTGGAAACTGCCCCAAACAGAGCCAGTGTCAGTACTGAAGTGAAACTCCTTCTCTCTTGGGCTGGGAGGACCCCTTGCCCTTTGTTATGAAGTGCAGGACTTGCATTCCTCAGGGCTGTTTGTGTGTGGTGCCCCAAGAGCCCCAGTGGTCAGGATCTGCCTGGGCCCAGGGATGGGGTCTGGATGCTCCCTCAAACAGGGCAGCAAAGAGCAGGGGGTATCACAAGGATGTCATGTGGTTTGGGATGAAAAATTCAGTTCTGAGAAGGCAGTCTGAAATATCCCAGCCAAAAGCTTCCATGGTCTTGTTTGGAGACTGAGAAGCCCCAAAACTGGCTGCTCACAGCGTGTCTTGGAGTAGTCAGAGGCTCCTGAGCATCAGAGGAAGCAGACAGGGAGGGTGTTGGGTGTCCTGCTGGTGGCTGGCACTATGGAGTGTGTTGCTGAGCTCAGCCTCTCCTCCTCCTCCTCCTCACTGCCCAAGCCCCTGATGGTCAGTGATGGCCCAGGGACCACAGCTGGCAGCACAAGGCAGCTCTGTGGCTGCTGTCTGCAGACCCTGCTGGGGTTTCTCCAGCTCAAATATAGGTTTAAAGGGGAAAAAAACAAAAATCTATCTCCTGTTTAAAATCTGTCCCTCTCGAGGTCCTTTTCTTTCACTGTGAGGAGGGGGGGAGCAGGTGCCCCATCTGCTCTCCCTGCCCAAGTCACTGCTGGCTAGGGGGCTCGGCTTTGATCTAAAAAGCCAAGATTACAGGTATCTGGATGGATGCAAACTTTAAGTTTCAAAGGGTTTCAGTCCAGGAGGAGGCTCAGCACTGGGGCCCCGAGGGCTGGTCCTGTTGTACTGTGCTGAGCATCCCGTGGTCCAGCACTGGTCCCTGGGGGGATGCTGCAGCCAGGGGTTTCCTTGGAAACGGGAAGATGCTGAGCCCCAGGTGCCGTTTGGTCCCCGTCGATGTCTCTGGGGAGGAGGCGGCAGCATCAGAGCACCCCGGAGGAATCGGGGGGACCCCGGGACCGGCTGATCCCCGCGGGGGCTTTCGGGGGGCTTCGGGCGAAGGGTGCGGGTGACATCTTGTGGCGGCCGGGGCTGTGCGGAGGCAGAGGCTGCTCGGGCACCCCCGCTCCAGCCCCGGGGATGGGGAGGGAGCTCCGGGACCTGGGGCTGCGCTGCCGCCTCCTCCCTGCAGACACAGGGGCAGCTCGGGCAGGGCCTGAGGATGAAGCTGATGGCGAGGTGCCCCACTGAAGGACTTTATTCCCCCCCCCCGCCCCAATCCTTTTGCCAATGGGTATCTGTGCCAGGACTAAACTTTCAGCCGTCCCGATAAGCACAGGTGTGAGCAGGCTTCCCCAGGTTCATCCCTCGATGAGGATACAGAGGTGGTTTCAGTCCATCCTGCTGCTCTTCAGGAAGGAGTTGTCCTCCCCAGGGGACCAAAGCCCAGCAGAGGGTCTGTGATCAAACCTGGAGTCACTGCCATGAGGTGCCATGGAAGGCAGGAGTACCAGCGGGCTCAGGAGGGGCTGGAAACCTTCAGAAAGAAGCAAACTGTCTGCCAGGGGATGTTAAACACCATGTCTGGAGGTAACGTAGGTTGTCTCCAGCCCACGGAGCAGCTGAGGCAGGAGTAACTCCATCCATGGTGTTGCTTTCTTGCTCGAGTGCCCAGTGCTGGTTGGTGTGAGCAGAAGGATGCTGAGCCAGTTGGGTGTCTGGACTGGTCCCTTGTTGCTGATTTTTGGGGAGTCTGTGGCTTCTCAGGAACCTGTTTCAGCCCCAGATGTTGAGATATAACAGCAGGGCAGAGCTCTGAAAAATTCATCACCCCCAGCCTGCATCCAGTGCCTGTCCTTGTGCTCTGGGGTGTGGAGCAGGGAGTAGCACCCTGCTTGCTTGGAAGATAGAGAGGGTTCAAAGGTGTCTGGCTCCTTAGGGCTTTGCTCTCCCTGCTTGTTCTGTGGAGGAAAAGGTTAATCCCGGGGGGGGGGTGGGACTGTGCTACCGCTGAGCCTCTCTGGGAATTTCTCATTCCCCTTGGGCATCCTTTGTCCTCTGGCTCCCAGGACCCTCCCTGCCACCCTCCTGCCTCACCCTTTGCAGCCAGCAGTGCCCAGCCTGTCCCTGGTGCTCTGCAGAGCAGCTCCAGCAGCAGGCAAGGCACAAAGTGACCCTGGGGACCTGGTCTTTGGCTCAGACATCTCTCCTCCGGTTGTAACACCATGGAACAGGGTCTCTCTCACACCCTGTCTGTGTATGCTTGAGGGTTCAAGGTCCCTGGTTTGAGTCCCCAAGGGGTTCTGGGACCTCCTCGGTTTCTGCAGCTCTGGGTGGAGGCAGGACTTGAGATGCAGATGGGAATGTGTCTCTGAGGGGGGGGCTGTAGGTGCCACAGCCCTCTCATTAGCCAAGTGGATTTTTTAGTGCCATAGGGAAGGAGACATGGGGTGAGCTCCTGTTTTGGGGGTCGTGGTTCTCCTCTCAGATGCCCCCATGGTGGGAGCAGGTACTTCCCATAAGTGACTTTTGAGAGCCCCTTGCTGGGCAGCTGAGTTGACAGAGGGTTAATGAGTGGAGAAGGTCACCTGGATGGAAAGGTTTAACTCTACCCTGCCTCAGCCACCATTTTTCTGCTCTGCTGGGCAGGAGGCTTAAAATGCCACTTTGGCTGGCAGGAGGATGGGGGGGCAGGGAGAGGGCAAGGAAAAAAGCTTTTACTTCCAAAAATAACTCTGAAACAAAATGAAGAGGTCAGAGGGCAAACGGGGAAACAGAGAAACACTTTCCCCAGGGGCCAGCACTGAAGTTTTCATCCTCTGAGTACCCGAGGAAGGAAAGCTTGGCTGTGTTAAAGCCCAGACCCCACTGTCAGGGCTAAAAGAAGCTGTGGCAGGGTGAGTGCAGGCAGGCGTGTGAGCAGCTGGGTGGCTGTGACATGGGGCATCTCCCTGCCCTTCCTCCCCACCTGCTGGATGGGGTTGAGCCTCCCCCAGCCCACCCTCTGACCAAATTTTTCTCTTCTGTGCAGCCTGAGTCAAGGGCTGGGCAGGACATGGGGATGCTGGCTATGTCTCTCTGGGTGGCAGTTCTTGTCTGGCTTTTTCCAGGTGATGCTGCAGCTGGTCTCCAAATGTAGGACCAGCCCCCCATGGCCATGGTGATGGTGGCAGGGGGCAGGAGAAGGGACTGAGGGGCTCCTCCACCTATGGGTGTGCTCAGGGCTGGGTGCTTGGAGCTGAAGATGGGACAGGATGGGGGTGTTTGTGGTGTGTCACCAGGCTCTGCCTATGTTGGAGGGGAGATCAGGAGAAAAAGAATTGGGGTCTGTTGTGCATGGACCTCAGCAGAGGGACGGGGACATCTGGCAGCCCCTTAGCTGGGGACCAACCTGCAGCCTCTCCCCTCCAGAGCAAGATCTGTTTCGGATGGGGTGAGGAGCTGGGGCCATGGAGTTGCTCTGGCTGGAGGTGTTGGAGGTGAAGGAAGGAAGGATTTGCTGCTCTGTGGGCTTTTTTTACTCCCCAGTTAATCTAAACACCAGTGTCTCATCCTTACACCCAGTCCAGGGCTTCCTGGAGATGTTCCCACCAGCCTGGTGCTGAGCTGGTCAGAGGGAACTGCTCCACCACCAACCCTTGAGCAGTGAGACCCAGGACACAAGGGAATCTTCTACCAAACTGGAAAAAACCCAGGATCACACACACCCACCTCGAGGGTGTCTCCTGACCAAGAGCAGATCACCCTGAAGCATCCCTCACCTCTAGGTCCCAGCACCTGATGCTGCAGAAGCCTCCATGCCTGGAGCCCTGCCTGATGAGGAAGGCTTTAGATGCAGAGGGTGTTTCTTGCAGCAAGTGTTGGGTGGGCATTTCATCCCTGGGGGTGGCCACTGTGCCAGGAAATACTGTTATTTCTTCCCCTCCTGAAGGTGGGAGATGATAAACACTGGGATCTGCCTCCATTCAGCTGTGATCCATCAAGGTGTGTGTGTGTGTGGGGGGGGACTCTCACCAGAGAGAGGGGCTGAGGGGAGGTCAGTGATTGTGTAAACAGGCACTTCAGAGTTCACCCCGAGCTGGTATTGCTGTAATTCATTAGAGGTGTCAGCCTGCTTTGTAGTTCCTTGCTTGGAGAGCCCCTTGCCTGGCAGCCTGGCCAGCAGAAAAATAAACTGCGTGAGCTGTGTTTGCAGGAGAGCAAGATGCAGTTGCAGCATCACCCTACAGAGGAATAATAAAAAAAAAGTGATACTTAGCATCTCTGGGTATTTTCAAGCCAAGGTTCCCTCTCCCCTGGGTCCCTGGCACTGGAGTCCTTGCTCCTGGCAAACCAGTGCTCACGGGAATGCGAGGTGGGAATGCAGCATCCCGGGGCTGGATTTGCTTTGAGGGACCTGGGAACCCCTCCCGCAGGGATTTGGAGCTGCAGGAGAAGGAGAGGGAACAGGGGGGTGCTTAGCTCTGCCTGGAGGGTATGAACACCTCCCAGACAGGATGAAACTGCTCTTTCCAACCCCAATATCCCTGCAGGTCTGCTTGGGAAAGCCGAGGAAGGGAACCTGGAGGTGGAAGGGCTGGCTGGTGACTCCTGCAGGTTGTTATACCCAGCACACTCTCCTACCAAGGGTTACGGCCTCATCTGTGTGTTGGCAGGAGATGAGCTGAAGTTTGTGAGTCCTCTGCAGGCAGAGCTGTGCCTTGCTGGGCTCTTCAGATCCCTGGAATTTCTCCAGGCTGAGCCTGTGTGGGACCACAGCATCCTGGTGATGTCCCAGGGCACTGCCCCGGGTGATGTGATACCAGCAAGCAAATAACCACAGGGAATTCAGATCTCCTGCCAGGGCTGGGGGCCTGGTGAACCCTCCAAGGAATGGGGCTGGTACCTCCTCAGCCTGTGGGTGATGTGAAATCCAGGTTTTCTGGCTTTCTTAGCACCAAAGGGTTGGGAATGACCCTTCTATTGGTAAGGACCAGCTGAGATGCACTTGGGGCTGTACAAAAGCTGTATGTGTGAAGGAAATCCCTGGCAAAAACAGGAGGTTTGGCATCTCCCCAAAGCCCAGCAGGTCTGAAGCTGCAGCAGAGGAGCTGATGTGGGGAGAGAAGCTCATGGCCTAAAGCGTGGGGTGCACCTCGAGTGTTTTTATGTTCAGTGTGAAATCCTGGTCATAGGATTTTTGTTCTTTAATGGTTCCGATTTGTAGGTTTCCAGGCAGAGCTGTGTGGCACTGAGGCTCTTCCTCTGCTCAGGCACCTGCTGGGGAGGTGCTGTGTGCTGCCACACACCAGTGCTGGGAGGCAGGGCTTGGTGTTTCTCACCAGGGTTGCTGGAGTGAAGCTGGCTCTGGAGGGAAAGGGTGTGGGAGGAAGAAATGACCTGGATGGGGTTAGGGTTGGGGCTGGGAGGGAAGAAATGCTGCAGCATAGCTGGCATTGAAACAGGGAAAAAGACCCTAAGTATAAAAGCTAACAAAAGACCCTGGCAGAGTTACACCAGTCTTTGTTTATTCATGCTAGAGTTTCTTGAGATGTAACTCTGCCAGGGTCTTTTGTTAACTTTTACACTTAGGGTCTTTTTCCCTATTTCAGCATCACTCATGGTTTTTGAATGCAGCTGGGGGCAGCCTGCAGCACACTGCCAGCCCAGGTGACAACTTCCATTCCTCCTTTCTCTGCCTAATCCCACCTCCCCACTTGCTGCACTCATCACTTGGGGTATCCGAGTGCTGCTTTCCCAGATAAATCCCTGTGGCAGGGAGAGGTGTGTGCTGTGGGGGAAAAGTCTCCCTGCTGGACCTGCTTCTGATGGACCTTCCTGCTGGAACAAGAAAACAAGTGTCAGCTCCCAGCTCTGGAGTTTCTAACAAACCATCTGGCATTGCTTGTTTTAGTTGTGCTGTGCTCTGGGTGGAGGGGGGTGTGGGCAGAGGCTGCCCTACATTCTTACACCTGGCATTTGGTGCTGCAGGATCCCAGCACTGGGGCCTTTGGTTCCCAGCCAGGGGAGGCAGGTGCTTTCAGTATTCACCCTGCTAAGCCTCTCTGATAGAGAGAGGAGAAAAAAAAATAGTTTGCAAAGATGCACATGGTGAAACCGGACAGCACCAGTGTTACCACCCCCCTCTGGAGCTGTATAAATTACCTGACTTTTCGTAAATACTGGGGAACTCTTTTGTTCAGCACGAGCTGGGGGTTCCCCAACGTTGCAATAAATACCTTTGCTGTTTAAAGGCTAAAATTCTGTCTCTAAACAGTTTATTTCAGCCTTGTTGGGCGTCAGTGGTGGGGGAGAGGCTGAGGAGGGAGTTCAGGCTGGGCAAGCAGTCAGTCCTTGGCTGCCGTGTGTCCTTGTGCCACTGCTGTCCCTTTTTGTATCCTGCCCCCCCAAACTCTCCCTCCATCCCTGCCTAGATGCTGGCTCTGGTTTCCCTGTTTGGGATGGGATGGGACAACTGCATCCCTGTGCCATGGGCAGCTTGGGAAGCCGCCACCACCTTCATAGCACACACAACAGTGAGCATCTTGGCATGATCCTTGGGTTGCTCCTGGTGCTGGAGGGATCACAGGCTGGGCATGGCATGGGGAGGCTGCAGCTGCATCCCTGAGTCTGTTGCCAGGCTTTCCCCTCCCCGTGCCTCAGTTTCTCTTTCTGCTCCTTTGTTTTCAGGCTCTGAGAGAGAGGATTGTGTGCAGGCACGACCGTTGATGGAAGCTGCAGTTCTTTGGTTTGTTAACCAGGTAGGGAAAAAACCTCTTTGTGGCCTGTGGGGTATCTTGGCAGGTAAATCCTTTGGAGTCCCTGCTCATCCCACTCCAGACTGGGACCTCTCCAGGTCCCCTGCTTGCCCCAGCATCCCCTCCAGGTGCCTGTGCCTCACTGCAGAGATGATCAGCAGCACCATGGCACAGAACATCACAGCCCTGGGGCTGCCAGCCTGCTCCTGATGCTCTTTGCCTCCCACATCCTCCCCTCTGTGTTGCCCCATCAGCTCTCAGACCCTCAGCCATCCATCCACTCAAAAAAAAAAAAGGCTCATCCTTGGAGATCCCCCAGCCCCCTAAACCAGCAGACATTGTTGTCTCTTTCTTTTCCCAGGGTTTGCTGATAAATTCTGTCTCCATCCCCCCAGGCTCAGCTCACTCATTATCAGGCACCGTGTGGCGAGGAAGCGACCTGTGACCCCTCCTGGGGAGACAGAGTGACCCCCCCAGGGATCACCCTTATCAGAACTTTGTAAAAGTTTCCCTTTTTAATGTGCCTGAGGAGCCCTGGCCAAGCCAGGCAGCACCTAAATAGAGATGGGGAGGGAGGGGGGTGGAGGGGTCGAGGCTGCAGGAATCATCAGGCACCTGGGGTGGGATTATTTCTGCTGGCAGAGTGTGAGGATGTCAGCTGAAGTTTGGGAAGAGCTTCTGCCTGGGTGGAAACATCAGCCTGGTTCCCATGGGAAGAGCTGAGCATCCCAGAGCTCATCCTCACCCAACGCCTTGCCTGGATCTACCTGCTCCCTGTGGATGGGCTTCCTGGCTTCCACCTGGGTTATCAGGAGAAAACCCACCTGGAGGTAAGAGCAGCCATGGGGGAAGGTGACATGGGACAGCCCAAACCTACACACTAGGCTGTCCCACACACTGCCACCCTGGCATGGAGAGGAGGCTGTGACCCTGTCCTTGCTGTCCCCAAACCCCACGTGGCTCTCTGGAGGGGGCTAATTTCCTTTTTCCTCCCAGCTGTTTTTACAGCAAGTGACATTTCAACCCTCACCAGATCTTCACGGAGGAGTTAGGGCATCCCTGCCTCACTTTCTCTCCAGCATCCCCTCCCAGGGGAGGTGTGGGAGCTGCTGGAGATGCTGGCAGGGGCAGGGATGAAGCCAAGGAGGACAAAAGAAGAGGTGGAAACACCGTTGTTTGCCTAGATGCAGAGGATAATGGCTTTTGGTTTTGTTTTGTTTTTTACTCTTTAACCCATCCCTCTGAGGCAGGCAGGAGTGAGCCTCCTGCCCCTCACCCTGCCTCAGGGCACAGGGGGCTCCTTCGGTGGGCTGGGGGCTGTGTTCCCTGGCAGGGATTAGCAGGGATGGGGTTTTGCCAAGTCCTGGCTGTCACTGGGTTCCCACCTTTGATCAGGAGTCGGCATTCCTGAAGTGCTCCATCTCCCACATGTTGCTCTGATCAAAGGCAGCTGTTGCCTTCACCCTCCCCTGAGTCCATTTACACACACACACACACCCAAAAATCGGGAATACAAAGGGAAGGAGGTGGATGGGGTGATGGATGGAGGAGAGCCCCGGGCAAGGGGCAGCAGCAGGAAAAATCCCTCCTGCTGCTCTCCTGGTGGAGGGTCCCATCCACAGCCAGCAGGGAGGCTGCTGCAGGGATAAGGAGAGATGCCCAAGGCTGGCTCAGGACACCCTGGGAAGGATTTGAACCTTCCCTATCACCTTGGAGGAAAAGCTGGTGAATGACAATCTGGAGCAGGCTGGTGCAGAGCACAGCCAGCAGCTTCTCTGGCTTTAGGTGGCATCAAGATGCCCACCCTGTCCCAGCAGTCTGTGTGTGTGCTCAGTGCCAAGCTCCACGGAATTCCCTCTGGAAGGGCTGTGGATGGCTCTGCTAGGGAGGGATGGTGCTGGAGACACCTGGGTTAGTGGTGTGATGGTGCTCACCACGGGCACAGTGATGCCAGGAGGGGCCTGACCATGGGGCAATGCTTGCAGCCCATTTCTGCAGCTGAGGGGGCAAGTTCAGGGGAGGTTTGTCTGGATGGGAGCCAAATTCTGGTGCCCACGGTGACACTGCAGCCACCTCAGCCCCCAGGCAAGGACAGCAGCATCGTCACCTCTAGCAGAGGGTCTGGCAGACCAGGCTGGGCAGAGTCCCAGTTGCCCAGGGAGGAAACCTTTCAGCATTTTGTTCTCCTGCCTTTCTCTTGGCCCCATCTCTCTGTGCAGCACAGGGAGGGGAGATGGTGTATGGGGCACTGCCTCTCCAAGGACCACCCATGTCATTGAGGGCAGCCTTTTATTCCTTTCTCCAGGACCAGGCAGGACAATTTGCTTGTAGGCGGAAGGTCCAGCCATCTCTGCTCCCCAAAACTAACATCTCCAGCAGCAAAACTGAGGATTTCCATGCAGAATTTCCAATGGTTCTGCTCATGGGACGTTACTCAGGTAAGCAGTGGTGCTGGGTCATGTTCATCCCTGTTTTCCACGTTATCTGCAGCTTCATTCAATCAGCTGAAGAAGATCCTCAGCCCGATTCCAGCCCTCTGCAGCAATCCCCTGCAGCTGAATTTTGCTCATTATCCACATGTAAAAGAAAAGGGAAGGACTCAAGGTCTGAGGGCACCAAGCACCTCGAGTGCTGGCAGCCATGGAGGGGTGTGGGTATGCTCAGGACCCCCCTCTAAACCAGCTCAGCACATCCTGCAGGACCAGCTGCCCGAGGATGCTGTCCCAGCAAGGGTGACCCTGGCTCAGAGGGATCTTTCCTTCCCTGCTGACCTCCAGCAGCAGGCAGAGGTGCTGAGGTGATCAGACAGGCATGAAGGGCTCCTCGGGGCTCTGCTCGTCCTTCTGAGGCAGGGCTGGCAGTGCCTGTCCCCAGTGCTGGCCAGGCCAGGCTGCTTTGTCACCACAGCTCTGCCTGGCTGGGATGGCAGCAGGGACAGGCAGTGGCACCTGGGGAAACTTCTGGTGCTGCTATGGGCACCCCAGGGGCTACAGACCACGAGAAGCAGCTCCCCAAAGGCAGCAGGAGGTCTGGCACCTGAGCTCTCTCTTCTCAAACCCAGGGACAGATGGGGTCTTTTTTTTTTTTTTTTTTTCTTTATTTCTCTTCTCTCTTCTCTTCTTCTTCTCTTCTTCTTCTCTTCTTCTTCTCTTCCTCTTCTCTTCCTCTTCTCTTCCTCTTCTCTTCCTCTTCTCTTCCTCTTCTCTTCCTCTTCTCCTCTCTTTCCTCCTCTCTTTCCTCCTCTCTTTCCTCCTCTCTTTCCTCCTCTCTTTCCTCCTCTCTTTCCTCCTCTCTTTCCTCCTCTCTTTCCTCCTCTCTTTCCTCCTCTCTTTCTTTCTCCTCTGTTGTTCTCCTCAGCAGCATTTCACTGCATTCACCTCCTGGAGCACCATGAGGACTCTTTTCCCCTTTGCCCCTCCCCACAAGAGATGTCACCAGTGTCCCTTGTCCCTGCTGCTCTAAAATTCATCATCTGGTCTGCAGGCAGCCCCTCCAGAGCCTCCTGCAGCAAGGTGACCCCTGCTCCTTGGTGCTGTGCTCCTGACAAGTGACCTGGATGTGGCTTGTGGAGGGGCCAGGTGTCAGGGTGAGGGTGCTGGGTCCTCTGCTAAGATGGGGAGGGGGTTTGGGGGACAGCCCGAGCCTGGTGTGGAGGCAGGGACAGAGCTGCCTGGGCAGGAGATGGGCACTGCTGGGGGCTGCCAGCAGCAGGTGAGGAGGAGATGGGGAGAGAGAGAGGAGGGGAAAATGTCTCGGAGAGGATGGGAGTGACAAGGACAAGGTCTGGATGTGTCAGTGATGGTGCCAGCTCCATCCCAAGTGACATCTCTGACAGCCTGGCCAAGGGCAGGGCAGGAGCAGAGGGGAGGGAGCTGGGTCCCTGGCACTGTGACACCTCCTGGACACCCTTTGGAAGGGTTTGGAAGGGTTTTGAAGGGCTGCCCCAGTGTGGGGTGAGAAGGGTTTGTGCTGTCTGTCTGTCCTGGGAGCAGAACCCTCAGCAGCATCCCAGCCCTGGGCATGGCTGTTCCCCAGAGGTGAGGGTAACAAGCACTAAATCGAGGAGAAACAGCCTCAAGTTGTGCCAGGGGAGGTTTAGATTGGAGACTGGGAACTATTTCTTTAAAGAAAGGGGCTGTGGAACCCCAGTGGGCAAGTTGGAGTGGCCAGTGGTGGAGTTGCCATCCCTGGAGGGACTGAAGGGCTGTGCAGGTGTGAGCACTGAGTGGTGGCCTGGGTCCATTCTCAGCTGGCCTTGGTGATCCGAAGGGTCTTTCCCAACAGAGATGATTCCATGGTGCTGGGATAGCAGAGCTGGGCTGGAGGGCTGCAAGCAAGGGGAGGAGATGCTTGGGGGAGAAAAGCTCTGCTCCCCCAAAACACTGCTCTCCCTCCCGCAGCGGGGGTGACTCCAGGATCGTGGTTATTAGCACTCAAGAGATTTTTTTTCTTCTATGATTTTCGGCCTCTTCTGCCCACGGCAGCTTCTCCAACCCAACATCTGCAGCCTGGGTGCTGCTCGAAGCCCCCTGGGTCCAGCCCCACTGCCTTCCTTGCTGTCGGGATTTTGGGGAGGGGGTCACCCTCTGCCTTCCCCCGACCTCAAACCTCCACAGCCCCCCAGGAAGGTTCGGTTCCCGGGGGTTCTGCAGCGGCCGCGGAGCTCCCTCCTCCGGCCCCGCGGAGCAGCGCGCCCGGGCCGGGGTGTTACCCCCGGGGGTGGGCAGCGGGGTCTCCCCCGGTGGGGACACAGCATCGCATGGGGTGAGCTGCCCCGCTGCCAGCCCCGATCCCCGATCCCCGCTCCCTGTCCCCTGGGTGCTCCGGGTTTGGGCCCCGCCGTCCCCCCGGGCCCCGTTGCTAAGGCGGTTGCTAAGGGCCCCGGCCCCGCCTCCCGCGCCTGCGCGCTGCCGCCCCTCGGCCACGTGACGCGGCGGCAAGATGGCGGCGCCCGCGGGGCGGTGTGCGCGGCGCTGAAGCTCAGCGGGGCCTTGCGGGGACTCCGCCGATTCTGTCGCCCACCGCTCTCTGTCGCCGACATGTCGCGGCTTATCGTGAAGAACCTCCCTAACGGGGTGAGGCGGGTGCGGCGTCTGCGGGGCGGGGGGGTCCTGCGAGGCCTGGAGAGGGGTCTGAGGGGGCCGGGGGTGAGCGGGCCCTGAGGCGCTGCCCGGCTCGGGGCGGAGGGAGGAAGGGGTCTCGGGGGGGAGCAGGGGGAAGGGGACACGGCGATGGGAGATGGGGAAGGGACCCCTGGGAGGGCGGGGTGGGGGTGCTGGGCAGGGAGAGACCCCGGGGCGGCAGGAGGGAGGGTGTGGGGCAAGGGAGGTGTCCCAGGGGAGCCCCCCAAGGGTGGGGGAGCAGAGGTTGTGGTGCAGGGAGTTGGGTGCAGGCGTGAGCCCTGTGCTCTGCAGCCACCCGTGTCCCCTAGGGATGTCACCGAGGCTGGGGTTGAACTGGAGCTTGATGGTGGCAGCTCAGGTCTGGGGTGCTCTGGGTGTCCCCTGGAGCTGTGGGAGCTCTGCAGAGGGCTGGTTGTGTCCTGGAGGAGCTGGGAGGGTTGGGTGGCCAAGGTGTGTGGTTCCTGCAGAACTTCAGGAGCCCTCCCTGGGCTGGGGACACAGTGTGTCTCTTCCCGTTGCTGATCAGCCTCCCTGGGGTCCTTCCTGGTTTCCCAGATGAAGGAAGATCGCTTCAGGAAGCTGTTTGCAGCCTTTGGCACCCTGACTGACTGCTGCTTGAAGTTCACCAAGGATGGAAAATTCCGGAAGTTTGGCTTCATTGGCTACAAGTCTGAGGCTGAAGCTCAGACAGCACTGAACCATTTCCACAGAAGTTTCATAGACACCTCTAGAGTTACAGTGAGTTGATATTTTGAAATACTTTCCTTTGATTCCTAGGAGAGTTTGTTACTGGAGATTTTGGTAGTTTGAGGGGTGAGCAGCCAGGGGCTGAGGGAGCTCAGAGGTTCAGGCCCAGCAGAGCTTGTTGCCCGGCCTCAAGCAGTTCTGGTTTCAGGCTGTGCACAAGCAGTCACGTTAGTGCTGGCTGGAAAAGCAGTGTCAGGTTTGGAGCTGTTGTAACCTGAATGTTTGAACTTGTGGCCATTCTTTATTTAAAATCATTCATTTTACTGCTCTGGACAGAGGATGATTCGTGATTAAAAGGACAACTTATTTTGTTGTGCTTAAGGGAGCACAACAAACTGTTCCCCCCTGTTGGGTGAACATGTCCTGTGCTTTTAACATGAGCATCTGTGTGAAGTTCCCTGTTCTTCTCCTGCACATGCACCCTCCAGCCCCTCAGGGTTATCAGCCAGGTTTCTGAGTCCAGCAGTTCCAGAACCATGTTTTAACACATATGTAATTTAAAAACCTTTTATTTAATAAAGATGTAATTCTTTTCAGGTTGAGTTATGCAAGTCTCTTGGGGACCCTTCCAAGCCCAAAGCATGGAGTAAGCACTCTCAGCAGATCCCTGCCTCTGAAAAACAGACTGAGAAACCTGTGGCAAGCACAGCTTCTGCAGGCACAAAGAAAGTATGTACCCTGGAGGCTCTGCTGAGGGACAGTGACTTGGCAGAGGGAGGGTGGCCTGGTGTGGGGAGAAGGGAACAGAGCAGCCAGGGCAGTGGATGTCAGGAGTCCTCATCTTGGTGTTTTCTGACTTAGGATTGTTGTTCCCTGTACTACTGGGTGACCTGAGAAGTGATCTTGGCTGTAAATCTCATAAGCATTTTTAAAAACCTTTGTTTGGTTGGTTTTTTCCTAGAATAAAAAGAAGAAAGATCCAACAGAAAACTTAAAGGAGGTGAGTTGGGGTTGGACTGCATCCCTGTGTGCTTCTTAGCTTGTATTCAGAGCAAGAGCTGAATAACTCTGTCCTCTGCTGCCTCCCATGCTGGGAATTCAGGGAATTCAGGCCAGGTGTATGTTTGCTGTAACCATCTCCAGGCCAGCCCAGTTTTACTTTAGCAAACCATGAACTTAACAATCCCAGTGTTGGGCACCAACTTTTTAGTTGTCAGCTGCTCCTCTGTGATGACACAGTCCAGGATTTACACAGTTGGGGTTTTTAACCATATGTGAGTTTTGTCACATTGAATTTGTACTTCTTTTTCTCTTTAAATGTCTTGGTTTTTTTCTTTAAAGTGCTTTCTAAATATCGATTGCAAAAAAATAAAATGCAGGGCTGAGAGATTTAGAGAAATCTTCGGTCACTTTAAGAGCTTTGCCTTGCAAAGGGACCTCCTGTCTTGGGGAATTTTTGGCATTACTGAAATTGTTGCATTCAAACTCACTACCAGCTCTCCTGTGTCTGTCTTCACAGCTTCTCTGCCTCATTTCTTTTCCAACAGCTGGAAGAAGATGAAACATTCCAGGAGTTCTTGAAGGTTCACCAGAAACGGTCTCAAGTGGCCACTTGGGCTAATGACACTTTGGCAGAGGAGCCCAAGAAGGGAAAATTAAAGCCAGCAGCTGATTATCTCAACTTTGATTCAGATGAGTCTGAGGAGCTGAGTGAGGAGGAGGATGGGGATGAAGATGAGGAGGAAGCTAAAGGTACTGTAAGGAACTGTCACCCTTTGCTTGGCTTTGGTCTCAGTGAATGTGGGAGCTGATCAGACCCAGCTCCAGGTGGAGAGGCTGCAGTCAGGAAGGGGTTTCTCAGGCATGAGACCCTTTGTGCACTCTGGATGTTTGCACATTTTCCCAAATTTGGGGCCAGATGGGAAAGGCAGCTTCTGGTATGGAAACCTTGGCATTTGGGCTTTTCATGGGCCTGTGAGTCAATGCCTAGGGAAGAGTAAGAGGGCAAACATCTGCATCTCCCCCTGAAATGCTCTCCTAGCCCACAGCCACTTTCACCTCCAGGACTACCAGAGCTGGATGTGGTTTCTGTTTATTTAGTAACCAGGAGCTGACATCTGTGAACTTGTCTGGTCTGCCTTTGGTGCATATTTCTGGGAATGCTGGTGTGTCCTTGGGCCCTGTCAAAGTTGATGGGAATGGGCAGAACTCAGTAGCTTGGATCCTGAAAGGAAAACTAGTGGATCTAGTGGAGCAGTGGGATAACTTTGAGAAATCTGGGCTGCAGTCTGGTGTGTTGTGGGCTCCAGTGTCCCTGTGACACTGGAGGAGTGAGGAATGTGCTTTTGGAGCCTTTCTCCCTCCTGTGTGGTATCTGCAAATGCAAATGGTATTGAGTGGTGTTGCCCTGCTGCTCCTCACCTCTCTTTGGGTGACTAAAGTCATCAGCTGAGCTTTGGTGGGGAGGGGTGTTCTGGGGAAACAGCTTCCTCTGTCCTTTACCCTGCCAAACTGAACTGAATGACTGAAAACCTTCTCTGGGATCTGTCTCAAGTATTTGGTTAGAACTGAGACACAATACTCTGCCACGGAGTTCCTCAATCTCCTTTCAGATTTGCTTTATGCACAAACTGTTGCTTTGAAAAGTATGAATCCAGTCTGTCAGGCTGAACGTGCTGAGATAAAATTGCTGTGGTATTGTCAAGCCTTTTCTCCCTGTGGGAAGGGTAGAGGAGAGGAGGATGGTTCTTGGGGTTGTGTCTGTTCTCAGCTTTTACTTGCAGCAGCATTTGTGTGTAAGTTTGTCTGATCTCCTCTCTGACAGCAAAGAAGGGACCAAAAAAGACAGCTACCAGCAAAGACCTCTCAGATATGGATTATCTGAAGTCTAAAGTGGTGAAGGACTCTTCCTCCTCATCCAGCACAGAGGAAGAAACAGACAGTGAGGAGACGGAAGAGGAAAGTGAGAGTGAGGAGGACTCAGGCATTGCAGAAACCATTGGCACCCACACAGATAAAAAGGGGAAGCCAAGAGCCCAACAGACACATCAGGAGACAGCAGTGGAGAAGAAGAAAAAAGGATCCACACTAGAGGTATAACTGGATTAAGACTTTTCTCTCCTCTAAAGCAGGAGCTTTGTGGTTACTGTTTGTCTGCCAGTCACCCCAGGGCTGAGCTGGAAGGGACACCCTGGATGCCAGCTTTCCTGTGGCTTGCTGAGCTGCAGCCATTAAAAGCAAGTCCTGCCGGTGCCTTCTGAAGGAAATTCCCTTCTGCAGAACTCAAGACCAGCTTGTTGTGCTGTGCCTTTTGATGGTTTTCATTCAACTTTTTTTTTTTTTTTTTTTTTCTTCCTTGTTCCATCTTCTGTGCAGAGCCAAGGCAGCTCAGCAGAAGGCAGCACACCATACACAGTGAAACTCCGTGGTGCCCCCTTGCACATCACTGAGGTGAGCTTTGCTACTGAGCTAATGGAGGCTGCAGGGTGTTCTGGGTGTGTAACTCAGCCCAATTTTGCAGAGGCTTCTGTCTTCACTTTTGGAGCTGTTCTGAAGGTTGGGTGGGTGTTCAGGGAAACGTTGGAACTAGCTTTGTGCAGAGATGTTGAATGTGTTATTACAGTGTATATAAAACAAAAACCCACTAAGTCCAAAACTTCCTTCTTTTACCTGAGGACTTACTGAAACAATTACAATTCTTCCTGCAGGAAAAGATCCGTGAATTCTTCTTTCCTCTGAAGCCAGTGGCAATCCGGATAGGAAAGGGCACCCAGGGGAGGAAGAGAGGTAATGTATCTGTGTGGATCTGTGAGTTAGAGGGCCTCTCAGTCACACCCTCTGCTCTTGTCATCTGCTTTTCCAAGTTGCTGGCTCCTGTCCTCATTCCTTCAGACCTTTCTGTGACTTTGCAGCTCACCTGCCCTAATTGCTGTCCCTGGGATGCCGTGGGCAGGGTAATGTTGGCTCTGCTCCCTCAGGAGTAGCAGCAGGAGCTTTTGCTCTGATCTGCCTCCAGAACTTCCCTCATTATCCCAAGCCCTGCCAAGGAAAGGCTTCTCCCTCTGTGAGAGCTGCAGCAGCACCCAGGGACTTTGCTGACCTGTGGGTGTGGGCTGCAGAGCAGTCTGTAGCCCAGGTGGGTCTCCTGAGAGGCTGTGGCTACTGCAGGTAGGTCTTCCATCAGGAAAAACATGGAGCAGGTCCTCAGAGCTGTTTGCCTTTCATAGCAGATGCAGCTTTGATTTGCTCTTGGAGGCACTTGTGAAAGCTTGCTTCAGCTGTTAAGTTGGGCTGCTTTGGTTTGCATGTAGAGAATGAGCTTTTAAAAAAGGCAGCCTTCCAGTCCAACAGGACCATTTTCAGACTGGATTGAAACTTCAATGGGAGCAGAAGGATTTATCTATAGGAATCTCTATTAAATTCACCCTTAATTAGCCAATTAGTGGTTGTGTGTTCTCCACATGATGCTCAGTTGAACCTTTCCTTTCTCCAAGGTTATGTCTTTGTTGACTTGAAGAGTGAAGCAGAAGTGAAAAGGGCCTTGAAACGAAAAAAAGAATACTTGGGTAAGAGCTGTCTGTTCCTCTTCTGGCTGCTGCCCATGGCAGGGTGCTCAGCTGCTCAAGTGTTCACTGAGCAAGTGTCTCCTCTTGTTTCACCTTTTTTCCCAGGCAGATGGTGGGAGGGGTTTCCTCTGCCCAGCTGAGGCAGGATAAACCAGGTGCCTTGTCAGGAGCAGCTCAGCAGTGGCCAGTGACTGAGCTGGGCATGTTGCTCTTTTGCCCTTGTTTTTTGTTGTGTGTTTGAAGTATACTTTGCTCTTGGTATAAAAATGATAGTGTTTAACTCTGTTTGGGGTAGCAGAGGGGATTTGTGCAAGCGATTCTGTTTTTGAGACCTGTTCTTGGCTTAGCCCTTAGTGGAACCACTAAAATTATAATTGCTGGAGCTCTCTGAAAGGAAGGGAGGCTGTGGAGCTGCTTAGCAAGTGATGCCCTGGTTTTTATGAAAACTGACCTTTTGCAGAGTTCTGCTGGAAGCTGGTGGGACTGTAACTGCTTGTGTCACTGGTGCAAACCCAGGGGCTTTGTGCTGTGGCAGTGGTTGCCTGAGGCCTCAGGAAGTAATTAATGTGCTCCTGTGTGTCTTTATGGCTTAGGTGGGCACTGCATTGAGGTGTTGCCATGTAGGAATGTCCCAAAGGAGACACTGACAGCAAAACCTGATAAGCAGCCATGGCAAAGAAGGAAGAGGGACGATGAGGAAGAAGAGGACTTGTCTGAATCAGGAAGGCTCTTTGTCAGGAATCTTCCTTTCACCAGCACTGAGGAGGACTTGGAGAAGATCTTCTCCAAGTATGGTAAGTGTTTGCCGGAGGACTTACAGGGCTACATCTTCTCTTTGTGCACACAGAGGTTTTCCTGCTGGGTGGGAAGGGAGAAAGCTCTGTGTCCCACACCTCTTGGGTACAGAGTGACTCCCATCATCTTTATTCACTGCCTCCTCTGGTGATGTGGGGCTGGCTCCATGCTCCTTCACTCACAGCATGCACTGCTCTGTGCCTCCTCCTTCTTGTCTCAGTGCTGATGCAACAGTAAAAGCTCTGACCAGTCAGCTTAGGCTCTGAGTCCTGGTGGGATGATGAGGAGAAGGTAACGAAAAGCTGCTGCTGTGTGAAACACTCATCACCCTGGAGGTTTCTAGATGCTGTGGGTAGCAGGTGAATCTCTGAGATCCACCCCAAATTCATGTTCCTGTTTGGTATGTCAGGTGGAAGCCTGAAGCTTTCCTTTTCTAGCTCAAAACTGAGCAAATGTAAGATTATCTTAGTATTAGAGTGTCCTGGAGGGGCAGGGAAGGTTAGGCCAGAGAAAACCTTATTCCTGACTGAAGGTGAGTACAGCTGCTCAGAGCTTGCCTGGCTTGTCATGTGCCAGAGCCCTGTGAGCTGCCACACGGTGCACAAGCAGACCTGGCAGGCTTTTTCTGGGCCTGCCTTGCCATTCTGCAGCTCACTGCAAACTCTCTGCACAGTCCAGAGCTGCTCTCCCCTCCCTGTCTCCTCTCCTCCCTGGCTTTGGTGCAGAGTGGCAGTGGCTGTGTGAGGACATCTCTGATGGAATGGCCTTGCCTTTCCCAGGACCTCTCTCGGAGATCCATTTCCCTATAGACAGGCTGACCAAGAAACCCAAAGGATTTGCTTTCATCACCTACATGATTCCAGAGCATGCAGTGAAGGCCTACACAGAAATGGATGGGCAGGTGTTCCAGGTATGGGGACTGGTGGTTTTCCTTTGCTGTTGGGCTGCAGCTGGTGGGAATGTTTGTGAAGAACGTTGCCAACCATTTGCTTTTGTGCTTGGCTTAAAAGATTGAGTTTCTTCTTCCTTCTTCTATGGGAGCACAGTTGCTTTTGGTAGAGCAGCTAGGTTTGGATAGCCCCACAGGTACCAGAATCTCAGCTAGATGTGGAGAAGGAGACCTGAATCTCAGTGTGTGGCTCCTCTGACTTGCAGTTGTGTCTCCTTTGGAAATGCAGGTTCCCTCCTTCCACCCAGGCTGCTTGACTGGGGAACGTGGTAGAGAAGGTAGAGAATTTCCTCCACTTGTGCTCAGGAGTTTCTGTGGGTTATTACAGAGCTGCTGTGTTGTGGAACGACGAGGGAAGATTCGAACAATCACTGTGATTGATAATCAAGCTTCAAACTTTATTGCGCAGTTACAAAGCTTATATAGTGCTTTGTGTGCCCACTCCCCAGCCACCACACACCAACATAACTTATCACTGGACACCCGGTGTGTTTACCTGTAGAGAACGAATCCCAGATGTGCAGGGACAGTAGTAAGGTCCCATGTAATTGGCCTTAGATAAGGAATTCTGTACACAGACATGGACTTGTGCACACCCCAATTCTAGGGCATTCTACAGCATTCTGCAACACTGCTGGACCTCTTCCTCCTTTTTTTGCTTTCTAGGGCAGAATGTTGCATCTTTTACCATCCACAATCAAAAAGGAAAAAATCAAAGGCACGGATGCAGAGGAGTCTTCCTCCTACAAAAAGCAAAAAGAGGCCAAGGACAAAGCCAACAGTGGGAGGTACGGACATCTCCTGTAGTGGGGCAAGGCAACGCAATCTGCTGAAGTCCCAAGTGGCAGGAATGCATGTGGGGTCTTTGTAGAGATAACTGAAGTCACCAAAGCATTTGCTGTGCAGCTCTCAGTCTCCTTTAACTCTAACCCACTGATTGCTCTTCTCTGGTACCTCTGGTAGTTCAGTGAGCAGCAGAAGTTGAGAGAAACAGTGTTTTGAATGGCTCTGTTTGAGCTTTTCTCTGATGTCTAGTAAGTGTTGATCTGCAGTTCTTTGGAGCAGTGGGTTCAGATCAGTCGAGTCCTTGTCCTCTACTTTATCACCTGTATTTCTAGACCTTTACCTTTTTATCTGACATTTTGTTTGAAAGAAGTGGCTGCTACTTTGAGTTGAAGGGAAAGGAAGGCAACCCTGCTTGTGAGGGCTTGGTGCTTTTGGGAAACTGGTTGAAAAAACATGTGTTTCTCTGAGCCAGCTTCCAGCTGTAACTGCAGAGCTGTGACCAGGGAGCACAAGAGAAGACCTAAGATGCCTGCACTGCTGCCTATTTGCTCTCCAGACATTCCACCCTTGTCCTATCCCTTCTCTAAGGATGTTCCACCCTTCTTTCCCTCCAGCTCTTCATCCTGGCTGCTAAAGGTGGTGTTCAAAGCTGTTTTGGTTTTTTTTTTCCTCAGGACTGTCAAATAGAGAGACAGCAGTGGCAGGAGGGGCTGCATGGCTCTGAACCTGGCTCTTCTTTCTCTTTCCAGCTCTCACAACTGGAACACATTGTTTGTGGGGACAAATGCTGTGGCTGATGCCATTGCTCAGAAGTACAGTGCTTCCAAAAGCCAAGTGCTGGATCCTGTGAGTTGGGTTACTGATTAGCCAAGATGGGAGATGATGTTCTGATCTGTTTCCTTGTGCCCAGGGCCTGCCCCTGGTCTTTTTGTGCAGCAAAATCCCCAGTGCTATCCATGAGCATCACAAAGGCTGAGAGATCAGTGGTGCTGTAGCCTCTCTGTTGGATCTGAACCTAAAAAGCCTCCTTTCACAAAGTCTTTTCTGTGACAGAATTCTGCTTTTCTATATAACTAACTGTTAGGAAGTTGCACCCTAAGGTTCTGATCCTCCCTGGAAACTTAATTTCTGCCCTGGGAAGTTTTCTGACTCCAACAGCAAAGCTCTCAGCAGCTTCAGAGGAGCTGGAGCATTTTGCCTTCAAGCTCTCTGTCAAATTCCCTTTGCATCTGCTTGTGAGAGCAGCAGGAACAACAGGTGCCCAGCCCTTCCCTGGCTTGGGCTCTTTGCTTCCTTCCTGTGAGTTTTGTCACATTGTCAACTGATGTTCTTGCCTGCAGGAGAGTAAGGACAGTGTGGCAGTGAGGATTGCTCTGGGAGAAACTGAGCTGGTCCAGGAAATTCGCCAGTTCCTCCTTGAGAATGGAGTCAGCCTGGATTCCTTCAGTCAGGTGAGATGTCCAGCTGAGGGCACCAATGTGGACCTGCCTCTTCTGTCTGCTGGCCTAGTCCTGGAGTCCTCAGCTCTCTCTGAAAGTAGTAATTAAATCCTCAGCTTCTTGTGAGAGAGAACCATGGCAAGGCTCAGGAGATGTTCTGTCTGTTTGAAAATGCAGCTGTCCTGAGGATGGTTGAAATACCTGGTAGGACAGGTTGAAAGTATGATGGTCCCTGAGTCTGTTCTGGGGTGGATCTGGAGCTGGGACCTCTGTACACAAATGTTTGTGGAAGAAGGAGGTGGTACTGGGGTGTGGGTCTCATAGGAAGTGAGACCTCCAAGGGTTTTTCAGCCCTCTTGGATTCTGGAAAGAGATGGCACAGGGTGAGCAAGCTCAGCACATTGGGTCTGCAGTCTTCATGAGTTAGGATGCTAAGTTTGCTTTTTCCCATCCCATCTCCCCTTTCCTCTCCCCCCAAACTTGGCAGGCTGCTGGGGAGAGGAGTAAAACAGTGATCCTGGTGAAGAACCTCCCTGCCAGCACCAGCCTGGCAGAGCTGGAGAACATCTTCAGCAGACATGGCAGCCTGGGCCGGGTGCTGCTGCCCAAGGGAGGCATCACAGCCATAGTGGAGTTCCTGGAGCCAACAGAGGCCAAGCAGGCATTCACCAAGCTGGCCTACTCCAAGGTGAGCATGGTGGGGAGTGTGGGTCCTGGCTGGTTGGGGAGCTTGGTACAGCTACAGGAGACCTCCAGGGGAAGTGAGTTGTCCCTGAGCCACTGCTGTTGCTGTCTGTCCTGTGGATTTAAGGGGATGCCTGCTGCATCCTTGTGCAGCAGTGGCTGAGCAGAGCTCTCAGTGTGCAGTACTGCTGGAGGAAGGGGCTGTCACTCATCTTGGTTGAGTTGCCTTGGTGGTCTGGAGGGGGTTTCTTTTGCCTGTCATCATACCAGGAGTGTGGTACATGGTAAACTGCCCTGGTGTGAGGCTGGATGCATCCTGTCCTTCAGCGAAGGGTGTGTGTTTAGCCAGCTGAAGAAGTTGCTCAGCTTTTTCACTGCTGCTTCTCATTACAGAGTGAGGGGAAAATAAAGCTAAGAGCAGAGGTTTTTTCTTCAGGCCCTTACTCTCCACGTCTCTACTGTGTTCTCTTCCCAGTTTCATTCCGTGCCTTTGTACCTGGAATGGGCTCCAATGGGTGTCTTTGTCAGCCCAGCCCCTCAGAAAAAACACCCTGAGGCTCCAGAAAAGGGTGGCAAAGCAAGGCATGTACTTGGTAAGAGCTCTGACATTAGGACAGAGGTATTTCTGTCTCTTTCTCCACTCTTTTGCATGTGTAGCAGCAATGCTGATATTCCTGACCATTTGGGGGCTGTAAAAACTAAATCTTGCTTAAATATCTAAAACTTGCCAAGATCCTTTAAATAAAAAGAAACAAAAAAAAAACCCAAACAAACAAAAGAGGAGGCTGAAGAAGTGATAGGCTATAGATAGGTTTGTTTTGCCAGAAGGTAGTTCAGGACTCTGAGCCTGGGATCCTATCCTGCTCCTGGGTCACAGAGGGAGGCTGGAGCACCACTTCATGTCCCAGTAACCAGGGTCCTCACCTGGATTTAAAGGGCTTTAAGCACAGGAGCTGTTCTTTTCATTTCAGGTGAGGACACTGACACAGCTGTAAAGGACTTGGAGGGAACAGCAGCACAGGAAGAAGAGAAGGAAGAAGAGGAGGAGGAAGAGGAAGAAGAAGAAAGCATTCCTGGCTGTACCTTGTTTGTGAAAAACCTCAACTTTGCCACCACAGAAGACACACTGAGGGAGGTGAGCCACAAACAAGGGGGTGGGACTGGGTCTTGCTCAGATAGAGTGGAAGGGGGTGGCCAGGGGCCAAACTGAGGTGCCTGTTGGAGTAAAGCCCTCACTCCCAGCATGGGCTAGAAGGGCTCTACTCATCTGCAGAAGGTAAGGGGCAGGGTATTCTCCACCTCTGTTGGGCTGAGGATAAAGTGTTTAAGGAGTTGAATTGGAGCCAGTAGTGGGATATGAGAAAGCACTGGCTTGTACTGGGATTGGGAACTTCTGCTTTGGAGTTTCAGATACCAGTGAAGACATGGATCTGAAACAGTGTGGATGGGGTTTACTTCCACCTCAGGACAGGTGGAGGCAGTAGGAAATCTTTTCAGACTCCTCACTTCCCAGCCTTTCTGTAATGCTTGTCCCACGGAGAAGCACTTGTGCAGCTGTGACACTGCTTTGTGTGTCAAGGCAAGGAAGAAATCCTGGTTTCACTGAGGTGTACTTCTCATCTGAGCTTCTACCAACATTGAGTTCTCTCTGCTTGACCTCAGGAAAACCCTTTGGGAGGGGTAATATTTCTAAAGCCATGTGGGGTGTTGATAGCAAAATAAGAAAAACAGGACAAACACCTGGGAGTTTCCATCTGCTGCTTTTTGTAGCCATGTGGAAAGCCACATTTCATGGCCCAAGAATTCTGGCTCAGTGTCAGATTGTCCTGGACCTTGGGACTCTGATACTATCAGACATCCTGGTCCACTTGGGTCTGGGGACAAACACTGATGTTCAGAGGAGGGCTGGGACTTGTCCCCTCTTCTTTTTGTGCCTTCTGGCTGTGGTTTTATGAAGGAGTGGTAGCCCCTGCTACCTCGCAGCCCTTCATGCATGGGAAGGAGCAGTATTCAAAGGACATCAAGGGATTCACCTGCCCTAGGGTCCCTAGCTGGCTGTGAGGCCATCTTGTAATCCATGATGTTTCTCCAGAGCCACTCCAATTCTCTGTGCAGTTCCTGAGGAGTGTTGGAGGATTTCTGGGCACATGTGTGTTGATTTCTGTGGGTGTATATTTGTAGAGAAATAATTTTGTGAGGCACAGCTGCACTGCCTGCCTGTCAGGGGTGTGCTGGCAAGGGGGGGAGGCCCTGCAAGCATGTGTTTGGCTCTGGAATAGAGCCACATTGTCACTCAAATTCCAGTTGTAAGGCTGTGACAAAGGGAACTGAACCACGTGTCCAAATTCCTTGCAGACGTTCTCCAAAGTGGGAGCTGTGAAGAGCTGCACGATATCCAAGAAGAAAGACAAAGCAGGTACTCTAGATGTTGCTGTTCAGTTCCTTCCCTTGTCTGGTTGCTGAGGGCTCAGGTGTGGCATTGCTTCAGCATTCATCTGGCTGAGCATTTGTGTTCTCATTGGTGAAATCCTCAATATTTCTAGAAGTGTGACTGTTGAAATGGCTGAAAGCAGCAACCAAACCCACCCTGGGATTCAGTTGAGAAGGTTAAGCTCAATTGTGGGAGCTGTGGAGATGTGGCCTTCTCTTGAGATCAGGAGGCAGAAGCCAACTCCTTCAGGATCACCAAAGAGAGCAGGATGCAAGTTGAAAGGAACTGGTGCCCTGCAACAATGAGACCTGCACACAGTGTGCTTTATCTGGGATCTTCAAAGAGTTCTGGATGAGTGCTGAGCTGAGTGGGCTTTGCTTGCCTTCTGCCTGCCAGATCCCAACCCAGCAGCAAGGAGTGGTTGTTCCTGTTGCATGGGCTCTGCTCACTTTCTGGGTGGTTGGATAAGGAAGAGTTTGCTTCAGACCAGCACTGGCTAAATGAGTGTCTTCTTTCTGGGTTTTGGGTTAGGGAGTTGCACAGTTTTATGGAATTTTGGCTCCTTTTGCATGGGATGCTTGAAAACCTGGATCCCCAGAAAGAAGCAGAAGTAAAGCAAGTTCTTCAGAACTGCTCAGGTGTCAGGCTCAGGTGTGCTCCTGACCAGAGAACATTACAGCCATGGCTGGTCTCATACCACTTACCAAAGGGATTCCCTTCTGTCCCCGTGGGGTGATCTCTGTAGCTGCCATTGAGGTTTTGAAGGTGGAAGCTGGGTGTTACAGTTTTCTTTGTGGATTTTTTTCCCTTGGAAATCCTCTTGAAGTGGTCAGTGTGTTCCTCAGAAGCATGGTGTGACCATAGGTGCTGCAAACCTTTGCTGTGCAGGGAAGTGTGAGACATGTCTCCTCCTTTGGCATAGAACTGGCAGCTTTCCCCCTGAGGTTTTCGTGCCTTGCAGACCTTCAAGGCACTTTGTCTCTCAAGTGAAACACAAGGAATATAGCACAGGGCAGTCCAGACTAGAACAGGTCTCAAATGCTCAGCTCCCAGCAATGCTCAGTAACTGGGAGCTCATGACTTGTTGGCCCAAATGCATTTCTGAAGGGGTTGCAGGTCTGAAGTGTCTCCTCTAGGGCTGAAACTGCAACCCACATATTGCTGTCCTGCAGGAAAAGTCACACCCATTTCTAGGTAGTTGGCAAATTGTTCTAACAAAGGTTTTATTTCCCACACGAAGAAATAATCCTGTATATAAGCAACTGTTTGTGTATCCATAATGGGCTGCTTACCCTGGCTGGGGCCAGTGGCTGTTTTGTAAGACTTAGTGCTTTTATTTAAGGAGGTTGCACTGAAATAATGCAAAACAAAGAATCTCGGTTAGCGTGCAAGATTGTTTGTCTCCTCTTTGACATCAGCACCAAACCAAGCTGTTCCAGAGCAGAGTCTTGCTCAAAACAAGTCAGTAAGGGTTGCTTGTGAGGAACGACAGAGTCAGGGCATGGACAGGCTGACCCATAGACTGGGTCTTGTCCCCCCAGTTTTGGCAGTCAGCACTTGCTTCTTAGTCATTTTTAATATTGTCACTGTTTCCTGCTGGCTGAGGGAGTCCTCTGTCTCTCCTGACAGGCACCTTGCTGTCAATGGGCTTTGGATTTGTGGAGTACAAGAAGCCAGAGAGTGCCCAGAAAGCCCTGCGCCAGCTCCAGGTAAGCTTGGGCACTGCCAGCAGGGATTTCTTTCCAGGGATGGGGGGCAAAGGTGTGGGTGAACTGTGAGGTTCAAAATGTCAGTGCAGAGGAACACTGGAGATACAGAAGCTTCTAAAATGGGTCAGGTTTGTGAGGAGAGGGGGTGTGTTAAAGGAACAAGTGTTGCCTAGCAGTGATGCAGTATGGAGGTGGTAAAAAATGTGCAGTGATTGAAATTTAATGAGTTTCTTCTGCAAGGTTCCCTCTGCAGAGATGAGGGAGACTCAGGCACCTACTCACCACAGGAATAAATCCTGCTTAGCTTTTAGAGCTGCAGAGGTCAGCTCTGCCCTCTGTGAATCAGCCATTGCTTCAGGATCTTCAGGCCTCTTGCCTTCCCCATGGAATCACAGAATGGTTTGGGTTGGAAGTGACATTAAAGGTCATCCAGTTCCAGTCTGCCTGCATGGGCAGGGACACCTTCCTCTAGACTGGGTTGCTCCAAGTCCTATTCAGCCTGGCCTTCAACACTTCCAGGGCTGGGGCAGCCACAGGCTGCTAGAACAGTGAGTGATCCCTTCCTAGGCAATTGCTCTGTGTAATCTCTGCATGCTCAGTCCATCTGTCCCACCTTCAGCAGGTGCTTGCCTCACATTCCCTGTCTGAGGTAGTCTTGGGGTAGGTCTGTGTTCTCCATCCTTTTGAAAGACAGAATCCTGGGGAAGAGAAAGCAGGAAAATGGGTGTTTTGTGGAGGGAGTGGGCAGCAGGGCTCCAGGATCCTGGTGTAGTGCCACGTGTGTGGTGTGTCCTGTCAGGGCTGATAAGGCAAGAGGCTGCTGCTTGTCAGTGCTGAGCTACAGGAAACTCTTAGAGGCACAGGAAGCAAGGATAAAAGACTTTCTTACTGTCTTGGCTACTGGTGGCCAGTGAGACACCCTTGGCTCAGTCCAGAACAAATAAAGACAGTCACTGCCTTGAAGGGTTTGCAGTCTAGAGGGAGAGGAAACCACAGCTCAGGGCAGTGGAGTGACTCAGCTTTGCCAGTTTAGTGGCAGATCTGAGGGTGATGGACACATGAATCAGGGATGTGGCTGCTGCTGCAGTCAGTCAAGCTGTCTCCAGCCTCATATCAGCAGCTTTGCCTTGCATGAGTGGTGTTCAACAGAACAAAACTTGGGCAGGCAGAAGAGTATGTGAGCAAGAGCAGTGTGAATCCTGGAAGCTGTTGTGACTTTCATCTTTTTTATTGTTCTTGTTTCCTTTGTTTTAACTTCTAGGGCTGCTCTGTAGATGGCCATAAGCTGGAAGTGAAAATCTCAGAGAGAGCTATCAGGTAAAGCTCCCCTCTGCAGCATGGTTACATTTCAGCTGCAGAAATGCTTGAGGGCTTCTTTATTTCTTAGCTATTTCTTACCTATCTTACCTATTTCTTATTTCTTACTTTTCTCTGAATCATGAGGGATGTGTACTGTAACCCTCTGACTGCTGAACACACCACCCTTCCTTCTGCTTTATTCAGAGTGCCTTTAATCAGTCTTGCTTGAAAACAAAAAAGATGAATAGGTGATGCAGAGGTGCTTGGTCCCAGTGACACATTTCCAGTTTCAGTGCCTAAGCAGTGTGGAGCAGCAGGACCCCAGAAATGGGCCCAAACTCAGAACCAGGCAGAGTTCAGTTTTCTTCTGCACTCAAGGGGAAGGCTTCTCTAAAACCTCTCCTCTGGTGGTGGTTTGGTCAATGCTGCAAAATCAACTGATAGCCCAAGTTCCAGTGGGTTTAAAAAGTTCTTGAAAATAAATGCTTCCTGGGTAATGAAATCTTTTAGCCTTGTTGTCAGGAGGAACAGTGTCTTAAGAATAATATCCTGCTGCCAGTTCTGATCAAATCAAGACTAATACAGGATTGGTTTTTCCCTTGCTTGAAAAAAAAAATTTGGTATAACTTCTTATATTTGGGCTGTCAGGTGCAGAGGAGATGGTTTCTTGTGGGTGAATTTAATTGGGAGTTAGTGTCTTGCTTTTTATGGTTTCTTTCCTAGTTTTGTTCAGTATTTTATTCAGTACAAAGTTGAAAATTAATCCAGGTGTTTGAAGGTGAATGCTGGCACCTACAACCGGTCTGTTAGATACTTTGGAAACCCTGCTGGAGGAGGAGGTATCTCTGGAATGTCAAAAGTTGCTTGAAAATCTTGTCCCTGGGGACCAGAAGCAGTCTGACAGCACCCTGTCCACACTTTGCATTTCAATTCTTTAATAAACCATTTCCATTCCATTCCATTGCCATTTTTAAAATCCTTCCGTGGGTATCCAGCCTGCAGTGCTGAATGCTTTGCTTTATGAAGTGAGCTGCTGTGGTTTGTGTTGCGTAAATGCTCAACTTGTTCAAACACAACACAATTCTGAAGAAAAAGAATATTAATAACCTGTTTTAAAACATCATTTGCCATTTTCTGAGCTAGTAAGAAAAATAACCAAAATTAGCTTACATTAATTTTTCTTTTAATGCATCAAATAGTACCTTCTCCTGACAACTGAATGGACAAGATTTGATGTCAAAACAAAAGTTAGTGGCAAATGTGAGTCCTGGCCTGCTGCTGGATGCCAGCTGAGGGTGTGAGCTAGCTGGTTAATTTTTCTGCATCCCAAAGGATGCAGAAGGAGCCAGGAGGTACTGGGTGTTATGGTGTACCATGGTCTTAACCTGCCCTTTCTGTTGGCTTCATAGACCTGCTGTGAAATCGTCCAGAAAGAAACAAACAGCCAAAAAGCAGAGGACTTCCAAGATCTTGGTCCGAAACATTCCATTCCAGGCCACCGTCAGGGAAGTCAGGGAACTCTTCAGGTAGGAAAGTGTGTTACGAGTTTTGGTTTCTTTGTGCAAGTAAAAAAGCCTTGCACTGAGTGAAAATACAAATGGCTTGCCAGATTATACCAGTATAGAAATTCTGCTGGTGAGACAGAATAATCCAGCTGCCAGGCCTGGTGACCCATCACCGTGCAGCAGGCATCAGCAGAGCTCCAAGATCTCCTCTCTTTTGTGGGTAGATGATTCAGCCTCTGATGTTTTTCTCTTCTTGCCTGGAGGGCGTGCAGCAGCTCTCTTGACTCTCAGCACACCTGAGAGGGGGAGGAAGGAGCCAGTCCCAGGTAAAACCTCTGTCTTGCCTGAGTGATGGTGCAGCTTCTCCCCTCATGGAAGGAGCACCCACATCTTGCTTTGCCTTCCATGGGCATCTCACTGCCTGTGCCTCCTGTAGTTGGGGTGACAGCCTGGTGTCTGTGAGGCTGCAGTGACTCCTTGAGCCTTTACCATGCATCCTGGAAAAGAGGGGAAACAGCAAAAATACAGCATACAGCATCTTTTCTGCTCCCAGCCTGTCCTGCCTGTTGACCCAGGCCATGGCCTCTGCTCCATTGCTGAGTTGCAGAAGGAGTTTGGGGGAATCCGTGTCCAGCTCTGCCTCTTGGGTTTTCCCAGCTGCAAAATAAGGGTGATGGGTGACCTCTGCAGGGCCCTGTGAGGTACCATGCTAGGAGGTGGCTTCTCTGCACGGGTCCATCTCAGCAGAAGGTGCTTTTGTCAGGTCAGCACTGTGTTCCTTCTGAAGGGACTGAGCTGAGGAACCGCTTCACCCTTTGAAACTTCCCCAGACTGTGCCTTGAAAAACACCTTGTGAGGAGCCATGGGTCAGTGAGGGGTTTTTTTCTTGGGTGCAGGGGAAACAATGCATTTCCCCAGATGCAGAGAATTCTACCAATTTGATTAGCATGCGATGTTCTTCTGGTTTGACCACAGGGAGGGACTGGTTCCCACATGGTTGGTGTTAGGCTGTTTTTCTTGCAGGGTATAAGGTGGTAGGGAGAAAGCTGTTATGTTGCACTGCTGGTTTGGGGTGAGCTCTGGGGATGTAACTGGACACAGGCTGTGGCTCAGCTCTTGGGTATGGGTTGCTGGAAGCATGGCAGGAGGCACCATGCACAGATGCCTGTAGAAGTGCAAAATTTTCTTGCTTGTGCTCTGCGGCTCGGATGTTTTAGCTTCTGTGCTGCATGGGAGGCCCTGCTGAAACAGGGCAAAAAACTTGGGCTCCCAAGTTTTTCATAGCACACGGGGCAATGGTTTAAACCCCAACACCCTGTGGACACAGACCTGACCTTTTGTCAAGCTGAAGCAAACAAAATCAGGAGGATCCACTTGCTTTCCAGTGCCCTGGGTTAAGGTCAAGGAGCTGGGAGGCTTCCGTGTCTGTATGTGCATGTACATTGTGAAAAAGGATGGGGCTAGGAGAGATGGGGAGGGTTGTGGTGTGGGTTTGTTTAATCCTTCTGTCTTGTCTAGCACCTCAGTGCTGCTCAGGGGGGGACTGGAGGAGCAAGCTGATGAATATTGCAAGGGACACGCAGCTTCCAGCCACACGCGCTGGTGACAGCGTTCCCAGAGTGATGTGTGAACATCCCTTTCATTTATCTGGGATATTTGGAGATGGGGGGTTTGATTTTTTTTTTTCTTTTTAATCCTCAAAACAAAAGCCAGCAGCCTTGGGGACTGGGGGGGACCCACAATCCTCCCTCCACTCCTGCCATCCCTCCTTCCCTTCGGAGCGGCTCAAACCGGGCACGACGGAGAGCTACTAAACACTTCATCCTCCTAGATTGCTTTTTTGGTGATTTTAAATCAGATGCCTTTGCTCTGGAGCTTTTAGCTCGTTCTGCATTTAGGAATCTGTCTTATTTGTATTTTGTCATTTATTTATTTGAAATTGCCCAGGATTCCTGGGCAGCTGAGGTGGTCGGGGCGGCGTGGCTGCAGGGGGCACTCTTAGCCTGCCCAGGAGAGGCTGCCTGGAGACCACTGCTGGGGACAGCCAGGTTGGGGACAGTAAGGGACAGCCAGGTTAGGGACCACCAGGCCGAGCTGCTGGGCATTGCCATGTGGGGAACAGCCCTGTGGAGGTGGGAGGCTTCACAGGGTGAGCAGCTCCTCCATTGTTTCACAGACTCAGCAGCCACTTTCCAGCCTTGCAGCTGATGTCTCCCAACCTGCTTCTTTCTGTGCTTGTTGTTTGAGGGTTTTTTTGCTTTTCATAATTATCTGGGCAGGAGAAAAAAAAAATACAAATACATGCACACAGACACACTATATATTTGTATATTTATTTGTGTATATATATTTATTTATGTGTATATTATACACAGTTTAACTATATTAGTGTGCATGTATATTTATTTACTTAAGGATGTAATGTGTGTGTATGACCCCAAACAAATATTCCCAGGTTTGTATCTTTGTCAAGGAGCTGTGTCTTCTTACTTAAATGGTCCCGTGGTAGGTGTCAATGACTCTGGGGAGCTGGGTGTTTTGAATAGTGGATTTTGAAAGCTTCTGCACCTGTGCTGCTTGGCACTGGCAGTTCATCCTGCCCTGGTTTTTAAGACCATTGTTTCTGGATCCATCACTCCAGTGCTCAGCCTTGTCCTGCACTGTGTAGCTCACAGCCATCATCCCTGTGCCTCCCATGCTCTTGTCCTTCCCCAGCTGTTCAAAGCAGGGGGAAAGGCTCTGGGCTGGACCTCCCTGTGGTCTGGATGCTGTTGGTGAGATGTCTTGGAGCTGCATTCCCCAGGAGCTCCCTCCTGGCAGCCAGGTGGATCCCTTGGGGAAAGGGCTGTGAGTGGGAGCCATGTCCCAACTGATTCATCCCCAAGCTCACCCTTTGCAGGAGATTCAAAGCAAACGTGTTTAATTTAGGAGCTGGGGGGATATTGTGTTCTAATGCTTGGGCTTGGAGAATGATGATGCTTAATTTTCTCTGCACCGGAGTCAACGAATTCTCTGGCTAACAGGGAAAGTCCTCTGCCTGCAGAATAAACCTCTTGTTGCAGGGCTCTGTGGCCCTTAGGTGCTGCCCACCTTCCACACCTGGCCCGGTGGCTTTGCTGGGGTGTGTGGTGCTGGTTCAGAGCATGTCCTGCCATCTCCTGCTGAAGGTGTCAGCCTCTCTCACACCCTCAGAGGATTTTATTGCTTTTTTTTGAGCCCCAAGAGGTGTTATTTTCTTCAGAGGGAGAAATGCTTTTCAATTATAGGGGCTGGTTTGGGGCTAGGTGTGAAGATTTAGCTTTTGTGGGTGTGTTCCCCACCCCCCCCAGTTTTTGTTCTTTGTTAGATTCTACTCTTATCTTTATTACCTGGAAAAATAACAAAAGACAAATGATCCTTAGTTCTTTCCAAAGAGGAATAGTTAGGGGTGGAGAGACAAAGGGATTGATATCCCAGGAGGGCTGCTAATTTTTGCTACCAAATTGGGGGGCTTTTATGGCACGATTTTTTTTTTTTTTTTTTTTTCAAAAGGAACTCTAGATGTGGTGAGCTGAATTGGAGATCTGTGAAAGGCCACGTTTTCACAGATTGGAGCTCTGGCAATTTCTGAAAATTAGGCTCCTTTAAAGTCTATCACATTAGATGCATGCAGCCTTCATTGGAAGTTCCAATTAACTGTTTGTTTCATAGCATCCTCTTCCATCCTCCTTCCTTCTCTCTGCCCCAGCTTTCATGAATATTACAAATCAGGCTGTTCTGCAGCTGCCATATAACATTTCAAGGAGATATATGGTTTATTTTCCCTGAAGGGGGAATGATTAGATTTAGAAAAAGACTTCTTAAAAGATTCCTACCCAGTCAAATGAAATCTGAGGGACAGAAGCTATAGAAAGTCTGCCTAGACTTTGACATACCTGCAGCTGAAGGAAGCAGTCAGTAGAACTGCATCTCAGGGAGCATCTTCTGGGGCTGGTGGTGTTGCTGCTTTTCATTGCAAAATACACCTGAGAAGTTAGGGTTGGGTCTGGATGTATCAATTCTCTGAAAATTGCCCCAACCAGCACTTCCAGCCCTTCTCTGCTGATCAGTTGTGGTAGACCCTAACCCTCAAAATTCCAAATGAGCCCAGATGTCATCACTGTGAGTGTGGAAGGTGTTTTAATGTCTTGTCTGGCCTTTCACCTCTTAAGAACTGAATTCAGACACATAAAATTATTATCAGCTGAAAGTCTGGACTTTAGTTTGACTAAAGAAGCAGCTAGCAGGGAAAAAAGCAACTGAAAGGTATGCCAGAGCATAGAACAGGTTATCAGGTGTGTTCATCTCCATATTCTGACTCTCCTATAAGGAAAGTAATGCTGCTGCTTAGGAGGACCTTTGGGGGTGGGCGTCTCTTCTAATTTTAACCACTTTGCTGACTGTTTTCTGTCTTGACAAAGACATGGCATTTATTGCATCTGGCAAAACAAGTGCCTGGGACTGATTAGGAGAAAACAGATCTATTCCTTCTGATGGAGGGTGAAAGTGATGGCAGGCAGTGGGACAGGACTGGGGAGTCATGTCACTGTGAGAAGAATAAAAATCTCTGAAGAGAGATACAGTGGATAAACCAGCAGAGATACTCTTTTTCTTTTTTTCTTTTTTTTTTTTTTTTTAAGGCAGTCTTTATGAAGTTAATTTTATAAGATGATGCCTTTCACTTCTTCTGACCTATTATAATAAAGTGTAGTTATCAGAATGGGCTTTTCATTTCCCATTATAAAGGACAACGGTGGAATAATGAATCCGTCTGCCAGACATGCTTGCTGTTCACACCTTTCTCGCAGTAATGGAGCCTGCATGACTGGAGACAATTTCTCCTTCCTGGAGTAACGTTGCCCTGCTGAAGCCTTGGAAATCTTTGCTACCAAAAAGCAGGGGAGGAAAAAAAATCAGGCCCTTCATAGAGATATGAGTCTGTTAAACAAATGCTGGGCAGTATTAATTAGAATGTTCCATGCAAACAGCTGTAGGATGCACAGTGCTGCAAGCATGTCTTGCTGAACAACCAAGGTCAGATTACTCTGTGAGGGAAGATTTTGCTTTTAAACAGCTTCATGTTGTGCTACAAATGGTTTAAGTTCCATTGCTCCTTCCTCTTGGCTGCAGGACAATAACACTTCTGTTTACTATGTTCATAGCCCTTGTCAATCAAACCAAAATTAAGCTGACTTAGGTAAAATATTGAGAATATTCAAAGGGCAGGGAGAACAGGACAGGTAGATGGGCAACTGCTGGGCTACAGTACTGGAGGAAGATCAGATCACCCACCCTTGCCTGTGGTAGAACCACTGCTGGGTTTGTTCCCTGTTCATCTGG
Organism: Phaethornis superciliosus; assembly: GCA_023637945.1. NCBI lineage: Eukaryota > Metazoa > Chordata > Aves > Apodiformes > Trochilidae > Phaethornis > Phaethornis superciliosus. The sequence goes on along the minus strand of JAJQWJ010000020.1, from coordinate 452,558 downwards.
GTTCTGTCCATGAGCAGATGAAGCTGCATTTCTGAGTTGTTTTATCAAGATGGTCCAGCTGGCTGGATCCAGTCTGAGGACTCGGGAGAGAGGTGGGTGATGCAGAGCCCACCACCCACATGTCTCTTGTCCTGCCTGATTGTCATCCCTGGTTTAAAGCTAATTGTTTCTACTCCTTTCTTGGTGAATACAGAGGTGTTCCCAGCCCTTCTTCCCAGGAGGCTCCTTCTGCTGAGAGAAGAACCTCTTGGTTTTCCACAGTCTGGTGCCTGTGGCCCAGCAGTCTCCCTTCTTGCTTGGTGTGGAGTCAGATGAACAAAATCCTGTGCTGGAGCAATGCTGAGATGAGAGGAGAGAGCCCTGGTCCTGTGGGATCCAGCCTGGATACCTTGCTCAATTCTTTGCTGGTGTCACTCAGGCCAGTATTGATCACACACTTAATGACCTCTGTGGGTTGGGGTTTAGGTGCCTCAGGGAAGGGACACGACTCCTGAGAAGGGGTGGGAGACACAGTGTGTTCAAAGAAATGCTGGCATGCAGCAGCAGTGGGGCTGTGCCCTGCCAGGGGGTATCTGTGCAGAGCTGAGCTGCCACCTCCTGCGCCGCTCACACCTCAGCTCATCCCAGTGCTTGCCAGCCTGCACTCAGAGGTAGGGCACAAAAAGGAGTCTGCACAGAACCTGGGGAAGCAGCTGGCATCACTGGGTGCTCTGCATCCATCCATTGTGTCCCTGTTGGATCCCAGGTTCCTGACTTCCTCTGTGAACTGGGACATTGCTGCCAGCACATGGAAGGGTTGTTGAGTGTCTGACTTGCTCAGAGGCACGTGGGAACCTGTCAAAACCAGGGTTAGGAGCAAGGACTGGAACCTGTCTGATCAGACATGTGAGTGCTGACAGCAGGGATAGTGCCTCTGAGTTGGGTTTGGTGTTGAGGGAGATTGTGTTCTCAACAAAAAAAAAAAACAAAATGGGTGGTTTAAAAATCTGACCAACCTTTGTGATCTCCAGAGCCATCCCCAGGCTGAGCACTTGGCTGGGGAGGCCTGGTCTGAGCTGGCTGATGCTGAGGATGTGCTTTGACAGGTGTCAAGCTGTTGGCTGGGAGGTGATGGTAATAACTGGGAACATCAGTTCTCCTGGGTGGTCTCCAGTGGCTGTGGCTGTATCAAGCCTTGCTGCATGTGGGAGGCTTTCTGAATGGGATGTGGAGCCTGGATGAGAGGGCAAAGCCAAACACATGAGTGTGTGCTGCCAGCAGGACACCACGGGCAGCAGCTGAGCTCCTGCTCCAGACCATCAAGTGCCCTGAGGTTCTTGGGCAGCTTCCCCAGTAGTGATTTGTGTCCAGGCACACACCAAGGTACGTGTGTGTGCTCTGGTGCCTTCAGCATGCAGGTGGGTTCCCATGCTGGCAGCATTTTTGCCCTGGTTTGTTCTATCCCTAGGGAGAGTGATGCCTGCTTCCCATTTTAAAGGTGCCTTCCCAAACCCTTACGTTGGAAGCAGCATCAGTGAGCTGGGTCCTGGCCGCAGGGATGGGACTACAAGCAGCTCCTGATGGTGCCAGGAGATGCTGTGGGGCTTTGCTGGATTTCAGATTCCTCATCAGGATCCCAGGTCTGTGCCATGGGCTGAGGAGGAGCATGGCTGGCATGGAGGGGCTGCAGGAGGCTGCTAGGGGGTGGGAGTTTTCCACCCTGGTGCAGCTCTGCCCCTCAGCCCACCTAACTCAGAGGCACTTACAAAAAATGTGTCTTTGGCTGTGGTTTCTTCAGTGTGGTTAGGAAGCTGCTTGATTGCTTCCTGGCCATTCTGGTTTTTCCCTCTTTGCTGGGGGCTGTTGGAAGATTTCTCCAGCTGGACCATCCTGTCCCATCCTTCCTTCTGACACCTTTGGTTTGGGTGTGACCTTGTTCTCCTGCACTGCCTGCCCCAGGTGCATCCTTGCAGCCTGCCTCTGAGCAGGGGATTTGCTAATCCTTGTGTCCTCCCATGTCCAAACTGCAGTCCCATGGGGAAATGCAGGGTGCAGGTGCTTTTCTGAGCAGCCTCTTGAAGGTATGGGCACCTTCCTCATGAACTGAGAGCTCTGGGTGAGAACACAAGGATCTGCTGGACTGGCTTATTTCTTTTCCTATCTCAAAAAGCATTAATTAAACTTTGTGGGGGTTTTTTTGGTTTTGGTTTTTTTTTTTGGTCCTTCTTCGAGCCTTTTCCTTATGTGCTGGAAACTCAAACACAGCAAGGTTGGGTTGATATTCAGAAACCAGAAGTATAAATGGCCACTTTAATTTGACTATCCAAAATGAACCATGGGGTGAGGGAGAGTGGAATGGGTTTTCGGCGCTGTCTTTCAGTTCAAATTATAAAGGTGTTTAACATAGATAAGGAAATGTTTAACTCTCTGTTACCTTGGCAGGGTTGCTTTAAAATGTGGATCTTCCCAAGAGCAGAAGGAAGATTTTTCAGCACATCTCTCTCTTTCCCTGTCTTGAATATTCATTTCAGTACCTTTTTTTTTTTTTTTTTCCCCTCTTCTGCACTCCACATACTCCATACCTGCAGGTCCCCTTTTCTGCTCACCCAAAACCTTTGCTGAGGAGTTTTTGGCTGCCTGCTTTTGCACACTCTGGTTGTCCAGTGCAAATGGAAGGAGTTTTTAGGGCACCTAAAGCTGAACCTCCCCCTGGAACTGAGTTAGTTTTATGCACAGACTCTGTTGCTCATCAGCACAAAGGGGCTCGGGGAGGTGGAGGGAGATGGGGAAGGGGCTGCTTTTGAAATGTCTTATTCAAATGTAACTGGATTTTGCTTTGAGGTTTTTGCCATTTCTCTGTGGCAGGTGGGACTAGCACATGTGTGTGCTTTTCCTCCTTGATAGAAAGCAGAGCCTGTAGGAGCTGCTCTCCCCTAATAATCACCCACTCAGGGCTGTTAGAATTTTGAGGTCGATTTTTGTCTAAGTTGTTGAGAGGAGTCTTTGTGTGCCAATATATATATAGGAGGAAGAATGTGTTATTTTTTTGCCTCATGTTGTAGGCAGTTCTTGTTCCTGCTCAAAACTGGTCCTTGGCCACTGAGGCTGCTTTGGGGGCTGGCAGACAGGGTATTGCAGAATCTAAAACGCTGGGATGGCAGTGGACTACTTTTTGAGCTTGAGTGTTAATCTTGACTGCTCCTTGAGTTTAAGGCTATGTTTTTCTTGATCTTTAAATTCTTGTCTCTGTTGCATTTCTTAATTAAAGATTGTGCACAATGACCTTGGCCCATCCACCTTCCTGTCATTTACCTCTGGGTATTTTTCAGTCTCACTCTATGAGAAGGTCCTGAACAAGTCTCTAATGACTCAGTTTTCTCCTCAGGATGGCATTGTGTCCTTTATTTGCATCTCTATTTGTGTCGCTTGTTTTTTGTTTGGTTTTGGTTTTTTTTTTTTTTGGCTGGTATCTTGCTTTTCCTCAAGAAACTAAGTGAAGGTGGATCAGGCTGACAGTCTGTCTCCTCTCTTCCCTGGCAGTATCTTGACCACTTCCAGGCATCTGGCAGGGGAATAGAGATCTTAAATTTTAGAACTTGGTGCAGATAAGTATAGGAAGAAGCTCCCAAGGCTTGGCTTCCCAGGAAGGTGATGGCATGGGATTGTGCCTTATTCTTCATCTGGGAGTTCACATAAACTGCCCTTGAAGATGGGATGATTTTTCTGACCAAGTTCTCGTTTTATTAGATACCAAGGAAGCTGACCCTGGGAAAACCATCTCCTTTGTTCTGCTTCTCACAAACCTGCCTCTTAGCAGAGGGGCTGCCCATCAATGTCTGTGCATATCAGGTTGTCCCCTTCATGGGTGGCTTTCTGGGACTTGCCCAAGGATGTCTGGAGGACGGACTTGGTCTCCCTTCAGCACCCCCATTTTTGAGGGGTTTGTTTTTTCTTTTTTTTTTTTTTAATTTTTTGATGTCTCCTTGCGGAGGCTCATTGCAAAGGCAGCAACAATGACTTTTCCAGACCTGGGAGCTCTGATCTTGGCACCTTGGTGGGCTGGGTCTGATCCCAAGCAGCACCACTGGGATTAGTGTTAAACTTGCCCCACACATCCCGGTGCCGGGTGAGCTACGTGACCCTTCTTCACTTCTCTTTAACCTGCATCTCCCTCCTCCCCCCCTTTGATCCCCTTGCTGTGCTAGCAGCCGAAGGGTTAAAAGAGTTTGGGGGGCGAGAGGGGTGGAGAGGAGGCATTTCAGCTGCTCATTACTCACTGCCACCTTCCCCCAAAATCATATTAATTTCACGCTGTCACGCAGGACTGCGCTGTCTCTCTCGTCAGCATCCAGGAGGGTGATGGGGCTGGGGGGGAGCACATCCCCCCCTTCTCTGCACCACAGCTGCTCTTTGGAAAGCTTATTGCTAGCCTCTTTCCTTGCTGTGGTACCAACCCAGCAGGGCTGGGCTGGGGCTGCTCACCTTGCAGGGGAAGGGATGGGGGAGCTGGGGGTGCTCTGCCATGTGCTGCCTCACGAGGATCATTTTCCACCCCGCTGCTTGTGCAAAAACCCCATGAAATTAGCTCTGCTGCAGCAAGGAGGGAAGGAGAGAGGGAGGGGAGCTGCCAACCTGCCCTGCCCTACCTGTGGGCACTGGAGGTGCTTAAAAGTTGCTCTTTAACTAGTTGCCTCCCTTGCCTTTATTAGTGCAAGCAAGCACAGCCTGCCTCTGCCTGCAGAGATCCCTTCCCCTGCTGCCATTGCCTCCTCTCTCCTTTCTCCCCCTTTTCAGCTGTTTGCTCACTGCATCTGCCAGAGCTGTCACCTCTGCAGGGACGTCTTGCTGTCACACAAGGTAGGGCTGGGATTCTGACAGCTCCCATGCAGGCTCAGCACTTCTGAACCCATCCAGGCTGGCAGCTCGCTTCCCACTGTAAGGCTCTGGGGCATCAGAGATCCTGCAGCAGCCCCAGAGATTCTTCTTATTCCTATTAGAAGGTGCCTTGGCTTTTTTTCCACGTGTGTTCTTAGAGTTTCTGGTGGGTTAGGGCCAGAAGGATCATCCCCTCACCTTTTTCTCTCATCGTGTCCTCTGTGGTCACACTTATGCAGCACCTCGGGGCTCCCTCTTGGCAGAGCTGAGAAGAAAAGGGCAGCGTTTGAGACTGAAAAGCTTTGCAATAAACCTTGGGAAAGGAGTTAACTGTCTGTGTGGGAAGAGGAGTCCCCTGAGCCCCAGGGCACCCATGGCTCTCATGCCCACAGAGCCCTGGCCCCTTGGGAGTGCAGGAGGAGAGCAGCAAGTCCTGCTCCACAAGGAGAGCTCTTTGAACCTCCTTTTGCAGGGCTAAAGCACTGTGTCTAGAAGCTGGCACCTTGGATGTGACCAGCCTGCTGGGATGATGCTTTGCAGCAGCTTTTACTCTTTCCCATGTCCGGGATTTTCTCCTTGAAGCAGAGGTACTGCTCCTGGGAGGTGCAGGGGATGCTGTGGTCATCCAGAGGCAGAGAGGTGATGATGGGAGATGGTTTCCTGAGCCCTGCTGCTCAGTGTCAGTGCAAGAATCAGAGGAGAGCCCATAACATGGCCACTGCCTTTACTCAAGCAGAGCATTTCTTCTTGAGGAGTCATTACCTGTTCCATCCCATGTAATCCTTCAGTATGGGCATGGCAGCTTGTGTGCCAGCTTGGAGAGCTGTACCTATCTGTTTTCACAGAATCACAGAATATCTTGGGTTGGAAGAGGCCTTCAAGATCACCCAATCCAACCTTTGACCAACACTGTGACCTCACCACTAAACCATGTCCTTAAGGACCAGGCCCACATGCCATTTAAATACCTCCAGGGATGGTGACTCCACCACTGCCCTGGGCAGACTATTCCAATATCTGACAACTCTTTTCAGCTGTCTCCCTCCTTGCTCCAGCTTTCTTTGTGGTAGTTGAAGAGAGCAATAAGGTCTCCTCTCAGCCTCCTCTTCTCCAGACTTAGAGTAGCTTTTGCCTCTACAAATGCAGATTTTCTGTTGAAAGCCCCTGCTCTGGAACCTTTGCAGGGAACCTTTAGGGAAACGAGTTCTCTGCTCAGCTCCCTGCACATCAGTGTCCCTGCCTGGGCAGCCAGTGGTCAAAAGCTGTTGGGAACATCTCTGGGGACAGTTGTACCCCAGGAACCCTGGCAGGTTATCTTTAGGTGTGTCATTCCCTCTCTTTTTTTTTTTTTCTTTTTTTTTTTTTAGTTCCAGCATCATGCATGCCTTACAGCTTGCTCAGGTCAGCAGGGCCAGACTTTGCAGCAGATGGAGAGCATGGTTTCCCTTCTCCTCCTGTCCCCCCTCACTGCTCCCTGGCCATCACCTTCAGCATCTGTCAGTGAGGTGCAGGCATCTGCTCCTGCCTGCCATCCATCCTGAGCACCCAGCACCTCCTGATGAGCCTTTGTGAAGGTTTGGGAGGGGGGGAGAGCAGAAGGGGGAGGATGAGGAGAACTTGCACAGGTACCCTGCTCAGCCTTTGCCACTGCTTCTGGGCTGTCCTGCCCAGCTCTGCCTTCTTTTCTATTTCTCTTCTGGCTCTCACCGGTGAGCAGAGCTGGGAACCACTCAGGCTGTGTGGTTTTATTGGGGTGGTTTGATTTGTTTTCTTGAAGAGGCTTTGAGTTGGGAGGGGGTGGGGGGACAGAGGGATGGGGAGTGCTGCAGCAGATGCTCAGCCTCCTCCAAGTCCCTTTATTAAACGAGCAAGGTAGCATTGGCAGGGCTCATGGCTGCTGTGTTTGTATGCTGACAGAGCTGCTGGGCCAGGAGGGTGCTGGGAGGCATGTGTGTCCCCCCCCAGGGACATCTCCCTCCCTGGGGAAGGTGGTGAATCCCCAGGGGTGGTTCAGTCCCTGCCTTGCCAAGCTCCAGCCCCAGGGGAGGATCTGCCCCTCGGGGGGGTGGGAGGTGTGTGCCTGGCCACACTCCTGCCTCAATTCCATCACACTGTCATTACAGTGCAGCCCCGCTGCACGGATCATGCACTCCCATGCTGAGATATAAATAAGGAAAGAAATTTTGAAAACCTGACCCCAACAAGCAGTGATTTCCACCACGGTTTTCTTTGCCCCGAAAGTCACGGGGCGGCTCTGGTTGTTGACTTCCACCCGGGCTCCGCCGCTCTTCTTGCCGTGCTGCAAATCTTTCTCCTCTTCCTCCAGCTGCTGCAGGGGTGGAGAGAGATGAGCTTTCTGCAGGAGCAGAGAAGGAACCTCATCACTGAACCCCAGGGTGGCTCAGATAATGCTTGCACCATGCAATCACTCCTTGGCCTCTCCTCTTCCAGGCTTTCCGGGTGCTCTGTGGAGATGTCTCTCACTACACAAATCAGCCCCTGAATTCCAGGAGCTGCAGGAAAGGGTGACCAAAGGAGAGGAAAAGCTGAGAGCAGGAGGGGGGGCAACCATCCTTGCCCCTCCAGTTTTGGGGAGGGGCTGGGCCCTTACCAGATTAGGTCTGGCAGGAGCAGAAACCTTCCTCCGCTCGCAGTCCTTCTGCAGTCCAGTGACAAAATCCATCACTTTGCTGCTGGTCACATCTTTGAAGAAGGACAGTGCTGGTCAGGGGGGGTGGCTGCCAGCCTGCCTGTTTCAACACTTCTGTCCTCTTCTGATCCCTGGCAGACTTCATGGTCAGGGTGGGCCCTGGGGAGAGCATCCTGTGGGATTGGAGTCAGCAGGATAGAACTCTCCCCTCCAGCCCCCACCTTCTTCATCTATTTGCATGCATTTGATCTTCCCTATGTGTTTCTCTGTCCCCCTGATGAAAATAATTAATCTGGTTATTTTTCTAAGTCAATCCTGCAGCTTTACAGGGACGAGACTTAAATAAGGATTCTCTTTTAAACAGAGCTGTGTGAAAATAGCTGTCTGCCTATAAATATCTCATTGCTTCTATATTTATTCTCCTATAGCTCAGTCCAGGAGGTTCTACAGTTGAATGTGAGATTATTTTTTTTTGACTGCTGGTGCAGCTGGTATCTTCACAGCAAGGTGGCTTTCTCCAGAGGGTGCCCTGGGTACCCCTCGAGGCATGACTAAATCTCCCTCCTGTGTTTACTGCTGTTTGCTAGTTGTACAAATTTCCCCTTGTCTTTGAAAGGAGCTGACTCATAAGAATCCCAAAGGAGCAGAGATTTGTACCAGGCTCTCCTGCGAGCTCTATTTTTAGCAGAACTTATTTTTGACCAGAGCTGCACTCTGATCAGGATTTTCAAAAGAGCCCAGGAGAGATAAATCCCCAAATCTCAGCACTATTGGAGCTGCGGGTTCCTTTGAAATCCTGACCTGCAGGTGATTAATGCTGTGACTCTGTGGCTTCTAAGCCCTGGTCCTGCAAGGTGCTGTGTGTGGGGACAATCGTGGCTTATGGGAGCAAGCTCTGTGAAAGGCTTTGCCAGCCTCAGAAGCTCTCGTTGAGGTCCAGGCAAGGACTGAGATTTCATGGGGTTTGGGATATAAGGGTCAAGACCGTGGTGGTTTGTACATGAGAGCTGCCATGGGAGGGGGTGGCAGGGGGTGTAGCTTGGTTGCTGTGGGGGGTGGATGGGGAAGTTTCAAGGCAATTCTTTTTTTTTTTTTTTTTTTTAAGCTGAGAGTTGGGAGTGTTCAGCCTGGAGAAGAGAAGGCTGCAATGGGGAGACCTTGGAGCACCTTCCAGTGCCTGAAGGGGCTCCAGGAAAGCTGGGGAGGGACTTGGGACAAGGGCCTGGAGGGATGGGATGAGGGGGAAGGGTTTCCAGCTGCAGGAGGGGAGGCTGAGATGAGAAAAAGAAACTGTTTTTTGGCCCAGGTTGCCCCCAGAAGCTGTGGCTGCCCCATCCCTGGCAGTGTTGAAGGTTGGATGGGGCTTAGAGCAGCCTGGGCTGGTGGGAGGTGTCCCTGACCATGGGCAGGATGGAACTGGATGATCTAAAAGGTGCCCCCCAACCCACACCAGTCTGGGATTCTATGATAAATTGGGATATAGCAGGTCCATCCCTCCAGCCAAAAGGTGCTTGAGGCTGTGGGTGCTGTTCTGCACACTGCAGCTCCACCTCTCTTTTTGCCAGGCTGCCCTGTTAAATTCAGATGTGGGAGACAGCTCTGTAGGGCTAAATCACCACAAGGGTCCATACCTGTCCTCTGCCTCCCATGGCTGCAAGCTAAGTAAAATCATCCTGGTTTGGAAGGAGTTGGGGGGCTGAGGAACGTGGGGAGGAGCTCCATGCTGATTCTGCTTTTAACATCAGCCTGGAAAGCAAATCTCTGTGAGGGACTGAATCTCTCTCCTGATGTTAAACCTCCCAAAGCAGGATTAAATGTGGCAAAATTAAGGAACCAAACCTGGCCGCAGCACCTGTTTAAAGATGACTTCTGTGGAGGGATATTAAAAATTTAAGATCCGCTGCTGTGCTGGTGATGGAGGATTTAAAAAAATAATAATTACTGTTGTGGGGGGTTTTTTGTTAGTTTGGGATTTTTGTTTTTGTGGCTTTTTCTTCTTCTTTTGCTTGGTTTTCAGCATTGGTTTCTTTCTGTTTAGCATTCAGCCTAATTGTGTAATTACACGATAGACTGGAGTAGAATTTAGTGCGTGTAATACCAGTTATAAAGAAGAGCCCTAATTATGTATATCTTCTCAGGTAAATAATACATCAGGGGCATGGAGTGGCCTAATTACTGTTCTGAAAACCTGCCTAATGACTAATTTACTTGGAATTTCAGAAAGCTTTTGATAAGGTCCCTCATAAGTAACTGTTAAGGAAAATAAATGGAGAAAGGGGTAAAATGTTTGACTACATTCTAAAAGAAGGCATTTAAGTGATAGGAAACAGCCTCTGCCTTGGGGTTTTGTGTCCTGAGGAGAGGGAAGGTCCCAAGGCTGCTGTCACATTTCTGACCCTGCTTCACCTGAGCTCCCAGGGATGCTGCTGCTGACCAAGCCATCCACAAAAAAGGGGATGTAACATTATCAGGAGTCTTGTGGGCAGACTTGGAGGTCCTTGGAAGCAGCACATGTGTGCACAGAGCCTCTGGCACTGGTGGCATCTAGATAACTCCTGAAGATCTGTGCCAAAATTCAGTAGATCCAAAAGTGAGCTCAGCTTTGTTTGTTTTGCCATGCCCAGAAGACAATCCAAAGGCCAGACCAGCTTCTCCAGGACTGGTTTCTGGGTGGATCTCCAGGGTGTTCCTCTGGGCTGCCACGAAGTAACTTTGGGGGGAGAGGGAATTAGGACTGAAAGGATCCTTATGCCCAGGCAGTGACATGTTAATTGGCTTTCCTCCCCAGCAAACTTTGAAAACGATAATCTTTAAGTCCTCCAGAAGATAAAACAGTTGCTGTGGCAGGTGTGCCCAAAGCACCTTCTGGATGTAATTAGAGGTGTTCATGAGAGAGCATCCTGGAGACATGGACTGGTGCTGTGTCTGCTGGGCACATCCCAGGGGCCTTGTCCTGCTCCTGCCACCAGCAGGGCTGCTTTTGGATGGCCAGTCTGGGGAGCTGGCTGCTGTGTTGGCTACCTACAAGGCTAGTGGAAATCAAGCCTGTAACAAAACAAAACAACAACAAAAAAACAAACAAACAAACAAAAAAAGGGAGAGAGAGAGTTGTTATTTGTGCTGCTGTGGCAGATAGGTGGAAAATTCCTTCCTCCACATGGGCAGGGAGGGGACAGACCCAGGCTGGACACCACAGCACAATGTGCTGCTCTTGCACCTCTCTCTGGCCCCAGTTCTCCCATCCAAGAGAATTCCCCAGGTGACTTCTCTTCCTTGCAAGCAGGGCTTTCAGCTTTTTCTGCTGCATTTGCTGTTGGGCTTTTGCTTTCTCTGCTGTACTGAAGTGCTCATGTTCCAGTTGCTTGGTGGTTCTTTGAAATCACGAGTGCCTCTGCTGCCTTCCTGGAGCAAGTGAAGCCTCATGTGTCTGCACGAGGTTGGTAAACAGCAACCATGGCTTTGCAGGAGGTGAGCTGAAAAAATGGGGAATATTCAGCTTTGCAGAGTCACCTGTGTGGGGAAACTGAGGCTGGAAAGGAGCTCAGGGTCCCCACTTTGCTCTCCAGCATCTCCTTAGCAGTAGCTCAGGGGCTGCAGCATCTCTCAGTGCTGACTCCTCCCTGATCCTCCTGGGTTGAAAAATGTCATTCCCAATGACATGGGATGCTCCTGATGGGAAGCCTTGTTTCGGGGAGACCCCTGTCTCCTGTGGAAACTCGGAGTTTCCTTCAGGTGGTGTGGAGAAGGTATCCTACCCCATCCAGCTGGCAGCTCCTGCCTGGAAATGCTCCATGGCAAAAAGAGGGATTTGTGGTAAAATGCTGTGGTGAACCCAGACACGAGGTGTCAGTGCTCAGCTCCTCTCCGTGCAGGTGGCCAGGAGAGCCTGGCTCCAGCCCTGCTGCAGGAGTATGGCCAAGGCTACCCCAGGAATATGGAGACAGGGAGGGAGGGCTCCATTGCTTGGAAGCAGCTGAGCTGGGAGAAGGCAGCAGCATCTTCAGCTCCCAGCAGCTCCAGAGTGGCACTGAAGGAGTTGGCTACAGCAAAACCCAATCTGGCAGTGGATGAAGGGGCCTCCAAAGAAAGAAGCTGCTCCTGGGCAAAGAGGAGAGGACGCTGGAAAAGCTGATGATCCATGTAGTGGTGAGCAAGGTGGAGCTGTGGCTGTCCTCTGGTGCACTGCTGGATTCTCCTAAGGGATTTGAAGGTGGCTTGGTCCATCCTGCACCCGCTGCAGCCAAGGACTCACTGCTGGAATGAAGGATCAGGGCAGGTTAGGACCCATTTTTGCATCCCTCCTCTGTCCCAGCTGTGGGACATTCTGCTGCCAGGTCCCCTCCCCACTGTCCCCTGCCCCGGGGTGCTGCTGGAGGTGGAGGCAGTGGTGGTTGCTGGTGGCTCAGCAGGACAGGAGACTTGGCTCCTGCCTTGCCCTCCTGCCCATTCATTTGCTAATTTCCCCAGGTTACCGAGGAGACCTTATTGATGATGATGATAAGGGTAATAAGGGAGATAGGTGGCAGATTAATTCCTGAACTCTCTAACAGGATTTAAGCTAACAAGAGAGGAGGACTTTTTCTTTTTCTTTTCTGCCTCCCTCTCCTTCCTTTCCCTTCCTCCTTTCAGCTATTTCCTGTGCTGGGGATAACAACAACCAAGGGGTGTTAAATTGGCTCTGAATGTCCACCCCTGGCTGTCCACATTCTTGTAACGATTTCATTAGCTTGAATTATCCACGTTATTTTCTTGTAATGGGATTAGCCATCCTGGAGTCAGCTGCAGTCCTGGAGCGGGAGGCGGGGGGGACCTTCCGCTGGGGATTTCATTAACTCCCTCATGCAGGGGGTGGAACTGGACACGGCTCAGCCCAGGGGCAAAGCCATTTGCCAGGGTCCCACATTCCTCAAGGAGGAAGAAAGAAAAAAAGGACCATTATTACATCTCCACACACACACATGCACCCCCACCCTGCGATCAGCAAATCAGGGCAGAAGCAGAGGTTGGCAGGGAGGGAATTTGCTGGGGGGAGGGAAGGTCCTGTCGGGGGGCAAGGGTGGGGGGGAAATAATACAATGGAGACAACCACTGCTGAGCCAGGGAGTGAATGCTGCTGGCTGCTGGGGAAGGGCTTGAGCGGTGAGGGAAGGACTTGTGTCCCTTTTGGAGTTGTTGTCCCCTGCCCAGAGCCATCTCTGATGAGCAGTGACACTGCCTGGCACGTTGGCCTGAGCTCCATCCTAGGGCTGCCAGCAGTCACCAGGGGGGAGTTAGGCAGCATCAGGGCTTGGGGATGAGAAGGGGGAGAGAGGAGGAGGGTGGGAGCAGTGGATGGCAAGCCAGGAGAAGGTTGGCAACCTTGCTAGAGGTTTTCATGACCAGCTTTGCAGTGTGGTTGTTGCTGCCTTGATTTTCTTAAAGGGAAATAAACCAGAGAAAGGGGTTTAGGTCTGCCCCATGCAGTGGGACATCTATATATGTCTGGAGAAACCTGATGATGATTTGTTTGTTTTGCAAGAAGATCAGCTCTTGTGTCAATGGACAGCAGTTGGCCATAAACGTGGCTTTGTGGTGTTGGTTGTGCCTTGCCCTACAAAACTTGGCAACTAAAGAGTCCTTGAAAATAATGGTGATGGACAGTTGGCATATCCCTAGGAGCTTGCACTTTAAATGCTTCTATTTGAGGTGGGGGGGATATTTCCCAGCTGCAGTACTGTTCAGCCTCACCCCATCCCATGAATGAGTGTGTGCAAGTGGCCATCCCAGCAGCCTGGGGCAGCAGTGGGACTGGACCTGAAACTTGAGGAGCTGACTGAGGTTGTGGGGAGACTTGGAAGCAGGGGGCAGAAATTCAACCAAAACCCAAGGTGGGAAAAGAGAAGATTTGAGAAGAAGTGGTAGAGTCAGGGAGAGAAGATGGTGCTGGGACTCACATGCCTAGCAGGGGAGGGAGCTGTGAGCTGAAAACTTGGGTGTCATGCTGGCAGAGAAGGAAGGTGAGTTTCTGGAGAGCACCTGTATCCCCATCCTCCTCTGCCCTCAGCTGCGTGGCTGTGTTGATGAGGATGCTCAAGTAAGCAGGCAAAGCCAAGTGAGCTTTGGTGTGTTGTCTACCCAGCTGGCATGTGCTCCTTTTAATAGCAAAATAATGTCCTGTAATTAGCAGGCAAAGGACTTGCCTCCCAGCTGGCCTGTGCCAGAAGGATATAATGACAGTCCCAAGGAGTGATGTTCCTCTGACCTGCAGCCAGCTTGCAGCAGACATCTTGCAGCGTGGAGGAGAAATGGACTTCTCTGGACAGGTCAGGAAGGAAGGGGATGGCTGCAGCATCACTGGAAGAGCTTCCAAAGCATCAGGAGAGCAGCTGGTGCTTGGTGATGATATGCAGAAGAGCTGGATCCCTGGTGGGTGAGAGGGAGAGGATATCCCTTCTGGCATCTCTGGGAACAACACCCTGTGTTTGTGGTGAGCTTGGAGGTGATGACTTGCCAAGGAAAAGGTTGTGGCTGGCTGTGTTCTTCACCTGGGTGGATGGCTGCTCAGCCAGGGCCAGGATGGACTTTTACTGCTCTGCCCTCTGCCTTTGCAACTCTGGATCAGCACGAAACAAAGGTTCTCCTTTGGGAAATACCTCACTTGCAGTATTTTGTTCGGGGCTGTCATCCCTTCCAGCCAGTGGCATGAGAACGTGCCAAGCCTGGGAGAGCAAGCAAGGGTGTGAGGAGGGATTGTGCCAGCTGGGCCAGCAAGCTGCCAGCACCATGTGAGGAGTCTGGGAGAGCCACGTCCTCCAGAGCCACCCCATGCCTGGGCATGAAGTGTGCTGCAAAGCTCAGCTGGGCTGGCTGCAAACAAGGCAATGTCTGGAGAAGGAAAGGGCTTTGCTCACACAGCAGCCAAGTCCTTCAGCTGGGGCTATGGCTGAGCCCTGGCACAGGGGCACTTGGGGAAGACGTGGATGCTGGTAGGTACTGATCCAGAACCTGCTCAGCCTTCCCCCTCGGGATAACTCCAGGGACTTCCCTCTGACCCATGGAGCCCTGGGCAAGGATCCTGCAGCAGGGTTTGCTGCCAGCACTTTCTGATCTCCCTCCAGTTTGTTACGGAGAGAGGAAGAGACTTCAGCTCCAAGAGGAACCCTCACCCCAGGGAGCCTGCTGCATGTTCACACCCTTCAGAGATGAGTGCTGGGGGGGAAGGAGGTGATGGTGGCAGTGGTCTGAGCTGCTGTGAGCCACCACCACCCTCCCCAGCCCTGCTGGATGGGACCTGGCAGGAGGGATGGAGTTTGGCACTCTGTATAAAAGCCGCTTGCTTCCGTCTCATCTGGCTTCGATTTTGCTTGGGTGCTGAGCATCCTTTCAGCATCCTTTTCCCTTCCACTATCCCTGCTCCTGCAGCTTCAGCAGCACGGTGTGATCCGTGCCCAGCTGTCCTGGAGCTGGATGGCTGCAGCATGGATGGAGCCAGCGTGGGATCAAACACGGATCCGTCCCTGGGTACCGGGATCCTGGCACTGCGGGGGGTAATTGGGTTCCCTCCCGCCTCTGCCTCTCTCTCTCCCCCTAAATCCAGAGGAAATAATTGGAAAAGAGAGGTGTGAGTCTCTGCCTGGTGCTGGAGAGGAGCACATTAAAGGCCCACGCTCTCCACTTCATTCGCAGCTCCCGGGTTGGTAATTGCTGTGCTCTGGTTTCTAATTAGCGCCGCAGTGGGAGGGCTGGTGTTCTGCTGGGCAGCCCTGGTGGGGTCAGCCCTGTCCCCACTGTGCCCCTCAGCTTGCCTGGCCTTGTCTGCTCCCCTCCTGGGAGCTGCAGCCCCCCCCAGCCCTGCCCCTCTCCCCCATCCTGCCCTCCCGAGCTTCTCCCCTGGATCGGGTCCCCAGCACCTCCACACGTCCCAGTCTGGGTTGGCTGGGGAGAGGGGAACCACAGAATTGTTGTGGCTCCTCTTCTCCAAGCCAAACAATCTCTCCTCCCAGGACTTGTCCTCCAGACCCTTCCCAGCTTGGTTGCTCTCCTCTGGACCTGCCCCAGCTCCTCAATGTCCCTCTTGTAGTGAGGGGCCCAGAACTGAACTCGGCACTCGAGATGCAGCCTCAGCAGTGCCCAGCACAGGGGCACCATCCCTTCCCTGCTGCCCACACTCTTCCCATTACAACCCAGGATGCTGGTGCTCTTCTTGGCCACCTGGTGTCTGGGGGGAGGAGACACATTGGTGGTGTGGTGCACAGAGCAGCTGCTGACTGGGACCTCCTCCCTTTTAGCAGATATTCTGCTCGTATTCCTGTAGCAAATATTCTCCTCCCCCCACCAGACAATGCCTGTGATGCTTTCAACAGAGGAATAATTTGGAGAATGTTCTCCCCTGCCCATGGCACCCACTCACTTGAATTCCCAACCTAGATGGCCACCTCCTTGTGCCAGGAGCTCTCTCCTTACCTCTCCTTTTGCCCAGACAGGCATTTGAGATCCTACAGGGATGCTGTAAGCAGGAGAAGCTGCCTGCAGAGCTCCCGGGCCCCTGTCACCCAAAACCTCTTGCAGAAGGAGCCTCCAGGTACTGGAAACCACAGAACCCTCCTGCTGCTCCCAGAGCTGAGCATCCCCACTGTCAGAGGCTGCTCCCTCCCCTCTGCTGGGGTTTGTTTGTTTGTTTGTTTGCGTAGCACCGGCTCGGAGGGGAAGAGGGAGGGAAAGCACTGAGGAGGAGACATGTGGATTCATTTTGAGGCTTCATAATGGTACATTTACACACCACGTTGCCAAAGGAAATTGGGTAGATGAATGCCTGGTCATGCTGCTAGTGCAGCAGGTTAACTCCCAGGATTTAGCTTATATCATTTCACGAGAGCATTTATGGCCTTTACTGTGTTTATTCCCAGGTGCTCTTTGGCACTGCTGCATCCTGGGCTGCTTTTGTGGATGTGTGCCTGTGTGTAGATTTTCAAATAAAATAACACATCTCTTCAGACCCGGTCCACATTAAATATTTATTGCCTGCAGTTTGTGCATACGTGTTTGATAGATGGGCAGGAGGGGAGGAGAAGAGGAAGCAGGGGCTTGGATGAACAGAAAAGCATTGGCTTTGTCCTGCAGTTTCTCCAGGGAATGGTGCTGGAGGGGGGTGTCTGGCTAGCCCTGCCTTTGGGACTGGGTCCTGGCTTTTTGGACAAGGTCCAGGCTGGGAGGATGGTTGTGTGCCTTGGTGCTCAAGTGATGGGTTCCTTCTCCAGGGACAGGCAGGCTGTGACAAGGTTTCCATGGGCTGTGGCTGAGCGTGGATCCTGCCAACCCTACCCCCCACCTTCCAGCTAGGCAGAAACCCCCTTGTCTCCTTGGTTTGACTTTCCATCTTTTTGGCACTCCGGAACTTGTCTGAAAAGCTGATGGACTGGGGTTTTGTTTGTAGACAGGATTTGGGTCTGCTGAATTCACCTGTTTTCCTTGATGCATTCAGCAAGCTTCAAGAAAACCAGTTTATTCCAGCCCATGAAAGAGGCTGGGTGGCTGGCTGCAGAGTGGCAGGTGTAGTACCCAAGTGAAGTGTCAAGAGTGAGGAAATCCAGTCTTAAAAATGGTGTTCAGCACCCATGGAGCAGAGGGATAGTACTTCTAAAGCAGGCTCTGGGGGTGGAAAGAGAACAGGTCCCCATGGGGCTGTGCTCTGGCTCATGCCTCTAGCCCATGCACCTCTATCTCTCTGTCTATCTATCTATCCATCCCCTCTTCAGACAGGGCTCTGAAGGTGCACAGAGGTGCAAATAAATCTGTTCTGGTGGTGGTCAGGGGCAGCCCTGCCTCTTGGTAACCTGGAGATGCTCTTTGCCCACCCTGAACAGGATACAGGCTGGGTCTTGGGTTTCTGCAGCTTTCCTCCAGGGAGGAAAGACATAGCACTTAGATTCAAAAAGCAGCTTGCTTATTTTTAAGGTTTGCAACCTTGCTTGAAATGCAAGCTGAGCATTCAGCTGTTACTTGGGGCTTTGGACACGGGACCTACAGGGAAGCAGAGTGGCCACAGGACACTGCTTGCCTTAGCCCTCACCTCTGAGCTAAGGTGGGTCTGCAACTGCCATGGTTTGTGATAAAATGAGGGTTCCCTTCCTCTCACAGGGTCTTTGCTTCTCCCTCTCATTCACAGCACCTTTGGAGAGCTGAAGACCATCCGGCTGCCCAAGAAAACGGGAGGAACGGGATCTCACCGTGGCTTTGGGTTTGTGGATTTCCTCACCAAGCAGGATGCCAAGGTGAGATGTTGATCTGCTGTCTCCTCCTCCCAACCTGGAGAGGAGCAGAAGGTGAAGAAGGGAGCATGGAGGCTCTGTCCCACTGAGCCTAAAACCCCCTGGAGGCAATCACCGGAGGTTACCCAACAGAAACCCCAACTTAAGCTGGAACAAGTGTGATATTGGTGCAACTTAAAATGGCTAAAAATTCTTGTCATGTAGAAGGACAGGAGCTTATTTTTCAGGTTTGTGACAAGAGATGGTTTTGGCCCGATGTTAACACATCAGGAAACCTGAGTACATGTCCCATCCCCACCACTGCCTTGATTTTAGGGGAGTTTTTGGATATTGTGGCTGTTTACTGATGTGTAATCTGCACAAAGGCCACACTGATCAGCTCCTCCATGTGTTTTGAGACCTCCTGTGAGCATCCTCATCTGGCTGTTTTTCAGATGGTGAGTGTGACACAAGACTAGTTCTGAGATGGACAAAATGATGAGAGAAAGGTCTGCATGTGCTTTGCCTTGCTGAACACAAGAGCAAAGATCAAATTCTGTAACTTGGTCTTTGTCGTGGCCTTGAGAGTGGACCTGGCTGGGCTGGGCTGGCCAAGGATGCTTCCTCAGAGTGGTCTGTGCTGGCTGTTGGACAGCAGCATGGAAAATGTCAGCAGGAGGGAGCCATGCCTGGGAAACACCTTCCTCAGCACCAGGAACTGAGCTCCTGAAGCCTGCGGGTCGAAAGCACATTCTGCTTTAACCCAAAAATGCAAAACCCATCGTTCCTGGCTTTTGCCAGGATCCAGCTTCACACATTTCCAAATATCTTGATGTTTTTGCAGTCTGTAGGTACTTCAATGCTGCAAAATGTTCCATAGCATTTCAAGCTGGGATAGGTGGCTGTTCACAATGCTCTAGTCTGTTATTTTCTTTGAAGTTTTCCTTCACGTTTCAGTTCCATATTTGCAGATGAAACAAGGGGGTGGGTTGAGGAGTGGGCTGGACTGGGCACAGTCCCTCCTGCAGTGGGTCAGAGGAGGTTCTAAGAGATATTGCTCCTGAAGGGAGGGGACCACACGGCTCCACTGCCACCCCCAGACTCCACATTTTCAAGACTGTGAGTGGAGCTGAAGGAGAAAGGAGGAGAGGAGGAGCAAACATAGGCTGTGTTTATGTTTTCAGACAGGAGTCATTGATCCCGGGTCATGAGGGACTATTAGATCATCCGTTTCAGTCTGACCTCCTGGATAACACAGTCCACAGACTTTCTTTGTTAGTCCCATATTGATCTCAATTCAAACTTTCTTCCACTCAGCATCCCTCCTCCCCTCAGGACTGCTGGCTGGCAGCCTGGGGGGCACTGACCCCCCCTGGGGCCCCTCCCCAGCTCAGGACAGCTTTGGAGTGAAGCAGTGGTGAAAGCAGAGCTGTTCAGGCTTTGTTCCTGGGTTTTGAGTTCACCTTTTCCTAAGGAGACTTGAGGCATTTGCTGGCAAGGTGCGTACAGGGACCTGGCTGCTGCTCAGTTTGCAGGAGAATGAGACAGCACCTGCTGTTCTGCTTGGTTTCTGGAGAAAACAGGGCAAAAGCTCAGTGTGTGCTTCCTGTCCCTCTTCAGCCCCTTGGGGTGGCAGATTCCAGCTGCTCTGGACAGAAATCTCAGCAGTAAGAAGCCCACCTCTCACTGTCCAGGGGGGAGAGAGCCGGGCAGGGCGCTTGGTTGGGTATCACAGAGCTCGTGTGTGGGGGGGATGGAGATGCCCTGTGAAAGACACTTAGAGGGTTTTTTTCCTTCTCCAGCAAGGCAGCTCTTTTTCCTTCTTCTTGTTATTGTTTTGTTGTTGTTTGGTTGTTTTTTTTTCCTCCCTCATCTCTTTGAGGGATTTAATTGTCTCACAAGTGGCACATCAAGTACACTCCATTGGCCGCCTGGAAGAGGATGCGCTGGGTATTGATGAATAGGATCCTGAATATTGTAACCACGGACATAATTGGCTTAGAGTTTATTGCTAAGTGAAATGAGAGAGGAGGGGAGTGGGACTGGAGACCTCTGAGCTGAATAGCTGGGACTATCAGTGACGTTTTTGCTCAGAGTGGTAATCTGGAAATCGCATATAAGCGTCTTATAAAACATGATGGGGTTTGTAATAGAATAGTTAGGGTGGCTTTGTTGGGCACTTAAAGCCTGTGACCTCCTGGGTTTGTCTTTTTCTCTGAGCAATCACAGCTGCTGGGGGAAGGCATACGGAGATTTTCCAA
Source organism: Phaethornis superciliosus (assembly GCA_023637945.1). Lineage (NCBI taxonomy): Eukaryota > Metazoa > Chordata > Aves > Apodiformes > Trochilidae > Phaethornis > Phaethornis superciliosus. Next base: position 432,567 of record JAJQWJ010000020.1, on the reverse strand, counting down.
AGCCAGGACAGAGATGTGGGGCTCCCCCTCCCATCTCCCCAGGACTGTGCCTGCAGACTTGTCCTGCCGGGCTGGGTTTCATCCCCTTGGCACAGGACGCTGCCGCTGGCAGCATCTTCTCCTTCAGGGATGGAGATCCTGGTCCCTTAGGGCCTCCTTCAGAGCCTGGTTTTCCCACAGTGACATCCACGGCTGGGGCTGTCTCTTGGGTGGCTCCCAGGGTGATGGATGGACCCGGGCTGGGAGTGTTACACTTCCTTCAGATTAAATTAGCAGCGCTCGCGCGTCTTTGTCGTGAGCATTTAACAGGTCACAGCGTGCACATGTGTGAAGCCAGGAGATGGGGAGGAATCCATGGGAAAGACAGCAAAGGGAGGGACAAAGTAATATTCACCAAGAGTGAGTATTTGCATATTTTTTGCATACCCTCTGGTCAAGCTGGGTGGAAGATGGGGGATGAGAGCGAGAGCTTCGATCTGCTGGCAGTAACAAATTAACTCCAGTTAAGGAAGCACTGAGCATTTGACATGGTTCCTGACGTTCCCTGGGCAGAATTGTTGTGGGATTGTTTTTATTTTTGAACTATTAACTGGAAGCCGAGTTTCCACTTTTCTCCCCTGTTGATATAAAAATACATCTGGTCTCTAAATAGAAATTGCCCATTCGGGAAAGACACTCAGCTCTTTAAAAATCTACACACACTGAAAGAAAAATCCTTATGTGCAGCTGGCATCGCAGAGAGCATCCTCAGTTGGGACTGGTTCTTGCAGGAAAGGGAAATTTATCAGTCTCCTAATGTCTTTGACCCTTTATCCCTCTAATGGCTTCAGCCCCGAGGCTCTTGGGCTTGAGTATTTAACAGGGCAAGAGGGAATCTCGAGGCAGAGCAGCCCTGTCCTCCAAATTAATACTGCATTTAGGGATGGAACTGTAGCACTGGGGGTGAGGGATGCAATGGTCTGGTCTCCTGATCTCTGCCTTGCCAGGGCCCCCACACAGCAGGCTCTGCTCCAGGGCTGTGTCTGCCTTGTCCTGGCAGCCCAGGCTTCAGATGAGTTCATCAGCTACCACTTAATTTTGAAATTGCCTTTCTGTATCCCACAAATGTTCTTAAGCTGTTGCTCCAGCTTCTCCTTCTCCTCCTTCCTTTGCCTCTCCATCCACTGTCTGGGCTCTTCTGGCCCAGCTTCCAGCTAGTGAGAAAATCCTGCCAGACTGAGCTGTGACATTCAGCTTGAACCAGGCTCTGCAAGCTCATATGCAGCAGTGTTCAGATGTGACATTTTTAAGCATATTTGCACCCTGTTTTCTAGGGGGAGATGGTCATAGGCTTTTCATGCAATCCCTAAAGCATCTGGAAAGCAAAACTGACCTGTGAGGACATTTGCCAGGGCTCTTCAGCCTCAAGGAGGACTTCAGCAAAGTCTTTCTTTGCAATTTAAGGACAGCGAGTCGTGCCTGGCGGGGGCTTCTCTTTTCTTAAAGCTGTAGAATAACACCGAGCTATTGTCATTTGAGGTCTTTTCTGGTGAGTGTCTCTCAGATGAGTGGACACCACCACACCTCTCTCCCTGGTTTGGATACAACTAAACAAACCTCTGGCTATCTGATGCTTTGGTCTTCAAAAGAGGAAGTGTCTGGAGAAGGCGTGGAGAAGCTGCACCCCGAAAATATCTCCCCTTTCTTGGAGAGCCAGTCTGCTTGTCTTCATTTCATATTTCTCATGGAATTAACGGAGGGTTTTTTCTCCACCTATCTTCTCATTTGCAATAGCAGCAGTGGCAGATTTTCTCCTCTCACTGAAAAATCTGCAGTGATGTGGATGTATGTAGATGGCATTTCTCCCCTTCATCCCTTCGTCTTTTAGATCATCGGTGCCTTCTCTTTTGGGTTTTTTCCCTGAAAAAGCCTTAATTCATTGCAGAGCAAGGAAGAGCTCAGTTTTATTTTTTTGCTGGTTTCCAGCTGAGGTGACATTCAGTTGTTTTCATGACTTCTGTTCTACAGCCCCAGATCCAGGAGCCCATCTGGAAGATGGTTCCGTGAGGAGCAGGAGTCCCAGCATGACTTCTTCCACGTGGAGCAGCAGTGGGCTGGGAAGGTCCTCCAGATCCCAAACTTTGCTTTTTTCCTCAGTGGAAAAGAGCTCATTTTGGGTGTGTGTTTGGCCAGGCAGGGTCTGTGTTCCCAGCTGCTGGCGGGTGCACCTCTCCCAGCAGGTTTCTGTCATCTAACACAAGTTGGTGGCAGCATCTGCCTCCCCTTTTCATCCTTTTTGTGACCTTTCCCAGTGCTCCCCACAAATGCAGAGGGTGTCTTATCCTGGACTGGGCTGAGCAGAGGGATGTGGAAGCAATCCTGCAGTGAGGAGGAGCTGGAAAGCAAGCTGTGCTGAGGATGGAAGTCCCCCACGTGCCCCACATCCCCCTGTGCTGATGGACGCTTGTCTGCCCAGCTCCCCGACCTGCTGCAAGGTTGCCAGAACCCTACCCCTTCTTCCAACCTTCTCCTTCCTCCTGCTGCAGGAAGTGAGGAATTAAAGAAGTATAATTTAACAAATGAGACCCGGAGCCACAGCAGTTGTTTGCCAGCCTTTGGGAGTGACTCTTAGTGCCAAGGCAAACAGCCATCAACCACTCCCCACCACCACCTCCCCCCGAGTGTTTATTTAAGCCAACACATTGCTCTGCTAATTGGATACCATTCCCAGGGAAAAAGAGGCCTTTAAAACAACAGCAGCAGCAAATAAACCCAGCTGTAGCTGCAGAGCACCCTGGTGCCAGGCTCACAGAGGGGAAGGTGCCTCCTTCTTCACCCTGCCAGGGTCACCCAGGGCTGGGGAAGGATGCAGCTGCCCCTGGTTTCTCTTTTTTATGTTGACTCAGACTTCTATGAGTGGAAGAGAGTCAGAAGGAAGGGAAGGTGGAGGCTACTGAGTGCTGAAAATGGACTGGGGGTTTTTGACTTTTATAACCTGGTGGCTCAGGCAGGGTCCTGGCTGCTGAGGAAGGGTCATGGGCAGCCAAAGCCTCTTGCAGGAAGAGCCCCTCTGCCCAGAGGGGTGACATTTGGAGACATCCACAGTGGATCAAAAGTGCCACTCAGCAAACAGCTTGAATGAGAAGTCTGGGGTCCTTCAAGACAACTTTGGTGTTGCTTTGGGGGCCTCCAGATGAGAGGACACATCCCTGTGGGAGAGTGTTTCAGTGCTCCTACAGCTGCTGTATTTGTTCCAGGCATGTGAGTTTGCAAAGATCAGAATCAGAAAGGTTGAAAAAGACCTCCAAGATCATCAAGTCCAACTGTCAGAGCTTATAACTGGACTTAATTCCAGCCTTAGCTGGATTTTTTAAAAGAGCATTTTGGGCTCCTTCTCTTTTCATGGCTGTGGAGCACTTTGTGGGGCCCTGTGGAGGAAGATATTTGACCAGTGTGTTTGTGTGCTCCCATTGTGGACCCAGTCCTCAGCAGGCCTGCATTTGCTTGAAAGTCTGTGGGAAATAAAGACAAAATCAACCTTCCCTGGATCAAGTTGCTGATTCCTGGAAGCCTCTGCTTGTTGCCTACAGGCATCATAAGCCATCTGAACTACTGTGCTGTTCATCACACTTGTATTCAGCATCAGAGTGTAGCTGTATGGATGTTATTAAGCAGGTTAGAACAGTGAGGTTTCTATAGAACCTGTTTCTATAGAACAGTCTGGGTTTCTATAAGGAAGCAAAAACACCTTTGTGAAAAAGAGAAGACTTCTGCCTTGGCTTCTGGCTCTGCCACGTTTGGTGCCACCATGGCCAACATCACCAAAATGCTGGTGAGAGGAAAGGAGCTTCCCCAGCGAGCTCGTGCTGTTTCAAACTCTCTCGTGAGCAGAAGGCAACCTCTGTACCCCCATGTGAGCCCCTGCATGCCAGGAGGGAGCAGGGAGAGTCTCCAGGTGCTCTCCCAGGGCTCCACAGCCTTTCCCCATCTCAGGTGTGGTCCCAGCATGCTGCCAGGCTGCAGCCAACCTGGAGCTGCTTGCTCTGCTGGGCTCCAGGCAGCTCCCCAGCCAGCAGCAGCCCAGAGGCATGGCTGTGGGTGTCTGCTCTGCTGCAGGCACGTAGAAGATAAATGACCAAGTCAAAGCCACTGATGGAGATGAATCCTGCCCCATCAGTGCAAAATACTCCAAGTAGGATGCTCTCTGGGGGCTGTTTGGTTCAGTGCAGAGAGAGGGCTGTCTTTGCTTTTCCTTGTGTGAGCCTGGTTTGGTTTTCTCCCTCGTTATAACACTGTTTTTTTTTTTTTTCCTCTTGATTCTGCAGAAAGCCTTCAATGCCCTGTGCCACAGCACACACCTGTACGGCCGGAGGCTGGTCCTGGAGTGGGCAGACACAGAGGAGACAGTGGAGGCCCTGAGAAGGAAAACAGCAGAGCATTTCCATGGTAACGTAGCAGCATCCTCCTGGCCTTGTCCTTCCAGCCCAGGCTGGCACCCTCCCAGCTGGCACAGGCTGCTGGGCCACACCAGCCCTTTGCCTGGGTCCTTGCTGGACCTGGCAGGTAGATGCTGGAGCCTGAGGCTGCAGAGGGAAGCAAGAGGCATCCAGGCTTTGTCTGACAGCTCTGTGTGTGTGTGTGTGTGTGTGTGAGCTGGTTAACCCTCTGTGTGCTGGCTCTGCCACGGCACCACAGTATCACCTGCAATGCTTCTGCCCCCTCCCCCTGCACCCCAGGGTGCTCTGCAGCTAGGGACCAGCTGAGATTAAAAAAAGGACAAAATAATTTGGTTGCAATGAGGAGTAGGCTGTTTGGGTCAGGTTTCCCTGGGAATGACAGCTTGGCAGATAACAGCACTGCAGGCTCCTATCGACAGCCATCGACAGGCACAAATGCATTGCTTGGCAAATATTTATGTAGGAAAGATTCCCCTGGGCTGGAGGGCTAAGCTGGAGATCAATGCCCATCCTCCTGCACCCCCTCCCTCTCCATCAAACACATGCCCATCGCCCAGGGGGGTGGCATCAGCAGTTCTGGGGCTGCAGGTCCCAGTCCCCAGCAATGGAAGCGCAGTGAGCCTGGCTCCAGCAGGACCCTCCTGTCTGTGGAAAATTGTGCCCAGGGCTGGCTAGAGCAGCCTGGGGAAGCTGGGCTGTGGTGGGGGAAAGGCTGAGGGTGGATATGAGGTGTGGAGCACAGAGGGATGCCCTGAGAACCATGGGCAGATCTCCAAGGAGAAAGGAGCCCAGCAGTGTGCAGGTGTCTGTAGGAGCTGGCACTCAAGACCGAGGTTCCTGGTGTCTCCAGCTGCTCTTTGCCTGCAAAGAGCTACTGCTGCTGTTGCCCTCACATTGCTCCCCAGGCTATGCCCATCCAGCAGCAGCTGAGAAGCAGGAGACAGAGGCAGATGCCTTCAGAAGGCACAGTGTGGTGGATGGGGTGACTCCTATCTCACCATCCCACTCAGTTTAATCCTTCTTTCGAGACTGAAATTTCTTGGCAGGGTTGAGCATTGCCATCCCATAGGAGAGGCTTTTTCTTCTGTGACCCATTTGGACCCAGAGACCTCCAACCCCACAAGCTGCCCATGCTTTTGGGGAGGTTGCTGTTGCTGTAACAGCATCCTGTGTTTCTGCTGAAGTGTCCTGGCAGTGCTGTGCCACTGGTACAGGGTGACACGTGGCCTCTGCTGCTCTTGGCCCTTTTCCTGGTTATTTCACAGAAATAAAAGCAACCAGGGAGCATGCCAAGGACTTTGCATATACCAGAAGAGGTGAAAAGTGTGAAGCAGGACAAAGGACTCAGACTGCCCATCTCACAGGGCTTTCAGACATGTTTCTCCAAAGTCTTATGCAATCAGAATTTAAGTGGTTTGAAAAGCTCCTTCTTTTTCTCCTTCCATTTCCTCTTTTCTGTGCAGTTTTTGGGTTGCTGTGGACACAGCAGTGATGCACAGATGTTTCCATAGCTAGCACATGGTGGATCAGTCTGTAGGAGAGGCTGCAGAGTGATAACAGAGGGTGACAAGTCCTGGAGGGTTAGTTATCACCCAGATCCAGTGGGACAGCAGAGTGACCTCCACTCCCTGGGGTTTGATGGTGAGTTTACCATGAGCAGTGAGCTCATCCTGCTCCAGCTCAGCAGATTTCTTCATCTCCAGCTTTGAAAGAGCCACCTTGATCTCTCAGGATGGCATCTTGAGTAGCAGCAGCCAAAACCCTTCACCCAGCACCATCAGTGTCAGCCCCATCATTTTTGTCTTATCAAGGAGACACTTTGTAAAGCTTAGGCCTGGGCTCTGAGAGACAAGTCCTACCACTGACTTCTCTCTGTTGCAATTATGCACCTGATTTCTAGACACCATTTATAGAGATTTGGCTTCCAGTTCCCAGGCCTTGCTCTGCTGTTATTCATTAGGTTAAGGAGAGGTCTGGTCTCCTCAATCTTTTCTCCGTGCAGGCGTTTGTCGTGGCAATCAAGCCACTTCTCAGCTATCTTTTCAATAGCTCTAATAGGTGTAATAAAATGGAATAAGCTGCCTTCCCATTTTGTGTCGTTTTCAGCTCATACTTTAGGGCTTCTTCTGAGTCTCTGTAATGTTCCAGGAAAAAGTGAAGACCCCCAAAAGTGGTCACCAGAGATGGTTTGGGTGGTGCTGGCAGAAATGAAGCCACAGCCCAGCCCTGCTGGCACCCTCTGCTTGCTCCCCGTGCTCTGAGCACAATCTGTAAGAGTTTTAAGTCTTTTTGCTCCTTTCTGAGTGTACTTTTTCTTTGTCCTGAGGCAGCAGAGTCTTACATTAGGGAAAAAAAACAAAACCACTTTCTTGGTGCTTTAATGACCCCACACCATGTGTTATTAACCTGAGGGACCCACGTCTGCAAGGAGTCTGCAGAGCCCCAGAGCCTGGCTGGCCACAGGGCAGGATTTGGTGCTGCTGTGGGTGAAGAGAGTTATCTCCTGACACACCCCACAGATGCTCTGTGAACAGCTCAAGGTCTCACACTGTGCCAGGGGAGGTTTAGGTTTGATGTTAGAAGACATTTCTTTAGTGGAAGGGTAAATAAACACCAGCAGAGGCTGCCCAGGGTTAGGGTGGACTCTGTGTCTCTGGAGGTGTCTAAGGGATGTGTAGATTCTGTGATCTACATATCTGTGATCCATGATCTACAAATCTATGAATTTTCAGGGCTGGAAGGGACCTTTCGGATCACCCAGTGCCAACCCCCTGCCATGGGCAGGGACACCTCTCACCAGCTCAGGTTGCTCAGAGCCCTGTCCTTAAAAACTTCCAGGGATGGATGGGGCTTCCACCCCCCCTCCTGGGGAAGAACTTCTTCCTAACATCCAATCTGAATCCCCCCTCCTCTAGTTTGAATCCATTCCCCCATGTCCTATCACTCCTGACAGCCTAACAAGTCCCTCCCCAGCTTTCCTGTAGCCCCTTCAGACACTGGAAGGTCACAATGAGGTCTCCTGGGAGCCTTCTCCTCTCCAGACTGAATAACCCCAACTCTCCCAGTCTGTCCCCATAGCAGAGCTGCTCCAGCCCTCTGGGCATCCTCGTGGCCCTTCTCTGGACACACTCCAGCACCTCCATGTCCCACCTGTAAGCAGAGGCTCCAGAACTGGGCTCAGTACTCCAGGTGGGGTCTCACCAGAGCAGAGAAGGGGAGAATCCCCTCCCTCTTCCTGCTGGCCACACTCCTCTTGATGCAGCCCAGGATCTGGTTGGGTTTCTGGGCTGCCAGTGTGCACTGATGGCTCATGTTCAGCTTCTCATCCACCAGCACCCCCAAGTCCTTTTCCTCAGGGCTGCTCTCAGCCAGTCCCTGCCCAGCCTGTGTCAGTGCTTGGGATTGCCTTGACCCAGATGCAGGGCCCTGCACTTGGTCCTGTTGAGCTCCATGACATTGGCATGGGGCCACCCCGTGCCGTGATGTGGTGCTGAGGGTCGGGGTTTAAGCACTGGGCTTGGTCAGGTTGGGTTAATGGTTGGTTGGGTTGGGTTAGTGGTTGGTTGTGTTGGGTTAATGGTTGGTCAGGTTGGGTTAATGGTTGGTCAGGTTGGGTTAGTGGTTGGCTCAGTGATCTTAAAGGTCTTTTCCAAACAGAACAGTCTCTGCCCCCCTCACTTGCCCAGTTCAGGCCACCGGTTGCCGTCGCGGCTCCATCCCTGGCTGGGGGAAGATCTTAGAGGGAGGTGGTGGTGGGGTGTGTGTGTGTGTGTGTGTGTGTGTGTGTGTGTGTGCTCCTGCTCTCCCAGGAGCTCTCAGTCCGTGCAGGGAAGGTACTTGCTCCCAATCCAGCTAAATGACTATTGACTTGTGTGCTCTGTGCTTGACAAACACCGCGCGCAGCCGGCGGCGGCGGGGCCGGAGCTCTCCTGCCAGGACTGACTTGGGAAGCCAGCTGTGCCCGGCCACTTCTTCCTGCTCTTTCCCATCCATCAAAGAATTAAATTGACAGATGGGGAATTCAGCACCAGGCACAGGGAAGGAGTGACTCTCTGGGAGGTGCTGGGGGTGTTTAGAGGAAGGATGGGGTGGGAAGAGGGGGTGGAGAGGTGGGGGGATGAGGGGGGTGTGAGGGGAGGGGGCCTGGCTGGGATTTGGGTCTCAGCGTTTCCAGAGATGTCCCCGAGGTCCTGTGAGGGCACTGCAACCCATGGTTGTTGGCAGTGGTTTGCAGGCAGCACAGGGTTGTCAGGATGGTGTGCTCCTCCCCAGCCCCATCTTCAGTCCCTCCCCAGCAGGCTGAGGAGGAGGAGGCTGAGGAGACTTCCCCATCACCTTCCCCAGTTTGCTCAGCACCCCCCCAGCCTGCTCCTTTTGCCTCGCTCGCCTTCACCCTGCAGTTTTGGGGGCTTGCTTTTTTTATCCTTCTTTTTCATTCTTTTTTCTTTTTTTTTTTTTTTCTTTTTTTTTTTTTTCCACAGAGCATCTGTAACTAATGCAAACACATGCCGTAGCCAGAGAGTAAAAGCCTGCAGGATTAGCGTGGCATCCGCAACCCTGCCACGTTCTAATCCCGTGGTAATCCCCCTCCCAGCCCACCCCTGCCAGCTCTGGCTATTGTTTAAAGGAAGCAAATGGGATGGTTAGCAGGCAAACCTTAACCAGCTTGGAGCAGCAGAACGGAAGTCGAACCAATTTACTTCCCCACCCTCCTGGGTTTTCTGTTTTTGTGTTTTTTCCCTCCTCGTTAGGCGGGTGCAGGGATGCTCCCGGGGCTCCCCAGGGCTCAGTTGGTGAGCAGTGAGTGAGCAGTGCCCTGCCAGCCCCCTGCCCGGGCCACAGCAGGACCCCCGGGTGCCCTGTACCCCCTTAGCACTCTGCTGGGCAGCCCCCTCTGCAGGCTCTGTCTGTGGGGAGGGGGTGGCAGGGGTGGGCACCCTTTTCCCTGTGCTGGATTTGGGGGCCAGGCCCCACCTTTGATGCCATCCCTGACCCCCCCAAGCACACAGCTGGCTGGGGGATGGATGACCACCCGTGTGCCTTTGGATGCAGAGCCTCCTGGGGGTCCCAGGTGTCACCTCGCAGCCCCCCAGGGCTCGGTGAGGGGGCACCAGGAGGTGGGGGGGGGTGGTGGTGCTGACACCCCCAGCCCCACAGCCCCCAGCAGGGAGGAGGTGGGCTCTGGCGCTCTGTCAAGGAATTAATTGAGAAATGAAATCATTAGATGGGAACTCCAGAAATGCAAAAATGTTGGGAGTTGGGGAAGAAGGGGAGGAAGGCGGAGTGTGTGAGGGGGGGGGATGTGAGCTTTTGTCAGGTTAATTTCTTCTGTATTGATGTTTTGTGACATTTACTTGTTGTTTATCTCCCGCAGCAGCTGTAATACTAAAAGAAAATGCACAGCTTGTTCCATTTATTTATTTTACACCTTTTCTTTAGTCCTATGGTATGTTTGTTTGTTTGAGGAACCCAGCGAGGCTTTTGATGTCTGAAAGCAGGATTTAAACAGCTGTTCTCCATGTGCTGCCAGCCAGCAAGAGCTTCTGGCTGGGGTGGGGGGAGTGGGGGGAGTGCCTCTGCTCCTGCCAAGAGGGCACTTCTTGCCTGGTGGAGAGGACACGACACCCACCAGAACTGTCCCCAAATGGTTTTGGGATACTTGCTCAGGTGCTGGCAGCCCCTGGGGGCTGGAGCATCCTGGGGAAGGATGTGTGCATGGTGCTGTGCCCCAGGGTGGCTTTGGGAGTGTGATGGTGCTGGGGAATCACTGGAGAGTGGTGGGGCTGGAGGAGCAAAGCAGGGACATTGGTGTGGGGGGAGAGCCAGCCTCCTGCTTTCATCCCTTGCCAGCAGATGGTGGGTGAGTGTCCTACCAAGGCTGCTCTCTGGGTTGGTCTTGTGAGCACTCTTGGTTGGGTCTGGGGCGTGGATTGGGGTCAGCTTCACCACTGAGCCTGTGTGGATGCTGGAGCTGTTTGCTTTCAGCAAACCAAAGCCTGGAGGGGGAGGTCTGGAGCAACACCTCCAGCAGGGGTGTTCCTGGTGGTGTCCTGCTGGGAGATGGCTGGTGAGGAGATGGGAATGATAATCGAGGGGCTTTACCCAGGAGGGGGCTGGAGAGAGCAGGAGATGAGCCTGGGTGGTAATCTTTACTTTTTTTTTCCTTTTCCTATATCCTCTTCACTACCACCTGACCTGGGACAGATTCCCCAAAGAAGAGAAAACGATCGGAGGTTTTGAATGAAATCCTGGAGCATCTGGATGAGGAGGAGAACAACAAAGAGGAGGCCATCTAGCAGCTGCCAGCCATCAGTAAGGTGGGTACCAGGGCATTGGGGCCATGGTGGGCACAGCTGGCCCTCAAAATCAAAATGCCCTGGGGTGCCAGAGGGTGGGCAGTGCCAAGAGGAGACATCACCTTCCATCAGCATCCCCTGGGGCAAAGGTCCCACCTGGGTGCTTCTCCTCCCTGTCACCCCACAGGCTCGTAGCTGTGGTCTTTGGGCTGGGTGAAGGCTCCAGGTGGGAGTGAGCACTCTCTCTGCCTGTGTTTCTGTCTGCTCCCTGGAGGGTTTGCTCTCCTGCAAGGGAAGGCAGAACTGCTGCTGCAGCAGAAATCGCTGGCGAGTGGCGAATTGGCCCTCGCTGGGGCGGGGGGAGAACAGATGGGCTGCCAAAAGGAAAAAAAAGAAAAAGAAAAAAATAAAAAAGGCTCTTGTTTGGAGACCAACCTGCAGCTGCCACCACGGAACAGACAGTTTGGCAGAGACCTTTTCCCTGGCAGCTCCCATGGCCTCCACATTTTCTCTCTCTCCCACCCCGGCCACCACGCACCCCTGGGGCTGCTTGTGCCATCCCAGGCTGGCATTGCTCCTCCTTGGCCTGGCTCTTCTTGGAGTGACAGCTCTGGAGGATGGAGAGCACAGAGTGGGAGCCAGGATAAAAGAGCTCCTGGTGGTCACACACCAGTCCCCACATCCTTCTGAGACCACCCAGCAAAGTCCTGACTGGCTCCAGGAAAGGGGAGACAGCTTCATGGCTCTCCTTGGTGTTTGTGGCCCCAGTGAAAACCTTGGAGGAAACATGTACACCAGCCCCATCCAGAGGGTAACAAGAACTCCAGGGGGGCTCCATGGTTCCTTTGAACTCTGCTCTGCCACCCTTGTCCATCCAGGGAGGGACTCACTACCCACTCCAGGTGTATTTGGGGCACTGGGCTGACAAACCCGTCATGTCCCTGCGGTGCTGTCCCAAGCAAGGCCAAATTTGCTCAACACCACCACCAGGATCCATTTCAACATGTTTTGGCTCCCATTTTTACAGCCATAGGAATGATGCTGGTTCCTAAACCTCATCCAAGTGTCTTCCAACAGCAGCTGGAGTGTGTCTGTGTGTGCTGTGCACATTGCTGCTCGAGAGGCTGTTTTCTTCTTGGCAATTTCTGGGTGCTGCTGGGCAGTGCCCAACCCCACCTCCCAGTGGGATCATTACTTGCTCATTTCTGGACTTTTCTTGAGCCTCCAACCCCACCAGCTGCCTGGATGGTAAGTGTGGCTGGGCTGGAGCCCAGGCCCCCCCTGATGGGAGAGGGCATAAATCATCCCAGGGGGGTTAAAGAAGTGCCTTGGAGTGTGTCTGCAGCCAGTGCTGGGACCTGGAGGTAGCACCTTGGTTCCCTTGGAGCAGCTGATGTCAGGATGTGCTGTTAGCAGCTCCAGCAGCCAGGCTGGGGAGGGATGGAGGTGAGGAAGTGAGGGATGGAGCAGTGCAAGAGGGACAGGACAGGACAGGACATTCTGTTGCTGAGGGCCCGGGTGCTTTCAGACCTGCCCTGTCCCAGCTCCTTTGCAAAGCCCCTTCCAGCACCCACCCCCACGGGCTCTGCACCCACCGGGGCCTTTCTGCTTCTCAGCCCCCAGCAGTGGGATCCCCAGCTGCTGGACTCAGGGGACAGACCCTCAGAATTCAGGTTTCCCCCCCCACAGTATAAAACACTCAGCAGCTCCAGCACCCCCCTGGCCCTACAGCCACCGGGTGTTTGTGCTCAGTAGACAGTTGGGTAAACTGAGGCACGGGGATCAGAGTGGCAGAGCTCAGCTGCAATGGTGCTGAGCTCACTAGGGAGGAGGGAAATCTCTTGATTTTTCTGGTTTTTTTTGGTCAGTATTCACCAGTAGCATTCCCATCCCTGCTCCCCACTGCCTTTCCCATCACTGGGGGGTGGCAGCAGCAGCAGAACCTCTGTGGTCCCGGGCAGGAATCATCACAGAAAAATGGGGCTTTAGCATCCCAGGGGGACACACAAACCAACCAGCAGCTCTCAACACATCCAACAGAAGATGGAAGAGCCAGGCAGGGTCCCTTCCAGGCACATTTATCACCAGTCCCCAATTCCAGCAACGCTTTGCAGCTCGGGTTTGGATTTTCCTGAGGTTTTGTTTTGGGGTTTTTTTTCCTGTGGTTTGGTTTGTTTGTTGTTTTGGGGTTTTTTTTCCATTATTATTTATTTATTTTCTATTTTCTCTTTTTTTTTTTCCCCCTTTCCCTCTCTCCCTTCATTGTCTTTTGAGGCAGGGCAGGTTTCTTGCTGAGCATCTCTGAGGTCTGCAGCGGCGACGAAAAGGATTAGTGCAAGCAGAGCATGTAGGCTTTAGAGAACAGAGCAGAGTTTGGTTTCAACATCTAATTCAATTTGTTCTGCCGAGATTGAAATATGAAATGGTTGCCAGTCAAACGTTCAAAGGGGGAGGGAGGAGGGAAGAAGAGAAGGGAGCCTTCTAAAATTTAAATTTTAATGAAAATTAATTTAACCCTTTGGTATGTTTCTAAAACATGTTACTTCCTGGGCTGGAAGGAGGGAGAAAAAACATTCATGAGGGGTTTGGGCTGGTGGTTTGTTTTGGGTTTTTTTTATTCCCTACACCTTCAAACATAATGAAGATTTTCTTTTTCCCTTAATGATACTTATCGTGTTGAGCAGTTTGACACTGGTTAGTTTTTCAGGCAATTTGGTATCAAGGAAATCTGTTTGATGGAGGGGGCCTGTGTCCTGTGTATGTGCAGAAAGATGTGTGCCCCTACATTAATTATGGAAGTGCTGAGCACAGCTCTGGAGAGCAGTTTGAGTTAATTCCTGCTCCACCAGCAAAGATTCCACTTCTTTGTTACATTTTGAGAATCCCACCTATTGCACCCCTAAAATTCCAGCAGGTTGAAAGGGCATTTTCTAAAAAGGAGTGGATACCTGCTAATTACCCTGAGTTCAAATGAACACCTTAGGAGGTCTGCAGGAAATCCATCGCTCCCCACTACCTGTTTTGTTTTTTCCCAATCCAAAACAATCCTAATGATAAAATAATGCAAAGTCTCTTAGCTGTCCATGGGGTTAAACCTGGGGAATGGGTCCCTAACCCTGGTGGTCCTGATGCAGCTGAACACCATCACAATCTGCTGGGTTTGTGGGGGTTTCATAGTCATAGTGGTTTCTTTTAGCAGCAAGAATTATTCAGAAAGGTTGGATCTAGAGCAAATGATGTAATGAGGCTGTGATGAGCTGTACCCCTGCCCCCTCCTTTTCCTAGCCCTTGACACCACAAGGCTGGTGTCACCCTCCGTGCTGATCACCCCTTGGCTGCTCCCATGGGGGGTCTGGGCTCTTGTTAGGGTGCTCTGGGTGTCCTTTTAGGGCGGGTGTGCTGTATCCAGGCTTTGCCCGTGGCAGAGGGGATGAGCTGGGTCATCACCCATCACTCTGCAGCTGGGAACTGGAGATCCCAACCATACTGGGGGCTGCCCATGTGATTTTGGGCTCTGGGAAATGAGCTTGGGGTGTCTCTCTGGACTGATGAAAGTTTCACACCATCATGGAGCTGAAACTGGTGGGTTCTGCTCTGTCCTGCCTTCTGTAGGGCCTGGCATATGATGCAGTCTCCCTGGGGCGCTGCAGAGCCTGGGTTGAAGCCCCCTGCCCTGGTGGGTGGGATTTTGCCAGGCAACACCCTGGTGAGTGGGACGAGCCAGGGGGGCTCCCTGGACACCCACTGGATCCCCCTCCCCGGGGTGGGCTCTGGAACTGGATTAGGATGTTCTTCAAATGCAGGCTTTGTACTGAATTACAGGGTTAAGGGTTTTTAATGTAAAACGAGCTTCCCTTCCTTGCTGCCTGGTGCTGGGCTGGGATCAACTTATGGGGACAGTGACTGAGTCAGCACCCAGAGGACACCCCAGGGACCCCCATTTTGCTGGGTGCTGCCAGCCACCAACCTGCCAGGGCTGGGTGTCTGCTGAGCCACCTTCCCCAGGGAGCTGGGCTGGGCAGTCCTGCCCTCTGGCATTGCTCAAGGTGACTCCCTTGTTTTTGGAAACTCCTGCCCATTGTCCCATAGGAGGAGACAGGGGACTCTGGGTGCACAGGATCATTGAACCCCAGACTGGTTTGGGTTGGAAGGGACCTGAAGGCTCCTCCAGTCCCAACCCCATGGTCAGGGACATCTCCCCCAGCCCAGGGGGCTCCAAGCCCCATCCAACCTGGGCTGAGACACTGCCAGGGATGGGGCAACCACAGCTTCTGGGGGCAGCCTGGGCAACCAGGGGCTCAGCACCCTCACAGCAATCAGGATCAGGCAAGGGTGCTGCTGCTGCTGCCCCTTCACCTCCCTGCAGCCAGCAGGATATTCCCCTGGCTGTGTCAGGGCTCAGACCAGTTGCCCCTGGGGTAGGAGCTTGCCACGGGCCAGCTGGGCTCAGCCCCAGCCAAGGGGACTCTCAGGAGTTGGACCCCATCATGGAAGGGGACAGCAGCACCCTGGCATGGCAGCTGCCCGTAGGGATGTGCTGAGGATTTGGGGAGCAGGAGCTCTTCCTGGGCACTCTGGGGTGTCTGTAGGTGTCTGTGGGTCACACCGTGACCAGTGTTTGGTGCCACCACCTTCCAGCACCCACCACTGCCTTTCAGCTTCCACCAAGACTGCCTTCCAGCACCGCTTCCCATCCCCATCTCCAGCTTCCACCACCACCTTCCTCAAGGGGAATTAAAGGAGGAGAGCAGGAGGCAGCAGACAGCTCTCCTTTCTGCATGTGCCTGAGCAGCTCTGCCTCCTCTTTTCCCTAAATCTGTGCATTGGCGAGGGAGAGAACTCGCATGGCAGGGATTGAGGTTTCAGACTTAGCTGCTCATGAATAATAATCAGGCTCAGTAATTCGCAGTAAATGGGTATCCAAATTGGCTAATAAGGGAGGCTTTCACCCCAAACCAGAGCTAGGAAGAGAGGCAGAGAATATCAAACCTGCCTGTGGCTGAGGAGGGTGTGGATGGTGTGACCTGGCTGGGTGACATACCAAAGATGTGTCACAGCAGGGACAGGGGAGGACCCTGGAGGAAGGGCAGTGTCCCCAGGCTGGGAGCTGGGGGCTGTAATGGGTGACACCTAAAAGGACCCAGGACCCTGTTGTGCTGGGGCATCCTGCCTGTGCTTCTGCCCACGTGTGCCAGAAGGTTTGGAGCTGGTGTCCCCAGGTGTGACAGCCCAGCTGGAGGAGAAGGGAAGCCAGAGGGGTGTCCCTAGGCTGTGGCAGGAGAGGTGCTGTGGGTGGGAGCAGCACTAAGGGAGCTCAGGAGGTCCCTGAGTCCTTCCCGGCTGCAGATCACACCACTGCTCCTCCAGCAGCATCTTAAGGTGATGGGAGATAAAGCGTAGCTGAAGATAAAAATGGAAAAGCACCTCTGCAGCTCTCAGCCTGTGATTTGAGCTATTTAAATATGCAGAATAGGAGCTGGAAGTGCAGCTGAAGAAAAGGCTGCCCCTCCGAGGGCCGGCTGTTGCCAGGCAGTGGTTTGCAGCTGCTAAATGACTTGAAATTGAGGAGAAACCTACAGCCACTTTTACAGTCCCCTCAGCTCCCTTATATAGGGCAGCACAGCAGCTGGAGAGCAGCTTGCCTGGGTTACCAGATATTCCAGTCCCACTGTCCTGCAGCAAGGAATCTCCATGGATTTGGAATCAGCTCTTCCCAAAGGCAATTTTTCTTCTTCCCTTCCACTCCCCCTCACTACCTCTTGCTCTCTGGGCTGCTTGGATGGAGGACACAGGCAAAATCTAGTGTGGAGCAAACAGACCTTCTGTTTTGTGGTTGGTTTGGGGTTTTTTCCTCCCCGTGACTCAGCTGAGTTGGGTGGGTTTGGGGTGTGCCCTGAGGGATGCTTTCCATGCCCCAGCAGCTCCATGTCCCCCTGTCCCTTCCCCAAACTGTCGCTGCCAGCCCCAAGCTGGAGGGGGGGGGCTAGCCTGGGTAATGAGGGCAGTTTGAGAAGCCAGGAGGGATGGAGAGGACATCGTGCCTCCTGCCCCCCTGCATGTGGCAACCTAAAACCTTGTTGGAACCGAGTGGAGCTTATGTCAGCAGCCCCTCTGCTGATGCCAGTGGGGTTGGGGCAGTCCCTGGGTGCTGCCCCCTCCCCCCCTGCTTTGGGTGAAGCTTTATTTTGCATTCAGTGCTCTGATTTCTAAGCAGATGAAGTAGAAAAACCTTTTGGTTTCTTTCCTCCCCGCAGGCTCTGGGTGGGTGTGTGGCACGAGCTGCTGCCCCCAGCTCAACCCAAAGTGGGACCCCCCCACTTCCATCCCCCCAGGGCCCAAGCTGACCTGGGTTATTTCAGCCAGGCCAGGCAGGGCCATGGTGCTGGTGGCTCCAGGGGCTCCCTTACACCTGATGGGGGGGCAGAAACGGGCAGATTGCAGGCAAGACCTGGTTTTTAATTTCATTTTTAGCCCAAACCAGCCCAGTGTGTCAGCCTGGGCTAAGGAAACCCTGGGAAGGGGGCCGGGGGGGTGGATGGGAGCTGTCCCGGGAGGAATTTGAAGCAAATGTCTGAAGAAGTGATGAGAGCCTCATGCTGGGGGGGGTGGGGGCAGCTCAGCATCCTGCAGGATAAAAGGGAGGGCTGCCAAGCAGAGTTGCTTCTCCTCCCACCAGAAATTGGGGCTGAAAAATGAAAAGCGGGGAGTTTCTTTTTAATTAAAAAAAAAAAAAAAAAGAAAAAAGAAAAAACCAAACCAGCGAAGGCTGCTCTGTGTGTCAGCTGCTGGGAGTGAGGCTGCGTGAGGGAGGAGGAGGGGGGGCTGGGGGTGGGCAGGCAGAGCCTTGGACTTCGTTAGGATTCAGCCCTTAGATCTCTCCTTTCTCTCTGATGGCTGAGTGTGATTGACACTTACAAATTACCCAGCCAAAAGTGTCGAGTCTTTGACCCCTGAGTAACATCTTTGGCAAGCCTGAGATTTGCCAGCATTTTGTCATCTAATTACTACAAATCCCTTGAAAATTCACTGGCTGGTGAATTTTTAATGCGGGACAATTTCAATGTGATGCATCGCCCAGATGGGCACGCACGCGTGCTCCTTCCCTCTCCCCCCGCTGCCTTTCCTTTCCCTTTCTTCTCCTCTTTCTTGCCTTTCTCCTTCATTTCCCCCCCCACACACCCCATCCTGTTTCTTACCTCCCTCTCGTGTCCATCTGTATTTGGGGGAAGAGCCCCAACACCTCATCCCATGCCTAGGATGGAGCTGGCCACATCACACCCCCCTCGCCATCTCCCCGCTGCTGGAAGGGACCTTGCTACGTGGCATTAATTTCCTTTATTTTTTTTTTTTTTTCCATTTCTCATTTTTCCCCATCTTTTCAGGTCTCTTTGCTGATGGCTGGAGGAGAAGCCACTGCTGGGGACTCAGCAGCCAGCACACTTGTTGCCAGCAGAATCCACTCATCCCGTGGAGCCCGGGGCTGATGGATGCCACCCATATTCCCAACCTTATCAAACAGACCTGGAGTCAGGAGGGGGAGGAAGAGCCCCTGGCTGCCAGCAGCTTCTGCCCAAGGAGTCCTTCATAAATCCAGACAGGGAATCATCCCCACATCTCCAAAACCACCCAGCCTGGTGGCACAGAGACCCAGGGGGATGGACACTGCCCCTGCTGAGCCCAGGCTCTCCCGCAGAACCCGCTCTTCATGTCTGTATGAAGGGGTAATTTCTGTACCTTAAAAAACCACGTGTATATTTGGAGATTTTTTTTTTCCCAAACTGAGTCACAATCTCTGGTTTGTTTGGATTTGTTTGTTTAATACCTCTTTTCCCCCAGCCTAGGTAGTTCTTCTGGTCTGATAGGGAGATAAGCATATTTTAGGAGGGAGGCCTGGGGTTTGCTGCTCTGGGCTTTGTGCCTGTGTCATTTCTGTCCCTGCTCGCAGGCAGTCGCCTCCCATCTCTCCCTTCCCTGGCTTTCAAAAGGAAAGAGGCTTTGCTTTTCAACCAGGGGACCGCTTTACATATGTAGGCAGCTGATAAAGTATTTTCACTTCGCCCCTTTCCCCTCTGGGAATCGCTGTCTTACGGCAAAAATGTTTTGTCTGACAAGGGCTGCAACAGATTACACGTGTTGGCTGCAAACACGGGGCCTTTTTTTTTTTTCTTTTTTTTTTGCCTTTTTGAGAACTGCATACCTTCAAAAAAAAAAAAAAAATTAAAGAACACCTCCCTAGCTCTGCCTTGTGCCTCCTGTCCCCAGGAGCAGCCCCGTGTTCAGATCTGCATGTGGTATCAGACCTCCTGGGGGATGCATCTCCCCAGGCTGGGTGTCTGGGTTGCCTTTCACATGTGAGTTTAATTTGAGATTGAATCCACCAGAATTCCCTGGAGCACTTCAGTTGGTCTGGCGTGGGGTTTTGGCTGTGGTTCAGGGTGGGATTTCTCAGCATCAGCATCCAGGAGATCAGTGAGGAGCGATGCCCTCGAGCTGCTGGGGACCAAGCACCCAGTCTGAGGTGTCAGCTGCAGCAGGAGACCCTGGGTGATGGATTTGGTGCCTCAGGGACGTCTCTTTTATACCCAGACATCAATTTCTCCTGTCTCCCAGCCAAGCTGTGTTTGCCTCAAGGGTTGGTGGTCTCATGGGATCCCCCTGGCCTGAGGGGTGTCCACTCTCAGTTCTGGGGAAGAAGGTCCCAGCAGCAGCACAGTCTGACCCCAGCTTGGAGACATCACCCTCCTGGGCACACCATGGATGGGCATTTTCATGCCTGAGGCTGTCCAGAAGTGATGGGAAGCCTCACCTGTTCTTTCCCAAGTTAATGCTCCCTTTTTTTTTTTTTTTTTTTTTGCCCCCCCCCCATCTCATCTTCACTCATGAAATCCCATCAAAGCAACAGATCCAGGTCCAGGGCACACTTTGCTTCCTCCAAGTTCTTTGTGGAGATAATTAACTGTGTGCTCTCAGCTGAAACCTGCTGTGGCTGCACCAAGGGATGGGAGCCCGAGGCCTGGGGTGGCTGCAGGGGGAAAATCCAGGGGTGGGAAGTGCACAGGAGGAGCCAGCTGAGAGCACCCTTTGTTGCAGTGTGTGGCCAGCTTGGGACCAGCCCCCAGCCCAGGCTGCCTCTCTCCTGGCTCTAATTGTCCCTCAACCCAAGGCATTCCATCCCAAAGCCATCCTTTTCTTGCTGGAGGTGCTTTTTCCAGCTTCTCTGTATCTGGTTTAAATTAGAGCAGAGTAGATTTAGATCGGATGTTAAGAAAAAAGTTTTTACCATGAGGGTGGTGGAAGAATGGCACAGGGTGCCCAGGGAGGGGGTTGAGGCCTCATCCCTGGAGATGTTCCAGGTGAGGTTTGAGGAGGCTCTGAGCAACCTGATCTGGGTGAGGGTGTCCCTGATACTGCAGGGCTGGGACGGGGTGACCCAAATTATTCTATGGCTCAAACCAGGGATGGACACTGCATCCTTCCCTGCAGATATGGGCACAGCTTTGGGTCCTGCCCTGTGACATAGTGACAATCCTGCTTGCTCCTTTTCCCATCTTATCCCAATAATTCCTGCTGCTCAGCCTCCCATCACATCTCCCCCACTCCTGTTTCTTACAGATCCAAGGCTGGTGGCCTGGAGATGTTCCTGCTGTCCAGGGGGACACACTGGGTCACCACTGGAGGTTCACAGCTGCCTGCAGCCTGGGGTGACACTGACAGTCTCTGCAGGGCCACCAGCACCCTGAGACCTCCCCAGGGTCTCCCCAGGCCTGGAAACATCCCAGTGCCCCCCCAGCAGCCTGTGACCTCCCCAAGCCCCCAGCTCTGGTTGCACTCTGCTGCCTGGGTAAGTTAAGAAGTAATCAGTGCTGCTTGCTATGGTGAGGAAAACCCAGATGTCAAAGTGCAGCAAAGCTGTTAAGACCTGATTTTACTGCAGCCAAACACGTGTGTGTGTGTGTGTGTGTGTGTGTGTGTGTGTGTGTGTGTGCTGAAATTTGGAGGCAGGGGAGGAGGTGAATCCAACCCCAAAGCACTGGGGAAAGTCCCTGCCTGCCCAGCAGCTCATGCCCAGCTCCCTGCCTCAGTTTCCCCTTCGTCGCCTCTGCCGGGGACCCACCGTGTCCCTACAGGGGGGAAAACCACCCAGGTGAGAGGATAGGAGAGCCCAGACCCTGGGGGGGGGGGGTGTGAGGTGGGGACAAGGCAGGGGATCCCCAGCCTGGGGGGAGAAGGGGGGGAACCTCCTGCTGCAGTTCAGCTCCTTAGGAACCCCTGATGCTGAGTGGTGCTGAGCTGAAGGGCTCTCCCTGCCCAAGCACCCACACCCCAGAGCTCCTCCCCTGCCTGCCTGGGGCTGCAGGAAGGTTTTTGGGGTGCAGGCAGAGCAGTGAATCCCACAGCAGGACAGTGATGCACCGAGCCTGCTTCCCATCCCTGTATCCAGCAGGAGAGGGAGTGAGCGAGGGGAAGCAGGAGGGAAAGGACATGTCAAATCAATCATATTTAAACAAAAGCCTCTTCGGCCCAAGGGCCCTTTTAAAAGCTGCTTATTTAATTAAAAGTCCCATTTTCCATATTTATGGCCCTTATTCAGTTAAATATTAACCGCCTGGGCCAGGGCTGGTTTATTCTTTGGGAAGAGGCAGTGCTGGGAGGTTCATTAGGAGTTTATCAGGCAGGCAAGGAGCCAGGCAGATGGAGAGAGGGAGAGAGGGAGGGATGGATGGATGGAGGGATGGAGGGAGGGATGGATGGATGGATGGATGGATGGATGGATGGATGGATGGATGGATGGAGGGATGGATGGATGGAGGGATGGAGGGATGGATGGATGGAGGGATGGATGGATGGAGGGATGGAGGGATGGATGGATGGAGGGATGGATGGATGGATGGATGGATGGATGGAGAGAGGGATGGATGGATGGATGGATGGATGGATGGATGGATGGATGGAGAGAGGGATGGAGAGAGGGATGGAGAGAGGGATGGATGGATGGATGGATGGATGGATGGATGGAGGAAGGGATGGATGGATGGATGGATGGATGGATGGATGGATGGAGAGAGGGACGGAGAGAGGGATGGATGGATGGAGGGGTGGGTGGAGGAATGGATGGAGGGATGGATGGATGGATGGATGGATGGATGGACAGAAGAAGGGGTGGACAGATGGAGGGATGCAGGAGAGCACACCTGGGTTCCTGCCAGCTCCCAGGGACTGCAGGGATGGTACCACCACCAGACCAGCTCCTTGAGGCTGTCCCCTGTCACCTGCTGGCAGGGAAATTAGGTTAAAAATGAGGAAATTGGGTCTCTGGGGCTAGGGTGAGAGACAGGCTGTGCCCTCACATTGGCTTGTAGGAAACGGCCAGAAATCCAACTGCTGGGCACAGCTTAATCCCCCCAGAAGCTCCAAGCTGTGGCAGAATAGACACAAACTCACCCAGTTTTGTCCCAGGATGGTTGGATACTCTCTGGATCCTGTCCATCCCCTTCCCAGGGCCATGTGAACAGGACTGGTTTCCCCCAGGCCATCGTTCCCAGCAGCTCCATGGATAATCCTTGTGGGACAGCCCTGGCTGTGCTGGTCCCATTGCTGGGGGCTGGGCAGCTCCGAGCTGTGCAGGACATCCTGGAAGGTTCAGCAGCACCCATGGGGTGGGTGCTCCAGCCTGGCCTTAGGGAGCTGGAGACAAGGACTTTGGGGGTGTGGGGGTGAAGGGTGAGGTGGACCTGGTTTAAGTGGACCTTAAATGGCCCAGGTTACTGGGGTGTGGTGGAAATGTCTTCAGGAGGGCTGGGAAGGAGGGGAACGTGGAGCTTCTATAGGGTCCTGTCCAGGGGAGGGGATAAGATGGGGCTCCTGGGGTTGAGTTGGGCTGATGCAGCACATCCTGGCCAAGAGGCAGGGGGGTGATCTCCATGCCAAGGAGAAGGTGGGGGATTTGGGGAGAGCAGGAGCTGGAGGTTTGGGGAGTGGGGGTGGCTGTGACCTTGCTCATAGTGTGAGCTCTTTTTCTGGTGACTCTGCTTTCTCTTGTTCTTGGCTGCTGGTGGTGATTTTACCTGCTGTGTCAGACAGATGCTTGGCTCAAGGTGACCTTAGAGATAATTGTCTGATGATTTGATGACATCTAACTGCTCCAGCCTTGGTGTGGTGGGAGGGGCAGGGGGTTCTGCCTTGGTTGGGTAGTTTGATCATTCCCAAGTGGCTCTTGTAGTTTTACAAGGCTGTAGTGAAACACCAGAGTTGCCCTGGGCTGCGTAGCTTTGCTGGAAGCTGGGCTGGGCAGGAAAACTTGGCCAAGCTCCTCATGTAGGATCTGGAGCTGCTCTTGGGACAGCCTAACCTGGAGGGTACCTTTAGTCAGATGTTTCTCTGTCCAAAGGGGCTCTTCCCCCCTGCTTTTCCTCCCCCAGAGCTCCAGCTCCAAGGGGAACACCATGGAGCAGGCATCCTCCAGAAGGTGCCCCTGGTGCTGCCCAGTGCCACGGGAAGCCCTGGCAGGAGCAGCTGGGATGCTCTGTGCTGCAGGTTGTCCTCTAGATGTGCTGGGAGATGTCCTCAGGAGGGAAGGTCCCTTCTGAAAGCTGCAGGGTGGACCCAAACCCCTTCCTCTGAACTCTGCCCACCCTCGTCCCCTTCACCTTTTGGCAGCAGCTCTGTACACCTGACATGCCAGGGGGGGTTGGGATGGGACCACTTCCCCCTCAGCCCAAACCAAGCCCTCTCCTACTTTTCCATCACCCATACCAGGGCCCTGGGAGGCAAAGGGACCCCTGGGCTGGGAGGAGGCTGCAGAACGGAGCCGGTGATTTCCTCCTGGGGTTGTGGGGGTGAGCAGGGAAAGGGAGGATGGGGAGGGGGGGTTTGGTGTGGAAGGAGGGAGGGGGGGTGGTGAGAGAGGGAGAGAGACACCGGGTTATCAGAGAAGTGTGAAGACAATAATGCAATCTGACATTTCTGAAATGAGACCCCCCGGTTGCCCTGGCAACGGCTCACGTGGGACCAGCTCCCAGGAGACGGCTCCGAGATGTGCTATAAATGATGTTTGATTAGAATTTAAATCATTTAGGCGGAGAGAAGATAGGCCTTTTGTCAGCACGGGGACCCGCGGGGGTCAGCCACCCAGCAGCTGCCTGAGGACGGGGCCAGGGGTGGCCCAGGGGTGTTGGGGGGTGGGGGTGACCCCCATCTCCTCCTCCCCCAGGGGATGGTGACCTTGGGAGCCAAGGGGGAGCCTTAGGCCACGGGAGAGGAAGATGCTGCACCCAACACCTGAGCTTTGGGGGCTTCCCCAGCTGGTGCCGAGGCTTCCACCAGGTGGGAACCTGGCTCTGGTCCTCTCCAGCTCTCTAATGAAGATGATGGCTCTTCAGGATCAATTCTGCCTCCCTAGAGGTTTCCTTCAGGAGCAGAGAATGAAGCGTTTTGGTACCTCGGAGTGGAGGAGATGGGCCCAGGTTGCCTTTCAGGGATATGGGACCAGGTTCTCCCACCCCCTGCAGACCACGGGCCAGGTAATCCAGCATCCAGCCCTGTTCAGAGGAGATGCTTGGGGCAGGAGTCTCACAGGTCAGCTGTACCCTGCCTATTTCTTGCTCTTTCCAGCTCCGTGACACTGCAGGTTTTTGCTGTACACAGTCTTCCTTGGAACATGGAATGTTTTTCCTGGCTCTGGGGGCTTGGAGGACTTCGTGTGTGGAGCAACAGGGACTGAGATGGGGTCAGCAGCCATGGGTTATGTTCCTGCCACACCAAAACTGCAGTTCCTCAGGTTATTGTGTGAGCTCTCTGGGTGGTGGCAATGAAATTCAGGCAAGTCCCAGCCTGGCTGCAGCCTCCTGTGCAAAGGGGTGGGGGGGCCCCTCTGGTTTGGGGCTGCCACTGGGGTTATCTCAGCCTTGCTCCTCCAGTTCAGTTCAGGGATGACTTAAAAGCATCCTGACCCTCCCCTGAGGTACCCTGGGTGCTGTG
Source organism: Phaethornis superciliosus (assembly GCA_023637945.1). NCBI lineage: Eukaryota > Metazoa > Chordata > Aves > Apodiformes > Trochilidae > Phaethornis > Phaethornis superciliosus. The sequence continues at coordinate 407,858 of JAJQWJ010000020.1, read as the reverse complement.
CAGAGGTGACCACCACCCAACCCCATTCCAGGATGTCTGACTCCTGGCAGAAGGCTCCGGGGCTGCCTTGTCCTCCTCAGCCACCCACAGGAGGTGGCTTGGTCCCCTTGGCTGGGGACTCCCTGGCTGCCTGCCCATCTCTGGTTCCAGTGTTGGAGCTGAGAGAGGCTGAGCAGTGCTCCACCACCCTGAGCCTTCCCCAGCTGACCTCAGGGTGGGGGCATCCAGTCCTGACCCCTCCAGCCAGGGGAGCATCCCAGCACATCCCTGAGGAGCTCAGGATTCATGACTGCCTTTACCATCACCAAACCTGAGCCTGGGGGAGGGGAGGTGCCTGGGCTCCCAGTTGGTGGTGGGGGAAAGGTGTGAAAAGCAATGCAGCAACCAGGCATGGACTTTCTGCTGGGGAATGGTTTAATTTGTTCCTTAATGCCACGGTTTGGGTTCAGTGAATCTCCTGAGCTAGCTTTTCAACTTCCCCCAACATGCCATCTGATCATGAAATTAGAGCTAAACTAATAAGTCTCAACAAATACTAATCTAATGAATTTAACTCCTTTCTGTTTGTGGACCAGCAGAGAGGGAATTGCAATGTCCTCACATGTATTAATTATTTGAGTGCACTCAACAAACCTTTCCCCACCGCTCGGCCACGAATCTTCCATCTCCCAAGTTTTGTGCTGGGGTTGTGATCCCCCTGTGAAGGGACCATCAGTTTGGGTGAAGAGTTTGGGTCTTGCAGGCAAGCTCTGAGGGGAGGCTTTCCATCTTCTGCTGGTCTTTCAGGTGGACTCCGTGTCCTCAGGGTGAGGTGGGTGGGTGGGAAGAGAACCTGCAAGTGACTCAGGGCTGGGATTGGGAGCTGAGGGTTTCTGGGGTGTAATTGGGATTGGGATGCTGAGGGCTCAGCTGGGTGGCTGCAGGATGCTCCTTGGTGCCTCCAGGTGGGTTTGGTGAGCATCACCACGGTTATAAAAATCACCAATAAACACCTGGGGTGTCTCCAGCCAGGTCTGTGGCATTGCAAGGGGAGCTGAGGTGGAGGTATTCCTCAGAGGAGCAGCAGTGCTGAGGTTTGAGCTTTTCCCCAGCAAGGTGAGACCTTTGCCAGCAGCATCTCCCCTGGCCCTGAGCCTCTGCACAGCCACAGAGTCTGTGGAGCTCGTGGGCTGGGGTGGGTCCCTGTTCTTTGGGATGGATAAGGGGTACAAACCCCTTCCTAAGCCACTTGTGGGGAAGGTCTCCTGCAAGTCCTGCACTGCCCGAGGCTGCTGGGTTTGGAGCTGGTGCAGGTCCCCAGCCAGAGGGGGAAGATGGGCACAGCCACCATGGGGGTGCATGGGAGACCACCCCCCAGCCCCCCACTCCCTGGGGTGGGGCTGAGCACCCCCAAAGTGCTGGCTGGAGGAAGGGGACCCCACGAACATCTTGCTTTTTAAATCAGCTCTGTCTTGAGTGTGTTTGTGACAGGGCTGACTGTCCTCCTGTGTCACCTGGCTGGGTGTTGGGTCCATCAGGGGGTGGGGGGAGGAGGACGCTGAGGCCACCATGTCCTCTTGGGGACTGTCCTGGTGCTCCGTGGGCTCAGAAATCCCTCGAGCATCCCCTGTGGCCACCTCTGTGCTGCCCAGTGCTGGGGAAGTGACCTCCTGGCTCTGGGATGGCCTCAGGAAAACCGGAACCTCGGCAGCTCTGACAGAGAGGTGACACCGGTGTGACCCTGCTACGTGGTGGCTTTTCCAGCACGGTGGCTTCTTTGGTCAGTTTTGGAGTGGTGGTGCAGCATCCTCCGAGCATCCCAGAGCAGATCACCTGCCAGCCAGGCTCTGGTGACAGCCCCGGAGGCTCAGCCAGGAGCAGGCATCCCCCCTGCCCTTTGTTCAGCTCCCGGGCAGTGACTGATGGGCGGGAGGGGACAGCGGGAGGTGGGGACACAGCGGGAGGTGGGGACACCGGAGGGGCCGGGCAGCCCCGCTCCTCTGCGCCTTGCTCCCCCGAAGGCTTTGGGATTTCATCACATTCCCCTTGCCCAAGCTGAACCTCTGATTAACCCTTGCCCCCCTGCCCCCCAGCAGTGGCATCAATCTCCAGAACCCTCTGAATAATAGATATATATATATAGTTATATATATATATATTTTTTTTTTTTTGAGGGGGTTGGAGGAGGGTGTTTTTGTTTTTCCCCTCCAGACATTTGCTGCTTTCCCTTGCATTAACCCAGGCATCTTCCATCACCGCCAAGCCTCCGGGGCAGAGGCAAATGGCACCGATATCTCTGCAGCCTGCCAGAGCCTGCCCGGGGCACCGGGAGGAGGTGACAGGGGGAGCAGATGGGACCCGGCCCCCCCCATCACCCCGAGCCAGCAGGGCCTTTCCCCCACCCTCACCTCATGCTGCTTGCCCCCACCCTCCAGCACTGTGTCCTCCCTCCAGTCCATCTCCATTTTCCCCTTTTCTCCCCCAGCTGGCCTGGCTTTAGCACCCTTTTTTTGCCCCATTTCCCATTTCTTGGCTCTTAACTGTTTCCCTGGGCGGGTGGCTCCGAATGCATCCTGCAGTGTCAGGCTGGGGGGAAACAACACAGGGCAGGGAGGAGCGAGAAAGTGGGGTCTCGGGGGGGGGAACCCCAAACCAACATCCATGCCATGGATCTCAGAGCTCCAGAGAGCCTCCAGTTCCCTGTGAGACACCAGGGGATGGCTCCGTGCTGCTGCCCCCCTGGCAGAGCTCTCACACCCAGCGAAAACTGGGGGGGCCTGGGGGGGCTGTTGGGTGGGGGGCTTTGGAGGGGGTGTGGTGGTCTCGGACCTGGTAGCTGCAGGAGGTGGGACCGAACCCTGATGGCTTCTGCAGGGAGATAACCCCGAGCTCTGTGGCTGCCAGGCACTGATCCTGCCCCCCCCCCCCCAGGTGATGGGGACCTGGAGGGGTGACACGGGGTGGGGGTTGCCTGCTGGGGTGTGCTAGAGGAATGGAAGACCTCTGAAAAACCCCTCCATCTGTAGCCAGGTGTGTTAGGACAGCCACCTTTTGCTGCTGCTCTCCAGGCCAGGGGTGTCCTTCAGCATCTCCCACATGGTTTTCCCTCTCTGCAGGAGCTGGGATTGGGCTGTGGACAGAGTCTGCCCCCCATAGGCTTCCAGAATTAACTTTCCGAAGCTCAGTTTTGCCAAATATCCCCCGTTCCCAGGAGAGGGAAGGGTGGCAGGACCCGTGGCTGCTCCCCCTGCATCCCGGTGTATGGATGGCCATGCTCCATTGAGCTGTGTCCCCAGAGCTGGTGCTGCCTCTGTCACCACCCCCCCTGGCAGCCAGGGAGAAAATCTCAGGGATTTGCTGTTTCGGGTGCAGCAGGATGCAGCCCTGGGCTCTGCCACCACTGCCTGAAGGTGACAAGGGTGACAGAGGCAGGCAGGGCAGAGGGGCTCCATCACCTCTGAAAGGGGGGTGTAGGGTGGGTGCTGCCAGCTCAGGGCAGCATTGCTCTGGCTCTGGCTCTTCCCTCTCCACCAGAGCTGCTGTGCTTCCTCCTGCCTTCCAGCTCGGGTTTTCTCCCCATTCCCAGCTCCTTGTTGCATGCACCATTCGAGTGGCTCTTGTCTGTTTATTTTCTCCAATGGCATCAGGCTACAAGTGGCTGAACAGTTAAAATGAACACCATCAGGCTGGCTTTTATTTAAGATATCATTTACTTTATTTTTATTCCCTCACATTCTCTTGGGAGGTGGGGAGGGGTGGTATCTATCTGGATGCCCAAGAGACAGGGCCTGTCCCTCTGTCCCCTTCTGAGCCCACTGCCCCAACTTCAGCTGAATGTGGTGAATGTGGAGAGTCCTGGAGATGAGATGGTTCAGTGCATTTGGGGAGGGAGGGAGGGAGGGAGGGAGGGAGGGAGGGAGAAGATCTGTTGATATCTTCACCAAGAGAAGCTGGAGGATGAGTTGAGCTGGTGCTGGGAAGGGGTGGTTACACTCCTGCTCCTGGGCCTTGCAGAAAAGGGGGATTCTAACAAAATGTTGAGCCCCCAGGAAGGGCTCAAATCCCTGGTGTCCATCCTGCTGAGACTGAGGTGGCCAAATCCTGCTCCTGCCTCTTGGCCTCCTGGTCCTGCCTGTGATGGGAAGCAGGGTGAGATCCCTGGGGATCCCAGCTCCTGGCTGGGTGTGGGAGAAACACTACAGATGGATTTTAAGGAAATATATAGAATTGCCAAGGCAAAGCTTTATCACTTAACTCCCCTACGTCTCCCTCCTGTTCCTCCCTTCTCCCCACCCCTGCCCAAAACACAAACCAGGATCAGCTTCCCAGCCACCAGACTTCAGCAGACTGGGAACTGAGCTCTACCTGGAGAGGGAGGATGTTTGGGAGGGGGTGGGAGATGGGTGCCAGATGGGTGCCAGTTGTTGGAGAGAGCTCCAGCCCAGACCCTGGGCACAAACACCCAGGTGGCAGCTTCTGTGAGAGGGGTCTGTGAGCTGGTGTGAGCCCCTCACCATGGCCTTGGGGTGGGTTTGGGAGTCACTGGGGGGTGATGCTCCAGCCCTGCTCCATTGCTGGAGTAAACGGGGGTTGGGGCTGGGGGGGTTCTGGCCCCATCTGGCTGGTGACAGGGGGGTCCCTAAAGATGTCCCCAAACCTCCCCAGGTCCCTTCCATCACCATCTGTGTCTCAAAACCCACATCCCAACCCCCGCAGCACCCCTTGAGCCTGGGGCTGCCCTGCTGCAGGGGGGCTACCAGGGGGGCTACGAGGAGGGCTGCCAGGGGGGATGCCAGGTTTTCTACCAGGAGGGCTGCCAGAGTGGCTATTGGGGGGCTACCAGGAGGGCTGCCGGGGTGTCTACCAGGTGGGCTACCAGGGGGACTAGCAGGGGGGCTGTCTGGGTGGCTGCCAGGTGGGTTGCCAGGGTGGCTACCAGGAGGGCTGCCAAGGGGCTACCAGGGGGGATGTCAGGGTGGCTACCAGGGGGCTGTTAGAGGGGCTGCCAGGGGGGCTACCATGAGGGCTGCCAGGGAGCCTGTTGGGGGGCTACCAGCGTGGCTACCAGGGGGCCTGTCGGGGGGCTACCAGCAGGGGTGCCAGGGTCCGGGGATTCTCGGCTCAGCTCCCCCTGGTGCTGCTGAGCATCCTGCGCTCCCGCCGCTCCCTTCCTTTCCTTCCCTTCCTCCCTTCCCTTCCCTTCACTTCCTTTCCTTCCTCCCTTCCTCCCTTCCCTTCCCTTCCCTTCCCTTCCCTTCCCTTCCCTTCCCTTCCCTTCCCTTCCCTTCCCTTCCCTTCCCTTCCCTTCCCTTCCCTTCCCTTCCCTTCCCTTCCCTTCCCTTCCCTTCCCTTCCCTTTTCCCTTCCCTTCCCTTCCCTTTTCCCTTCCCTTCCTTCCCTCGCAGCTGCTTTCTCCTTCTGTTCCTGCTCCCCTCTCGCTCCCTCCACTCTGCCTCAGAGACACACATAACTCTCCCGTGAAATATATACAGTGTAAATATATAAAAAGCCGGCGTTTGCCTGCTGCTTATGTATTCATGAAATAGTAAATAAATTTTATGGGATAATGTGAAGGCTGCCAGGGAGCAGGAGGATGAAAACTAACCCCTAATGAGCCTCGGTGTCGGTTTGGCACACCCGGGATCGATCTGCAGCTTCCATTTAGCGCCCGAGCGCGGGGGTGGAGCAGGCGCTGGGATGGGCACGGCTGGGCCTGAGGCCTCGGGGATGGGCGCAGGGTCAGGGGCTGAGCCGAGAGGGACGGGGGGCGGGGGGGGCCCCGAGGGATCAGAGAATTGGGGGGTGTGGGGGGTGGTTCCTGGGGAGGGGGATGCTGGGGGCTGCATGGGAAGGATGGAGGGAGGGGATGGGGAGGGGGCAAGGGGGTGTGGGGGGGAATTAGGATTGCACGGGAGGGATGCAGGCAGGGATGCAGGGAAGGATGCAGAATTACAGGGAGGGATGAAGTATTGCAGGGGAGATACGGGGGGGAGTGCAGGTTGATATTCAGGGAGGGATGCAGGGGGGAGATGAAGGGTGGGATGCAGGGAGGGATGCAGTGTTGGAGGGAGGGATGCAGGGCTGGAGGGAGGGATGCAAGGGGGAGATGAAGGGAGGGATGCAGGATTGGAGGGAGGGATGCAGACTCACAGAGGCTGCTGAGTTGCAGTGAGGATGCTGCCCTGGGCAGGCAGGTGAGGAGGGCTGGGGGTGGGGGTGGGGGTCAGCCAGGCCTCATTTTTCCCAGCCAGGCTCCATCCCAGCTCTTGGTGTTGTGCTGTGCAGGCAGCCAGGCTCTGGAGGGTCTGGCATCCATCCTGCTTTTGAGATCCCTCTTGGCAAAAGGCAGCTCCAGGGGCTGGCCAGAGGAAGGGCTGCACAGAGCTGGGTTTGCTCCTCACAGAGTCTCAAGGAGGCAGAAGCTTTGGGATTCTTTGGGGTATAAAAGGGCCTTTAATTCAGTATCTGAGGAGCAGGGTGTGTAACAGGGGAAAAGCAAAAGAAATGAGCTCCTGCTTCCAAACACCTGGAGATGTGGTGATCACCCCACAGCCCTGCACACCTGCAGAGCTTAGAAAGAATCATGTGGGGAATCCACCTGCAGCCAGGGAGGAACTTCAGGGGTTTTGTAGCTAAAAACCAGCCTGGGTTGGAAAGAAACCTGAGCTGCTGGTTTGGCTGAGGTGCTCTGCAGTTGCAGATCAGCAGTCCCGGGCTTCCCTCCTGGCTCCAGCAAAATGTAAGGCAATTTATTTAGAAAACACCAAAACCTGCTGGTTTGGGAGTAGCAGGGCAGCTAAGAAATATATACCCAGGGAAACAGGTCGAGGCTTTAGCCTCTTTGATTTATCCCATTTTGAGGCTACTTTGGGTGCAGCACGTGGGAGCCAGGTAGGTGTTGTGGGATGCTGGATGCTGGAACTGGTGGAAATTTGGCTCCGGCTGGGTTTTCCATCAACTAACCCTCGATCTGAGGGAAAAGAAGCAGTTACCAGCGCAGATTTCACCACTTCATTAAAGTGCTGGGTGATGCTGCAGCATTTCCTCCACACCTCTCCCTCCCCTCCTCTCCCCCCCCCATCATCTTGGCCAGGCTGGACTTACCCACGTGGGCTGTGCTAAAGTCACAATATTTGGAGTATTTAATGGGAGGGTTCATTCCCGACAGCCACCCTCACCTGCGGGAGAGCTGCAGCCTGGATCTCTGATGCTTTTCACAGGAAGGTGCCTCCTGCAAACCACTGGCTCCACACAGCCCCCACCCATGGGTGCTCCCCTTGCTGGCACAGCTCCCCAGCCCTTCCCCTCCCCACCGCTTCTACTCTCCCTCCCCCCTCTTTTTTTCTTTTTTTTTTTTTTTTTTTTTTTTTTTTTTTTTTTTATGGAGGGAATGAGATGGAGAAGTAAAAATTATTAACCCTGAGGTCAGCACTGGCTGCCTCATTCCTCTCTAGCTTCAAGCACTTTCTCCCTCATCTGTTTCACAGACAGCGATGCTCAGCTCAACACATTTGCATATACTTATTGCATTTTTTTATTTTTTTTTTCAGTCTTTATCTATTTATTTATTTTTAAAGAGACAGAGCTGCTTTTACCTCTCCCCCCCTCCTCAGCTTTCCCCAGCCACTCTTGGGGACTGCATTCCCATGGATGGCTGATGGAGGCCGGAGCTGTGTGGTGCTGGGAGAGCCCTGGCTCTCCTCCTCTCTCCCTCGATTTCACCTCCACTTTCTTCACCTTTTCCCTATAAAATGGCTGAGTTTGCCCCTCGGGCTGTTGGGGGTGGGGTAGGAGCATGGTGCAGGATGGCCAACAAGGATGTGTCTGTCTTGCACCTCCTGGTGATGGGGTGGGGAAGGGCAGCGGGAAGCTCCTGGTGGTCCCACATTTATCTGAATCAGGATGGGGATGGAAGCCCCTCACCATTCCCAAGGCCATTCCCAACTTTTCCACGGCTGAGCACGGCTGGGAGGGAAGGGAGTGAAGGGGCTACTCTAAAGCCATCAGCCCATGGCTTGTGGCATTTCAGCACCCTCGGGCTCAGCACCCACCTCCTCTTCAAGCATGGGGAAGCCTCTCTCCACCCACCCACTCCGAGAAACACCTTAGGGGGAGGCGGGGGGGGAGGGCAGAAAAAATAAAATAAATATATAATTAAGCACATTATATCTTAAGCTCAGCATCTCAAAAAAATCACTGGTAGAAATTCATAATGGTCCAGCAGCTATTAGAGGGGCAAGAAGGAGGAAAGGGAAGGAAATGAATGCCGGGTGAGAAGAGAAAATTCATAGCCCCGCTGATACGCCATGATAAATAATTATGAGTTATTAATTTTAAATTACATCTTTAATGCGTTGCATGATTTTAATTCCCACCACAGTATTAATATAGGGACTGGGGGGTTGATTAATTTAAAGCAGAACAGAAAGGTGTCAATTCCCAGGGACCTCATGGGGAGGGGGTTTGCCCCGGGGTGGCTGCTCTGGGGTGGGGGGATGAAGGAGAGAAGCCATGGGTGGAGGGCAATGAGTGGGGTGGGTGCTGGGGGGGGGGTTTCAAAGCCCACAGTCACTTTATTTATAAGAAGGAGACATAAAGCTCCTGGAAGGTGTCCAGAGGAGAGGCACTCAAATGCTCAGAGGGCTGAGCACCTCCCTGGGAAGCCAGGCTGAGGGATTGGGGTTGTTCAGCCTGGAGAAGAGGAGGCTCCCAGGGGAGCTCAGAGCAACCTTCCAATATCTGAAGGGGCTACAAGAAAGCTGGGGGAGGGCTTTGGACACGGGGGGGTTGGGAGAGGACAAGGGAAATGGGTTAAAACTTAAGAGGGGAGATTGAGGTTGGACATAAGGAAGAAATTCTTCAATTTGAGGGTGGTGAGACCCTCTCCCAGGTTGCCCCCAGAAGCTGTGGCTGCCCCATCCCTGGCAGTGTTGAAGGTTGGATGGGGCTTGGAGCAGCCTGGGCTGGGGGAGGGGTCCCTGCCCATGGCAGGGGGGTTGGAACTGGATGAGCTTTAGGGTCCCTTCCAACCCGACCCAGTCTGTGAGTCTGTGATTTTGGGGAGGGGGTTGGTGGGAAGGTGTGAGATGCTGCACTGAGCATCACCGATCCAGCATCCATCCTGCATCCCCCGGGTGGGGTCAAGGCCAGCAGCCCCTTAACGCCTTCACCCCAAACCTTCATTAACAAAACTCAACCCAGGATCCGCGGCACCCGAAGCCTCTGGGGGCATCCACCCCAACCCCCCCCCAACCTCCAGGCCTCGGGAGCTGCTCTAAGTTTGCTTTCCGAGTAAACTTCCCTTCAGTGTGACAATCCCTTTAGCTTCCCAGCGAGGATTTGCCGGGCTCCTCTTATCTCTTTGCAAGTCGGAGTTCTCCAAATGGCCATGAGAGAGCAGGCGGAGAGGTCAGAGCCGCGGGGGCTGCAGCAGCCCCCCCTCCCCAGCGGCATTAAAGAGGGGATTAAGCCTAAGAGGGTTAGGGAGGGAGGAGTGAAACAGCCCTGGCCGGCACACGGCGCTGAGATAAGGCTCCCGGGGTGCCAACTCCCGGCTCTGCAAACCCAGGGACCCGGGGAGGGGTGGGGAGGGGGAGGGGGTGGGGGGGGCTGCGGCAGAAATTGGAGGGATAATACCGGAGGCTGGGGGAGTGGTGAAATGAGAGCCTCAGCAGCCTCCTCCCCCCCCCCGGTTTATGGGTTGGTTTTTTGTCTTTTTTTTTCTTTTTTCTTTTTTTTTTCTTTTTTGTTTGTTTGTTTTTTTCTTGTCTTTTTTTTTTTGTCCTTTTTCTTGTCTTTTTTTGTCCTTTTTTTGCTCTTTTTTTCTTACTTTCTTTTTGTCTTTTTTTTTACCTTTTTTTTTTTTTTTTTTTTTTTTTTTATCCGGGGAGCGAGGGCAGAAGCAGCTGGGTTTTGCACTTGGGAAGGCCCAGGGATGGAGGGTCCCTGGGTGCTGGGAGGGGGCACCTGGAGCTCTCATCCTCCCACAAGGAAAGGCTGGGGATGGAGGCAAGGCCAGGTCAGATGTTTTCCTGAAGGATCCCAGAAGTGTCCCCATCTCCTGCTGCATCTCGGTGTCCCACACATCAGCCGGGTGTTGGTGCTGCCCCCCCTCTCCCCACATCCCCCCACCCAGGGCAGGCACCAGGTTTTCAAAGCCTTCCCAGAGCCTCCTGCATCTTCCCAGGAGTTGGAGCCCCGTGGGGCTCTTTGTTCCCTGTGTCACCTGCTGCCAGCCAGGAGACACAACCCCCAAATCTTCCTGCAAAATTTGGGGGGGGGGAAGGGGTCGTTGGGTCGTTCCCACCTCTCCAGCCCGTCCAGGTCCATCCTCCTCTGCTTGTTTTAATTCTTTCTCCTCCCCAAGGGTGCAGCAGATTCTGGGTGCTGCTGAGGCCTGGCCGACTCGTGACAGGTCCTCAGCCCCCAGCCCCAGAAGCCAGCGAGTGGAGGGGGCAGTGGGACAGCAGCATCCCCCTGCTTGCTCCCCCCATCCCAACAACCTCCTTCCAGACAAGAAATCCAGAGTGGAGCATCCACTGCGGTGGCTGCCACCTGTCCTTGGGGATGGCCCCAAATGTCCCTGGGGACGGCCCCACAAGTCCTGGGGACGGCCCCACAAGTCCTGGGGACAGCCCCACAAGTCCCTGGGGACAGCTCCTACTCTGTTGGCACCAGGGGGAGCATTTAGGTGCTGCCACTAAATTCAGGGATTTTTCTCAGCGTCCAAATTCCTGCTCTTTTTTGTTTGTTTTGGTTTTTTTGTTTCCCTAGTCAACAGGAAACGTTGGCAGGGATTTTCCAGGCTTTGGGGGATTCTGTTGAGAAATAATCATTTTGTAAAGGGTCCCTTTACCCCCCAGGTTGTGATAGGGGTGGAATTTAAATCCTGTGACCTCTCAGCCCAGCCCAACCCAGTGCCAGGGGCTCCGGGCTGGAATGGGGCTGGGCTGGATTAAGGGACATGGCCAAGGCCATGTGGGCAGGCAGTGGCAGAGCAGGGACCAGGTCTCCTCTTTCTGGGCTCTTCAGTCCCTCAGCACATCCCACCCTTGCCTTGGGGTCACTTCTCCCTTCCTGCTGTTTCAGAGAGCTTTGTGAGTCTGCAATTAACCTCCCTCTGTCACCCCGTGCCCAGTCCCTATGGAAAAGGTGACAAATACCCCAGGGGACACCCCGGGGACAGGTTTCTCCTTGGTGCTCACCCCCGCAGGCTCTGAACAGTCAAATCCTGTTTATCTCACAGCATGGGTGTAAGGCACCGCTTCCAACGGGGAAACTGAGGCACGGAGCCAACCCTACAGAGCTGCTGATGGGGATGCTGAGGACAGAGCCTCCCCCAGAATCTGATGGTCCTGATGGGTCCCTTCCACCTTGGGATCTATGATGGCAGCAGGGATGGAGGCATGGATGGGGATAGGGATGGAGAAAATGGGGATGGGATGAGCATGGGGATAGGGGTGAAGATGATGGGGATAGTGGGGATGATGGGGATAGTGGGGATGATGGGGATAGGGGTGAAGATGATGGGGATAGTGGGGATGATGGGGAAGGGGCTTTTCCCCTCCCAGCCTCTGGAACCAGCCCACTGAGGGGATGCATCTCACCAGGGGTGATGGGCTCACTCGAGCTCACTCCCCACACCCTACATCATGCTCTGCCACCCTGGGATGGGAACAGAGCAGGTTCTGAGCCTCTCCCAGGACCAGTGTTTACTCTTTCCTTTCCTTTTTTTTTTTTTTTTTTTTTGGCTGGGTCCCGAGGCTGGTGGCAGCAGAGCCAAGCACCCTCGTCCCAGCTGCATGCTCCCAGGCTGTTCAATTAAACACTTCAGGGAATTAACTCTGTGCCATGAGCTGCAGCAAACCTACTCACAGCCAGAGAAGTCTGGATCTTCTCCCTAAAAAAAAAACAAAAAACAAAAAACCCAAAACCACAAACAAACAAACAAAAAACCTCACCAAAAACCTGGGAAAACCATGCTAGTAAAGAAGGATAAGAGCATCCCTACACAGGGGCTGTGATTCCTGCTCTTGCCTTTCATCCTGGGTTTTCCAGGTTTGTGAGCTCCATGGGCAGGATGCTGCTGCTCCCTCAGGGGGGTTTTGTGGCTGGGATGAGGCTGCTGGACCCATGGGCTGGTGGGTTCTGGGAGCCCAGGAGGGGCCTTCCCTTCCCTTCCCTTCCCTTCCCTTCCCTTCCCTTCCCTTCCCTTCCCTTCCCTTCCCTTCCCTTCCCTTCCCTTCCCTTCCCTTCCCTTCCCTTCCCTTCCCTTCCCTTCCCTTCCCTTCCCTTCCCTTCCCTTCCCTTCTTTCCCTACTTTTCCTTCCCCACCATCCTTGCCCAGCACTATCCATCTTCTTGTCTCTGTGTGAAAACCAGGAGCAGCTCACAGGGATTTTCCATCTCCTCCATCAAGAGGAGCCTTGTGCCCCCTGGGCTGGGGGGGTGGTGATGGAAATCCCCGATTCACCCCAACCCAAGGCCCCTAAGTCTGTGGGGCACAGAGCACAGGGAGGGGTGCCATCCCATCCTGCCTCCCCCCAGGGAAGGGAAGGGACCTTTTTTTTTTTTCAGCAAGGGAGCTCAGTGGCTCTTTTCTCCTGACATTGTTTTCCTGTTCTGCAAAGAGAGTGAGGAGGAAGAGGAGGGGGAGGAGGAACATGTTCATATTCATGGTGATCTCCAGTGGGGTTTTCCAGGGCAGGGCTGAGGGCTGCTTGGGATGCCATGGGATGGGATAGGATGGGATGGGATGGGATGGGATGGGATGGGATGGAGGACCCATGCCTTGATTCCCTTTTTTGTCACCCAGGGGGTCCTTCTGTTCCCTTTCCCAGGGGTCCTCATTCTCTCCAAGGATTTTGGGTGATGGGACAGGAAGAGCTCCCTGTTCCTTGGCTGGGCACCAAGCCCCCAGGTCCCTCTCCCTGCACCACTGTCAGAAGGAAGATGTAAAGCAATCACAGCCCTGTGCTGCAAATATTAATTATCCACTAACTGCTCTCCAGGCAGCCATTAGATCCCAGCTCTCTGCCAGCTGTTCCCAGACACCCGCCCGAGGGATGAGGAGGGGGAGCAGCCGGGGGGAGGCGGGGGGCTGGCAGGGAAGGGGTCCCCCAGCCACCCCCTTCCCAAAGGCTGGGTGAGACAGGGAGGGGAGGGAGGTGTTGGTACCAACACTTTCCTTCCCTTGACCAATATTCCCAGGTGTCCCCCCTGTCCCTCCAGCCCTGTGCAGGGTTTGGGGGCCCGGGGCTTGGCACCAGCAGAGTCACAGCACTTTGCTGCTGCATCCTGCAACCCCCCCCCTCCCCCTCGCCCCCCCAGGGAATCATTTGGGTTGGCACAAAGACCCCCAACAGCATCAACCCAACCCCACCGTGCCCAGGGAACCATGGCCCCCAGTGCCACATCTGCGTGTTTGCTGAACATCTCCAGGGACGGGGACTCCACCAACCCCCCCGGGCAGCCTGTTCCAGTAAAGAAACTGTTCTGTTTCTGTCAAGAAATTATTCCTAATATCCAAGCTAAAATATGTCATCCTCTAGCTCCTTTTCTGTAGAAGCCAAGCGGTCATGCTTTGGTCCCACTCCCACCCTCACCCTGAAGCTGCACAAACCCTTTTCCCACCCCGCATCCCCCTTCCTCAGTTTCCCCATGTGGGAAGCAGCTGGAAAGCATCCCCAGCCCTCCCAGTGCTCAGCAAGACACTCACACCCAGATGTTCCCAAAAAATGAATCCCTCAGCCCTCCATGCCCCCCATCCAAGCATCCCCACCCAGGAGGAGCTGATTAAGGAAATAAATGAGGGAGGTAAGGCCAGGCACAGATAAATTTCCCCAGGAGAACATTCTGACATTCCATCTTTGAGCTGGCCATCATTTCATGGCCACCTCTGGCCTTCCCTCCCTGCAGCCCCTTAGTGCTGGGGGTTTGAATGCTCAGGGATTAATTGCAAATGCTTGCAAGCTCTCCCTCTAAGCTCTCAGCAGAAATTAGCTGCCTCTCCTGCCCACTCTTTAGCCACTCACCCTGGGAAGCTCCTGCCTGGTCCAGGGAGAATGTCCTGGTGGCTCCCAGGGGTTTTCCTGGGCTTCAAGGAAAAATCCTTTCTGATGGGAGCTGCCTGGAGCATTCTAAATTTTAAATCTTTAAATCTTGCCCCCTGCTGCTCCAGGTTCTGGAGAATATCTGGAGAAGCTGTTGTAGGGAACAGAGGTCTTCTCTGGGAGGCTGAGCTACAGGGATGGCTTCCACCTTCCTTTTTCCACTATTTATCTTTGGGCTCAGGGCCACCTCCTTCCCTTATCTACAGCTGAGAGAGAAACCATCAGCAGAAACTATCAGGCATTCCCAGCATCACCACTTTCCCCACCACCACCACCACCACCCCCCCAAGAAAAAAAGAGCAGGAAAATGGGAAGGGTTTGTGATGTGATGTGAGGTGGGAGTGGGACCCCTTGCTGGGAGGAGAGATGGGACCCAACCAGCACAATTTGGCCTCCCAGGAAAAGGAGCCAAAGGATGAGGGTTTGCAGGTGGCTGCAGCAAGGTGTTGTGATCCTGGGAATGTGCCACTGGCCAACGAACCAGGAGGTGAAGAGAAAAGGGGAAAAAAATAACTCAGGTAATAGTGTAGGTGGTGAAAAATACCCTGCATGCTCGTCTCTTCGGGAGGAGGATCCAGAAAGAGCTCAAAAATCAGGCCAGCTTTGTCCAAGGGTTGGATAGAGAAGGGAAATAAAAACATTTCCCCCCCGTTTCCCCCGCAAAAAGTAAAAAGATTTGGGTTTGGCCACTTTCCAAAGGGAAATATTTGCCTGTTTTCTTGCAAACCAAGAGGTTCCCTTCCTTCCAACAACCCCAGCTGTCCCCAAAGCCCTGGAGATGCCACCAGGTCCTGCAGAAGCCCCAGGAGGAGCAGAAGCAGATGCTAAGGGACAAGACCAAGGCTGGGAAGGGGCAGAGCACAATGAGGAGGGGATGGTGGGGATGGGGTGGGGGGGAGAGGTGCTCCAGGGGTCCCAGGGATGTCAAGCCTGGTGCTTGGGGTGGGGGAGAAGACATCAAGGACTTGGCAGCCCAGGCTGGGCTGCCCTTTCTGCAGAGCTTGTTTAATTGCACTGGCTACCCATGCAGGGGGAGAGAGCTGCTCGGGGGCCTTATCTCTGCTTTCACCATTTTTCTTTCTGGGAAATGAAGTTTTAAAAAAAAAAAAAATCCCTTCACAGCAGCTCCAGCAGGGGAAAAAAAAAATTAAAAAAAAAAAAAAATTAGTCCCATATCACTATTTAACATGCACTGCTAAAAACTAGATAAACACAGGCCGTCACTTGGAGATTAGCTCCTCACATGACTAAATGATTTATTTAGAAGATTCCTGCTTTTCTCTCCCGCTTCTCTTCCTCTCCCTTTTCCTTGGCTAAGAACATATTAATCAGAAATTAGAGGCAGGCTGAGGGATGGAGAAGAGGCTGACAAAGAGCAAGGGGAGAGGGGAAAGGAAGCCAGGGATGGGAGCAGGGATGGACTAGGAAAAAAAGGGATAAAGAGGTAAATGGGGGGGGGGAGAGGGAAGGAGGCTAAGGATGAAATGGGGATGGGGTGGGGGTGCACTGGGGGCCAAGCAGGGGAGAGGGGGCTACAGCAGAGGTGAAAGGGTGGAGGGCAGGAATAAAAGCCAGGGGAAAAAAATGTAAAGGGGGGGGGGGGGGGGAGAGAAAGAGCCCTGATTGTGTTGGGCAGGAACCTGGGGGCTTATCCCACCCCCCGGGGGACTCCTGGCCCTGAATGATTAAGGAACTTATCAGGAGGGAAGCTCCAAGTGCAGGGAGCAGCCCCCAGCTCCTCTAAGCCCCCTCCCCACCAGGACCCAGGGGGATTTGTGTGTGTCCCCCCCCCTCCTGCAGCTTCCCCACTCCAGGTGTGGGTGATAAGAGCATCCCAGGGCTGGAGCCTTTCTGCTGCCCTGCTCAGGCGTGAAGGGGGGGACAGGGGCTGGGGGGGGCCTGGGGGGCTTCTCGCTGGGGATTTGCAATAGGGGGATAAAGGGAGAAACAACCCTGGCAGGATTAAAGGGGAGGGGTCTCTGCTGGGCTAGGTGCTGTGCAGTGTCCCTTTTCTTTTTCCCATATAGATAACCAGGCCCCGAGGCTGGGGCCGACAGCGATAAGGAGATTAGGGGGGATTGGCTCATTTGTAGGGAGCTCCTCCAGCAGGGCTGTGAGCCTCTCCAGAGACCCACCAGAAGGTTATCTAAATAGGCTAGACTTGAACTAACCCCCTAGCCCGGCCCCGGGGGAGCCTCCTGGGACAAAGCTGGGATGAGGAAGGAGGGAAGGAGATGAGGGAAGGAGATGCTGCCAGGAGCCAGGGCCTTGGAGATGATGGGCAAAGCAGGAACTGGGGACTTGGAGATGATGAGCCATGAGCTGGGGACTTCCCCATCGCTCAGACCATGGCCAGTGCTGGCATCCCCAGCAGCAGGAGCCTGGTTAGTGTGGGAATGAGCAGCTTTCATCCTCGGGATGCTCCAGAGATGATGTTTGAGGCACAGAGCGAGCTGCATCACCAGGCTGGGGTGCTGGGAAAGCTGCTGGGATGGGGAAATTCCACATCCCTCGGCCTCGGGATGGGACAAGGAGGTGACCTGGCCATGCACACACCCCTCAGGGCATCGGTCCCTCTCGGGGTCCCACCTGCACCCAGCTCTGGGCACCCCCAAGTCCTTGGTGCAGGTGACGTGGGGAGCCCTGAGGTTCCCTCCCCAAGCACAGAGAGCAGAAGGGACCCCACGGGGGATCAGTAATTTTCCCATCATGTTGAGCACCACTGAGATGGGAAACAAAAATCAATTAAACACCTATAAAAATAGGACTTGAGTGTTGGTTTTTTTTTAAATAATATGTCAACAAAACCTTAAACAATCTGAATACAAAAGGAAAAAAAAAAGCCTTGCATTTCCTAAACATGACTTTTCCCTTTTAAATAGATTCCTGGAAGATGGGAGGTGCTGTCTGTAGTGAGGGACCTGACCAGACCGTCCCTCAAACTTCCCCTCTGTGTGGATTTATCCCCTAGAATTGGGAGGAAGAACCACATTTTGCTGCCTTCAGCCCTCTAATTGCTCTCCTGACTTGGCCAAACACACTTGAGAAAACCAGAAGGAAGCAAAAGCCACCTCTGGTATCAGCAAAATCCACTCCAGTAATCTGGGGTTAAAGTATTTAGTAGCTGAATTTCAGTGGTTTGATAATGTAACTTTCTTTAAAACTTCCACAGTAAATAGGTACTTCTATCTCTATATATATGTATATAAAATTGTGTGTGTGTTTGTGTATAGTTAATTTAAATGTCAATAGATTATAACCCATTTAGGCTTTCACATAGGTTTGCCATAAAACTTTAATTTTGATTCAATTAATTTTTGAAGGAAAAAAAGTAATTCTTTTAAATTAACAAATCCAGCTTCAACAAAAAGAAAAAAAAACAAAACCCAAAAAAACTCTATTTTAATTAAAATATCTACCTTTTATTTACTTTTTTTTTTTTTTTTTTTTTTTTTTTTTTTTTTTTTTTTTTAATTGATTTAGATACATCCTTTGTTGGGAATGATAACCCACAGCCCCTGAGCATCCCTTCTCCATGCCCACAGGGTGTCCGGTGCTGCTGGCCACTGGTTCCCAGTCCAGGGACACTGGGAAGCAAAGGCAGGACTGGTGTTCCCCACACCTGGAGGGAGGGGGACACCCCAAATACAACCAGAGCGATGCAGCCAGACACACCCCCACTTGCTGGCCGCTGGCTCTGTGCTCAGCTGATACCAGAAGCCTGAAAATTATTTTTTTTCCCATGTCCAGCAGCCTTTCCATGTCTCCCGTGGTGTTTTTCCTTCCCTCCCTCTCAGCACAGCTCTGATCCCAGGGATGCTCCATCCTTCCCCCTCCCTCCCCGGCCCCCACCTCCCTTCCCTCCTTTCCCCCTTTTTCGATGTTGGCTTTTGTTATTTTTTTTTTCCCCCCTTTTCCTCACACTCCTTTCTTCTTCCTCTTCATTTTATCTCGATTTGCCACAAATCTGTCCCCCCCCCCCCCCCAGGCAGCTGCCATCTTTGTTCTGTACCATTATCAGCTGCAGCACAGGGCCGGGCGGCCCCAGACAATCGCTGACTAATAGATTGGGGGGGGGTTTTGTGGGGCAGGGGGTGGCCAGGGAAGAGCTGTCACCCTGTTCTGTCACCCCCCAACCATCCTGACACCGCCGCAGGGAAGGGGGAATGGGGAAGGAAGGGGGAAAAAATAGGGAGGAGGAGAAAAAAGGAGGGGGGGGGAAGAATTAGACGGTCAGAAGGGGGGGGAAAGGAAGGAAGGAAAAAAAAGGAGATGAAAAAAGGAGAGACGGAAAGAAGGGAAAAGAAGAAGAGGGGAAAAGAGGAGGAGAAATGAAGGAAAAAGAAGAAAAGGAAGAGGGAAAGAAGAAATATCTAAGAAAAAAAGGATAAAGAAAAAATAAAACAGAAGGAGAAAGAAGGGGGAAAAAAGGAAAAAGAGTGAAGAAGGGGAAAAAAAAAAGGAAGAAAAAAAAAGAAAAAGAACAAGAAAATAAAAGAAGGAAAAAAGAAGGAAGGGGAAGAAGAAATAAAGAAGAAGAAAAAGAAAACAAACAGGCAAAGATAAAAAGAAGAAGGCAAATAAATGAAAGAAGGAAAATCCGCCCCAGCCAGCAGCCTGGGAGGTTCTCGGGCTCCAGTTTGGGGTGAAACTTGGTGTCTGAGCCACCGACTGGGAATCCAGGGAGGGAAGGAGGGATCCGGGCGGCGGGGGGGAGGCTCTGCCCGAGGCGGGGGGGCTCCTCCTGACATCACCACCCCCAGCACAAACAATTACCCCACATCTGCCCCTCCATCCCCCGGGCCCGGCACTGCCCTGCACAGTCCCAGTGCCCCCCCCTCGGCCCCGGGGTGAAGAGAGAGAAGGGAAGAGGAGGAATTTTAGGTGGAATTCTCTGGAGTTTGGCTCTTTGGATTTCCCAGCAAGGGCAGGATGCAGGATGCAGGGATGCAGGGTGCAGGATGCAGGGATGCAGGATGCAGGGATGCAGGATGCAGGGATGAAGGATGCAGGGATGAAGGATGCAGGATGCAGGATGCAGGATGCAGGGATGCAGGGATGCAGGATGCAGGATGCAGGGATGCAGGGATGAAGGATGCAGGATGCAGGATGCAGGATGCAGGGATGCAGGGATGCAGGATGCAGGATGCAGGATGCAGGGATGCAGGGATGCAGGATGCAGGATGCAGGATGCAGGATGCAGGGATGCAGGATGCAGGATGCAGGATGCAGGATGCAGGATGCAGGATGCAGGGATGCAGGATGCAGGATGCAGGATGCAGGGATGCAGGATGCAGGATGCAGGATGCAGGATGCAGGGATGTTCTGCCTGAGCGGGGATATTCTGGGGGGGACACACGACATCTCTGTCCCCTCTCTTCCCCAGAAGGATGCTGACCAAGAGGAGGGAGCACGGGGGGGAGGAGGGGGGGGCAGAGGGGACACAGAGGGGACAGAACGGGGACAGAGCACCCAGGAGGACCCAGGGCTGCTGTGTGAGGGGACATCAGGGGGGTCCTGCGGGAGGCGGCTGGGTCCAGGCAGGAGCAGCGAACGGCAGAGGGGGCTGCAGGTCAGGAGGAGAGGTGACATGGCAGGGGACAGCAATGGGGACAAGCTTAGGGCTGTGATGGGGAGGGGGGACCAGGGGCCGGGGTCTGCCAGGCGATGAGATGGAGCCGAGGGGCGAGAGGGCAACCCGGGAGGCGGGGGCTGTGGTGCCGGGAAAAGCTGAGACCCGTCCCCACCCGGGGCCCAGGTGGCTTCACAGGGTGGAGCTCAGCCCAAAAAAAGCCTCCAGAGACCCCAGGAATTGGGGAGTGTGTGTGTGTGTGTTTGATCAGAGCCAGCTTGGGGTCAGCCCAGCTCCAGCCTCGGCTGCTCCATGCGTGGGCACAGGAGGGGACAGGAGCTGAGCCCTTGATTTCCCCAGCGGGTTCCGCTCCCCCTTGCTGGAAAGTTGTGAACAAAATGCTCGGCCATGCATTGAACGGGCTTACATCGCTCTCCATATGGAAATGAAGATAATCCAAGCCTCAGCTTTGTGTTCTCCGGGAGAGGGCCGGGGAGGGGACGGGGGTGGGGGGGGGGGAGCGGGGGCCGGGGGGATGGGGAGGGCTGGGAGAGGGGACATCCCCTGCCCCGACACCTTGGTGAGACCTGGAGCCAGCACAGCCCCATCCCTCCTCACCCTGAAGGCTTTTGGGGGACAAATCAGCAGCGAGCTGAGGCAGCTCCCGATTTAAAGCTAAAAACCCGACTTTAAGGGTGCCCCCTTAACTCAGAGCCCCGTGCCCTGACACCCACCTTGAAATATCTGGGTGCATAATTCAGCTGCCGGGTGGGTCTCTCCCTCTCGCAGAAGCTCAACACCCCCCTCCCCCCGAGACTGCATGTTCCAAATAATAATGGAAATGGGATTATTCTTCCCAAACAAAGTATTACTAATTTGTCAGATTTTCGTTTGGCACTCGCAGTAAAACCCTTGAAGTGCTGTTAATGTCTAATGTAAGAGAAAAAAAAAACCAAAAAAAACCCAAAAAAAAACAAAACAAAAAAAAAAACAAAACAAAAACAAAAAAAAAAAAAAAAAAAACAAAAAAAACCCCACAAAAAAAGCAAACCAAACCAAAAACTAAAAAAACCAAACCAACAAACCCAAACAAGCAAATCGCTACATGATTCCAAATTATCTCCAAAATTAAATCTTTCCTCTCTGGGCACGTTTCAAAGCCGAAGCCTGTGGGTTTGCTGGTGGTCGTCGGTGGGTTTGCTTTTTGGGGAGGACAGCATCCTGCAGCAGTGGTGGTGGCTGTGAGGACATCGGAGCAGATGGTTCTTAGGTCAGTTCCTCTCTTTTGGGTCTCTTTCTGCTGCACAAAACGTGCAGGTGCTCGGTACCGACACCTAGGATGCCCCCTGGGTCGGGCTGGAGGAGGGGGGGTCCGGGGGGCCAGGATGCAGCCCCACAGCTGGGTTATGTTTCCTCTGGTGACTTTGGGAGCTCTCGCTGTGACCAGCAATCCTGAACATCCCCAGGCAGCAGGAGCAGGGGATGGGGATGTCCTGGTGGGGAACCCCTTGCTGCAGGATATGGGGGGGGGAAGGTGGGACAGGGTGGGCCTGGGCAGGTTCCCTGCTCCAGCAGGGGTGAAGAGATAAGATATCAGCCACGAGAAAGCCCTCCCCCGGGCCGCTGGAATGCTGCCCCTCCCGCTTCACCCCAAAATGTCCTTTAGGTTCGGCAGCTTTTCCCCGGCCGTCCCCAGAGCCCTCACAGGTCCCGGTGGGAGCACATCCCCCCCAGCTGCCTTCCCCCCCTTCCTCCATGGATAACAGGAACATCTCGGCTCAGCTCGATGTCTTGGCTCCCCCTGTAGCCAGTGGGGAGAGAGGCACCCCCGGCCCCCCCGAGCAGAGCCTGCGCGGCTCCCGGGGCTTCCCCAGCCCTTGCCACTCCAGCCACGTCCCCTTGCTCCCGAGATGTCACCACTTCTGATTGCCCACCAAACCCCCTTATCTGGGGGCACCCCCTGCCTACCCCCTGCCCGGAGCATCCCCCCGGGGGGGGACCCTGCAGAGAGATTCCCAGCCGGGCATGGGGTGCCAGACTGCGGGGGGGCAGGGGGGACACGACACACACCAAAACCAAACCAGAGCCGAGCTGTGGGGACCCTTGTGCTCCTCGGGCAGATGGCAGATGTGCTGTGACACCCTGCAGGGATGGCAATGTCCCCCGGGGGGCAATCCCGGGGCTGTGGGTGCCAGGGGCGGGCTCGGGGATGCCTTGGAAGGGTGCGGATGGCCGAGAAATAGGAAGAGGCTCTGGATCACGGGCTGGCGAGCTGGGAAATCGGCGGAGACTTCAACTGATTCCCGCTGCCGAGCAGAGCTGTGGGAAATCCGGCGCACGGCCCCAGCCCTCGCCTTAAGCCACATTTTCCTCCGCTTCTTGCAAGGCAATCCGAGGGGTCACCTGGCTGGGGAGGAAAAGGGGGGGAGGGTTTGCCCATCGGCAATGCCACGTCCCGCAGGAGCTGGGCCCCCTGCCTCGGCTGCACCCCCTGGGGCCCCCCCCCCTCCCCCCCAGCATCTCCCCATCCCCTTGCAGCACACAGGGTCCAGCCTTGTGTCCACCCCTCCTCAGCCAGCCCCGGGATTTTGGGGATCTCTGTATGCTTCACACTGCTCAATATGCATCGAGGCCACGGAAAATACAGGGATTTTGGAGCAGAACCCCCAGTCTGGCTTTTATTTGCCAGGGAGGGAGGGAGGCTTTGCTGCCAGTTTTGCCCGCTGGCTGATGCCTCTGAAAATGGGGCAGAAACGAAGCAGCTCTAACCCAGGGTGAGACTTTTTACTCAGCACTGTGCCAGCTTTTGTGTCCTGAGACAATAACCTAAGGTATCCTGCTGGGAAAGCCTCATCCCCCCCAGCACCCCGTGCCCCCCACATGCCCCAGGGATGGGTGGGCAGTGCCAAGCAGACAAACTGCCCAGGACAGATGGATGGCACCCCTGGTTTTTGAAAGAATAATTGGTACACGCTCCTGCCAGGGCTGCTGGGGACATGGAGATGGAGAGGAGAAAGCTCAACTCCATCAGGAACCATCCCCACTGAGCCTGGGGTGGGGGGCAGGAGAAGGGGGCTCCCTCTGGGGGTCCATAAAAACCCAGCACTAGTGGGATGAGTTTCTACAAACTAAAAAAAACCAACCACCTCCTGGCCCAAGGACTGAGCCCCAAGTGTGGGGGGCACCAGGGCTCAAACCCTGCTGTCCCCCCAGCTTTGGTGGGGCCCAGGCTGGCACGAGCAGGCAGGTTGTGCAGGGGGGGGGGGGGAGAGCTGATGTCCCCCAGGGCTGGGCCAGCCTGACAGCCTGACAGCACGGGTGTGTGCTCAGCCCTGCTGGAAAATGAAGCCTGGATGGTTAATTAAAGACTTGGACCCCAAGGTCTCTGTGTGTGAAGCTGTGATGGAGCAGGACTGGGAAACTGTTAAGCACCAGCTCACGAGCAGAGGCCCAGGGCACGGATGGAGGAGCTGGTGGCTTTGGGCAGAAGGGTCCCCTCTGACTTCCCTGGGGTCCCTTCTCATGTGCAGCAGCATCTGAGTCAGTTTTTGTCCTGGGTAATCTCAGTGACAGCTTGCACCCTCTCCAGGTGGATCCCCAAGCCATGGCTTGGGCTGCCATCCATCCCTCCATCCATCCTTACATCCATCCCTGTGACTTACCCTGGAATTTCCATCACCACACTCAGGGCTGGCCAGGTGTGACACAGCACGTGGGGACCTTGATGCATCTCTGCTTTGAGACCACCACCAGGAGAAGGCAAGCACTTCAGAGAAACCTTGGAAATGCCCCCGACCTCCTCTCTGCACACCAAAAAAAGCCAAGTTACAAACACACAAAGCCTTGCTGGAGGGACCTGCTGCCCAGCAATGCCCATGGAAGTACAGCAGGGGGGCTCTGACTTCTCCCCCAACCCAAACCATCGTTGTTTTCACCCAAAACCGGGCTCAGTCCCATACAGAAGCAGGCTGCTTGCTCCACCTGGGTGTCCAGCCCTGACCCACTCGGCACCACCCAGCCCCAGGAGGGACCATTTGGGGTGGGAGTGTGCAGAAGGGGAGGGGATGGGGTGGGGGTGGGGGGGGGGTGCTCCTGTGCGGGCACCTGCTTTTTATTTTTTTCATTTCAGTAATTCTTTTATCTTGTTCTCGCACCCTGAACAGTGTGAGCGTTCATCAAAGTAATTGACGCGGATGAAATTAGCGCTTCCCGCTATGTCGGACAGATAAACTTTGCTGAATATTGATTTTGCACAAAGAAAATGACATGTGCTTGGTCCTCACCCTTTATCTGGACGGAGCAGGGAGATGCTGGGGGAGGCAAGGGGAGGCGGGGGGGAGAAGGAGGAAAGCCTGCACTGGAGAAGCATCCATAAGAATTACTTTTATCTCTTCTTCCACAAGAAGACAACAGAAGATAAGGCTGGGAGACAGTGGTGGGGGAGGTGGGAGGGGAGGGGGGGAGCCCAGCAGAGACCTCCATGGGTTGGCTGCATTGCTAGAAGGGGTTGGGGCGGCTCTTTGTGAGCCACTGCCCTGACAGGCGTGGGATTTGGGGCAGAAAAGGGGCTTTTCAGGGAGACACAGTCACAGGAGGAGGCAGAGCACTCCAGGACAAGAGGGTTGTTGCAGAGAATCATCAAATCCCAGACTGGGTTGGGTTGGAAGGGACCTGGAAGCCCATCCAGTGCCACCCCTGCCATGGTCAGGGACACCTCCCCCAGCCCAGGCTGCTCCAAGCCCCATCCAACCTTCAACACTGCCAGGGATGGGGCAGCCACAGCTTCTGGGGGCAACCTGGGACAGGGGCTCAGCACCCTCACACCAAAGAGTTTTTTCCTAATGTCCAACCTAAACATCCCCTGTTACAGTTTAAAGCCATCCCTCCTTGTCCCATCCCTCCCTGTCCTTGTCCCAAGTCCCTCTCCAGCTTTCCTGGTGCCCCTTCAGGCACTGGAAGCTGCTCTAGCATCTCTCCAGAGTTTTCTCTTCTCCATCCTCCTCCTCCCCAGGTTTTAAGTCTTTGTCCAGCACCTCTTTCTCCTTCTCATCTCATGCTCTCAGGGGACTTATTCTACTCCCCACTTCCCATTGGGTCTCCTGGTTGCCCTGGGTGAAGTGAAGCCAGGTTTCACCATGACTCGATCATTTCTGACTTCTCTTTCCTGAATTTTTTATTTTTTTTCTTCATAGATATACCAGGCCTTGGGAAAAAGAAGCAGCAAAACAAAACAAAACAAACAAAAAACCACAAACAAACAAAAAAAAAAAAAAAAAAAAAAAAAAAAAGAGAGAGAGAAAAGAGAGAAAGAGAGAAAAAAAAAAAAAAAAAAAAAGAGAAAAAAAAAAAGAAAGAAAGGGAATCGCCGCCTTCCGTTTGCTGCCTGTTATTTTCTGGAGGCAGTGGGGCTGACATTGAGAGCAAACAGTTATTAAATAAATGCATTGTTAGGCATGCTTTTAGTCCTGACACCCCTGGTAAATCTGCATTTATTATTTAGTGAATTAAGTGGTTTTAAATCAAGTTCTAATCAGTGGGTGCCCTTGTACTCGGCGTTTTATATCCTCCTGGGCATGCTTTGTTTGCAATTTCTGTACAGTTTCTTTGGGTGTGTTATATATTTTCCTTGAAACTGCATCTCCCTCTGCTCGGGCACCTCCTGGAAAGGCTCCTGGTGTTAACAGTTTGATGCCCAGCCCCGTTCCCTGCCTCTCTCCTCTGCCTCCTCATTCCACCCAGCTCTCCGAGAGGGAAGGAGACCTTTCCAAAAATCACCTTCAAGGCTGAGTTCCTGACACCTGTGCCCTGGGGAGTTCTGCCTGCTGGAGGCAGATGATGCTCAGCACTCAGGATGCTGCTGGGCACCCACAGGTCACCATTGCAAGCTCTACACAAGGGTTGGGCAAGCTGACCCTGACTCCAGGAGTCCTTTGGATCGCTCCCTTCTCTTTTATTCTCTTGAGAAGGTGCCAGCAAGAGGGTACCAGCTTGCTTTGAGCTCGGGTCAGTGTTTTGGTCATCTCAGCAGCTCTACTGATGTCCACGGATGGGGCTAAGTCTCAATCAGCCTCCCAGCACCCCTGTCACCCTGCCCATGCCTGCAAGGTCCCTTCTGCCACACATGAGGTTGGAATTGCTTGGGATGGAGGTTGCTCCTTCCCTCACAAGGAAGAGGCCCCATTGCTGCTCTGTCACCTCTGAGGCCACCCCCACACAGAAGGTGCTGCCCCATGTCCCTTCTGCTCACTCTATCCCAGAGGGGTCCCAGGCTGCAGCTGGGGTACCCTGCCCCACATCTCTGGGGAAGGTCCCCATCTCATCACCTGACAAACCCCAGCTTGGGCTTCCCATGCTCCAGCTCTCCCATGGCTCAGCACCATCAGCTCCCACTCAAGCCAGACCCTGACAAAGCACTGGGGATCACCATGGCTCACAGCCTTCTGCCATGGCCCACCTGCCAGCCACAGGCACCATGGGCTCACAAGGTACCCACCTCTCCATGGCATGGTCACCTCCATCCCTCCATGGCATGGTCACCTCCATCCCATGGTCACCTCCATCCCTTCATGGCATGGTCACCTCCATCCCTCCATGGCATGGTCACCTCCATCCCATGGTCACCTCCATCCCTCCATGGCATGGTCACCTCCATCCCTCCATGGCATGGTCACCTCCACTTCACCATGATGCCATGGAAGACCTGGAAGCCAGAGCCTGGATGCATCACCATTTTCTGTGCCATGGACCAGCAGTAGGAATCATCTCCCCTAACTTCTTGGTGTCTCCAGTGAGCTCTCAAAGCCTGAGCTACCTGAGACCTGGTTCACAAGCCCACCCATGAGGTTGCTGGCTTGGCTCCCATGCTCACACACATGCAGAAGACCAGCCTTGACCAAACCCCCATGATTTTCCATGGTGATTTCCAGGGAATCCTACCCATCAGCACCTCTAACCCCATGGCAGGAGAAATGGCCTTTCCTCTGCCCGGGCTCTGTCCTTCTCCCCTCTGTTGCCCACCCCATGGCACCCTGCTCAGCCTCAGTCCTGCTGCCCTTCCCCACCCCGCCCTGGCATGGCTCCGTCCCCCCCCCTCACCACCCCTCTCCCCCCTCCCCATCCCCTCGGTGCCTGTTTCCCCATTTATCTCCTTTGCAGGGTGAATATACATAAATATGAGTGACTGTGTCTGCCTGTGACCTTACCTGCCCTGACTAAATTCATGTAGTGTCTGTGAAGATAATTCTAAAGCCATAGGAAGATAATAAAAAAAGGAAAAGGGGGAAAAAATTTAAAAAGGGAAAAAAAAAAAAAAAAAAAAAAAAAGAAAGAAAGGCAGGCCAAGCGTGGTGGTTTGTATTCTCTTATCTAACCTTCTGCAGGCCCTGGCTGGGAGCACAGTCCCTTATTATTTCAAGGGATGCTGGAGTTGGGAATGCTCCTTGTCCAGCCTCTGACCTTCTGGGTGGGGAGAGGAAATCCCCCCATTGGTTAAAAAGAAACCCAAAATACCTCCTTGATCCTTCTTTTCCCCGTCCTACTCAGACACGAGTGGGTGTCCCAGCTGGGGACAAGTGAGGAGCAGCAGGGGACTGGTAGGAGGGCTGGGAAAGGGGGAAATCAATCTCTGGGTGTGATTTATGGATTCTTATTTCTCTGGGCTAAAACTAGTGGAGCAGCTGGAAGCAGCCTCTGGGTGGGAGGGCAGGGATGGAGGGGAGGGAATGACCACGGGCTCCATGGTGGGGGGGTCAGAAAGCTGGGGGGACAGGAGTGGTGGCATGAAACACAGCATCCTCCCCAAGATGAGACCTCGAGGAGA
Organism: Phaethornis superciliosus; assembly: GCA_023637945.1. Classification (NCBI taxonomy): domain Eukaryota; kingdom Metazoa; phylum Chordata; class Aves; order Apodiformes; family Trochilidae; genus Phaethornis; species Phaethornis superciliosus. The sequence continues at coordinate 380,378 of JAJQWJ010000020.1, read as the reverse complement.
TAAACCAACATCCCCAGATCTCCCCCAGCTTCCAGGCCTGGAAATCACTTTCCCATGGACTTAAATCTTCAGTGGGCAAGAGGTGCTGTGGGCCCGTGCTGGGGGTCCTCTGGTCCTGGGGCAGTGTCCATGCCAGCTCTCCTGGGAGACACAAAGCTCAGCTCCCAGCTGGCCTGAGCAAACCCCAAAGGCTTCCAAGCTGTGCTCAGAAGCACTTGCTTCTTTTTCCCCCCCTCCTTCACTTTGTATTTTTGCCCCGCTGGGGTCTAAGCATCACAAACCAAATCATCACAGGGTTGGTTTTAAAAAAAAAAAAAACAAAACCCAAACACTAGAGAAGACATTTGAAAAAATTTGGTGATAAATAAAATTTTTTAAAAAGAAGGATGGGGTTAATGGGCTCACCAAATCTCTGTGTTCCTGGTCTGACAGCTCTGGGAGGTGGGGAGCAGAGCTCTGTGGGACCCTCCCAAGGTGCAGACCAAAGCCACCAGGCTGCTGAGCTCCTCCTGGGGTGAAGCTCCAGCTTCCAAGTGATGGAAAAGGAGAAGGGGGATACAAATTCCCCCTCCTCAGCCCAGGTGGCCAAGGGTGCAGGTAGGACCTGAGGGAGCAGGTCCCAGGGAGCGGGACGGGGGACAGCAACGTGCCAGGTCCCAAAGCCCCCCCGGCCACCCACCCCCCCCGGGACATGGCCAGGCCTTTCTGCAGCCTTTGTTCGGCAGCTCTGAAGTGGTGTCCCCACAAAGGGGGAGGTGAAAGGGGTTAATTCGGGGGACAGAGGTAGGATGTGAAGATGCAGAGCGGGGACAATGGGCCGCCCTCTCCTTTTGTCAGCGCCCGCCATTGTGCCGCGTGTGAAAAATGAAATCTGTTTCATTTTCCTCCCAGATGCGATCGGGTGCCTCTGTTTAGAAGCCATCAAAAAAAAAAAAAAAAAAAAAAAAAAAAGAAGAAAAAAAAAAAGCAATCAAAGTGTTGGGGTTGGGAGGGGACAGGGACACACAGACGGGGAGGGGGGGAGAGCACAGGCCTGCCAGACACGGGCACACCCCACCCCAGAAGGGCTTTTATTTATTTGGCATTTATTTATATTTAACCCCCTCCCTGCCTCTGGCACTCAAGTGGCTGAAACAATCGTCAGAGTCAATGGGGAGAGCAGGGCAGGGGGGCTCAGGACATCCCTCCAGCCCTCCATCAGAGGTGATGCCCTACCCAGTGCCCATCACTTGAGATGTCCCACCTCGTGTCCCCTTCCACATCCCCCCCGGACTCCTCCAGGGGTTCATCAGCATTTCCCCTTCTCCTCGGAAGGAGCAGATGGAAGTAGAAGGAACCTCAGCCCAGCTGCTCCCCCCCCCGTTTTGTTCTCTCTCTCTCCCCCCAGACCAAACTGTGGGGTTTGCAACCAACCTGAGAAATTTTCACCTCCAGGAAAGGTGTGAAACTTGGCAGTTTTCTTCTCCCCTCCGAGGGGAATTACAGCCTCTGCTGAATGCAAACAAACAAACAAATGCAAATTAACCCCCCAAAGCATGGTTTTTCCAGACGAATTTTCACCTTTGGCTCAAATTAACAAATCCAGCTGGAAACTCTCAAGGTCTTTTTTTTTTCCCCCCACCCAAGCACACAGCTGGTTCTCTGCAGAGACACAAGCATGGGGGAGAGGCACCAGGCTGAACACGGGGGGTGGGCAGAGCAAACCCTGGACCTCAAGCTGCTCCTAGAACCCACAACCATACAAAAAAAAAAAACACCTCAAAAAAATAAAAGAGAGGGGAAGGTGAGCAGAGCACTGTGAAAGCACGGGATGCTGGAGGGGGGGTAGAGGACACCATCCACCCAGCTCAGTGCAGCTGCTCCTATCTGAGACCAAACAAACTCATTCCAGCTGTGACACGGGCTATCCTGGGTCAGGAATCACTGCCAGCTTTGTCCCAGGCATCCTGGATCCCCCAGGCTCCCCAGCTCTGTTGGCCACGTGTGGCTGGAGCCATGCTGCTCCTCTCCTCTGCACCTCCCATCCTTGTGCTATCTGGGGCCTTCTCCAGACTATGGTCAGCACCAGTGCCAGCTCTGTAAGGAGCAGGTTTGGGGACATGCAGGCAGGTTTGGTGCCCAGGACACTTCCAAAGGTCCTCCCAGGTCTGCTGGCACTGAAGCAAGGACTGGAGGCTGGGCAGGAACGGGGTCATGGTGGGTCAGGGAGACGTGCGGGAAGCCGGTGCTCTTTGGGGCCACCAGGAACCTCAGCAGCTTCACTGGCACTCAGGGGACACATGCCCTCCACCCCACCCATTCCCCAAAACCCACCCACAGACCCCCTGAGGTGGCCAGAGGGGGAGTTTGGAGGTGGAGGGTGAGCGGGTGGAGGCTGCTGGGATCCAACATCACACAACCTCCTTCCTCCTCTGGAGACCATCCTCCTCCCTCCTCCTCCTCCTCCCCTGCTCTTTGTGCCAGAGCCAAGCAGATGGGTGGCCCTGCCAGCTCGGTGGCCACAACCCCCTCCAAGCCCATCATCATCTGCCAGTGAATCCCCTTCCCTGCTCCCACCCAGCCCCTCTTTGTCCCCAGCATGTGTCCCAACCTTCTGGCAGCCCCGGGTGGGCTCTGTCCCCCTGGGAGTGGGACCCCCGGCCAGGGGGAAGGCAGGATGGGGAGCTGGAGGAGAGAGCCTGGGTGTCAGATCACATAAATCAAGCTGGGAAGCCTTCCTATTTAACACACTCTTCCCCTTCGAGTTGTCAGTGAAACCGTTAATTAATTAGCTAATCCCGCCATGAAGTGGATTCTAAATGGAGCTCCCCTCCCTTCCTCCCGGTGAGGTAATTACTGCTGAGGGAGCTTTTGTGAGAGTAATTTTCCAGCAGGGACAACCCCGGATGGCAGAGGGAGATGAATTTAAAGAGGGGGGGGGGAAGCTGGAGTCATAACACAAAGCAGGGGAATGAAGGGGGGCAGGACACAGCCAGGGCCAGGACATTGCTTCTCCTGGCCCAGGTGGTGGCCAGTGTGGGATCTGATCAGCACCCATGGGTGGGAGCTGATGGAAAACATCATCTCAGTCCGAGCCAGGGTGGTCCCTACAGTGGGTAGAGCAGCAGCAGCTCAGCTCCTCTCTGCTCACCCCCAGACTCCATCCTCCCCATCAGGAGATGCTCAGCATCCGGGCAGCTTCAGCAACCACCTCCAGCACCAGCCAGCTCTGTGTCCCTGCCCACAGGGGGGTAGGAACCAGGTCACCTTTAAGGTCCCTTCCAACCCAAACCCTTTGGTTCCATGATCTCTGCAACAAGAGTGGTGAGATCACAGCAGAGCTTTCCCACTCCAGCTTGTCCCTGCCTGTCCCACAGCTCTGGTTCTGGAGCACCTTTCACAACAAGAAATCCATCAGTAGGAATGAAGACAAACCCCCAAAGCCCTGAAGGGTGGTTCTTGGCCAAACAAAGAGGTTTTCATGGCTAAGCAGAGCAATAAGCCAGCAGACCCCAGCCCAGCACCTCTCAGAGCATTTAGCTGAGCACCAAGACACCACTGGCACCATTTCCCCTTCATACCTTGCTCCTCCTGTGCCCCTGCACGACTCCAAACCCTTTTGCTTTTTTTCTGTTCCCGGCTCTGTCAAGCAAAGTCTCCGAGTGAGGATTTTTCAAATCATGCTGATTTTCAGATCCTCAGTTTTGTGTTCCCAAGTTCTGCTGTGTCCAGCAGAGGTACCAGAGCTGCACCCACCCCCTCCTGCACCCACTCCTCACCCCGGGGGCCAGGGCAAGGGCTGAGGGTGACAGGAACTGGAGCTTTGGGGGACTTCTCCCCTCAGGGTGGGGACAACAGCATGAAAGTCCCTCCAGGATGTTTCTAGGTGCTGGGTTGAGTGAAAAGGCACCAACTCCTTCCAGGGATCACCCTTTGGGTGAGGGTTTGTTCACAGCTAGAGAGTAGGAAAATGGGGTCACTGAGGGGGGGTATGTGTGTGACTGCTCTGATTTAACAGGTGTCTACAGCTTGTCTGCAAGGAAAATGTTCCCATCCCTTCAAGAGGCTCCCCCAGCACCTGGCAGAGAGAAGAGAGATTCCCATTTTCCAGGCCTCCCCCACATATTCATTTCCCCTGGGACACAGAGCAGCAATGTCTCCTCCTTTGGGTCGCTCACTCTTTTGTAGCATCATCCCAGAAAAGCCTCATTGCCCCTAAATCTGGCCCCAGAGAAGCCTGGGTGGGGAAGGCAGGACCTCTTCTTTGGGACTCTGGGGATGTGATGAGCAGGGTGGGACAGCTGGGAATGCTGTAATATCCTTTTCCCTGAGGCTCTCCCCAAAGGTATCTGGGAGGAAGGAGGGGTGCAGCTCCCCAGCTCGGTGCAGCTGAAGGCTCTCTGGGGATGTTCCAACCTCTCCTCTGCATCCAGTCTGAGGGAGGTAGGGACCAACTCCTTCCCCTCCCAGGGAACAGCTCAGCTTTCCACACTGCAAACTGGAAGTGAGAAGAACAGCCCAGGAGAAACTCTGGAGGCAGCATGGGGACAGGACCTGCTCTGGGGCTTTCTGGCCCAGCAGCACAGAGAACTCTGGAGATGGGGCAGGGGGCCTTGGGAGGAAGTCATCAGAATCTGCTAAGACTCTGCAGAGTCTTCAGTCTTCTTCTGCAGAGAAGCTGTCATGGAAAATTTGGTCTGAGAGCTGAGGCCAGGCAACTGGAAAGGGTGAGCAGCATAGGGAGTGTTGGCTCCAATTCAGGGTGTCAAATGAAGGGCAAAAAGGGCAAAGGGTGGGGATCCTGCTCAGCAGCAGGTGGGTTGAGGGGCACTGCTCTGGTTCCTGCTGCAAAACCAGCCCAGCTCCATGCACGTCACTCAAAATCTGGGACATGCCACCCCTTCACTAGAAGGTGAACCTCATGCTCAGACTGGTCCCACCAGCAGAGCATGGGGTGGGGGGGGAAATATCCCAGCCCAGCTCTTATCCATCCAGGCACAGACACAGCACCAGAGGCTGGGGCTCTGCCTCTCCCCCTACCCCAGCAGCCAGGTGGAAAACAAAGCCCCCAGCCTGAACCTGGAGGCGCATGAAGAAGGGCAAACAGCTCAGCAGAGCTGCCCCCTGGCATTGCCCTGCCACCCTCCTCTCCATCCATCCCTCCATCCCTGCCGGAGTGGTAAGTGACAGTGACAGCCCCAGCAGTGGCAGCTCCTGCTGCCAGGCAGAGGTCCAAGGTCAGCTAAGTGGTTAATGGGCCTCCTGTGAGGACAGGAGAAGAGAGGAGGCCAGAAGGGAGCATATGTCACTGCCTGAGCTCTGTGCCTGGTTTGAAGTGACAGGGAAATGCTTCCCGTGTGAGCAGAGGGGATTGCTTGCTCCAGCCCCTCTCCTTTTCCAGGAGCACACCACAGATCTGCTGTGGCCTTCAGCACCCACGTGCCTGCAGCTCAAGCATGGGTGATGGGTGTCTGGATGCCCATGGCATGAGGTCCTGCCAGCAGAGCATGGCCAGGGACCTGCAGCTCTCCCAATAGCTCTGATAAAAGCCACCACAGAAAGCAAAACCCTCTCCTGGGCTTGGTCTTGGCTCCAATTCAGGGTTTCCTGGCCCTACGTTAGATCAGAAGCTGGGCAGGAGAGGTGAAGGGTCTGTGCAGGGATCAGTGGGATCAGGAGACATGGTGGGACACGTACCCAGGTGTGAGGTATCTGGCAAGGCCACCTTAGCTGTCTCCTTCAAGTCTCTTGTCCAAGCACACCTGGAAGCAGGCAGCCACAGCAGCTCCTGTCTCACAACTTGCAACACAAGTCCTGGCACAACTCAGAGCCTGGGATAAGACACAAGGGGAAATCAACAATCATTTCAGCAGAATATTTTCATTGTTATCCCAAAAGGAGGATACTCTGAGCCAAGCTCAAAATTCTGGAGTTGTTGAAGTATTTTGGCACCTGAGTGTTCCCTGTAAGGTGCTCTGGTCTCTCCACAAACACACTGCTGCATCCTGTAATATCTCTATAGTATAGCATACCAGAGGGGCTGATGACCCTCCTCAAAAAGACCATGGCTGGGTGGCCAGGTGGTTTCAGGGTTGTTTGGTTTTTTGGGTTTTTTTTTTGGTATCTCACAGTTTGATAACTTAAAACAGCAGCTCCTTTACTGGGCAGCTTCAGGCCAGGTAAGAAAAGATTCTCCCACTGCTGTGGCTGGAGAAGATGCAGGGTCCGAACCCCCATCCTCACAACAACTTCTGGTCACAACCAAGCAGTCAAAAGCAGAAGAGGTGCTGACCCCTCCTGCAGTCAGGGCTGCAGATCCTCTGGTCCTTCTCCAGCAGCTTCCTATCACTCCTGTTTGCTTCCCTATCTCCAAAGGGAAATCCAGCTATCCCCACCTCTCCCACCCCACCTTTCCCTCTTCCACCTCTACATAACCTGCCTGCTCACCCTGCTCATGCCCACATGGAGCCTGTGAGGGTTACGTTCCCCCCCTTACCACCTGGGCATGGTGGAAACACCAAGCCTGTGTTTCTGAGAGCTTTGCTGCACAGAGGGGCTGCTCCATCACCACCTGCACCTCAGCCTGCTTTTCCACAGGGATTTTCGGGGGAGAACGGGCCCGATGTGGGGCAGAGCAGAGAGCTGGTGCCCAGCAGCACATCCCGGGGGAGAAGGAGTGGGGAGAAGAGGGCACTGGGGACGTGGGACACGAGGTTTGCTCTTGCAGAGGGAATCAACCACCCACAAGCTGGTGAATTAGCTGTGTTTGCTGAGCAAACACTGCCGGGTGGGGACAGGAGGGGGAAGAGTGCTTGAGCACACAGGACTTTATTTGCCAGCAAACATCTCCAGCTCCTCCTCTCCCTCCCCTGTTCCTCCCTGCGCTTGTTCCTCAGCTTGTGCTCCAAAGAGACTGGGCCATGCCTCCCGAGAGGAGGAGGAGGAGGAGGAAGGATGACATTCCCAGGGAAGAGAGGAAATGTTGGAGAAATGTTTGCTTTCACCAAGGTGTCTGCAGCAGAGAGAGGGGGGCTTTGGGTGAAAAAACAAAGAACAAAATAGTCATCAAGGCTTCTTTGGGCTGCATTGTCCACCCGAAACAAGGGCTGCACTCTGGGGGGAGACACTGAGGGCATCACAAAACAAGGAGACATGCTGCAGGTTTGTGAGTGTCACCAAGGAGAAGTTCATGCTCCTGAAGATTTGGGGCCTTTCTGCTGCAGTCTGGGTTTGTTTCTTGCAAGTCAAGGTTGGGTTGGGGTTTTTTTGGCCTCACTTGTCTCTGGGTTCTGCATCTGATCTCAAATCCCTCTCCCAGCTGCAGTCCCACACTGCAGGCAAGACCAAGGCTGTGATTTACAGGGATGTCAAAAGGGGGGACAGGAGGAGACGAAGGAACTCACCACCTTCTGCAGCAGAACCAGCACTGGGAAACATCTCCCCATGCTCTGTCAGCTGCAGGTCACAATCAGACACAAAGCCACATCTCCCTCTCTGGGACCAGCAGGACTGGGACAGAGCAGACACAAGTTATGGTCACCTATTTAACAGCTTTACAGCTCAATCTGCCTTCTCCAGGCTTTCCTGGTGCCGTATGTTGGCTCCATGGTGCTGTTCCAGCTCCCCAGGCAGAAGTGGAAGCAAAAGGCAAACAGGGAGATCCCAACACACCCTGGGCTGGAGCTCAGAGACCTGCTTCACAGCCACCACCACCACTGGCTGCGAGTTCTTGGAGATCACACTTTAAAATTCCCATGGATAAAGCTCATTTCATGCCCGTGGGGTGAACCACTGAGGACCAACAGGTTCAGCTTGCTCACTTTGTGATTCCCCACAGCTGAACCTTTGGCTGGAGTGAGGGCATCTCCCCAAATCCCCATTGCTTTTGAAGTTGTGGCCAGTTGGTTGTGAAGTCTTCCTTCCTGAAATAACAAGAGTCCTGACAGGACAGGCTGTCTTGACAAGGTGTGGGTCTCAGCATCATCCCTGGGAGCTGAGCATCTCCTGGTCAGGCACCCCATGGTCCTGCATGAGGCCACGGGCTCCAGAGACAAAACCATGTGCAAATGAGACCTTTTTATCTCAGGCTGTTGGCATCTGAGAGCACAGACAGGCATTCCCACCACCTCCTGAGTGTCTGGCGGGGTGGTTTATGGCCTCGTGCTCTGAGCTGTTCCCCCTGTGGGCAAGGGTCTCTCCACTAAGTGTGGGGGAAGACTTCCCTCTGCTTCCACGTCTGGCAGGTGGTGGGGATGCTGCTCTGCTGACCTTTGCACTGACCCAGTTACACCCATTCCAGGTCTGTGCTGGGGTCTCCAGCCCACAACCAACCTCCCAGACTGTCCCCTGGTGACACTTGCCAGCAGCAGCTCCATCATCCCCAAACAGGGCACAGGGGTGAGATCCTCCTGCATCCTCCAACACTGGGCAGCTCCTTCTTGAAGGGCTTTTGAAGTTGTCCTACACCTGGAGATTAAGAGAACATGCATAAAAGCTTCCTGGGATCCAAAGCCACCTCAGAAAAGTTAAGGAGAGCAGAAAAATCCTCCAGGCTGGAGCAGGTGGGAGCCACGTTTAGGTGCACGTGTGTGCCCTCACAGCCACCTCTCCTCTGCCTCCTCCTGCTCCTTCTCTTTCATCCTCCTGAAAAGGAAAACTCGATGATTTCTGGGCTTTGTTGTGGCTGGGAGGACACTGGATAAAGAGGCTGAGAAAAAGTGAGGGAGGGTACTGCAGGGCTGCGGGAGGAGAAGGAGGGGAGAGCAGGAGAAGGAGGGATTCTCGGTGTCTACAAGGGAATTAAAGAGCTTTTTACTGGAGTGAAGAAATCAGCTAAAGAATGGCAGGGGAACAAAAGCAGCAAGGCTATGGACAAGGAGCTCTGAATAGATCCAGATCCCCTTAAGTTTGTAACACCCCCTCCACGCTGTTGTTTTTTTTTTTTTCCATTCCCCCCTATCTGCTCCCCCCCCCCCCCATCCCTTCTTAAGCCTTCACTCTTTGCTCCTTCCCAGGACAAATGCAGGGCAAGGGGGGGGGGAAAACAACACACACACACAAAATAATAATAAAAAAAACAGGAGGGAGGGAAAGAGTGGAAGAAAGCTAAAAAAAAAAAATCAAATAAAATAAAAGGTAATCCTCAGCCACTTTGCCCCTCTGGGGGCTGCTCTGGGCCAGATTAAAGGTCCGGTGTGAAGCCATTCTGCTATTCAGATGCGATAAGCAGGATTTACAAGCAAAGAGAAAGAGAGAAAAGAATGGGGCGAGAGGAGAAAAGGAGAATTATTTGTGTCTCTTAATACTTGTTAAGCACTTCTCTTTTGCTAGACAAGACACAGCTCTGCTCAAAGTCCTGCACAATCCTGCTGGCTTGTCCAACACCCCCCCCCCCCCTTCCCGCTCCCTCCCAGCCCAAACCCCTGGCAGCACTTTTGTTGCTACTGAGCTGAGCTGGGTCTCCTCTCCCAGCAGCACACAAAGGGGACAGCAATTAACCTCCCTGCTCCCTGATGATAACGATCTCATCAGAGCCTGGGCCAGCAGCTCCAAGGGTTTTTGGGCAGGGGCTGGGGGCTACTGGGGAGCTCTCAGCCATGCCCTGTAGCTGGGATGGGATGGATGGATGGATGGATGGATGCCCCATGGACACCCAGCTTGGATGATTTCAGGCAAGGAGACCTTGGTGTCTGCTGTTGGTATGAATCAGGGCCAACACCCTCACCAGAAGGAAGACCTGGAGCTCCTTGAGCAGGTCCAGAGGAGGCCCCAGCAATGGTCAGAGAGCTGGAGCACCTCTGCTGTGAGGAAAGGCTGAGAGAGTTGGGGCTGTCCAGTTTGGAGAGGAGAAGCCTCTAGAGAGACCTTCTTGTGGCCTTCCAGTACTTAAAGGGTCCTGTAAGAAAGATGGGACAGACTTTTTAAACTGAAAGAGGGGAGATTTGCACTCGATATAAGGAAGAAATTTTTCTTGCTCGGGGCAGTGAGGCACAGACCCAGATTTCCCAGAGAGGTGGTAGATGCCCCATCCCTGGGAACATTCAAGGCCAGGTTGGATGGGGTTCTGAGCAACCTGATCCATGTGAAGACGTCTCTGCTCTCTGCAAGGGGTTGGAACTAGGTGACCTTTAAAGTTTCCAATCATTCCAAGGTTCTATGAAATCCTGGCTAAGCACAGACCAGGACCAGTAGTCCTTCTTGCTGGTGGCCCAGTAGGGCTTGCCTGATGAAGCCAGAGGGCATCAGCAGAGTGATGCTACAATGCTGCTGCAAGAGGTGTCTGTGGGTGATGTGGGGGAGCCCCCAGGCTCCCCCTGGGTTGGTGAAGCCCAACAAGGCTGAATAAACCTGCTTAGAGACAGCATTTTAGGTCTTATGTTAACTTTACTTAGGGTCTTTTTCCCTACTTCATTGGCCACTGTGCAGAGTGGTCCCCATGGGCCTTAGGCTCACCTGAGTGCTTGGACCCTTCTCAGTGCTGCTGCTCTCAGGTTACTTACTCCTTGCTACTTCTTCCTGTACTTCTGAGCTGAATGATGGGAAAAGGATTCTTGAGGAAGAAAGGAGGGAAAGGCCAGCCCAGCCTCCCACCACCAGCACCCTTCCCTAGACCAGGAAGGCACTTGTGGTGTTTCATAGCCAAGTACTACAAGCAGATGTAAGTCCTTCTTTAAAACTTCCATGTAAGGTTGAAAATCTGGTTTTGGTTGGGGTTTTTTTGGTTGGTTTTTTTTTTTTTTTGGGGGGGGGGGGGGCGATCTGTGGTGGTTTTCTTTGTTTATTTTTTTGTTTGGTTTTTTTGTTTGTTTTTGTTTTGTGGGGGCTTTTTTGGTTGGTTGGGTTGGGGTTTTTTTAGGGGGAAAATAGGGTTGTTAGAAAATCCTCAACCATCCTTTACAAAAGAACTGCTACTCACCACTAGCACTTTTCAGCAATCCTCCTCCACTCCATATTTTTCAATTTTTCCTAGAGCTGTGGCTGAGAAACAGCAAGTGCCTTGTTAAAGGAGTAAGACCTAAGTGTTGGGTTTGTGCTGATGGGTGAGATGGGTGTTCCAAGCTTCTTCTGCATCCCTCATACCCTCCCCAGGGTGAGCATTGTCCATAATCACCTGCTTAAAAAACAATTACTCACCGTGTCCGTAGGGTTTGGAGGTTTCAAGCCTTTCTGGTGGCTCTTCTGTTGCTTTCTCCCAGGGGCTGGGACATCTCCAGGCAGGTTAGCAGGATCTGGTGACACATGAATGAGCTTTGTCATCCGAAGAGGTGACAACAGCCATAGCTTCCCAACCTGTCTGGGGCCCCCTCTGTGCGTGGGATCTGAGGGCATCCCCACCCCCAGAGAAAGTGCCCAAACCTCTGCTTCTCCTTTTCTGCCACACTTTGGGGCTGGCTGCTTGCTCCACATCCCGGCTCCATGACAGCTCCCATGGAGGTGGAATTGATTCCGGCAGAGGAAGCGCGGGGGAAGCCGAGTCCAGGTGTATTTTTAACTCATAACCAGGACACAAATAACAATTAAGGGGCAGGATGGAGGCCGCCCCCCTTTCCCCTCCCTCCCTCCCCTCTTTTTTCCCCCGTTCATTCTTTTTTCCCCCCTTCATCGGTTTTCCCCCGTTCATTCTTTTTTCCCCCCTTCATCGGTTTTCCCCCGTTCATTCTTTTTTCCCCCCTTCATCGGTTTTCCCCCGTTCATCCTTTTTTCCCCCGTTCATCCTTTTTCCCCCGTTCATCCTTTTCCCCCCGTTCATCCTTTTCCCCCCTTCATCCTTTTTTCCCCCGTTCATCCTTTTTTCCCCCGTTCATTCTTTTTTCCCCCCTTCATCCTTTTCCCCCCGTTCATCCTTTTCCCCCCTTCATCCTTTTTTCCCCCCTTCATCCTTTTTTCCCTCCTTCATCCTTTTTCCCTCCTTCATCCTTTTTCCCCCTTCATCCTTTTTCCCCGTTCAGCACCACGGTCAGCGCTCCGATCCCCGCATATACCGCACCCCCCACCCCCCCGAACCAGAGCCATCCATTAGCAGTAATTACCACCCCCTCCTCATAACTTAAGAGGCTAATATTAGGCTTCATTTTTAAGAAAGGTAATTCGACGGCCATAAATTACAATTATAAAAACTTCATTAGAGTCGGTAGCGATCCAGCCACCATTGTTCTAATTACACACTGTAGGAGTAATGAATGCTAATGGTTTAATGTACAATAATTACCACAATTGAAAAATAATAATAATACAGAACAACCTCAGTTATCCAAATGTCACTGGGGATGGGTCTGGGGGGGGTGGGTGTGGGAAAGGGTTGGGGCAAACTTAGCTTCAGATAATTGAGGGGCTCTTCAGCGTGATTAATTGGGGAGGTGACCTCAGGTTGGGGAATGAGGAGTTGGAAATGGATGCAGCGTGGTCAAGCGAGGTAAAGGCCCTGTGCAGAGCAGGAAAAAAAAAGAAAAAATAAAATATTTTTTAAAAAAAATCAGGAATCTTCTGTCTTAGCTTTGGATTTTACATGGGTGTTTTTGGATCTGAAGTAAATTGATCAGGTTTGAAACTGAGCTGTGCCACCTCCTGCTGGGTTTGAATGAAAAGCAGGGATGAAAGCAGAGGTGCAAGAGGCAATTTCAGCCCTTTGCAGCACACCAAACACACCCAAATTGTAGAATCTTGCAGGTGGGACACCACCTCAGGAGATCTCTGACCCAACCTCCTGTCCAAAGCAAACCCAACGCTGGCTTCAGGACAGAATTTCAGGGATTTGCCTGTTCTTGAACCTCCCAGATGGGGATTCTGTGCTTTCCTTTGGCTCCTCTTCCACTGCTCATTTATCCTCAGGGTGAGTTTTATTTCCTTATATCCCACCAGATCCTCCCCTGCCTCAGGTTACCCCCCAGCTCCTCTCCTCTCCACCAGCAAAGAGCCTCAGGGATTTATTTTGGCATCACTGGGAGCACTCCAGGTTCAGGCATCAGGCCTGCCCCCTGACCACTTTTTGTAGGACATCTCCAGAGCCTGGAAGCAGATCCCACCCATGTCCCACAACCTGACTGATTCCTTGATACCCTTCCCCTTTAACAGGATCCTAATTTATAAGGATGCAGATAATATATCAATGGAAATTAACTTCACACTTCCCTTACACTGGCAGGTTGAGCTGCAGGTGAGTGCAATGTAATTAAGAAATTAAAAGGTAATTTCCACATATGCTTTCTGCTAATCTAACTCAGCAATCATTTAATTTACAGCAGGGGACTGCCAAGAAGGCAAGCCAAAATAAATAATATAATATTACATTGAGTCAGTGGGTGGAATGGTGATGGAACAGCGTGGGGTCTGAAGGGAGAGGGGCAGGGGCTGACTCAGTTTCTCTTCCACCAGAATTCAAACTGTTATCCACTGCCAACAAGTTTCCTTGAATTCAAATTTTTAAAATTTTTTAAAGTTAGCATTCAAAACATTATTTATAATTTTTTTAAATCCCCCTAATAGTTCCAGTTCCATTTTCTGTAATTAATTGCTTATCTGGTACCTGACAGGTCTGACTTCTTGATCCCCACAGAGGACCAAGAGGTTTCTCCTGGGTTTTTCCATTTCCATTCTTCATTTAGCCAAGGACAGGTAACCAGGAGCAGCATTGCACTGGGAGCTGCCTGGGGAAACTGAGGCACAGAGTGGTGAAAAGCAGAACTTCTCAGTGTCCTCAGCCCACAGCCCTGATCCCAGCCAGCCCCAAGAGAGGGCAACACCCGGGTCCCCACTTTGGCTGTGCCCTGGGGTGAGGTTTAGGGTGAGGAGAGCAGATAAACCCCCAGGCAGCAGAGATTTTCTGGGTGTCCCCCAGTGCCACCACAACCTCTGGACATTCCCCTTGGTTCATCAGAGAGCCCTTCCCCTCCCTCTGCACCATGCAGAGCTCCCGGTACCTCCCGGAGCTGTGGGCACACTGGGGAACACCAGATGGGAGGCTTTGGGGCTGGGGGGCTGTGGTGGGAGCCCCTGGAGCCATGCATGCCATAGCCAGCCCTCAATAGCCACAGGAGCCTGGGGCCTCAGCAGGGATGCTCTTCATGGAACTCTGGCTTTTTGTTCCCAAACCTGAGCTGTGGGGAGAGGGGGGGGGGATGCTTCCCACCTCCCTGCTGGAGCCCATCCCCTCCTCCCCCCCTTGTGTCCCCCAAGATGCTTCCTCTCCTTCCCTGGGGTCCTTGGAGCATTCATATGGGAGCTTAATCCTCCAGAGACTGTGGGGACAACAGGGATTACTGGCAGCCCTGGAGAGAGGGGGGGCATCTCCCCACAGAGCAATGGGGCTGCTGAGGCTGCTACGGGGCCACCAGCCCACCCACCTTCTTCTGGTAGCCCCGTGTCCACCTGGGCCAAGCAGGACAGCAAGGACTGGATGCATTCCTGAGTCCCCTGCCTTACTTTTGGTCCTGGTCTCTCAGGGGGGTCGGACTCCATGACCTTCGGATGTCCCTTCCAACCCTGGACACTCTGTGATTCTGTGACCAAAGTGTAACCTGTGCCTCCATGGCAAGAGGACTTTGGTGACAGCTGTGACACCCCTAAGTGGGGCTGCATTATCCCCCATCAATAATTTATCTAACGAGTTGCAGCCTGCTCTTGCCAAATGAATTACTCCTGACGCTGAGGGAGGTTATATTTGTCCTCTTCAAGCAGCTCGAGAAATGGTCAAATAATATTTGCCCAGCAAATTGTTAACGGCAATTCTTCTGTCGCTGGTGGAGTAAATTATTCACTGAGCACTTGTTTACTCAGTGCCAGAACTCCCTGCCTGCTCCCTGCCCATTTGAGCACACGAGGAAGGGTGTGCAGACCTGCCCGAGCCCTGGAAACCCCCCTGGGGGGGTCTGTGCATCCTTAGAGGTGGAGAAGAGCTGCTGGGAAAGGTGCCCAGGTCAGGGATTTGGTGTATGGGGTGGCAGAGGAAGGTTTGGGGTCCAGGTCCCCTCGTGAGGGGTGCTGGGAGATGCTGCTGCAGCTCCCGAGCCTGAGAGGCAGGGTGTTCATCAGACAAAAACCCTCTGGGTGGTTGATCCTGGGGAGACCATCACGTTCATAAGTCTAAATGTTACTGTCTACATGGTTCTCAACTTTCTTCTCCTCTCTTCTTCCAGAACACCTCTCCTCCAGAGCCGTGTCCCTGCTCCCCTGCCTGGGCAGGAAGTTAAATCCAAGCCATGGCTCAGCCCCACAGACCCTGGAAGGACTCCAGCCCAGGGGGGATGAGGACAAACAGCATAGAGAAAAATAACAAATTGTAAGAAAAAATACAATTGTAAATGATTCTTTAAAATAGATAAATATTCTATTTTCATCTTAACCAATTAAAAAACCTGGAGAAAGACTCAAGAATTTTTTTTTCTCAGTTAGGTGTTGGTTTGATTTTTTTTTTTCCTATAGATACATCTCTGGGATCTCTGTATAGATATGTATAGATACATTTCTTGGGTCTCTGGGGACAGGGAAATATTGTTTAAAAACTGCATCTTTCCCTGATACCCCAGCAGCAGAAGCATCTCTTGTAGATCTCATCTCAGGCTGTAGCTCAAACTGCTGGGTGTTCCCATTTAGCTGAGGAAGCACCTCAGCTGAACTTTTCACCTCAACACAAACCTGGAAAAACCTGCACAAAAATATCTTCTCAGCCACGTTTGGGGTTGACATCTGGGCTACCATAAGCCTTTTCTGGGGGAGGTGTCAGAGCACACAGGGGCTCTGTGTCCCTCTGTCCTCCTTCCCCATCCCCTCTCCCTCCCTCCTGCTTCTCCTGTCTTGCTGTGAGATTTCTTTGCCTTCATTCTCTATTTATTTTGATTATTTTCCTCCTTTAATCTCCCTCCCACTCCCCTCTCCTTTTCATAGGGTTTGCTGCTTGCTTTATCCTTGCAGTAATCTCAACCCCCCCCCCTCCCCCCTCCTTGCACTTTTCCTGCAAAATAATCCATTGCACTCCAACCCCGCTCTGCCCAGGGTCAGACATCCCGGGAATTCTGGGGTCCTACCCCATCCCCACACCAGAGTTAGCCTCCTGATCCAACAGGTTTTCACCTCCTCCCATGTCACCCTCCAGATGTGTCCCCCCCTGCCTGCTTTGGACCCTGGTGCAGCAGTTGCTTTCCCAGGGGAAGCTGCCAGGATTCATCACACTTCCCTCAGAGCAACAAAATCCTCCCTTCCCATTCCCTCTATTCTTCCCCTTCACCCTTTTCTCCCCCTTCTCCTTCCTTTTTCTTCTCTTTCTCCTTCCCATTCCCCTTCTTCCCATTTCTTTACCCTTCTCTTCCCCTTCCTTTCCCTTTTCTTCCTCAGCTCCTTCCCATTCCTCTTCCCCTTCCCTTTCTCCTTCCCCCCTCATCTTCACCTTCCCCTTTTCCACTCTTCCCTTCCCCTTCTCCCACCTCTTCCCTACCTCTTCTCCTACTCTCTCCTACACACTCACACTCACAGTCACACACTCTCTCACACTCACACACAGTCACAGTCTCACACTCACACACACACTCACACACACACAGTCACAGTCACACACTCACACACACACACAGTCACACACACACACTCTCACACACACAGTCACACACACTCACACACACAGTCAGAGTCACACACACCCGTGTGTTCACACTCACACTCGTGCAGCTTCCCGGTGCCAGCTCACCCCCCAGGGCTGTGTCTCCATTCCCTGTGCAGGGCCCGGGATGCTCCGGGCTCTCCAGCGGGAATTCCCTGATTGGGAAATGTTCCCGGGCAAGGGCGGGGAGCGGGAGGGATGAGGTGGGAGTTCTCCAACTGCGCCTCCTCATACCAAGCATGTGGGCAGAGATTATTTTAATAAAGGCAGCACATCCCCTGCTCACCACAGCTGCTGTTCCCCTGCTCTCATCCTCTGAATCTCATTTATCCCTCATTAGCAAAATCACCTGTTTGTCAAACAGGGACAGAGCTGGGAGACATGAAATTGTGAGGAGAGGGAAGGAGGGAGGGGAGAAAGGAAAAAAAGGAAAAAAGGAAAAGGAAGAGCAGCCCAGCTCCCTGATCACAGACCAAGGCCAGAACTTGAGGAAGGGTGAGAACTTGAAGGGTGAGAGGGAAACAAGTATTTGGAGGACTGGATTACACATCTTTGAGGGCCTGGGGTTTTTTTTTTACCTCCTGGAATGTTTTCCAGGAGGAGGAGTTTCCAGCAGAGGAGTTGGGGTGGGTTCTGATGGACTCAATCCATGGTCACCAATCAGAAAATGAATTTAACACATTTCCCTTCCAGAAGAGGTCAGGGACAAAATTTCATCTGATTAATTTCTATAGCTTGGGGGGGTTTCTAGAAATTGAACAAATACGTTGGTGGGTCTGACCTGTTCTTCCAAAGAATCAGGGTTTTGATGAATCAGGATTTTCCACTAACATTTAAAAAAAAAAAAATAAATCCCTGGACTGCATTAAATTAAACGTCTGTCATGCCACCAGCTTGGCAATGGAAGCTTTTTTCTGCTGGTTTTGCAGCTTACTTGATGCTTTTCCTAATGCCAACCTCGGCTTTTCCCTTTATCAGTTTCCTGACATGAGGGGAACCAGCTGGCTGCAAATCAAGCTTGCTGGTTTGCTGAAATTCTCCCTGGTTTGCGTAGATTCAGAGTTTTGGTTCAAATTTGGATCCCACCCAACCATGTGTGTAGGAAAGATACAGAGAGAAACTTCAGGAGATCTCAGACCTCCCCATGGCTCCCCTGCCACCCCCTTGCCAAAAAGCTGGAGGAAAAGACCCAGACAGCAGCTCCTGGGTTTCCAGCCTGAAACTCCACCTTCTTTTTTCGTTTGTTTGGTGGGGCTTTTTTTCCCCAGGGAGTTATTTTGCATTTTGGAAAAGTCCAGCAGGGGCTGGGTTTGGTCCCAGTGAGGGATGTGTTGTGGGAAAGCCTGCCTGGCTCTGCAGCTCCTGGGGGACATCAGCTGGGTTAAACCACTCAGGGGTCTGCAGCAGGAGTCACCAGCTCTCCAAAAGGTCATTTTTAAACTTGTGGGAAATAAAGAATTAGGAGGTGAAGAAGACTATGGCTATGCACATTTTTCTACTTACTCCCTTTCCTCCTCTTCCTCCTCTACTTTTTGTCTTGTTCTGACCTTCTGTCCCCCATCCGTCCAGCTCTTTCTCACCATGCTTTTTCCCCTTCCCAGGATATTTTCCTCTACCCTCTCCCCCCTATTGAAGTCCTTCCCCCCCCCCCCTCAGCACATCTCTCCAGCTCCTGCTCACAACCTCTTTCTGTCCTAGAGAACATGTCTGGGGACATCCAGTGCCCCAGCCTGGTGCTCCACAAGTCCCACAGCACCAAGCCCAACTCCCTTTATCACCCTGTGATGGTAAATCAGGTTAAAATGTGGAATCATTCTTTACCTAGCTCCGGGGTGGTGGCAGGGCTGGCGGGGGGACAGCAGTGACCCCCACCCCAAGCTTGCAGCCCCACCTGCCTGGCTCCATCCCCCATTGCAGAGCAGGAAAGGCAAAACCAGGGGAGCTGCACCCAATGCCCTGTGGCCAGCAGGGTGGATGGGATCCCATCACCCCTCACCTCTTCCCTGCCTCCTCCCCCTGGCTGCCAGCCATGTCCCTGCATCCCCTTCCCCACCCAAGCCACCACTCCGTGTCGATGCCACCACGTCCCCCCTGCCCTCATCCTGTGCCCCCCCACCTCTTCCCCCCTCTCTCTGAAAGTCATCAGGCCTAGCGAGGTCTTCTCCCACTTATGCAGCTCATGAATATTTAACAGCATCTGCTCTGGAGGCGATAAAGCCTACCAATCCTTGACAAATATGGCCTAATCTTTTCAATTTCGGGGTGCAAATATTCCTTCAGAGTCCTGTTTGTCACCTAGATTAATGACTCTGCCTCCCATAATCCTTTGGTGCTAATTCAAGTGGTGGCTACCGGGCTGGGCATGGTGCAGGGATGTTGGGACACATATGAAGGAGAGATTACTCACTTGAGGGCCCTTGGCTGCAGGGTTTTGTTCCTCGTTGGCAGTTGGGGATGAGGAGGGGGGGTCTGGGTGTTTGTTTGGTTTTCTTCCTTCTCATAGCTGCTGGATTTCCATCCTGGTGCTGGCTCCCCGCTTCCCTCTGCTTTCCCCTCAGGAATGGGATGTGATGGGAGACACGGGCTTGTCTCCAGCTTCGGATTCTCCATTGCCAGTGCCCAATGCAGGGCCAGCAGACTGGATTTCCAGCAGTTCTATAAATCTGGACATGGTCTGGAGCTCTGCCTCAAGTTCAGCCCCAGCCCAGGGACCAGAGGCTGAGCCCAGGGGTGTCTTAGTCAGAGGAATCGGCCCAGCCCCACGCCAGGACCCCTCTCTGCATCCTGGGGGGGAAGTGGCCCTGGGTGATGCTCAGCTCTCAGCCACAGTCAGCAGAAGAGTTGATGGATTTAGCCAGGCTCTGGCAGTTGTTGGAGCTGATGGTCCACTGCAAGACCCACAGCAGAAGCCCAGGGACCTCCGGGCATGTAGAACCACTGCTCCTATTTATTTATCACTGAATAGTTTGGGTTGGAAGGGGCCTTAAAAATCATCGAGTCCCAAATCCCCTGCTATGTCCCACTAGAGGACACCAACCCCTCCAAGAGCTCAGGGGCTGCCTGATTCACAGCAGAGCAAAGCCCTGGGGGCTGAAGTGAAGAGCAGAAGGAAACCTTGGGCCCTCACAGAAATTTGGAGGTGAAGCTCTCAGCACCATCAGTGCATACCTTGTTTGTGCAGGAGGGCAGCCTGGAAGCACAGACAGGTTTGCAAGGAAGATGCAAGATTCTTGGAGGGAGGGTCTGGAGAAACCTCTGGTCCTCTTGATCCAAAATTATCCATGCAATCCTCTCTTATGGAAGTATCTGAAAGGCTCCAGCAGGGAGGATATGGAACCATGAAGGTTCTCATAAATAGGATTTATTTCCTTACCTCTGGCTAATAAGAGTTGCTGGGGGCAGGGCAGCCCTGAAATAACCAGTCAGCTCCACACCAGGGAGGTTCCCTGGGATAGGACTTGCCATGGAGGCAGGAACTCTCTAAAATCCAGAGATTGCACCAAAACCAATCCTGGGTGCATGCAGGAAGGTAGTCCCTAGGAAAAGGTCACCTCTGCTTGCTGGATGGGGCAAACTTCCCCCTGCACAGTGAATGCCAGAGAATCACGAGTGGGAAGGAGTAATTTTTAGTTTTGTTTCACATTTCTGTGGCAGAAAATGCTTTCTCAGCCAGGCAAAAATAACATCGCAGGTAAAACAAAACCAGGAAAACATAATTTTCTTGTCATTTTTTTCATGAGTGAAATCAGAAAAAATGCTGCTTCTCACTCATCAGAAGACAGCTTTTGAACAAGGAAAAATTCTGGGCTTGTTTCTTCCTCAAAATACTTTGGGAGGGCAGAACTGCAAAGCCCTTTCCCTGACTCCAGGCTCCACTTTGGCTTTGCATCCCCTGCAGCTCTCGGTTCCCCTGAGCTGATCCCCCGCTTGCTGCCGGAGGATTTTCAGGCTGCCGGCAGCCTTTTCAGCCCCAGCTTCGGAGTTTCCCGGAGTTTCCCCCTTGCTCCAGGGTCCCCAGTGCCGGGACGGGGGGGGTGCAGCCCTCCTGGGAGCGATGCTGGTCCCAGCACAGCCAAACCCCACCTCCCCCCACCACCCCCCCGAGGGAGACTCTGGAGGGGTTTGAGGTTGACCTGAGATTTGAAGCCCAGAGAAGAGAAAGAGGGAGGGATGGGGGGGGTGGAAATGCTGTATGGTTAGTGCCAAACCCTGCCCCCCCCCCCCCCCCTCTCCAGCTCCTCCACAGCCCCAAGCAAAGTTGAAAAGCCTGGCTCGGGAGAACAAAAGCTCCTGCCATGCAAGGGGACGGGCCAGGCAGCTCTGCCTCCATCTAATCTGCTGCCTTCCCCCCCCCTCACCCTCCCCAAATCCCTGGAAAGAAAAACCAAACAAAATCAGCCCCCCAGCCCTGCACACTCCCACACCACCCCCCCCAGGGTCAGTGTCAGCCCCGTTCCGTGCCACGCTGCCCAGCCTGATGCTGCACAGCCCCGGATCCTTCCCCCTCCTCCCTACCCCCCCCTCCCCTCTCCTAATTTTTTTTTTTTTTTTTTTTTTTGTTTTTTGTTTTTTTTTTTTTTTGCCGCTGAGCAGGCTCAAAAAGCAAAGCTGGAGCCTTTGTGTGACTGCAGCCTCGTTAGGGCCCTCCCGGAGCCGGGCAGGGGGGAGCCAGCGGCTCATTAGCCGGCGGCTTTGAAGCGGGCTCTGTTTGGGGTTCATTTGTTGGCGGCAGAAGGGAAACCTCTGTGTTTGGAGGATGTTTTTTCTGGAGGGGCTTCCTGGAAACATAACAAACATGACCCCGAGGAGCGCTGCCCCAGCCCACATGGGCAGCCCGGGTGGGTGGGAGATGATCCGGCAGAAAGGCCCCGGCCCCGCAGGACCAAGGCTGGAGCAGGGACCCCTCCCCCAGCCCAGGGGGCTCCAAACCCCATCCAACCTCCAGCACGGACAGGGATGGGGCAGCCACAGCTTCTGGGGGCAACCTGGGACAGGGGCTCAGCACCCTTACACCAAAGAATTTCTTCTTTAATCTCACCCCATTTGGATGCCCAGGAGACAGGAATCAAGCCACGACTCCTGAGTTTCCCCTCTGCTCTTCCCCCAGCACACCCAGCAGACCCCGTACTGGAGGGCATGGCTCCTCCTGGGCCTCAGAGAAACCCTGAGCTTGATGGTCCTTGGAAGGACTTCAAAAGCTGTCCCTAAGATGTTCTGTCTGCTCACTCTCCTGCTGCTGCTCCCAGCTTTGGGTTGAGGGACAGGCACCTCCATCCACCCCATGGGACATGGCTGGGAGGACTTCCGTGGAGTCACAGAATCATGAAGGTTAGAAAAGACCTCTGAGATCATCAAGTCCAGCCATCAGTTCCCACCAAACCATGTGCTGAAGTGCCACATAAACACGATTTCTTAACCTCTCCAGGGATGGTGACCAACACAGCCCTGGGCAGTCTGTTCCAGTGCCTGACCACCCTTTCCCTAAAGAAATTCGCAAGGAAAGGAAGCAGAAACCCACAATAAGTAGAGCCTATATGGCTCTACCTCCCTGATCCTTTCCCCCCTTTCCCAGCCTCTCTGCTTGCCTGTCCCCAGCCCCATCAGGCTCTGGCTCCCCTTCTCCCCCCGCAGCACTCTGGCTGACAGGGAGCACTCAGGGGAAGAGGAATGGAAGTGACACCTGAGCAGGAGCCTGGCTGCTGGGGTGATGCATGGGCAGCTGTCACCTGCTGCTCCTCGGGAGCAGTACAGATGAGAGACTCACCTCCTCTGCCAAGGGGTCAAGGGCATTTGAAGGGCACAGCAGCTAGAGCTAGCTGGGGAAGCAGTCAGGAAAATAACCTCTTCTCTTTTGTCCTGCCAGCACCCTGGAGCACCTCAATGCTTTTAAAGCAGGTGATACCCCAGCACTGTTCCTCCCTGATAAGTTTCTCATTTCCTGCCAAGGAAAGCAGCAAAGAGTCATCCCGGAGCTCCTGCCCCCCCACACTGACATTCCCAAGGGAGTGCCAGGGACAAGGCACCAGGACCCCTAATCCTGCCTTCCTCCAGGTGGGTTTGCATTAGTACCAAAGCAGAGATGGAAGTTACTCTGCAGAGCTCTGCAAACACCAGGCAAACCCCAGGGCTGACAGAAGTGAGGAGCTCTTCCAGTGCCCCCATCCTTCCTCCCCAGCTCAGGCCTGAAGTCCCCTGGTGTCCTCCACCCAGCTGGGGTGTCTCAGAGGCAGCCTGGCAGCACTGCAAAGCTCCCCAGAGCTGCTAAAATCCCCAGGCTGGAGCACTTTGCTGGCCCCTGCCTGGCTAGGAACCTGGAACTGCTGAACCACCTGCTGGGCTTGTCCATGTGGAGACAACAGATATCATGGGGAAGTGATTTTATCATCATCATTGCACAGGGAGCTGAGCTTGGTGGAGCTCTGGGTCACCTACCTCCACCTTCTCCTCCAAGACAAACCCAACTGAAGTCTTCACCTTCTCCTTTGGGTCCCTCTGTACTGACAGCCAACACCTCTGGGACATGGCTCCATCCCTTGGGTTGAAGATCCAGTGGACTCCAGCCTGGAAAAAAAAAATTATTAGGCAAATCCATCATGCTTCAAAATGCTGTCTCAGAGTGACTGGGAAAATTAGCTCGTTGCCACAAATTCCTGCCAAGTTTGGCAAAGCAACTTGCCTTAAAAAAATGTGTTTCTAACAGAGATATCGGGCTGGAAAAGTTAGATCATGTATTCTTAATATTTTCAACAAAAGCCAAAAAAAATTGGGTGTTTCATTTGCTTTGATGGGGGAAAATATATATTTTAAAAATAGCATCAGGTATTTTATTTTTAACCAAACATTTCAACTGGCTCGAGAGAAAAAGGAAACCCTTTGTTGGTGCAGGGAAAAAATTGGTTTAGTTGCTTGAGTAAAACCAAAACAAAAATCATCTCCACCATGAGCCACACAGAACGAGCTGGGATCTGGGAATGCCTCATGCCAGGAATCTCAGAATTCAAGAGTGCCCCTGGTCTGCACCTTCTTTTGTGGACAATTTCTCTCTTGCCCCAGCACGAAGAGCAAGCAGAAGGACCAGCCCTGTGGTGTCCCCTTCTGTGGATGCTGAAAATTGAGTCACAAGTTGAGTCTTGACTGAGGCAGGAGGCTGGGGAGCAGCGAGGAGGTGCAGGGATGTGATGATCCCGAGGATGTGCTGCTTGAGCTCCGGGAGGGAGCAGAGAAAGCTGTGAGCCCCTTAGCAGGTCTTGTCAGCTTATTCACACCTTATCAGATGGGGGAAGCCCAAAGGGCTGAGAGGGAGGTAATTAATCTTGGTCTCGAGTAGAAAGGCTCTTGGAGAGGAGGGGGGAGGTCACAGGGAGGGACTGCTTGAGGAGGAATGGGAATTTTGCAGACGCTTGGATGGTTTTTTGCCCTTAATGTGAAGTTCACCCTAGATCTGCAGATACCTTTGTGCTTCCTCCCTGGTTTAATTTGGCTTTTTTTTTTAGTAGTAGTAGTATTTAGGATCATCAGTTTCTACTCACCATAAAACATATCATCATCACAGCAAAGTACTTTTATGATACCTCTGTCTGATTATCTGGAAGCACTTAATCAGCATTAACTCATTAAGCTTCTCCCTAGCCACAGCAGGAGGAGCAGGGTCGGTGCCTGCTTGCAGAGAGACCCCTGCCTGGGGGCATTTGGGGCCACAGTTGGGGTCAAAGCCATGAACAGTGCTTGGTCCCCAGCTCTGTTCCATAGGGAACTCACCACTTTTCCTCAAGGCTGAACTGGAGGGACAGAGGGTTGCTCTGGTGGGTGGATCTACACCATCTTTCAGGAGTCAAAGGAAAAGCACCTCGCACAGACTCAGCATCACCCAGGCCTGGGCATGGGCATGTTGACCTTTACCTTCTTGAGACACCTCCCGATGGGGCTCAAAACATAATCATCAAAATCATCACACACAGGCTTGGCCAGCTCCGACTGAGGAGAGTGGCAGCCTTGTTTAAAAAGCCCACCTGAACTCCTGCATTTTATGGCAGAGAATAACAAATCCAAATCACAAGGAGATCCCAGCAAAGAGCAAACCTCACTCGTGGAGATGCAGTCACCTGCTGAGCTCTGCTGACACCCCAATTGCCTGGCCACCGGATCTGACCCCAAGGATGAAGCCCTAGAGCATCCCCCCCTCAACAGGATTTACAGGGTGTTGGTGCCTTCCTGCATCCCAGCCCAGGGGTGGCTGTGCCAGGCAGGGGGGGGAGGGGGGACATCTCTGGGCACCCATTGGGGTGGCAGCTGTGGGATGCTCCCAGCTGCCCCTGCACTGGGGGGTGTCCCTCAGCAGCACGCCAGGACACAGCAGCCAGAGTCCCGTTGCCCAGGGATGGCCATTCTCCTGGCTTGGGTGGCAAATTAGAGCCCTGGAAAGAGAAGGTGGGCAGGGTTGCCCATCTGCTCCTGCTTTTGTCCATCAATTAGACCTCGTTTCCTGCCTGCTCACTGGGGTTCATTGCTTTCCGCTTCACGTTCCTCGTGGTTTTCAGACACCACAGCACAACAGCTCTGCCCCTCTCCAGAGAGTTCTTGCCTTTGGACTTGGGCCATTGCTTTCCCCCCTCCCCCTTGGCCCCCCCACACTTTTTTTCCCCCAGGCTCATTGAGGCAGTGCTCCCCTGGCCCCTGGCTGGCCATGCTGGGGCACACACAGGGTGCTGCGGGGTGCCCAGGGTGCCCACCAGCACCCATGGTTTCACCACCCGGTGAGTTCCCAGCTCGGATGCTCTCTGCAAAACTTCTCTTGGATGCTCCCGAGTCCAGGGGACAAAACCAGATGAGGAAAAAACAGATGTTGGTGGGACCTTGGGTGCACAGCTGGGACCCCCTCCCGTCCCACCCAAGGGTGCAGGGTGAGGGGCACCCAAGGCAGAGGTGCAGGAAACTCTGGGGGCTCCTCAGGTTGCTGCTGCTTAGGGCTCTCAGATGCTTCATAGGGACTTGGTTGCCCACCCCACAAACTTCATGCAGAACCCGCTAAACATCACTCTGTAACCCTGAATCAAACAATTGGAAGTTCCAGAGACCTGAAATATAAAATAAATGCACAAAGACATTGAGGTGTCCATGGGCTTAGCCTGCGTTGATGCTGACAGGATCCAGCAGTGAAGAGAGATCCCTCCATCTTTTTTCCTTACTACCTTCACTTCCCTGGCTGGTTGGTGTTGATGCACTCCATCTCTCCATTTTTACATCCCAAAGATATTATTATTTCATTCCCCTTGCAGCTGCTGGCAGCTCCTGATGGCCAAGCCATTCTTTGGCTGATTAAAAAAAAATTAAAAAAAAATTAGCATCAGTCAGTAAATCAGCAGCAGCGGAAGTGCTGAATCATGAAATCTCACCCTGTGATATATTTCAGAGGGGTTCAGGAGCAAGTGTCTGGGAGAGCACACACTGCCTCTGGTATGGAAATGGGAATGTCCATGGGAGAAGGCAGCACCTCTGGGTGAGGAACCTGAGCACCTTTTTCCCTCCTCCCTCCACCCACTTTTGCAGGGCTGCCCAAGTTAGAGAGGTGGTCCAAGACTTCAGAAGTGGAGCCCAGCCTTCATCACCTCTGCTGCACCACTGCCTTAGAATCCCAGACTGGTTTGGGTTGGAAGGGAACTTAAAGCTCACCCAGTTCCATCCTGCCCATGGTCAGGGACACCTCCCACAGCCCAGGCTGCTCCAAGCCCCATCCAACCTTGGACACTGCCAGGGATGGGGCAGCCACAGCTTCTGGGGGCAACCTGGGCCAGGGGCTCAGCACCCTCACACCAAAGATTTTCTTCCTTATGTTCAACCTAAATCTCCCTTCTGCCAC
The DNA here is from genome assembly GCA_023637945.1 of Phaethornis superciliosus. Classification (NCBI taxonomy): domain Eukaryota; kingdom Metazoa; phylum Chordata; class Aves; order Apodiformes; family Trochilidae; genus Phaethornis; species Phaethornis superciliosus. The sequence goes on along the minus strand of JAJQWJ010000020.1, from coordinate 353,955 downwards.
TTTAAAGCCATGTCCTCCTCCAGAGCCTTGTCCCAGGTCCCTCCCCAGCTTTTCTGTAGCCCCTTCAGGCACTGGAGGGTGCTCAAAGGTCTCCCCAGAACTTTCTTTTCTCCAGACTGAGACACCTCAACTCTCCCAGCCTGTCCTTCTAGGAGAGGTGCTACAGCCCCCTGAGCATCTTCATGGTCTCCTCTGGAGGAGTCTTATTCCCTCCCCTTCTGCCCAAGATGCAAAAATGCCTCCAAATCCAAGCTGGAGCTCCAGCTGGCCAGGGGAGCACTGCCCACCAAAGCCTCTGTTGTTTGGAAAGGCACAAAACCAGCTGCCAGCCTTGGGGACAATGTGTGTCACACAGGACAGCATGTTCCTCAGCCTGCCCATCCTTCTCCAGCTGGGATAGTGAATGCAGTCACTGAGCTCCAAAAGCAACAGCAGAAAAAAAGAGCCAAGGCAAAGCAGAGGAATGCCCTTTTTTCCTGGTTATGGCCAAGGTGGCTCCAGACCATTTAAGTCCCTGCTCAAAAGGGAAAATCCTTTCCCCTGTGTAGAACCAGATATTTTGGATTGATACCAAGGTATGAGTCAGGAAGGAAAAAACAAAAATCTACTATTTTTTTTAAATGGGGATTTCTAAGTCAGGGCCAGGGCTGATGGGAATAATGCAAATAATTCGGAGCTGCTTTCTAAGTCCTGGTGGCACCTTGGGGTCAAGCAGGGCTGAGCATGAGCCACCACTTAGTGTAATCCTCCTCTGCCAGCATGGGGAGGTGCAGGTGGGATGCCTGACCCAGGCACGGTGCCTTCCTCCAAGCATATGAATCCCACATCCCACCCCTCTCCCAGTCACTCATCCCATACATGCAGACCGGTGCTGGTGCCTTGTTCAGGGAGGAAGGGAAGAGGGAAGGAAGATGCTCTCAGCACCCAAACACCCAGACCTCTGTCCTGCCATGTGGCCAGGGACCCTGTCCCACAGAGTGACCTTCAGCAAGAACCTCTGGGAGGTGCCTTCCCCCCAGGGCAACCTGCCCAGCATGGACCTGACTTTGGCTCATCCCAGGGCTCTGGCCTCTTCCAGACATTCAACCCTCCCCAGCTTTTCCCTTCAGGGTGTCACCTTTTGGGCAGCGAGGCAAAACCTACCAGAACCTGCTGCTTCTTTCCAGATCAGCTTCAGGTTGTGGTGAGGGTTCACCATCTCCTCAGCATCCCCCATGGAAGTGGTGCTCCAGCAGAGTCACTTTTACCCCATTCTGAGCTGTTCCTTGCCCTCCAACAAGTGCTTCCTGACAGGCAAAGCAACTATTTACTTCCCTCATTTTTTACTCTTCTTTGTAACTAGAAAAGCAAAGGGCAGAACCTCCCTGGACACAACATGTGTGCCACCAGCCTCACCCCTGCTGTATCCTGCTGGGTATCCAGCACCACCAACACATCCCCCAGCTTCTGCAGGACACACTACCCAGGCATGTTTCCACTGCTGTCACCTCAAGGAGCTGCACAGAGCTGTTAAATTCTCTGAGGAATCAGCAGGGAACCAAAGGTCTCAGTCCTGCCCTGGTCCTCCCCCCCCCAGGGGAACTCAGTGATGTTCAGTCTCCTCCAGTTTGGAACCAACCTGGCACCTGGATAGGGAGATCTCACTCCTATGTGGTTTCCTCACAGCCTTGGATTTTTATTGACCAATCCTAATACTTGAGCAGTTTTTGTGGTGTTTCAGAGAGGGAAAAGGCTGGAGGCTCCACAAGCTCCTCGGAGAGACTTTCTCCCAGATGTCCCCTCCGAGATCCAACACAACTGAGGGCTCCTGTTAAACCCTAAAGCCAGAGAGACAAGTGGATGGGCAAATAGGTGTTAGATGAGAGAGAGAAAACAAACAAAAGGATGGGTGGAGGGAATGGCAGAGAGATCCAGGGAGGGAAGGAGGGAAGGAGGGAAGGAGGGAAGGAGGGAAGGAGGGAAGGAGGGAAGGAGGGAAGGAGGGAAGGAGGGAAGGAGGGAAGGAGGGAAGGAGGGAAGGAGGGAAGGAGGGAAGGAGGGAAGGAGGGAAGGAGGGAAGGAGGGAAGGAGGGAAGGAGGGAAGGAGATGCAGCTAGACCCTGGGCTGATGGATTTAACAGCCGTGAGGCAGAGCAGTGGCTGGAGCAGAGGAGGGGGTGTCCAGCCCTGGGGCCACAGAGCCTGGGAGCAGCCAGGACATGGTGCTGTGCCCTGCCCGAGGGCTCTCAGGATACAAGCAGCCCATGGGGTGGCCCGGCCGGCCCCGGCGTCTGTTCCCTTTTGAAGCGGGGAGGACTGAGGGAGCCTCCGGAGGGGATGTGGCAGAGACACTTCTGCTCGGCAGCGAGCCTCATAACAAGAGCCTTGGCTCCCCTCCCTCCAGCACATGGCTCTCTCTCCCCTTCAGGCTCCCCGTTGAACGGCAGCCCAGCCGCCAAGCCCCGGCAATCTCCCGTCCCCGTCCCCAGCCCAACCTCATTGTCCCCGGGAGATGCCTCCTTCCCCCCCCCCCCCCCTTCTCTTCCTGGCGAATTCTCCCCCTCCTCCTGGATCCAGCCGCTCTCATAATAGCATCCTTTTCATGGAGACAAATTGTCCAGCCGGGGGCTGCACCTGAGGGCTTTCACCCTTTAACAAATAGCCTTTTAATTTTCTGCCAGAAGGGCATGGAAAGGGAGGGGGGAAGTGGGAGGGGGAAGAAGGAAAAAAAAAAGGGGGGGGGGGGGGAGCTGGAGAGGGGGGCTGCAGAGAGGAGAGAGAATCAATCAGACATCCATCTTCATCATTGCTGCCAAGGGAGCATTTGCACTGGCTGGATGCCCCTGGGGGAAGGTGGGGTGGAAAAGAGAAGAGGTTGGGGTGAGGGGGAGGCAGGAGGTGGGGAGGGGAGGGTTGGGGGGGGGGGTGTCACAGAGCTTCTGAAATCCATGAGGAGCGGTTGCCCTCCAGCAAGATAAACAGCAAGCCTTGGAACCCCGGAAAGGGAGCAGAGGGTCATTTTCCTGCTCTTCTGCTGCTCTCCGAAGAAGTTGGGTCCAATCCAGAAGAGGACACAAAGCAGGGCAGCAGGGCAGCAACCCAGCAGCTGGGCTGGGGAGACCCTGGAGGATCCCCCTGGAAGTGAAGAACTTCCCAAGGGAGACCAAGAACAAAGAAAGGTGTGGAGAAGCCCTACCAGCACCTTCTCCTCCCATGGTGAGGGCATCATGGTCACCAGGCACAGCTTCACTGCAAGGCAGAGGGGCCAGAAAGGCTTTGGAATTCTCCTCTTCCTGGTGTCTGGACAGCAAGGAAGCAGCCAGGAGGTGAAAGTACCAAATCCCTTCCATCCCCTCTCCTCTCAGATCCAGAACTGCAAAGGGGACACCAAGCCGTGGTGCCAGCTTTGGCTGGAATCTGTCACCTCACCCACCACCAACAACAAAAAATAAGCAAAGAGGTTAATTATATGTTCACAACCCAATTTCTGTCTTGTTTGTGAAACCAGCATTTCAGCTGTAACCCAGCCCAGGAGCCTCCCCTGCGCCTTTGCTCTTTTGCTAAATTTATTTCACAGCTTTGCAGAACAGGCTGGGCCAGGTCAGAACTCTTCCATTATCGTGTTATCACTGCCTCTTACTCTGTAATTACAAGCTGCTTCTCCCACACACACCCCTCCTCCTCTTCTTGTCCCCCAGCCCCCTCCAAGCACAAGGTGGGAGATGCTGGTCTTGCTTTCAAGCTCCTTCTACAATTTGTCTCACCCACCGAGGCTGGGAAAGGTTTGGCCCTGGTTGGAGCAGATAAGGAAGGGAAGGTGGCTGGGAAAGGGGGGCCATGCTGTTCTCCAGGTCCCCAAGGATTAAAATATTCAGATGCACCGATGAATAGCAATGAGCATGGAAAATTAAGGCCTGGAAACTAAGCTTTGGAGTCAAGCTGGCAGGAAGGAGAGGAGCTGCAGAGGTCTGTGTGTCCCCTCATGTGTCCTCTGCCCTACCCTGACCTGCTCCCCAGGGCCTGACTGGGGGGAACTGGTTGGCATGGGCTGAATCATGCCAGGATATGTCAGCAGAGGTGGCCGGCACTTTTCTCTGTACCCTGGCTGGGGGGGGGGTATAGAGAAGGGCTTTGGAAGCCCTCTTGGCCAACACCCCCAGCAAGGATCCCTGGGGAGCAGCTGAGGTGCCCAGCAGGCAGAGCCAGGGACCAGCATCTCCTTGGGCTCCCAGACCAGATGCCAAGGCTGGCATCACATCCAGGGGACAGTCCCCATCCAGCAGGGTGGCTCACTGCCTGGCTCCACATGCAGACACAGGACACGTGGAGCAGCAGCACCGATCCACATACCCAGCACTTTATCTCCCCCATCCCTCCTTGGCCTTACAGCCCATCCTCTCCACAAAGCACCAGGCTCCTCCATCTTGGGAAGAGGCCACATCCTTACCTATCTGATGCCCCAGGGCAGAAGCATGTTGTTCTGCACAAATTCACCCAGAAAAATCTTCCCTGGGAAAGCAGAGGGGATGTCCACCCCTCTGGGGCTCTGCAAGATCTTGGCCATGGGGGAAAGTCCTCCCAGGACTCAAAACCTGAGGTTAGGCTGGAGGTGGCCCCTGTTCCTGTCCTGGGAGCCAGAGCTGCTGCCCCAGGGGGACAGGGTCTGGATGCAGCCAGGATGTGGCCAGCAGCACCTCGCTTTGTTGCAAAATTTGGCTTCACTTCAGTCACCTGCAAGCAGGAATCAGCCACAAACTTGCAGGCAGCACAAATGTGCCCAGGCAGCCAGCTCAATTGCCCATGAGAAGGTTGGTGTAATTAACAGCCAGCCGGCTTCCTTTTCATGTGGCACAGAAAGGATGGGGGGGATAAGGGGGCGTATTTTTCCAGGCTCATTCCCTGCAAGCAGGTTCCTACAGGAGAGCTCATGAGAGCAGGGACCACAACATCATCTGTGAACAGGACCCCAGGGGCAAGGAGGGATAGGCCAGGGGCCCCTTTGCTCCTCCACATGCAAGCTGGGTCCCTTCCCACCCTTAGGGAGAGGAAAGAAAAGACTTTTCCCTGCTAGATCCCTGGGGCAGGGAGCCTCTCTGTGCTGGAAATGGTGAAAGGATGGATCTTGGTGGTTCTTATGCTGAGCAGCATGATGCGGGACCCGTGCCATGCTCTCACACCCTGCTCTGTGCCAGTCCCACTACGTGCTGGGGGATCTCCATCACCTCTGAGGACAGTATTCAATCCTTGTGCCCAACACACATTTGAGCACGAGTCCCCACCCCAGAGCACGTCTGGCTCCACATTGTTCAACCCACACACACCATGGTTGTTCATAGACACATCTACAACACCCAGCACAAAGACATCTCAGTCCCCCCAAAAAAGAAAAAAAAGCAAAAGCAAAGTTATGCACCACGTCAGCACAGAGTTGAGGATACTACCTCCCCTTTGCTGGAGAAACATTAAAATCCCATTAGCCTGGAGGTGTCATTAACGTTACCCAGTGGGGACAGCCCTGATGCCCGAGTGCCCAGGCTCCTGCCAATGTCCCCAGCCTGGCTTCAGGTGACACAGGATCTGGTAATACCCCTCCAAGTGCCAGATAATGAATTTCCTCCATGAGGCAGAGGAGGAAAGTTTCACTGAAAATGGAAATCATCACCCAGAGGCAAAGCAGGGAGGGGACTCCAGCCACATGCCAGCCCTGTGGGTGACAATCCCTTTGGTCTGAGGGCACAGGGAGGAACCCAGCGCTTCCCATCCACTGGAACAGCAGCCAGCCTCTGGAGGAAAATCTCCAGCCATGCCACAGGGAGCAGCCAAGCAGAGATCCCAGGAGATGACCACTTTGGAGACCTCGGGAGGATGCAGAGGGAACATCTTTGGCATCCAGCACACAGGTCACGCCGGGAGAGCCGAGGCTCTGCCTGCGGGGAGCTGCCTAGCCCCATCAAGCCCTCACAGTTGGGTGATATTAAAGCTTTCCCCTCATGCATAGAAGCAAGCAGGGGGGCTAATTGCTTCTTATGACACTATAATGGTAGGACTATTTACAGTAGATTAAAATCCAATCCATAATGAGGCATAATAACTTTGCAAATGCCAGGATTCGTCAAAGGGTGAGGCACAGGGCTGAGCAGCCCAGGGCTTGGGGGCTGAGCCCAGGCATGGAGCAAAGGGCTCTGGCTGGAGCTGGGGGCTTCTGGTTGCTTCTCCCATAGGGTAAGACAAGGCTGAAGAAAGAGACAGTGGGGACTGGAATAATGTCACACCCAGGAGGTGAGGGGACTGTGCAGGGAAGATGAAGTTTGCAGTGTGCCTGGAAAGGGTGAGCTGTGCCTGGCCAAGTGGTTGGACACATCCATGGAACTGCCTGGTTTTACCTGCCAGGCCAGAAACAGAGCCTCTTCCCCAGGGATGGGTTATCCCAGCTGCAGATAACCAAGATCCCCCAGTAGCATCATACCAAGGGTCCTGAGGCAGCACCAGAACCCAGCACTAGAAAATTCCCATGTGCTGGATGTCACAGATTGTGCTACAAGATCAGCTCCCACCAAAACCCATCTTCTGCCCAATTCTGCGGTGGCCCTGCCCACACCCCCCTGGACAGTCCCATTCAGTCACCCAAACAGGGACATCTCCTGGGATGTGCTCCACATTTCCAGGCTCTTCTGGAACAGAGGAGGTTGTCCTGCAGTGCCAGGGCCGAGGTCTCATCCAATTTGGATTTGCTTCCATCCTCCGTCACATGTTTATGGGTGTGACCTTGGAGGACCCAGCAAGGCCTCACTCCTGGCTGGTTCCAAGGAGGAATTTATTTATTCCCTGCCAATGACACAGGCTGGTGGTGCCTTCTGAATTTCAACAAGGACTTGGCTAAGTTTTTAAAGTCTGAGTGGCTCTGCTAAGAAAGGGACAGAGAAGAAAGAGCCCAAAAAAGCCAAGACACAATTTCATCACTTGGGAAGGGAACGTTGCTCCCTAGATCCAAGAGCTCTGGGCAATTCGTGGATCCCACCAGATGGGGCTCAGTGTGGTACTGGGCTTCAGCAAAACACCTCAGGGTTCCAGTGACCTCTGGAGGGTCCTCTCTAGGGGCTCCAAGGGGCTTCTCATCTCCAAGCTCTAACTGCAGGAGATAAACAGACCCCAGGCTAGAAGAAGCAGGAGGTGCTGGGGTTGGTGTGAGCCCTTCTGTGCTGACATGACTCACTCTGAGGGTAACCAGGCTCTCCAAGCACCACCACCACCACATCACCTTCACAACCAGCTGCCTGCTAAGAAAAGCTGACAGCCAGCCCTCCAGACACCCAGTCCCTCAGTACCTAAGGCCACGAATTCACCCCTCATCCTGCTGGACACTCGGTACCTCCAGTTTCCCAGAGCTGCATCGTGTGCATTGAGGATGAGGAGAGCTGGAAGCAATATTTGACTTTCTAACCAGGGAAACCCTTTCCTCTATACAAACTCATCCTCAATAGGTCACCTCAGCAGCTACCCTGGGCTTGGGGATATAGGGGAGGCATTACACTGAAAAGCCAACAATGAGATTAATGCTCTTTGTGCGTGGAAGATCAGCTGAGCCTCAAAGACTGTAAAGATAAACTCAGTGGTGCCAAACTCACCCTCGGGTCAGCAGAGGCTCCAGGTAGGACTCTCCCTGGCATCACAGCTGAGGATGCCCCATGGCCAAGGCCCAGCAAGCCCCATCCTCTCCAAGCATGGTCATCCCAGGAATGGCAGCTGGGGTCAGGCAGGTCCCTGCCAGCAGCGAGGTCCTGGAAATGAACCAGGTTGGAAAGCAAGCTGGAAACACAAGCAAAGGTCAGGGCTGGTGGAACAGCCCAGTGATCAGCAGACAGGTCCATGGCAACAAGGGAGGCCTAATTTTGGGATGTTAGCCCAAAGGTTGGGGCCCAGCACCAAGAGTGTTCAAAGCTAAGGAGAAGCCTGGAGCAGGCAGAGCTCCAGCAAAGCCCCGGAGGAGAGCAAAGCCCCTGCCCTGAGTTAAAACAGACCTGCCAGCTGTGGGCAGAGGGTGATGGTGGGTGTCCAGGTGAAGCTGGTTGGTGCCCTTCAGGCCAATTATTGGGCCCCAGCACCCACTGCCTCCAGCTGGAGCTGTGTCTCAGCAGCCTGGGTGCACCAAAGCAGAAATGTTCTGACTCTCTGGGCTGGAGGTTGCTCAGCATCCTACTGCAGCTGGGAGCTGTTCCTTGGTGTCATCTCAGGTGGGCTTTGAGCCTCCTTGTTAGGTTGAAGCCTGGATGATTTGTCCATTTGTGCAGATCCTGGCAGTGGCAGAGCCAAGGCAATCACTAGCCACAGGTCTGGCCCAGTTGCCCACTCCATGGAGGATATGAAGAGGTTGCAAGTCCCAAGGCTCTGCAGGGTACGAGAGGGCAGAGGGTATGGAACTGGTGGGTACAACACCGTGTACCACCCCCCCCCCAAAGAGCCCCAGGTTCACAGGGAGCACAGAGAGCTCCTCCTCTGAGGGAACATACGTGGTGTGCAGTGTCCTGCTGCTGTCCCAGGAGAGGGGCTGGCATGGCACCACATGGCAGCCACCAGAGCACCGAGACCCTCACACACTTTTATGGGCACATCCTTCCTAGTGAGAGACAGAAGATGCTCATAAAGTCAACCTGAAGCAGAACACATGTATGCTGGATGAATCAATATGCTCAAGCTGTAAAGGGGAAGACATCCAGGAGCCCAGCATCTCCAGCACAACAGATGGAATGGGGCCCAGCAACATCTCCGACTGCATGGCACCTCCTAGCATCACTCCAGGAGGGGACAAGGCTTCTTGGCCAGCCTCTGAACCAATTATCTTCTGGCAAACGTGACGCTCTTTGATTGACCAGAGGAAAAAAAAAAAACAAAAAACAAAAAATACACAATTCCCCCCACACCCTCCCCTCTCCCTGTTCTGGTTTTGTTCAAATGTGAGAGGGAGAGCAGAAACTGCTGGAGAGGGTGGCATTGCATCCCGATTGGAAAGGGCCAGTGGCTGCTGCCCAAGTGAAATTCCAACTTTATGACATAATGGGCTTTTTCTAACCAGCGCTCACTATTAACTCCAGCACTGGCTTAAATCCCCTGGCCTGGGGCGCAGGCAAAGCAGAGCTCACACTCTGTAAATGTTAATACTGCTTTAGCACTGTAATAAGCTAAAAGGTGGATGCAAGATCTGGCACATTAATTCCTTTTTTCATCTTTTTAGCACATTTCAGGGTAATATGAATAATAAATATTTGAGCTCATGAAGGTTAACGGATGGAGAGCCCTGGAGACTGACATGCCCTGGGTAGGAAGGCAGCAGTGTCTCCAGTGTATTGGTGCCTCCAGAAGTGAACCAAGGAATCAGACACCTCCAGAGGAGTCAGAGGTGCTTGCTGGCAAGGAAATGTCTGGTGCAAAAACTTGTTGCCTGGTGTATTTGTTCATACTGCAAAGAAGAGCCTTTGGGATTGGGGATGAGTCAAGGTGGGGACTTCCAAGCATCCTGGGGCAAAATGATGGACAGACCAGTGATTAACAGCTGGGCTTGGTGATCTTAAAGGTCTTTTCCAACCAAAACTATTCTATAATTCCATAAAAGGAAAGTCTCCTCCGTCCCAACATGAGCCCTCAGTCTCCACTGAAGAAGAGCCAGGTCTGGACAGCAAAAGACCCCGAGCCTCAAAGCTGTTTGGGCTTTCAGGTCCCACTGCAACAACATCTGGAGTCTCCTGGGCTGAGAAGCTCAATGTGGATCAGGTATGCTCAGAGCTGAGCATACAACTGTAGAGTTTTAGCCTCCAGTTGACTCTCCTGTCACTGTGTGAGTGGGTCAGAGGCAGTGGATGGATCTGACCCTCATCAGGCTCCTGGCTTGGCCTTGTGTTGCAGGAGCTGGGTCTAACTTGGAGGACTTCAAAGATTTGAACCCTGTGCCAGGAGAACAGGCACCAGAGCATGGGAATTCCCATTGTTTACCTGTCCTGGAAACCTGTCTGGTAGCAGCACTTGCTGGGAGAAAAGGGCTTGGGATGGCCATCCTCTGAGAGGGAGGTGCAGACCTGTGCTGCCAGACACTGGGTCACCCAGGGCACGTCCACTGCCCTGGCAGCCAGTGATGGACTCAGGCTCTGCTGGCGTGTGTGCCACTGGAGGTGATGATGCAGGAGGAAGGGAAATCCCAGGAACTGCAGGAGGTGGTGGGTGCTACAACCCCCCACAGATACCTGATACTGCCATGCTGCAGGAAGCTGGGGCAGAGAAGGAGCACTGGGCATGTTCCACTCCAGGAGGACAGTCAGGGAGATGGGACAGCTTGGGCATGGCAGGGGACATGGGGAGGACACTGCTGGGTGGAGAAGGGTGCTCTGCTGGGAGCTGCGTGCCCAGGGCTGGGACTGGGGGTCAAGGGGTGACCACTGGTGGTCTCTGGAATACTCAGCAGGGAGCAGCCCCTGCCAGCATAGGCCTGGAGAACACTGGTGCCCAGGAGATTGGGTGGCCAGGAGGCTGGGTACACAGGAGGTTGGGTGGCCAGAAGATTGAGTGGCTAGGGGATTGTGTGGCCAGGAGAGTGGGTGGCCAGGAGATTGGGTGGCTAGGAGATTGGGTGGCCAGAAGGTTGGGTGGCTAGGAGATTTTGTGGCCAGAAAGTTGGGTGGCCAGGAGATTGGGTGGCTAGGAGATTGGGTGGCCAGAAGATTGGGTGGCTAGGGGATTGGGTGGCCAGGAGATTGGGTGGCTAGGGGATTGGGTGGCCAGGAGCTGTGAGTGCTCCTCACCCTGCTGCCATGCCCACTTCTTGCCCAAGCCTACAACCATCACCTCCATGGAGGGAGGGGTGGGGGGTGCCCCCGATGCCGTTGGGGGGGTGCAGACCTGGCTGCTGTGCAGGAGGAGCTCCCCAGCCCCCCCCGGTTTGCCTCCAGCTTGGCTCACTCTTGTGTGACAGCAGAGCCCCCTCCCTCCCTGCCAATCCTTGGGGAATATCAAGGGCAAGCAAGAGAAGGGTTACCTGGAGGAAAGGGTTGCTAAGCAACACCCACCCCCCCCGACCACCCTCCAGCCCCCCCACCCCCAAGCACCGCAAACCCAAAACTCGTTCCAGGCCTGCAACCAGATTAGCATATTAATGAGGCTGTAATTTCCCCGGAATTGTCTGCGCGGCTATGCCCGCTCACAGCACACACTGGCCCAGGAGTTTGCTATGCAAATAAACTGGTTTTACAGGCTGTGGCTTAATTAACTCATCAAGTTCATCTTCCTAACAAAAAAGGCAGACTAACTGCGGATTAATGGACCTGTGTTTGCTCTCCTTTCTCTCTCCCTCTCCACTGCTCCCCAAGGCGATGCCTCCTCCCTCCAGCCTCTTCCCGGCCAGCCCCAGCGCTGGGTGGATCCTTCAGGAGATAAATCCTGGGAAAAGAGATGGAAGGGGAGGAAGAGGGGGGGTGGGGGAGGGTCCTTAATACCGCGTCCAGCAGAGTCTGGGAGGTTTCCTCATCGACTTCAAGGGGAATAAGATGGATCAGGCTTCGAGGATGGTAATTACGCCGCCGGTTGAAGCTGGCAGGTGACCACTTAGGGGAAGGAGGTGGCCCATCGGGATGCTGCCTCTTGAAACCGGTTGTCTCTGTGCGGATCAGGGGTCGGGGATTTTGGGGAGGGGAATTAAGGCCCCGTTTCCAGGTGAGCTGTGGCAATACGGCTCCATCCCTAAGGGCAGGGGCAGAGCAGGTGAGAGGGATGCTCTCTCCTAGGTGAGTTAGAGAAACCTGTACCTTGTGGTCAGAGACACCGTGGCTTTTGAAAAAAAAAAACAACACACACACACCAAAAAAAAAAAAAAAAAAAAAAAAAAAAGATTTGCAGACTCACTGGGGGAAAGGTCACACAGCCAAAAGTCTGGATCAGAGCTTTCTTTGAACATTAATGTCACCCTGAACTTCTCTCCCTTTCCCTTCCTTCCTTCTTCTGTTCCTCCTTTTCTTTCCTGGGAAGAAGGAAGCAGATCCCTGTAGGACTTTGCCATTATTTGGGTACCAATGTCCCATGTTCCCCCCCGTGGCTCACACATGGGGGAGGGGGTTGGAAGCAGGAGCTTCTCAGAGCTCCTCAGCCCCAAGGCTGTGGGGTTGAAATGTCAGAGTACCTTTTTCTTTTATCTTTTGGTTTGCTTTGATTTTTTTAGTTTTTTCCCCCTTCCAGCTGGTTGGTTAATTGTAGCTTGATGTCCAGAAAGGTTTCGCAGAGCTGGAGAGGGGGCCCAAGATACTGAAGCTAGAACCTAGAATGGGGTTTATTTGGCATTCAGAGCCTGCAGGAGCTGAGAGCCTGGCCAGCCAAAAAGAAGAAGGGAAACTGAGAAACAGAGGTGCCAAGAAGTGCCCAAGGTGGCCCTGTGGCCACTTCTGGCTGTTCCATGCACTCAGTACTGCAGCATCTCCTCAGTAAACTTCAGCAGAGGTCCACACCTCCCTTGGAAGGAAGTCTGGGAACGTCTTGGCTGCAAACCACCCCCTCTCCCAGCCACAGCTGTCTTGGAAGGGACTGAAGTTGAAGCTTTCTTGCTGAAGTTGATTTAGACCAGACAAAGTCCTTGAGAAACCTAACTGCACTCTGAAGCTTTTCTGCATTCACAGGGAAATGGACTGGCTGACCTAAAAGGTCTTTTCCATCTCTTAATTTCTGTGGTTGTGTGATTCATCCCTCTTCTTTGAAAGCGTTCCCTACATGAAACATCTAGTAGAAGGGGAAAAATGATACTAAATAATCTTTTTCCATTTCCCCTCATCATTGTCAGAGATTATGAGAGGTGAGGGGCATGTCTGCTCTGACACTCGCCCGGCAATGGAACAGAAAAGGCAAACCAGGATTCAGCTTAGCAGCCAAGAAAGAAAAGTTATTCATGCGAGGTGGGACAGGAGGTGACGTGCTGGAGACATCCTTTCCAGGAAGGCAATCATTCCTTACTTTCTCAGAGCTTGAGAAAATACCAAGCTGCTGAAAAACAAACATAAGAACAGAAGGGTGGCCACGTCCCAGGCAAGGCAAGGACCTCGGAGACTGCTGTCCCCAGGAGGGACAAGGAGCCAGTGCCTGGGGAAGAGCAGTAGAGCAGGGCCAGCATATAGGCCAGGATGCTCTTGGGCATCACCAGAGCCAGCTCTGGGTTCAATGTTCTTAACAGCCTTCAAGGCATTTCTCTCCTATGAGCTCATCCAGTCTTCCTCGTGACACAGGAAGGTCCTGCAGCAAGGGGGTTCCACAAATAACTCATTGTGAGCAGCACGGTTTGTCCTAAATCTTGCTATTCCACATAGGTTATGCTCCCAATGTTATCAGCACTTTGCAAACCACCCCCCGTGGCTAATCCATCCTGTCCCACACACTCAAAAGGGTGACATTGCTGGAAAACAGCCCATTTTCATCCAGTTTCTGCTTCAAAAGTTGGCTATGGGGTAATTTGCAGGAAGGTTGGAGAGCTGACCTGCCCCAGGGACCCACTGGGCATCATGGTGAGAAGGTCCCAAGCTGCTGTCCCCAAAAGAGAGGGGAAATGGTGGAGGAGCAAAGGACAACACCCTGGAGGGAGGCAAACTTTGCAGCTGATCCCAGGGCACTTACCAGGGGAGGTTTGTCAGTGATCAGGGGACCAGAGGTGGTTTGAATCATTACCCATCTTCAGCTGACACCCAGGAGGTGTTTATTTGACTAATTTTTGTGACTATAATATAGTACTTTCAGCTCCTTTAGTTCCTTGGTTTGGTGGATTATCATTCTCTTTATTTATTTTATTTTTTCCTTTCATTTTCTGGGAGCAAGAGAAGTAATATAAACCAAGGCCCTTCCACAGCATCACCGCTTCATGGCAAAATACATTTATACAGATTATTTTATTTTTTAAAAAAACAAAGACTAAACGCTTGCAGTCGGAGAATCACACAAAACCTCAAACAGTTGCCAAATACCTTTTCCACTAGTCCTTTTTCAGATGACATTCCAGGACACTGAATTCACTTTTCTTTCAGTGCGAGGGAGAAAACATTTTTCTGCTCCAGGAGAAGTGGGAGAAGAAGGAACCGAAGAGGACTAAGCAGTGGGAAGATGTACAAGAGCTAACCTCAAAATAATAATAATTTTTTTAAAAAAATGTAGTACAAGAGCTGAACCTCAAAATAAGAATAATTAAAAAAAAAAAAAACAAAAAACAAAAAACCCCACATCCTTTTATAATTAAGGGAGAGAAGGATAAAACAAGGGAAAAAATTTAGGGCAGGAGAAATCAACTTCTCCACTGCTCAGGAGCCCTTTTGCCCATCACAGGGGGGCTGCTGTGGGATGCAGAAATTACCGGGTGAGTCTCCACGGCTGGCACTCGGTGGGAGGTCAGGCTCCATGTTGGTCGAGGTCCCTTCTGGCCCTAAAATCTATGAATCTATTGATGCTCTGAGGCTTAAAAAGCAGCAGCTGCTCCTACACAGCACCTAGTTCTCATAAGCGTTTGGAATAATGGATCCATATTGTGCCAATGCATACTAATGTTCATATACGTTTGCGGCACACAAAGCGGTGGCTTTGGAGACACCCGGGTGTCAGCTTGAATCAGTGTCAGTGACACACCGGGCACCAGGACTTGGTGGCAGGTCCCTGTTGGCTTCTCCAGCGGGAAGCTTTCGGGTCTTTGAAATTATTGTGTTTATCCCTTATGTTTTCTGGAGACTGGGGAGGGGAAGAGGATAAAGAAAGAAATGGTAGCGGGCCCACAGCAGGACTCAGGGTTTGCAGCCTGCCTGGTTTCCAGAGGGTGAGAGATGTGGATGTGAGGGAAAACAAAGAAAGATGCTGCGTGACGAACAGCCAAAGAGTTCAGAGAGCCTTCTGCTCCCTCCCCGTTCACCTCCTCTCATGCACCACTGCAAAGAAATTAAGAGTAGGGGCCAGGGGCTGCTCTCAGCTCTGTGCATCCTGGCCCTGCTGAAGGCCAGAGAAGTTCCACAAAGCATTCACAAGGCACAGACCTGAGCCCGACTCTGCTGGGTTTAATTCCAACCCCCACCCTCCCGGCTTGCAAGTGCAGCAGCAGGTTCAGGTTCTGCACAGAGAAAATGGCCTTTTCGATCTTGGCTGAGGGTGGTGGGGGCACAGGAGAAACAGACCCCGACCCCCTGCACCCAGCAGACGTGTGTGAGCACCCTGGGATGCCTGGGTCAGGGGAAGGTTGGCATCCCAGGTTTGACCCATGTGGTGTGTGAGGGTGTGGGTATTTGTGCCTACATGTGCAAATCTCTCCCATTTATGTGTCCACATATAGATAGCTCCACTTTTCATCAGAGGCAAGCCTACACCTGCCTCATCTGTGTCCCCTCCCGAATTATTTGCCAAGCCAGCGTGAATCCCCCAGGGGAAGCTGCCCAAAACAGCCTTTGTACATGGTAACACAGTAAAGCAGAAGACAGCCCAGCACGTCCTTGCTTGTTGGAAAGCTCATTATTCCCTCAGCTAATATCTGAGAAATCAGCCCCAGAGCTGGCAACAAGGGGGCTTTGTCACCACCCAGGCACTGCATGCCTGGCACTGCTTGGGGACTCACCTGCAGCAAGGCCTGGGTGGATGGAGGTCTCCCAGGGAGCCTCTGCCCTTTTCAGGGCTCCATCCCACACACCAGCTGGGTGAGGAGCCCTTCCAAGCCTGGCCCTTGTCCATCCACACCTCCAGCCATGGGGAGTCACTTCCAATGGACACACTAAACCTGTGCTGCCCGGCGCTGCTTTTTGCCTGCTCCAAAACCAACCAAACAAAAAAAAAAAAACAAACCCAAAAAATAAAACAAAAAATTAGTAGTAGCATTTAAAGAATAATGGAAATAAACCAACAGCTTCCCATGCCCATAGGGACTCTGCTCCCCTTTCACAGCCCCTCACTGAGCCCTGCTGCCAGATCTTCTCTCTTGGCCCCTTGGGAAGCCCAAGATACCCAGGTATTGATGGGACACAGGAGATTCCCTTGACCAGAGCAGCTGGGGATGTTTCTGGGCGCCCCATTACTGTTGAGTACTTCTACTAGGGACAGAGGAGAGGGTGGGGAAAAGGAAGCAACGTGCCCAGGTGACAGTCCGAGCAGGCTCACCAGAACAGCACACAACAGCTCGGCAGCTGATGAGGTTAGAAAGGTCCCTTCCCTGAGCTGATGGAGGCGTTTGCAGATCCCTGCCCTGCCTGAGAACCCCGGCTCCTCACCCAGGTTACGGAACGGGCACTGAGCTCTAGGCCAAACTCTCAGCCCCACTCCTGGCCCCAGCTCAGCTCCAGGAAGGGCTCTCATTTCCTCTGACCTGCACAGAGAAAAAAAATCTCATCTCCCGGTGACAAAACTTGAGGTTGGGGCATAGTGTCAGCACGCGTGCTGCTGAGCCAGTGGGGGTGTGCAGGGCCCCGTGTGAGAGTAGGGGGTGTGCACATCCCTGGACACGCGTGGAGAGCCACGGGAAACGTGCTGGTTGGGTGGCATAGACAGGGAAAGGGGGGGTGTGCAGGAAAGACAAAGAACCGCAGACCCCAGCCCCTCACCGGGGTGTCGGGGCTGGTGGAAGCCCCAGGGAGGAGCCGAGGGTCCGGCTGGTTCGCTCTCCCGGGAGAGGGGAGGATGCGATGTGCGTGTGCAAGGGCAGAGCGTTTCTGCAGGAGGAGAGGTGGGACGTGTCCCAGTGTCCCCTCTCCCTGTCACTCGGGGGACGACACTTCTTTTTCTCGGCCGCCTGGGTCACCCCCGGGGTGGGCAGATCCCGGAGCTTCGGGTTTGGGTTTTGATCGCAGCTGCTGGAAGAGTGGGGAAAAAAAAAAACCACACCAAAATATTCTTGCCGCGATCCCGCAGGTCCGACCCCCGCAGCAGGGAAGGTGCCCGGAGCTGGGGTGCTCTGCGGGCAGCCCCTCGCCCCTCGGGATGGAGGAGTCAGTGAGGGACCCGGGCTGGGTGACGGGGGGTGGTTCCGAGGAGGGTCTGAGAACGGCACCCTCGTGTTTGCAAAATGTGCTGTCTTTCGGGTAAACGCGGATTTCTGTGGGAGGGCGGAGAGAAACGGGAAAGGAGGGGAAAAAGAGAGAGAGATGGAGAGATTGGTATTGAATGTGTGTGCAATGAGAGGGGGAAATGAAAAATACCGAAGGAGAGTAGGACGATCCAGAAAGAGAAAAGAACAGTCGAAGAAAAACCCAAGGATGAAAAGAAAATAGAAAGAGGAAGAAAAAAAAAAAAAAAAAAAGGTGGAGGGGGGAAACAAGATAAAAAGCAAAGGGAAAGAAAAACAAAGGGGAAAAAAGATAAAAAGGGAAGAAAAAAAAAACCAAACACGAGATGGAGAAGATCAGAAGGAAACAAAAAGGAGGAAAACAGAGGGAAGAATAAAAACGGAGGAAAAAAGAGAGGGGAAAAACGAAAGAGCAAGAACGAAGGAAATAAAGGCGGAGAGGAAGGGGGGGGTCCCCGGGGCAGGAGGGGGCTGCGGGCCGGGCCGCGAGGTTCAGCACCCTGGAGAGCTCTGCACCTGGGGACCCGCGCGACGAGAGGGGACAGCGTGGGGACAAGAGACACGGGGGACACACGGGGGGGAGGGGGGGGAGACACACACGGGGGACACACACACACGGGGGACACACGACACACACACACACACACGCGGGGGAGAGGGCATGGCTCGGGACCCTGCGGGAGCCGTCTCGGGGCTGTATCCCGCGGGTTCCTCCGCTCCGGGCTCAGCCCTGCCGGGGCTCTGGGGCCGTCCCGGAGGGGGCTCGGTGCCCAGCAAGGGTCTGGGAGGGGGTGACCAGCGACCCTGCTCCGTTCGCCCCAGACACACACCCCCCCCCCATAGCTGCCCCCGCCGCCCTTACTGCCCCCCTGGGCTCGGCGGCATGCATGGCTTTGGGGGGCTCCCAACGTGCGCCCCCCGGGAGCCAGGAGCAGGAGAGGGGGAGCGCTGTAACCCAGCCCCCTCATCCCGCCCGCAGGTACGGGCCGTACGCTCCCCTTCCCCGTTTCCCAAGAAAATTCAAGGGAGGGGAAAAAGCCTGGAAGATGGGGGAGAGGGGAGGAAGAAAGCTGTGTGCCCCCCCCAGCTTTGGGGTTCCCGTGTGCCGGGGAATGCCCGCATGGGGGTAACACCCTTGCTCAACACCGGCATCAACCCCGACCCACGATGGGCTCGGCGGGGCGAGCTCCCTTTCCCTCCAGGGCTTACGAACAGAACCGCAAGCCCCACAACCCCATCTTTCCACCCCCCTTCTCCTCCCACCCCACTCCAGGGGCTCTTTCCCCTCCGCGGCGGACTCCCCACGCACCGGCTCGCTCCGTCCCGCCGCCGCGCTGCGGAGCTCCGCGGTTGCCGCCGGCTTTTCTCATGCAGATTCGTTCCCTCTTTCACACCTCCCAAACAAAGGCAAGCGGGGGCATCGCCTCGTCGTGTCAACACACACGCTCATTAGCGGGAAGGCGGCAGGGGGGGGGGGAACGGCCCGAGAAGCCCCTCCGGGGGGCTGGGGGAGGCGGTCGCATCGACAGGAGGTTGGAGCGGGCCGGGGATCACCGGAGGAAATTTGGAGCGAGTTCTTCACCGCATGCCCCCTCAAAGTCAATAAGTTTCCGAAGCACCGGCTGCCTCCGGTTCGTTCAGTGCAACGCACGCTGCTCACAGCCAGGCTTTGCCCCCCAACCCCCTTCCAAACCCACCCCTCCAAACACCCCCTTATCCGGCATCGCGGGGATCCGGGCCGGCTCCCAGAAGAACGGGGCCGGGAGAACCCGGGGAACCGTCGGGGGGATGGGAACGAGGTCCCAGGATCATGGCGGAGGCGGGTGGGGGGCAATTAAAGGTTCGCCAATTACCGCCCCCCACGGGGGGGTGGAGAACAAGTGATTAAAACGGCTGTGGGGAGGGTGAGGGGAGCCGAGCCGGGAAAGGGGCGATGGGGGAAGAGGCACTTGGGGTGGTGTTGCCCTTCCCCGAAAAAGAAAACAAAACAACAAAACCCACAAAACACCACCAAACAAACAAAAAGGCAGCGGAGAGCTGCGGGGCTCGGGCAGCCCCAGCGGTACCGGTACTGCCGGGGAACCGGGACTCTGCGGGGCCGCTCCCCGCGCCCGGGCTGGCACCGACGGGGCCCGCTGCCATCGTCTGGTTTGTTGGTGTTTGCATTTTGGTTTGGGATAACTTTTTTTTTTTTTTTTTTTTCGGTATTGTTTTGGTTTGTTTCGTTTGTTGTGTGCTTTTTGTTTTGGTTTGTTTTTTCCTTTAATCCGCCCGGCCCAGTCCCGCAGCCGTTCCGCCTCTCCCGGGGCTTCATCCTGCCGCCAGCCCCGGCATCGCTTCTCCGTTTGGGCCTTTTCTCTTCCCGAAACCCCGGGGCCGGAGCTCCGAGGGAAGGCAGCAATAAATTCGTTAAAATAAGAAAAGGAGGAGAAATAAAAATAAAAGAAAAACCCACTCTTCGTTTGCATTCGCACCGCCGCAGGGCGTGGGAGGGGCGGGGGGGTTGGTTTGTTTGTTTTCTTTTCCAAATCTCCCCCCGCGGTTTACAGAAACACCCGTGGGGAGCAAAGAGCCATTGGGGGGGGGGGACGACACACCGGGACCGCTGACCCTTTCTCGGGGCCCCTTTGCAGAGGGGGGGGGGGGGGGGGGGAGAAGGCGCGGTGGGTCGGGGTTTGCGGGTGGTGGCATGTGGGGGCTCGGCGGAGCTGGGGCCGGGGGGGCCGCATTGTTTTCCGGCTGTGTGAACACTCACACATACTCGCATGCACCTCACTCCTCCCCATAATACGGAAATTTCCATGTCCCAGCTGCCTTCCCCTTTTAACCTTGGTATTAATTTAGGACGGATCTTTTTAAACGGCCCTGTGATGCATTCAGACGCTGCTGGAGCTTTATCTCTCTTCTTGGTTTTTTTGTTTGTTTTTGTTTGGGGTTTTTTTGTTTGGGGTTTTTTTTGTTTGTTTTTGTTTTTGTTTTTTTTTTCTTTTTGTACCGTGGGTTATATTTACACCCAAAACAAAATAATTACACTTTTGTTGGAGAGAGAAAGCTGGTGATTAGACTGTGGCTCTTTGCAGCAAACCCTTTCTCAGTGGTACACCAGGACAATTTTTCACGGCTGGGTGAAATCAGACGCGGGAGGTAATGAATCCTGTGAGCTATTTAAATTTACAATTTGTAACGCAGTCACTCAGAAACGCCTATGGCCCGGCGAGGAGATGCTTGCTGGGTTTGTTTAATGCTAAAACCTGCACCGTCCCCCATCTTACCAGGGGAGAGGAGGGGAACGCGGGGAAGAGAATCCTCTCCCGCCCCCCAAACCAGCGGAAACCCCGCGGAGGAGCGCGGAGAGTCGCGGATCCGCAGCCTCCCATCGCGCCCGTGTTCGGCTTCCCCGGGCCGGGCAAAGCCGCAGAACCTGGTCCCGCTCCGCGTTCCTCCGCGCTCCCTGGCGTGAGCATCCCCTAAAACCAAAAATGGTTGGAAATATCAACAAAGTCGTCAGCGGAGCATCCTAACAGTTAGATAATTAATTACAAAACACAGGGGGAATATGCAAACCGCGTATTACAAATTCTACAGGGCTTAACTGATTGGAAACAGATTATTATCTTGTTTGTCTTTTGTCTGTTTCACTTATCCCTCTGCCGTCTGCTGTGTTGTAAGTTGATACACTTTATTCTTGAAAGGGGATTTTATATATATATTTATATACATATATATATATATCTAGGAAATTCCATCAAAATCTTGTCTGAGCGACGCTGCTTCTTCAAGCTTTACCCTGTTAAAACACAATAGGTTTATTAGTTACATACAGGCGGATGTTATGGGGCCTGAATTACCATCTGTTACCATAGGGGAATGTGGCTGATGGGGTGAGGTTTTTTCACCCATCTCCTCCCCCTCGGTTTTATTTATTACTTTAATTTCAAACGAAGGGGAAAAAAAAAAAAAAAAAAAAAAAAAAAGCCGACCCCGGGGATGGGGAGCGGGACATCTCCTCCCCGCAGCCACCGGACCGGCGGGGCGGGGGCCGGTAACGGGGGCCAGGAGAGTGTGCAAGGCTGGGGGGGAGAGTTGTGAGGGTGTGCAAGGTGGGGGGGAGCTGTGCAAGGCGGTGGGAGAGGAGCGGGTGTGCGTGGGCACAGGCAAAGGCGGGAGCGCTGCTCCCGCACCCCTGGCTGCCGCCTCACAGGTTATCCTTACCACCCCTATGATCCATGGAGTTATCCAGAGAAGACCCTTATCCCGCCCCCTCCTCCCTGTCCTCTCCATAACCTCACGTTAGGGCTGGGGGGCTGCCCGAGCTGCCCCCCACCACAGCCGGGCAGATGTGTGCCGGGATCGGTGTGCGGGTCCCGCTGCGGGATGGCTGAACCCGCACTCCCCAAGCCCCCCTGGAGCCATGGATGCCGCTCGGCAGCCCCGCTGCTCTCCGCCCCTTCCCCGAAATTCTTCCCCCTGCTCCGGTCTTTCGGGTGCGGAGGCTGCAGGGCAGTGACCTGACCCCGCTCCGCACCCCTCCGCGCATCCCCCGGCAGAGCCAGAGAAGCCCCCGGCAAAGTCGGGCAGAGCCAGGGCGAGACGGACCGCGGGCTCTGTCCCTCGTCCTCTTCCTTTCTCTCCCTTCCCCGTTTTTGTCCTGTTTAATCTATTGCCTTTTTAAATTTCTTTCCTTCTCCCTTCCGTTCCTTTTTTTGCCTCTGTCTTTGTTATCTTGCTCTTCCCTCCTCTTTCTTCCTCGCTCCCTTCGGCGCTTCTCATCCATGCATTCTTTTTCGTTTCCTTTCTTTTCCGTTCTCGCTGTTCCTTCTTTCTCTTTATTTTTTTCCTCCGCTCATTTTTCTTCTTTCCTTCCTTTTCCATTTTTTATTTTTTCTTCTTCTGTCTTGCCTTCTTTATTTTTTTTCTGTTCCTTTATTCCATCTTTCTTTCCTTCTTTTTCTTTCTCTTATTTTTTCTTCATTTGTCTTTTATTTTTCTTCGATCTCTTTTCATCCTTTTTAACTCTAGTCTCCGTTAATTTATGTTCTCCCGCTCGCATTTTTTAACTCTCCTAACTCACTCTTTTCCTTTTTCTTTCTCTATTTCTTTTCCCCCTTCACACATTTTTCTTTCTTTCCTTACGTGCGTGTGTTTTGGGTTTTTTTTCTCTATTTCCCTTTTCTTCCTCTCTTTTCTTTCCGTTCTTTCTCTCCGTATTTTCTTATTTCGATTCTCGCTCTATCCACCAACACTTCTACCTAAGGGCATACGAAAAGCCGCCTCCACTTCCCCTCCGATGCCGTGCGGGCTTTGGGTTTTGGATTTGTTAGAGGGGCTGGGTTTTGGTTGGTTTTTGGGTTTTGTTTTTTTTTTTTGTGGATTGGTTTGTTTGTTTTTTTCTTTTGTTTTGGGTTTTTTGCAGAGCCGGAACAGGGTGCTCCGCGGTAGCGGGCCGGCTCTGGTTTGACTGAACCCTCCTATCCCGGCAAATAAAATAAATTGAAAAAATAAAATTTTTTATATTTTGGCCGAAGAAACGAGCGGGGGAGGGGAGGAGAGGGGGGAAACAACCTTCACCTGCCCTGCCGCCTTCTTCCTCCTCTTCCTCTCCGCACGGCCGGCCCCCAGGGCTGCTCCATCCCCTTCCCAAATCCTGGGAAATCGGAGGGAGAGCCGGCGGCGCTGCCCCACATCCCTCCGCTCGGCTGGGAGCTCCAGGCTGGGGCAGCAGCCCCCCGCCCCCCGAACAGAGTAACCTCCCCATTGTGCGTGTGTGTGAGTTGTGTTCCCCCACAAAAACCCCACAAGGCCGGGTCCAATCCTCCGCTCCGTCCCCTCCCGCACAGCGATTTGCAGCTCCGCCGCACCTGGAATTCATGAGAAAAAAACCAAAGAGTGTCGGAGGGGGCAGCGCTGGCAGCATCCCCTGGGCCGCACCCCCTCCTCCTCCAGACCGCCCCCTGCTCCCCGTGCCCCCCGGGGGGGTACCAGCCAGCTGGAGGGGGGGCAGGCGACAGGCCCATGGGACAAAGGCCAGGGGGGAGCCCGCACACACCTCCGCGGAGGGAGAACTTTTCATCCCGCCACACTGCGCGGAGGGGCCGGGCCCCCCCCTCCCCGCCCCCCGCCCTAAAATTCCCCCCTTCCTCAACCTCCCCTGCTCCTACAGATAAAAAAACAAGACATCTCTCCCCCCCGAGACCCCGGTGCAAAACTGACCCCAAAACCAGGTGGTGCTCAACTCGGGACCCCCCAGACATCATTTTAAAAGAAAGAGATAAAAATAAAATAACTGGGGGGGGGGGACAAGCAGATTTTTGGCAGTGTGTGTGCACGTTCCCTCCCCCGGCCCCCCAGCCAGGTGCATACTCACTTCGCGGCACAGGTACAAGCCACCCTCAACAATAGAGACGCGTTGTTTTTTTCCCTCTGTGCCAAGCACAAGGCTGGAGCCAATTTAGATATGCTATAAATTAAGAGGTTGCCATGGCGACCGGGCTCCCATTGGCCGCAGCCGAGGCGACGCGGCCCCCCACGTCACTAAATCTGAATAAGGATGCGCGAATTACTAAGGCGGGGGACAAAGCTGGCGATGGGGACAGCATGAGAGTGGCGGCGAGGCGGCGGCGGAGCACAGCGAGGCACCGGGGCTGCCGGGGGGGGTTCATGCACCCCTCCCGCAGAGCCCCCCAGCACCGCGGCCGCCGCTCCGCCGCTTCCCGGGACGCTCCGGAGGGACCTGGGGTGGGAGGGAGCGGGGTGGGTTTTTAATTATTCTTCGCATTTCTCGCAGCTGGTTTGGATTGAATTTTTTTTTTTTATTTTTTTTTTTAATTTTTTAAATTTTTGGGGGGGGGGCATCCTTTTTTTTTTTTTTTTTTTTTTTTTTTTTTTTTTAAACTCCTGCCACCGAGGCTCCGGAGAGAAGAAGGGGAAGAACTTGACAGCCTCTCCGCTCCCCTCCCGTCCCCTGATTTTTTTCATTACTCCTTCTTTCTCCCCCCCCCCACCCACTTTTAAAATTATTATTATAATATTTCTTTCCTGCCCCTGCATTTTTCGAACCGCCGCCGTGTGCCGGCGAGCAGGGGCTGGGGGGGGAGCTGACTTCTCGTTTGCGCGTCTCCATCCCCCCGCGGAGGTTATGATGGTGCATTGTGCGGGCTGCGAGAGGCCGATTTTGGACCGGTTCCTGCTGAACGTCTTGGACAGGGCTTGGCACATCAAATGCGTCCAGTGCTGTGAGTGCAAGTGCAACCTGACCGAGAAATGCTTCTCCAGGGAAGGCAAACTCTACTGCAAAAACGACTTTTTCAGGTGAGCAGCCGTACCATCCCCCTCCCCCCCACACACACACACCGCCGCGGAGATGCACACCGCACCCGAGCCCCCCGTCTGCCTTCCTGGGGTCTCCCCTGCACGTTTTGGGGGGGGGGGGGATCTCCGCTTCCCCTCCCATCCCAGCCTGCCAGGAGTCCGCACCGAGCCTACCCCATGGCCCCGCCGGGGAAGCAGCCCCCCCGGGCCAAGGGAGACCTCCGGGCCAGGGAGAGGGGGCGACCGCGGTACGGCCACGGCTACAGCTTGAGGTGGGGGCGGAGAGGCCGGACCCCTGTTCTCAAATCTCCCTACGACCTTCCCCTCCAGCGGCACCGGGCCCCGCTCCGCCGCTGCCACCTCCCGCTCCGTGGCGGCAGGGCCCGAGTGGGCACGGCGGGGGAAGCTTTGTCTGCGTGTGTGTAACCCACCCCCCCCCATCCCCCACACCCCCCCGGGCACGGCCTGGCACCCCTCGCCCTCCTCTAGGGATCACAGGCCCCGGTGAAGACCGTGGCCAAAACTTCGCTCATCCCCACCACCAATCCTCAAGCTCCTTAAACGCCCCTAATGAGAGCGATCAGGTGCTGGTGAAGAAATTAGGGGCTGGGATGGGAAGGAGGGGGGGGGGGGGGCGATGACTTATTACTCCTAATGCCCTCACTACATCAACGTCACGGGGAGCAGCGAGGGAGGCAGAAGTTGTGCCGAGACCGGAGGGAAAAAAAAAAAAAGGGGGGAGTGGGGTGGCGGGGGACCCTCGGTGGGCACCTGCCAGGGCCTGGAAGCCCCGGTTCCCCCCGGGACCCAGCAGCGCAGCCCCCACTCGCGGGAGTTGGGTGATTTTTCAGGTTTTGTGGCTTATTTATTTATTGTTTTGGTGGGTTTGGATTTATTTTTTGTTTTGAGGGCTTGGGGGGTTTTGGCTCTTTTTTTTTTTATTGTTTTGTGAGGAGGTTTTTTTTTGGCTTTTTAATTTTCTTTTTTGTTTTGAATTTGAATATTTTTGTTTGGGTTTTTTTGGTTTTTTTTTTCTATTTTTTTGTTATTGGGAAGATAGTTGCCAACCGATTCGAATCACCTGGAAAAAAATATTAATTTTTAAAAGGCATCTTCTGGGGCAAAGAAAAACAACAAAAAAAAAAAACCAAAACAAAACATTGCTCTACCTCCAGCAAAGAGAAGCCAAATAAGAACAATCGGAGATTGCCAAAGCGCTGCTTCCAACCAGAAAAAATTCTTCCCTGTGCCGGCTCCGGCTTGGGGGCTCCGGGATGCTTCAGGGAGCGGAGCCCCCTCCTCAGCTCCGGTTTCTCCGCGTCTGCCATTTATTTATTTCGTTTGGTTTTGTTTATTTGTTTTCCTTTTCTTTTCCCCGTCGTTCTGGCCGCAATTTGCCCGTTTTCTCACCAGTATTTTCAGGCCGTGGCCGGGGAGGACCCGCGCTTCCCCCGTTTCCCACCGGCTGAAACGAAATTTTCCCCCTACACCCCCCGAACCTCGGGGGAACCCCTCCCGTACCCAAAACCCGGCGAGGATGCTCATGTGCCTCTGTCCTCCCCTCGGTTTGGGGCCAGCCCCAAGCCCACCTTCCCTCCGCAGAGGGGATGAAGGTTCTCCTCCTCCTCCTCCTCCTCCTGAAGGAGCAGGGGCTGCCCATCGCCCCTTCTCCCAAAACCTCCCAGCGGGAGCCGCTGGCCGATCAGGCCCCCGCGGTGGGATTTGGAGGAGGATGGGGAGGGGGATTATCGACCCATCGCCTCCGGGGCTCTCAGCTCTCTTTTTTTTTTTTTCTCCCCTTTTCCAGGAGATTTGGTACCAAATGCGCCGGCTGCTCCCAAGGCATCTCTCCCAGCGACCTGGTGCGGAAAGCCCGGAATAAAGTGTTTCACCTCAACTGTTTCACCTGCATGGTCTGCAACAAGCAGCTCTCCACGGGTGAAGAACTCTATATCATCGACGAGAATAAATTTGTTTGCAAAGAGGATTATTTGAACTCTCCCCCACTGAAGGAAGGCAGCCTCAACTCAGGTACGAGCGGCTCAGCCCCGCTCCGCCCCGGGGGCCGCAGCGCTGCGGCTGCTCCTGCCCCGCTGGTGCTGCCGGTGCCCCTCGCCGGGACGGGATGGAGCTTTGGCTTTCTGGGGTGAGGGGCTGCACCCCGCAAAGAGCCCGCCCCCCGCCCCCGTTAAGCCGCGGCGGGGAGGGATTTGAGGTGAAAGCTTTTGAAAGGCTCAGAAGCCTCTGTTACCCGCGGGAGGCAGACACGCGTGGGATGAGTGGTGGCAGAGGTACACACACACAGACACACGGCTCCTGCCCTCCCCTGCACAGCCCCTATGGCAGCGGGGATGTGGGGCGGTGGGGAGCCGGGACCCACACCCCCTGACGCTCCCCCGCGTCGCGAATGTGCCCGCTCCCCCCGCGCCGCGGGCCTGATCCTTCGCCTCCTTTCACCCAGAGGCAAAGCTCCCATTTGACTTCCTTGGAAGCTGTCTCTGCGTCAGGAGAGCAGGATCAGGCCCGCCCTGCCGGGCCCCCCCGCTCACCCCCTGCCGTGGGCTCTCTCTCCGTCCAGCACCCGGGGCCGGATCCTGCCACGCCAGTCAGTGGGGCCGCTGCTGTGAGCGAGGCGAGTAGAGCTTGGCCTTGGGGGGGGGGAGGGGGCTGGCATCAGGGGTCCCCTGGGAGGGTGGTTGAGGGGGGAGTGATGGTGTATGAGCCAGGCTCATGGCAGCGACTGGAAAACTCCCCCCCCCGCCAAAACCCCAGGCAGGCACCGGGTGCGTTTTTCCCAGCGGCGCTTCCCGGTGTGAAAGGCAGAGGGAGGGGGGATGGAGGGAGTGCTGGGGGCTGCGGTAGGCCTGGGGGATAACTCCCCCCCCCAGCTCCCCTCACTCCTCCCCGGCTGGCGCGATGCGGTGAACAGAGGCCAAATCGGGCAGTGCTCACCTGGAGCTCTGTGTGAGGTTGGGGGATGATGTTTAGGGGTACCGGGGGGGAGGGGAGAGGGACAGAGGCGATCTGCACCCCCTGCTGCTCTCTAGCAGCCCCCAACCCTTCTCCTGGAAAGTGGGTGGGCCAGGGAGGGCAGAGGAGAGGGGGGGGGGGGCTGATCTCTCCCCTAAGTCACCGGCCCCCACCCCCCACCCCTTTCCTCTCTGGGTCTCCTTTACAGTGTCCTCATGTACAGACAGGAGTTTGTCCCCGGATCTCCAGGACCCCATGCAGGACGACACCAAGGAGACGGACAACTCGACCTCCTCGGACAAGGAGACCACCAACAACGAGAACGAGGAGCAGAACTCGGGCACCAAGCGGAGGGGTCCCCGCACCACCATTAAAGCCAAGCAGCTGGAGACCCTCAAAGCTGCCTTTGCTGCCACCCCCAAGCCCACCCGCCACATCCGAGAGCAGCTGGCCCAGGAGACCGGCCTTAACATGAGAGTTATCCAGGTAGGGCAGCCCCTGCCCCCCCCTCCAGACCCCCTCACCTGACGGCGTGACGTCATGGGGCTAGCTGGTGACATCATTCCCACCGCAGGCCAAGGTTCCTGTGACATCAGAGCTTCAGGGGGTGATTTCCTCTCGCAGGACAGAGACAGGGAAAGGACCCAGGGGGAAGGGAAGGAGAAGGGGTGCTGATGGGAGCCCATAGCCGTGATGATCACCCCTGGGTGCTGGAGACACTGAGGCCACTCCCACCACCTGGGGAAATGGGGACAGGCAACCCCCATCTGCCACCTGCCAGCATCACCCCAGGCCCAGCCCTGCAACCCCCCCACTCTCCCATGGGTGCACAGACTCCCCCGCTGTGCTTTAATGCACCGACACCATGGAAAGAGACAAAAACCAGCCCCATAACGTGAGCCAGCCAGGATCCCCCGGTAAACCCTGGAGATGGCTGCTGGGGGCTGCTGAAAGCCTGGAGAAACCATTGCACTCTGCAGGCAGCCCGGCACTTCCTTACCACACTGCTCCCGGGAAGAAAATTCCTGCGGGAACATAGGGTTTAATGGCCTTTAATAGAGGCATTAATAGGGGAAGAGCCACCGGCTTTGCGGGGAGCAGAGCTTCCAGCGACCCGGCTCCCAAATCCCCAAGGAATGTGATGTGCTCCTTCCCCTGAACTCCCCCATCCATGGGGGATGTGGAGGGCTGAGTGGGGCAATAATCCAGACACCCCACCAGGCCAAGGCGATGCGGTTTGGATGAGGTGATGCCCCGTGGAGAGGGGGCATCATCTTCCTTTTCCCTTTATCTCCATCCTCACCACCCGGATTTTATTCTGCTCCCATCCCGGCAGGTGCTCCCCTCCCTGCTCCCCTCTTTCCAACTCCTGCCACAATCCACCCCCTTTTTGTTCTCTTTTTTCCCCCCTTGTTTCCCCCTCTCCCCTAGAAGAGAAAAGAGTGGGGGGGCAGGATTTTAAGAAGCCTCAGTATTTGGTGTGTATGTCCCCTAATGCACATACTTTGGGGCTAGCAGCACTGAGGGGGGGGGTGTGGGGTATTTAAAAACCACGCAGAGATGAGAAACCCCTTTCCCTCCCAGGCAGGTGCAAGATTTCCATCCCCTCCTTTCGCCATCCTTTGGGGAAGAGTTGGGGGGGGGGGGGCTGGTCCTGATCTAGGGGGGCCCGTGGTACGTGACCCCGTCCCTGCCGCAGGTCTGGTTCCAGAACCGCCGGTCCAAGGAGCGGCGGATGAAGCAGCTGAGCGCCCTGGGGGCCCGCCGGCACGCCTTCTTCCGGAGCCCCCGCAGGATGCGGCCCCTCGGCGGCCGCCTCGACGAGTCCGAGATGCTCGGATCGACCCCCTACACCTACTACGGAGGTGAGGGACTGCCCACTGCCCACCCCCCCGCCTCTCGGCTCCTTCCCGCCCCCTACCCCTTTGTTCTTCCCCTGTCCCGCTGCTCCGCTGGTTTTGGGGTTTTTTGGGTTTTTGTTTTTCCTTTTGCCGCTCCCAGTCCCTCTCCCTGGGGAGCGCAGCCGCAGGGGACCCGAGGGGACAGGGAGGGGACAGTGCCCACGGCACCCGGCCGGCGTCTGTGGGTGCACACAGAGCACACCCACACCGAACCATGCCGTGCGCACCCGCACAGAGCCGTGAACACGCGTGTGCACACCCACGCACAACCATGCACACACACGCGTGTGCACACCGGCACAAGACGCACATTGACACGCACACGCGTGCTCCCCCCACGCAGACGCCCGGCCCCGTGTGCACACAGCCCTCGGTACCCCCCTTCCTCTCCGGGCACCCCCCCTCCTCTCCGGGTACCCCCCTTCCTCTCCGGGTACCCCCCCTCCTCTCCGGGTACCCCCCCTCCTCTCCGGGTACCCCCCCTCCCCAGCACAGCCCCAGCTGCGGGGCTCTGCCCCTTTCAGGCCGCATTTGTTCCACCCCCCCGGGCACGCAGCATACAGCTGGGCCCCGATGGGAGGGGGCGGGGGGCGTTCTGCCGCTTCCCCTCTCTCCTGCCCCATGCAGAGTCCCCCCCATCATTTGCCTTTTCACAGCCTCCCCCCGGATGAGGGCTTTGCGGGGCACAGCTCACTGCCCTGCAGTTACTTTCTACACTCCTTCCAGGCTGCTCAACACGTAGAGAATTTCCCCACTAGATACCGCATTTTTCCCCGTGATATAAATATATATTCCCCCAACCGTTATGCATACATTTGTCATTATTATATTTTTTCCCATTTCATTTATGTTTCCCCTATTCCCTTTAAATGTCTTTCCACCTCTTCCCTTCATATTTCCCCCTTTCCATTTATATATATTTCTCCACCCTTACCTTTATATATATATATTTCCTATTCTCTTTAAATATGTTTTGTGTCCCCTTTACATATAACTGCCATATTACACTCCCCCTTCCCCCCCCATTAACTAAGAATTACGTTACATTCTTTGCCTCCATCTCCCCCCACTCCATCCCGACCTCCAGCTGCTCCTCACCCCAGAAGACCAGGAAAACAGAGAGGGATTTCCTTCTCTGGGTTCAAATTTGCACCCGAAGAGCCAGCAGAGATTTTTTTTTTTTTAAAAAAAAAAAAAAAAAAAAGTTTTTTACCTGCTCCATTGTTATTTTTCCCTCCTTCCCGCAGATTACCAAGGTGACTACTACGGTCCGGGAGGCAACTATGACTTTTTCCCCCACGGGCCGCCCTCCCAAGCCCAGTCCCCGGCCGACTCCAGCTATCTTCAGAACTCAGGACCCGGCTCCACACCCCTGGGACCCTTGGAGCCCCCCCTAAGCGGACACCACTCCTCAGAAAACCAAAGGTACACGGATATGATCTCGCATCCCGACACCCCCAGCCCCGAGCCGGGGATGACCGGTTCGCTGCACCCCATCCCGGGGGAGGTCTTCAGCGGGGGGCCCAGCCCCCCCTTCTCCATGTCCAGCAATAGCGGCTACAGCGGGGGGCTCCCGCACCCCAACCCGGAGCTCAGCGAGGCGGCGGTGTGGTAGGCCTGGCACGGGCACGCGTGGCGGGGGAGAACACCCCACGCGTGTCATCACCCCCCCCCCCCCTCACCCGGGACCAGGGCGCCGGATAAAGACCCCTCCCCCCTCCGATGCCAAAACGCATCCCTGCATCCCCCCCCCCGCCCCCATCACTGCAGAATCACTCCGGACCTTGCCCCCACCCGCCTCCTGGCACCTTTTCCCCCAGCACTGGGACGGGGGGGCCACGATAAATGGTGCCCAGCCCCGAAGACACACATGATCCCCCCCTCCCCACCGGCAGCGGGACCACCAAGCTCTTGGACCAAAGCTGAACTCGCCTGGACACGGGTCCCGGCGGCACCGGGGGAGAGGGAGGGCTGGGGCAGGGCTCCCCCCTGCTGATTAGCACCCTTTTTAATTAACTCTTATCACACCATGGATGGGGGGGGAAATGGGAAATAGCAGGAATAACACCCCCACCCCCCGACGACTCCCTTGCCCTTGTTTTTGTTACTCCAATTTTAAGCCCAAGGAGAAGGTGGGTTTGGACCTGGTGATGGGCAGGAAGAGGGGAAGGTGGGGGGGGGGGGGGGGCTGCCCCAGTGGCTGGCGGAGATTGGGCTCCCACGCGGTGGAAAAAGACACCAGAAAAAGGCAGAAACAGGAAAAAATACAATTTAAAAACCCAAACAATAAACAAAACAAACGGAAAAAAGCCACCAAAACCCACAAAAAACACCAATCAACTCAACCCAACCACAGGAGAGCAGAAATTAAACCCGAGCCTGGACGCCGAGTCCCCGCCCCAACATTTTCCGGCGGCTCCACCAGTTTAAGGATGTATAATAGTTTTTGCTTCTAGTTTCTTTATTTTGTATAAAGGAGAAACAAATAAAGTATGTTTTTGTGTTGACTGATTATTTATTGTACTTTAGTCATCGGAGGCTCCGAATTTTTCTATTTTCAAAAATAGACGGGAGGGGGTGCCGCCGGGGAGGGGGACGAGAGGAGAGGAGGTGGGGGGGGGGATAAACGGAAGGAGAATGGAAAAGGAAAGAAAAAGTTGATTTCTGAAAGCGTCGTGGGTTCCTTATCCCCGCTGCCTCTTGCAGAGGCTGTTAGTGTGAATGGCTCTTGTTGTTCAATGTGAATAAAAAACCTTTTAGTTACCTACTGTTCAGTCACCTGGTCCCTTTCTTCTCTCTCTTTTTTTTTTTTTTTTTTTTTTAAGACAAGACCTCGAGAGACGCTGATGTGGCTGCCCTGCTCCCAGCCCTGCCCAGGGGTCTGGGGGAGCAGCCCCCTGGGTGCCACAGCCCCTTAGCAAGGGGATAGAGCTGCATCACCCACCCAGTACCCCACACGACCCCCACCAGCGGGGTCTGGGGGGCACTTTACCCATCTCAACACCTTCCCCCCCAGCAGACAGGTCACTGTGTCACCTCTTCATGGGGGGACACACCCCCCTTGGCACCCCCAGCCCTTCTGGCAGAGCACCCCACAGCCAGGAGAGACACAGGAGGGCCAGGGGGGTCAGCAGGGCTGCTGGGGGGGACACAACAAAAGGGGAGGGGATGGGGGTGAGGACACACACAAACCAGCAGCTTTTGCCCCAGGGGACACAGAGGGCAGGCCTGCCCTCCCCTCTTCTCTCCTGCTTTCCCTCTCTTGTTTTCTAAGATACAAAAATAAATAAAGTCCAAGACAGGCTGCAGCTCTGAACTAATATTTAAAACGCAAAATCATGGCAAAGTTCCCCCCCTCCTTGTCTTGCAGCAAAAAGATATAAACAGAATAAATTACCTTTCCTCAGTGGCTTACGAGAGTCCCTCTCTCCTGACCTGAATTTTAAGTCCTGGCTTGGTTGTAGCACGGAGCACCGATGATTTATGAAAAGCCAACCACTTCTCTGCATATTTTCTCTGCTCAGCCAAGTGGTGGAATTTATCCTTCCTATACCATTACCAGCATTAATAACAAGGTGGCAAACAAGCTGAGCCAGGCCAAGCCCCAAAGGATCCCCCAGCCAGGGGCTGGGGGGCAAAACAGAAACACCAAACACTCCCCACACACACCTAACAAAGCACCTTCTCCCCTTTTAACAGGTGGGGAAACTGAGGCAGGATTGCAGTCAGCTGCTGCCTTCTGCTCCACCCTTTCCAGGCTGTCAGTGCTAGTGAGTAATGGGGGCTCCTTGGCAGGGCAGGGCAACATGTTGTTAAAGAACAGCTTCCCAGCATCTTTTGAGGATTAGAAAACAAAGCACAATGTCCTTCACTGAGTGAACGCTGGCTGCTGTTGTTGTTGTTATCCTTATTATCATTATTTATTATTATTACTATTACTACTATAAAACCCAAGGCATACACCTTGGGGCTGTTTGCAACCCATCCCCAAGCCCCTGGCAGGGCACAGGCTGCAGGAGGGATCTGAGGTGACACTGTCAGGCTCCAAGCTGCCCTCCTCATGCAGGGGCTGGGGTCTCCATGCAGGTGGATGGGGTTCTGCAGGGAGCACTCCTCCCAGCAGGGATCTTTGGATGCAGGACCCAAATCTTCCCCCCCTCCCTCCCTCCAGGTCACTGGCTGGGGGCTGCCACTCCTGCCCCTGAAAATCTGGCACTGGCAGAAGGGACCTGATGGGTCCCCATGGCAACCAGGATGGGGTACAGCACCCAAAGGAGACTGGGGTCCCTATGGCAGGCAGGGTCTCCATCACCCCAGCAGTCCTAGGATGCCTCCAGCACTCAGAGTTCACAGCCCCCTCCAGATGGGGTCCTGCCCACCCCCAGCAGGGTGTCCCCAGAAAACCTGCACCCCCGTGTCCCTTCCAGAGATACCCAAAGCTGGGGTATCGAGCACAGGGATCGAGCACTCCCTTCATCATGGCAAAGAGGGCTCAAAACTTGCTCCTGGTGTCACCCCAAACCCTGGGCTTGTGCTATTGCCACCACCAGCCACATCCCCATGGGGCAGTGCTGGGGACACCACTGCCAGCTGCCAGCTCCTCCCAGCAGAGCAGCAGAACTCCCAGGAATAAACTTCTTTTCCAAAGCTGTTGGGCAAACATCAATGATATTTTTTGTTATAGTTGTTTCCTGACCTTTTCCCCTTGGGTTTTTTTTTAATTGTTTTTTGTTTGTTTGCTTGTTTGTCTGTCTGTCTGTTTGTTTGTTTTTTCCAGCAAGGGAAGGTCTGTAGAAGGTGGAGAGTAATCAGGTTTTGGACCTGGAATAAAAAATGGCTGGAGTAGGTTGGGCTGACTCCTTATAATTAATAGTGTGCCTTGTAATAGGATTCTCCAGCCTTCGGTGCTCCCTGGAAACACCTTTTTACCCGGGATATTGCTCACGATGGAGCAGTGGAGTTCTGATTTATGGAGTTTTGGCTTCCAAGAAGTATCTGGGGGTCTGACCTGGCCAGTGGGAGGTACCGGGGGGGAAGTGCCAAAGGTGGAGAGGGTTTTTGAGGAGGGGGGTGGCAGCTGGGTTGTGGGGGAAAGGGCTTGAGGGTGTGTGTGTATGTGCATGATGAGGTCTGGAGGCTGAGCCCCCCCTGCTCAGAAGTGGAGGAGGAGAAGGTTTTGGGGGCAGGGAAGGGTTTATGAGCATGCATGGGCACAGCTGGGAAACATGGAGCAGGTGGAGCTGGGGACCCCCCAGTGGGAGCAAGACCCCACATCGCTGGGGATGGGAGGAAGGAGGCGATGGGGAGCAAAGTCGGGGGGGGCCGCAAAAAAAACCCGGGAGGTGCAATAGTGAAGGGCTACAAAAGCAAATGCAGCACGAGTGAGCAGGAAAGCCTGGAGGAAAGGGGGGGAACAGGAAAAAGAGGAGTGGGATGGGGGGAAAAAAGGGAATGGGGGGGGGGAGGTTGTGAGGGGGTGAGTCTGTGGGAGGGGGCACAGGCACACACAGACTGATGTCGGTGCCCCCCTCCGGAACCCGGGTTGGGGGGATTAAAATGGGCTCAGGAGCTCTGCCAATCAATCACCGGGGCCAAGCGGGTCCCTGCGTGTTCCGACCGCAGGGAGGGCGGCAGGGGTGGGAGAGCATTGTAACAATTAATAATCATTAGAATAATAACGCATAAAGACAGTAGCGAAGTAATTAGTCAGAGGGGGAGCTCTTGCTAATTGAGGCGGGGAGCTGCAGCTTCAAACAGCCTGGGGAGGGGGCCCGAGGGCTGGGGGATGCGGAGGGGGGGTGCCTGGAGTGTGGTGTGTGCCCTGATCCTGCCCGCAGCCAGGCAGGGAGCTACGGGCAGCACCCGGCCCCGCCTGCGGTGTGAGCCCCGCTATCGTCTGGCCCCCTCTCCCCCCCGTGCCTCAGTTTCCCCATCCCTACACAGACGCTTTGCGCTGGGGCAGAGGCTGTGGGAGGGCTCCTTGTTTCGAAGGGATTTTATTTTTGGTCCTTTTGGAAGGACAGCAGGCAGAGGGGCCTGGCTGGGCTCCCTCACCTCCCTCTCCGCGCTGGGCATCACTCCAGCCCCACTTGCCTCTTCAGGGCCTGCAGCTGGGCCAGCTGGATGCTGCTGCCCCCGCACACCACCACCACCACGGAGCCCAGGGGGGTGGGCAGCCGCCCCTCCCGCTGCAGCCGCCGCAGCCGCCCCTCGTAGAGCAGAGCCAGAGTGGCCCCGCACGCCGGCTGCACCAGCATCCTCTCATCGTCTGTGGGGACGAGAGCCGGGGGGGACACCCTGAGCCCCCCACCCCATCCCCAGCAGCCCCCTCCCCTGATTCCGGCACCTCCCAAGGCTCCTGTCCCCCCGTCCCCTCCCGCTCACCCAGGAACAGCTCCACGGCTCGCACAGCCTCCGCGTCCTCCACCACCTGGGAGATGACCTGGCACTCCTGGGCACACTCCAGCGCCCTCGCTGACACTTTCTTGGCTCCCAGGCACTTGGCCACGCTGGGACACGAGGGGAGGAAGGCGCTCGGGGTGGTGCCGGGCCCCTTCGGAGATCCCTGGGCGGTGCGGGGAGGCAGGGTGTCCCGCAGCCATCCCGCCTCACCTGGTGATGTCGGGCAGGGAGATGAGCTGCCCGGCTGCCAGCGCCGCCTGGAAGCTGTGAGCACCCCGGGTCTCGGCGGCGACGATGGGGACGTCCTGCCAGCCCACCTGGTGCAGCCCGGCCACCACGCCGGCCAGCAGCCCCCCCCCCCCCCACCGCCAGCAGGATGGCATCGGGTTTGGTGTCCAGAGAGTCCTTCAGCTCCTGGACCAGGCTGGAGTGACCCTGCCTGCAAGGGGGGAGAAGAAGAGGGGGCGTAGGGACAACCTGGACCTCAGGGATGGGGGATGGAAGGGTCAGGACCTGAGTCCTGGCAGCACTCACCACACCAAGGGGTGGTCGAAGGGGTGGATGTTGACCCAGCCCTCCGTCTTGGCCAGCTCCAGGGCTCTCTTGTTGGCATCATCCCACACCTTGGGGGGAAGGGTGGTGAGGGGGGTGGGCAGGGGCTCAGCAGAGCCAGACTTAGCCCTTGTTCCCCAGAGGTGGGTCACTTGTCACCACAAGACCAGGGGAAGCCAGAACCCCGCCCTGAGGTGACCCTGCCACAGTGCTGAGGGTGATGCAGGAGGGGGACATTCCAGGATGGGGTTTGAAGTGCACATCACAGAGCAGGCCAGACCCCTCCCCCCCCCCTTGGTCGCCCCCAGATCCCAGGTTTAGGGGGGTGGGGGCTGCCGCAGAGCTACCTGTCCGGAGACCTCCACCTCTGCCCCCAGCTCCTCCAGCTTGTGCACAGTGGCCTGGCTAGTGCTGCTGGGGACCACGATGGTGACCGGCAGCCCCAGCTTCTTGGCTGCATATGCTGCTGCCAGCCCCGCGTTGCCCCCTGCAGAAAGGGGTGAGGGGGCCAGGCAAGGCTCAGCCACCCTATAGGACCCATGAGCACCCCCCAGTGCTCCCCCTCCCCAACCCCAAATCAAAGCCCAGTTACCTGAGGAGCAAACGAAGTGGTGATAGCCCTTCTTGGCAGCCTGGAAGACAGGAGGGAGGAAGGGAGGGAAGGGGGCAGTAGTGTCCCCTCACCGTGTCCCCCGTAAGGCCCACGCTGTGCCCACCCTCACCTCCTGGCAGAGGCGGCCGATGCCCCGGATCTTGAAGGAGCCGGTGGGCTGAACGTTCTCCAGCTTCATGTAGACCTTGGTGCCCGCCACCTTGGACAAGGGCAGGCTCTCCAGGAGGGGCGAGATGATGTGGAAGGGCTTCTCACCCCTGCCCAGCTGGGTGGCCATGGCCTTGGAGATGGGTGCTCTGCCAGGGAGAGGTGGAGGAGGCACTGTCTGCTCCAGCCAGGACCCCCCCAGCAGCCCTGCCCCTCACCCTGGGCTCAGTGCACGGCACAGGAGTCCCTTTGGGAGGGACAAAGCTGTCCCCTCTATCCCTTCCCAGCTGCAGAATGTCCCCTCTGTCCCCTCCCAGAACCAAGCTCTAAGCCCTCCCTGGTGGAGCCCCGGGACAAGCTGGGCCACCCCCTCCCATGATGTCCCCAAGGTCCCCCCGCACACCCTGTCCCCTCCCTGGCTGTACCTGGTGTCCCACTGCGTGTCCCCAGCTCCTCACCCGCAGCCACAGTGGAGTTTGGGGGGACAGAAGGAGGGACATGAGACGTGGGAAAGGCTGTGCCCGTGTCCCCAAGTCCCCGTGTTCAGCAGGGCGAGGGGCAGGGGTTAAAGATTGCCCTGGGCTGGGCTGTTTGCTCAGCTCCGGGCAGGTTTTTCCAGCTGGGAGGCTGGATCCACGCCTGAAGCACCCAGCCGTGGGCTGGGCACCATGCCGGGTGCCCTGCCTGGCACACGTGTCTGTCCCCCACAGCCAAATATCCCAACAGCAGCCGAATAACATCACAGCCAGCCCTGTGTGCCCCAGGGAAGGGTTGCCCCAGAGACACGGGATGAGAGGCAGCTCCCAAATGACTCTGGGGGTCCCCAGAAGGGTTTGTCCCTGCCAGCTGGGCACAAGCACTGCCTCTTCTCAGGTCCAGTCACAAAACATGTCCCAGAGGATTTGGGGACTCGTCCCATTTTACACAGGCCCCTGCTGTAGCGAGGGAAGCCTGAGCACCCCAAATCCCCAGGGAGCAGGTGAGACACCCTCTCCTGTCACCTCCAAAAGAGCCATCACACCCCTATGCCCAGTGCCCCTGCCCTGGGCCCCCCACCCACGCTGCCCATCCCCAGGGAGGCTCAGCCCTGCCAGCTGGGTAAGACCCCCAGAATGAGCCCCCCCTTCAGCTCCTGGCTGCCCAAACCGAGCACCCTGCAGGCAGAGGTCTGGGGGTGGGGGACAGGGTCACCATACAGCTTGCACAGGTGCCCCTTGAGCATCCCATGGGGACCGGGCTGCCCAGAGGGACACAGCCAGAACTCAGCAGAGCCCTGGGGTCCAGCAGCACTCTGGGGTGGCCCCAGGCAAGGCAGGCAGAGCCCCCCCCCCACCCCCTTTCCTCCAGGACACCCCAGGTCTCATCACCCAGCCCTGGTGACATGCCACTCAGTGTAAGGGTCCCCCCAGCACATCCCCTACCTCAGTCTCCGTCCTGGCAGGCAAGGAGGAGGAAGGTGAGCTCGGGAGGAAGGTCAGTCCAGCTCCTCAGCCCCTCAGCTCAGTGTACAGGGGAGGATCTCTCCCTGGCAGTGTCTGAAAGCAGAAGCTCTGGCACAGGGCTGGTCCCGTCCCCTTCCCTGGGTGGCTCCAGGGGGGTCCCAAGGGGGGAGCTGCCACACACGAGCTGGCACATACACGACCCAGCCGTGACACTGATTGCACACACGCTGTGCTGCAAACCCCCCAGCTGCCCCCCAGCTCTGCTGGGAAGTCAAACAGGCCCCAGAATATGGGACTTCAGTCCCTGGACCCAAAATTTGCAAAGCCCCCTGAGACCACCACTGATGATGGGCACCGAGCAGGGCATGAGCTCCAGGACAGCCCTGTCCCCGAGGGAGATGGGCTTTGGTGGCAATGAATTAACTGGCTCCCCCATGCTTACACCAGCATTAGGTTTCAGAGTGAAGAGCAGAGCAGCACAGTGCTGCCTGCAGAGAGGAGCCACGCTGCTGTGGGGACATGGGGGACTGTAAATGGGAAGGGGTTGAGGAGGATTGCTGTGATGGGGGCCCCAAACGGGGTGGTCACATGTGCTCCAGCTCCCCCGGAGGATAAAAGGCCATGGAGTGACCCCCCCCATCATACAGAAGGGCTGCAAGTGCTTCCCTGGGCCCTGGGGACAGGTGCTGGGGATGGGCAGGGGACAGGGACCCCCTTAGAGAGGGCATCACGTTTTGGCTCAGCCCCGGGGTGCTCGGGGGTCCTTTCCCACCCCACACCCCATCTCCATCCCTGCCCAGGGGAAGGTGATGCCAGGCTGTCACCTGGTCACATCCTCTGGCCAGGGTTCCTGAGGGACACAGCCTCAGCCACCCACTGCTGCAGCTGCAGGAGTTGACCACTTCTGTTTGGTTTTCCACTTTTAAGAAAACAAAAATTAAAAGGGGAGGCAAGCAGCAACGCAGCCACCGCTGCATTTCCAGCGTGCCATGCCCTCAGCATCCGTGTTCCTCTCCCTCCTCACTGCCCTGCCTCCTGGTGGCAGTGACTTCCTCCTACCCAGGGAAACTGAGGCACAGGGGCTGCCACCCCCAGCAGCCCCAGGAGCCCCCACACCATGAGGACACCAGGGAACGTGAACATGAGCTCTGCCAACCCCAGCACAGTGGGTTTTGGACATCCCACCTCCTCTCCAAGCCACCCATCCCAGCTTTTGGGGTTGCAGCGCCCCAAAAGCCCAGAGCTGCTGCACCCTGGCCCTGTGCAGCCAGGCCCCCCAAGGGGCCCCAGCTACCCCCCAGCCTCGGTGGGAACCTGGCATCTTCAAAGCACTGCCGAGCCCCAGCTCATTAATCCCCCAGTAATGACCTCGTTATTCCTAACGAGGCGGAGCGGATCAAGGGAGCTGCGTAAGAGGATTTTGTACCAGGGGTTTCAGGGCTTGGGGGAGGACGACACAGGTGGCAAAGGGGGGGAAGACAAAAGGGATGAGGATGGTCACCCTGTCCCGGGGGTGAGCTCTGTCCCACACCGGGCATCCCTCCTGAGGCAGCAGCAGCAGCACAATAGCAGCCTGCACCCCAAAAGAGCCCAGTCTGGCTGTACACCCTCCCACCGGCAAAGCAGGGAGCACCCCATTAATCTGAGGGGGTGGGAGGGAGAAGGGGGGAAGGGAAAAAAGACCACAGCGTGATCCCAACTCTTGTACAAGACGCCAGAGAATCCCCAAAGGACAGCCCCCCCACCCCTGCTGCAGACAACACTTTTATTTGTCACAGACAAACCAGGTCACTCCCCTCTACTCTGCCCCCCCCCCTCGGGAGTCCCCCCACCCTTTTCTGGAAAGACCCCCCCCCATAAATGGGTGTTGGCACCTAGGCAGGTGCTGCAGCCCCTTGGTTGGGGGGGGCACACACAGAGCCCCCCCAGCCCTGCAGCAGCCAGGGCAGAAGCAGCAAGAACCAGGGGGGCTCCTGCATGGGGATGGCAGCGCTGTGACCCCCCCCACCCCAAACCCAGCTGCCCCCTTAAAGGGGGTCGTGGCACTGGAGAGACGCCCGCAGATGGACAGAGGGACGGGTTCAGCCCAGCCTCAGGCACTCAGTCCCAGTGGACCTTGACGGGGGGGAAGGTCCAGAGGTCGGGGTGCCCCATGTGCAGCAGGGCACTGCAGGGGGACGTGCTCCAGCGGAAGGGGGGGACATCGTCCCACACTGGCCCGCTGGCCGCCACCAGCCCCAGGGTGGGGACCATGCCCTGAGAGGTGACCTTGGGGGGGGAGAGAACAAAGAGGGGTGAGAGTCAACCCTGGGGAAGGGTAACGCGGGTCCCCCCAGAGGGGACCCCCCCACCCCTCCTGCTCCCCCACCTTCATGTCGGTGCCACCGTGGCAGCGCTGGCGCAGGGCAGGGAAGGGGTAAGTGCCATTGGGGGGGTTGAGGTCGGAGCGGGCGGAGATGGCGTTCTCAGCATTCTGGGGGGGGTCACAGCCCCTGCAGCGAGACAGAGGGTCCTGCAGGTAGTTGTTGGACCTGTGAAGCAGCCATGGGAGAGTGGTGGTGAAGGTGGGGAAGGGAATGTATGTAAGGAAATACAGAGTGATGAAAAAAATCACCCCTGAGGGTTACAGGGTGAGGAGCAGACTGGTGTGGATTGGAGGGGCCTTAAAGATTATCTAGCCATCTCCCACCAGCCCAGGGGGCTCCAAGCCCCATCCAACCTTCAACACTGCCAGGGATGGGGCAGCCACAGCTTCTGGGGGCAACCTGGGGCAGGGGCTCAGCACCCTCACACCAAACAATTTCTTCCTTATGTTCAGCCTAAATCTCCCCTCTGCCAGTTTAAAGCCAACCTCCCTTGTCCCATCACTCCCTGTCCTTGTTAGAAGTTGTAGATCTCTGGGGAACACCCAGATCTGGGAAGGTCCCTAGCACCCACCTCATCAGGCGGATCATGGAGTCCAGGTCATGGACCAGGGTCTGGTTCCGGCGGAAGATCTGGGCACGTGGGTTCTTGTCATAGGTGAACCAGTCACCGTATTTCTTCACCAACTCCAGGGTCCCACTGGTGTTGAAGATCTCCTCAAAGTACCTGTGAGTGAGGGAACCCAGCAAGTCAGTACCCGACAAGGCAGGGGGACCAGGCCAGTGTTGGCTGCCCCCCCTTTGTGGGACGTGGGTGTGGTGGGATGGGGCTGGCTGGAGCTCACGGCAGGTTGTAGCTGGCCCAGTAGCCCTGCTGGTACAGCAGCTCTGTCCGATCGGCCACCACCACCAGGCCCCTGCAGTTGGGGGAAGAGCATCAGTTGGAAGAGATGGCAAAAATGGAGTGGGGATGGGGGGAGCCCTGCTGGGGGTCCCCACCGCTGTGTCTCCATCCCAGATAGGGGTGCTGGGCACCCCTTCAGCATCCTCAACATCTGCATCCTTGACTCCCACTCTGGGGATTCCACAAAACCATGGGAAGAAAAAGCACAGGAGCTGGTACATCAGGGGGAGGGTGTGGATGGGTGGGTGGATGGATGGATGGATGGATGGATGGATGGATGGCACTCACGGGATCTGCTCCAGCACGGTGAGCAGCCCCTGTGGTGGTCTCACTCTCCCTGGTGTGAAGATGTTGTAGTCCACCACCATCCACTGGTTGTTGTACCTGGCACAGAGAAGGGGCAGATGACTCCTGCAAGGAGACATACACATCCCACCCAATGTTCCCAGGATCACCAGGAGGATTCCCAGCCCCATCCCACCCCGCTCACGTGCCGCTGTTGAACTGTCGGAAGATGGTGGCCCACTCGGCGCCACTGCGAGCCAACCGGTTGGCCACGATGTTCCTCAGCCACTCCAGGACGCTGCCCCGTGGGTCCAGATACTTCCAGAGTGCTGGGTTGTTGTTCCCAATGGTTGTCTCCAGTGCTACCTGTGGGGAGGGGAGCAATGGGGAAGGGCAGCAGGGCTGGGGAGGAGTCCCCCAGGTGCAGAACCCCCCCCACACACTCACCAACCCACTGCTGAGGATGTAGAAGTCATCTCCGGAGAAGATGGTGCCAGGGTAGGAGGAAAACACCTGAGTGCTGCCAGGGATCTGAGAATTGCCTGGAGGAAGGGGATGCAGAATCAGGGGAGGATGAGGAGGGGGTGTGAGGCACAGCCCCCCAGCCCAGCACACACACCGCCGGCCGAGGTGCGGAAGGGCAGAGTGTACTTCTTGATGATACGCAGCATGGACTGGTAGGAGTTCCAGGTGTCGTGGGCCACCAGGAGATCCTGATGGCCTGGCAGCAGCTTGAGAAGAGCAGAGCAAGAGCCTGAGCCCAGGGCACGCTGTGGGGAGGAGCGGTTCAGGGCAGACTCCAGGTCCTCCAGGTCACCCCCCAACTGCAGCAGGCTGAGGAGGGAGACAGACATGGAGGATCAGGTGGGGGACAGCCTGGGACAGGAGCAAAGCTGGCTCTCTGCCTCTCTGAGCTGGAAGGTGTTTCTCCATCCCATCCGGTGCAGGCACAAGCAGTAAGAACAGCATAGGGAAACTGAGGCAAGAGGCTGCATGAGGCCTGGAGGGGCACCCAATACTCAGACCATGGTGCCAGGGAGGAGGAGAAAGTGCCTTGCTCCACCCTACCCCGGCAGCAGATGACAAGCACCCAGAGAAGGTGGGCAAGGAGGGCTGGAAGCACAACTGTGTGTCAACAAGAATTGTCCCCACGTCCCCCCCAGCAGCAGCCCAACCCCCCCATCACCTCTGAGAAGGAGCTCACAGGAAGCCGAAGGGTGTCAGGGTGAACCCACCGCGGGGGAAGTCCAGGCGCCCGTTGTAGCTGTCCTCCAGCCCCTTCAGCTGCAGCAGGGCCAGGTGCACCTGCAGGGACAGGGACAGAGCTGGCACTTGCCTCCCGCAGGGAAGAGGGGTGAGGGATTTTGGAGGACGGGGTCCCCTCTTCCCTCTGGGCACCCACCAGATCCAGTGGGTCCTGGTGCTGTCTTGGGGCAAGCGAGCGACCCCCTGAACACCCCAAGAGCAGCACATGAGGCTCCAGCATGGAAAAGGCCACGATTCACCTCTGCTCGGAGAAAGATCCACAGCAGCCACATCCCTGTCATCCCACCTGGAGTCCAGCCAGGACCCCGGGCACTCCTCATAAAGCCCCAGGGGGCCTCAGGGGGTTCACCCAGGGTGGAAGCACCCCCTCCTCACCTGGTGCCAGTACTCAGGGTCCTGGCCCTGCCCCATCTGCTCCTCCATCCAGGCCAGGTTGGTCTCCAGGTAGCTCCGCAGCTTCTCGCAGTACTCGCTCTCATACTTGAAGGGGCCGCAGTAGCCCACCATGGTGTTCATCCAGTGCATGTACATCAGCTGGGAGAGACGGCGGGGGGGGTCACCGGCAGGGCCTAACCAGGGGAGAGGACAAGGACCCCATTGTACCCCTCAGGACTTCGGTTTCGGGGGGGTTCCCCCTTACCTGCTCGGAGACGGCAGCCTCGGCGAGGCCGGCAGCGTAGGCCTGCAGGCTGTCGTTGTATGAGGAGTTGGTGGTCACCTCCAGGAAGGCCCAGCTGTGGGGACACAGGCACAGGGGGGTCACTGACACGGCGAGGACATGGACACGGGGGGACGTGATCACATGGGAGACACAGTGACAGTGGGGACGTCGAGATGGGGGCACATGGACATGGGAGGAACGAGGTCATAGTGGGGATCGTAGACACGGGGGGGACACGGACAGGACATGGTCACGGCGGGGGTCATGGACACGGGGGGGACGTGGACATGGAGAGACACACAGACATGACGGGAGGTTCACGGTCAGAGGGGAATGTCATGGACGGGGGGGGACATGGACACGGGGGAGTCACGGGAAGGACATGAGGGGGACATGGAGATGGGGGGGAAAAGACACAGGGGGGACGAGGCTCAACCACCCGACCCGGCTCCCCCGGACCGCCCCGCCGCCTCCCCGCTCCCGCTCGGCTCCGAGCGAGCCCCGAGCCCCCCAGACCCCCGTCCCATCCCGTCCCGTCCCTACCCGACGGCGGGGATGCGGTCGTCGATGCTAGCCCAGGCGAC
This sequence comes from Phaethornis superciliosus, assembly GCA_023637945.1. Taxonomy (NCBI): domain Eukaryota; kingdom Metazoa; phylum Chordata; class Aves; order Apodiformes; family Trochilidae; genus Phaethornis; species Phaethornis superciliosus. The sequence goes on along the minus strand of JAJQWJ010000020.1, from coordinate 309,543 downwards.
AGCGGCGGGGAGGAGGCCGGGCAGAACGCGGAGCTGCCCCGAACCGGGCTCCAGCAGTACCGAGACGTTGCGGGGAGAGGGGGAAGCGGCGGCGGGGGCTGCCCCGGTCCCCCCCGCGGCCAGGACGGCGGCCAGGGCTGCCCCGAGCAGCGTCCGCAGGGCCGCCATGGCGGGGACGGGACCGGGGGGCGGGACCGGGGCGGGGCTGGGGGCGATGGACACGTCCGGGTGTGTGGTGGGGGGGGTCCGCTTGCCCCTCCGCCTTAATTCCAACCGAAACTCCCGCATACATCCGCGCCCCGCTCCGCACCATACCCCCAGCCCCACGTCCCCAGAAGATGTGCGCGGCTGTGTGTGTCCCCAAGCTGTGTCACACCGCTGGGGAGCACCCGTGATCCCCCGGACCCTCGCCTAAGGATTTCCGTGGGATCCATCCCCAGGCGGAGCGTCCCGCTTGGCCTCCGGGGTGGGGGCAGAGGGGAGGTGTTGAGGTCTCCTGGGGTTTTTGGCCGGGGGTGACACCGAGGTGCTGGTCCGCGTCCCACGTCCCCATCCCGCAGTCCCCACCTTGTGCAATCCCGGCCGGCGCCTGTTTACTGCCGGCGGGCAAAGTCCCCCGAGGCCGGGGGGTCCTGGCGGGGAGGGGGCGGGGGGCTCGGAGCTCCCTGCCTGTGGTGGGGGCGTAAAGTGCCCAGCCCCTCCCCACCGCCCAAGAGTGGGCTGGGGACCCAAGGACACAACCGTGGAGCAGGACACAGCCTAGCGGGGGGGGACCCTTCTGGGGGGTCTTGGGGCCACCGCTACGGGGGGGCTGAGCAGATCCGTGTCCCCCTCCCGCAGCCCCCGGTGCCCCTCAATGTGCTGCCCCCTCTGAACCAACCTCCTCGGACGTGCATGTGCGGCACACAGACGCGCACATGTGGGGGGTCACCCCAAAGAGGGGCTGAGTGGGTGCAGCGTCAGAAGGGTGCGATTGGGCGGGACGGGGCAGACAGTGGGGATGGTGCTGGGGACACACACACGCAGGACGAGCAGGGGCTCCCCCCCTACTCCGCGTCAGCCACGTGTAAAAACGTGACGCTGTCGCTTTAAGAGCGGAGGGTGGCGGCCCCTTTAAGACGGGGGGGGGCTGGGGGGATCAGCTGCCCGTACACGACAGCGGGGCCGTGGTGCCACGGTGGGTCGGCGGGGCGGGTGGGGTCCCCTGGCTCCCCCCGGCAGCCCCGAGCATCCCCCCGGCAACCCCCGCCCCAGGATCTCCCACCCAACCCTGGGTCCTCAACCCCACCCGCATCGGGGTCTCCCCGTCCCCTCTCTGGCTTGGGGAGGGGTCCCTGCGAGTCCTGCTCGGGGGGATCGGTGCCGGGGCCCCCCGTCTCTGCGCTGCAGCCTTTCCTCCCCTTCCCCATCTCTCCCTTAGCTCCGCCGGCGCTGGGGGGGCTGGGAGCGGCCCTGGGGCTGAATCCCCCCCCCCCCGCCCAGCGCAAAGCGTGTTTTGCAGCCTGCCTGCACGCTGTTGTGCCTTTTCTCGTTATTTTAATTCTTATTTTAATTTTTAACTATTTATTTTTAACTCTTCCCCCACTCCCCTTCACCCCCTATCTCCGCCCTGCCCGGGGAGCTGCGGGATGGGGGTCCCAGACCTGTCCCTGCTCCCCCTCCCCGGGGGTCGCTGCCAGCGCTAGAGTACCCCCCGCTATGGGGCAGGGTGCCGTGGGGCAGGGTGCCGTGGGGCCGACTGGAGCCCTCGGCTTGGCCGGGGTCCTGGCGGGGGACATGGGGATGACCCCGCAGCTGCTGGACCTGGGGCGCACGGTGCCCCCCGGGGGGGATGTTCCGAGCCACGGCCGGGGCCTGGATGTGAGTCTGGGGACTTCGGTGGGGTTTGGGGGGCGGTGGGAGGGATGCAGGGGAGTGTGGGGGGGGTCCCGTTCTATCCCTGCTGCCCCTCTCCACCCCTTTCCCTCCCGGCGGTGATCGCAGCGGGGATCTCACCAGGATTTCCTCCGCTGCTGGTTTTCTCCTCCAAAAACCCCGCCGCTTGCCAGGCCGGCGCCTTCCCACGGCCGGGGCTGGGGGGGAGGGATGGGAGGGGACCCCTGGGGAGAGGGGTTTGCCCCCCCGCTGGCCCCGGCACAGCCACTGACCCGGAGCACAGATGGGGAAACTGAGGCAGGGGTGGCAGTGACCTCCCGCCTGCAGCAGAGCAGGGTGACCCGGTGGCAGCTGTCCCTGGAGGACAGTGGGTACCCCGGGTGGGGATGGGATTTTTTTTTTGGGTGCCCGGCCTAGCACCTCCCCCTCTCTGCCCCACAGTGCTGGGAGGTTCGGACCCGCAACAGCTCCGAGTGGTGCCACTTCATCCGCAGCAACCCGGACTGCCGGCTGGAGGGCGGATTCCTCGACTACCTCCAGGGGGTCTTCTGCGTCTTCCCCCCCCGGCTGCTCCCCTTGGCCGTCACCCTCTATGTAAGGATGGGCGTCATGGGGGGTGCTGCTGGGGGATGCTCAGCTTTGGGGGTGTGGGACATCCCCCCGAGCCCTCTCTCTGCCATCCCACAGGCTTTCTGGCTCCTCTACCTGTTCATCATCCTTGCTGTGACAGCAGAGAAGTTGTGAGTAGCCCCACGGGGGTCTCTGAGGTGAGCAGGGGGACCATAGTCCCAGGGAAGCCCTGTCACTCTTCTCTGCCTCCTTCTCTCTCTTTTCAGCTTCTGTCCCAACTTGTCGGCCATCTCCACCAACCTTAGGCTGTCTCACAACGTGGCAGTATCCTTGGCAGGTCACGAGGGGGTTGCAAGGGCAGGTGACTGTGATAAGGCCACTTTGTGTCCCTTTGGCACTGTGCCAGGGGAAATCGTTTTATCTGGAGCGTGAGTCAGAGGTGGCAGCAGGGCAGGGGGTGGTGTGCCAGCACCAGGACAGAGCTCTGTGGTGGCAGGAGTGGGCAGGTGTCCCTCCCCCTGAGGAGGAGGCCACCAGGTCTTTCCTTGACGTCCTCTCTCCATGGTGTCACCTTCCTGGCCTTTGGCAATGGAGCACCGGATGTCTTCAGTGCTGTGGTGGCCTTCTCCAACCCCCGGACAGCAGGGCTGGCCATTGGGGCTGTCTTTGGTAAGGAGACCCCCACTGGGGGCTCCCAGCTCAGGATGGGGTGATGAGGTTTGGGGACACTGTGGAACTGTGGGATGTTCTCCCCTGAGAGGGACCCATTGCACTGGCAGGTGCTGGTGTCTTTGTGACCACGGTGGTGGCCGGAGGCATCGCCCTGGTCAAGCCCTTCACAGCTGCCTCCAGGCCTTTCCTCAGGGATGTCATCTTCTACATGGTGGCCGTCTTCCTCACCTTCATGGTCCTCTACTTTGGCAGAATCACACTGGGAGAGGCTCTGGGTGAGCAGCGTGGAGGGTTGGGGCTAGGGCAGTGGGAGCAGCCTGGGGTGCTGTAACCCCCCCTTGGGCCCCCACCTTAGGTTACCTGGGGCTGTACATCTTCTATGTCTTTGCCGTGGTGCTTTGTACCTGGATCCACCAGCGGCAGCGTCGGGAAGGCCTGGCCCCCCCCAGGCCCTGGGAGCCAGGTAAGGGCTGTTCAGCTGTGACAATGGGACCCTCAGTGTCCTGGGGTCTCCCTCCACTGCCCCCCATCTCTTCTCTTCCCCCTAGAGATGCCAACAGACACTGAAGAGGGGGAGTCCTCAGGCACAAACAGCGGGGATTATGGTATGTCGGTCTTGGGGGGGGCTCAGGGTCAGCTCTGCTCTGTCCTCGGGGGTCCCAGGGACACCCCCCCCAAGGTGCTCCGTGGAAGGCTGAGTCCATGGGGTGTCCCTGCCCAGGTGCTGCTCTGGGGCAGGGGGATGTCCCTGGGGCTGTGCAGGTGAGCACAGCTCCATGCTCCATGCTAGAAGGACCAGGGGTGCTCCCAGAGCCCCCTGCTCTGCTCAGCCACTGTGGCCCCTGACAGGTGAGGAGTACCGGCCCCTGATCCCCTCCCAGGAGACCGCCCTGCACATCCTCATCACTGCCCTCAACCCCTTGGACTGCCGTAAGTGGAGGAGGAAGCCCTGGTACTGGCGGCTCTTCAAGGTTTTCAAGGTGAGCCCCAGCATGGGGCATCCCCCTCCCTCCCTGCTGGCCCCCGGGGCTGCCTCCCCCCCGGGGTTTGCAGCGGGGATGGTGGGACAGGAGCAGGGAGGCTTGGGGACAAGCCATGGAGGCTGGGATGTCCCATCTCGGGAGTCTCCTGGTCACGGCTGCTCCTCCCAGGTGCCGGTGGAGCTGGTGCTGCTGCTCACTGTTCCTGTTGTGGACCCTGACAAGGATGACCTGAACTGGAAGAGACCCCTCAACTGCCTGCACATCCTCACCAGCCCCCTGGTCTGCATCCTCACCCTCAAGTCAGGCACCTGTAAGAGCCTAGGGCAGCCTTGGACACCTGGGAGGTGACAGGATGAAGATGGGGACCAGAGAAGCCCTTTGGAGCTGGCACACTTTGGGAGGGGGTAGGACAGGATGGGTTTGCAGCTGAATGGCTCTACGCTCCTCCCAGGGGCAAGGCTTTGGGCCCCCCAACTTCTAGTTTCTGGGGAAAAATGCATCAGGCCTGGGCTATCTGGGGAAACTGAGGCACCAAGGGACACAGTGCTAGTTGGTCTGAGGGGGTTGGTGTGGTGGCTCTAGGGGGCAAGGCTTTACCTTGTACCATGAGCCTGGCCAGATCCTGCCCCAGCCCACACGGTGCCTGCAGAGCTGCTCTGATGATCCCTCTCTCCACCACATGCAGATGGGCTGTACCAGATCCAGGGCATCTTCCCAGTCTGGGGACTGGTCATATTGGTTGGCTCTGTCCTGGCCATCATCATCTTCTTTGCCACAAAAAACGAGGAGCCACCCAAATACCACTGTGTAAGGTGTCCCCCAGCCCTGAACTCTCACCAAGGACCAACCCAGACTGCTCTGGACTGGGCTGAGGGTCCTGGGAAGATCGAGGGCCAGGAGCTCCTTCCGAGCTCCCGATGTCCCCAGGAGGGACAGGGCCGGCTGGAGGATCTGCGTGACACACCCAGGGACCCCTCTTCCTGGCAGGTCTTTGCCTTCCTTGGATTTTTGGCCAGCGCCATGTGGATCAACGCCGCAGCCACCGAGTTGGTGAACATCCTCCGGACCTTGGGTGTCATCTTCCAGCTGAGCAACACCGTGCTGGGCTTGACACTGCTGGCCTGGGGCAACAGCATCGGTGGTGAGGGTTCTGCTGTGCCCCAGGGACACCCCAGGGACACCCTTCCCCCTGGCATCCCCCAAGGTCTCCCCTTCTCCCTCTGCAGACACATTCTCTGACCTCACCATGGCACGGCAGGGCTACCCACGCATGGCCTTCTCTGCCTGCTTTGGGGGCATCATCTTCAGTATCCTTTGGGTGCCAGAGGGAAGGGGAATGGGACTTGGGGCAGAGGCTGCCTCAGTTTCCCTGCCAGCAGCCCAGTGGAAGACCCTGCTTCTGGGGGAACCCTGGGAAAGAGCTGGGCAGGATCCATCCCAGAGGCCCTGGGATGTTGTTGATGTCCCCAGTGCAGGGGGACCGGTGTGGTATTGGTGAACCCTGTCCCCAGGGCTGTCCCAGTCCCAGCAGGGTAGGGGTTTGGTCTGGTCTGACAGATTTGGCATCTGCCAACAAAAGCAGGGGCAGAGACTCTGCCACCCTCCAGCAGGCTTTGGGTGGTCCCAAAATCCCACTCCTTGAGTGCTCCATTCACCACGAGCAGGACACACTGGGTGAGGCAACAGCCACGGGGTGCAGGGAGGGGTAGGTACTGTGCTGTCCCCCTGCCTGGGACAGGAGGGACATGACTGACTCCATCACTCCCCTGAGGTCCCTTGTGCTTTGTCCCCATCCTGAACGTGCCCCAGACATCCTTGTTGGCGTGGGACTTGGCTGCCTGCTGCAGATGACCAGCACCCAGCTGGTGGTGAAGGTAAGGACATGGTGGCATGGGTCAGGCTGGCAGCAGGACCTGAGTGTCACTCCACATGGCTTCCTTCCCATGTCTCTGGCAGCTGGAGCCTGACAGCCTCCTGGTCTGGATCCTGGCTGGAGCCCTGGGGCTGAGCTTGGTTTTCTCCTTTGTGTCGGTGCCAGCTCAGTGCTTCCAGCTGGGCAAGGCATATGGCATCTGCCTCATCCTCTACTACCTGGCCTTCCTCTGCCTGGCCCTGCTCACCGAGTTCAGGGTGATCCATCTCTCTGTTATCTGACCAGTCCCAGCACCACAGGAGCTGCACACATCCATCCCTGGCTCTCCCTCTGTCTCCCCCCCGGATCAGGACCTCACTGTCCCCTCTCCCTGCCAGGGGAACCCCACCACATGCTTGAGGCATCAGGTGCCAGCTCAGCCCAGGCTGCTGGTTGGTTGGTTGCAGTCAGGGAAAGGAAAAGGAGCAGTTAGTCACTAGCTAAGTCCTCTCCTCACTCCATTTCATCTTGTTTAACTCATGGTGGCTCTGAGCAGGAGTGAGGTTAAGACCTTGGCTTCCTCCTAGCCTGGTGGCAGAGGCAGAGAAGAGGGCAGCTCCAGCCCAGGGTCACAGCAGGAGTAGTTTTACCTCTTCAAGACCTTCACTTTCCCTTTCCCATCTCCATCCTGGCTGCTCCAGGACAGGGCTGGGATGGTCATGCTACAGGGGGTGGCTCCATGCCGGGTCTGAGCACAAGTTTGTCATTGCAAAGGTCAGGAGGTGTTCACATGGCAGGTTTGGAATAGCAGCTGAAGCAAAGCCAGATGGGGTTAAGGTGAGACAAAGCTCCAGGGCAGCACTTGGTCTGAACACAAGCAGAGCTGGAGGAAAAGAAAACAAAACCCACCAAACCCAGGGTGGCTGGTTGCCCCTCCTTTTTTGAGCTCTATTTTTCAACTTGTGTTTCCTACTTCTCTCCTCCTTGGGTGGACAGAGCTGTAGGAGAGGACCCGGAGGTTTCCACACACGCGGTTAGCCTCAGGCAGGAGGTTAGGGTTAGGCAAAGGGAAAAAAAAAATAAATAAATAAAAATTGCAATACATAAACCAAACACAAACCCAACCTTGACTCGTGGTGTTTGCTGTGGGGGTGTTTCTCCTGCTCTGGACCCAGCACAGCACCTCTCAGCTTGCTTGGAGGGGGAGAGGGTTCACCCTTGGCTTCTCCAGCACTGAGCCAGCAGCAGCAGGAGGTGAGCAGGGGGGGCTGTGGGGCCTGGCCCCCTCGGTGTTGTCCCCAGCAGCTGGGGAAGTGGTTTCCTCTGGGTTCAGAAGCAGTTGATTTCTCAAGAGCAGTCACACGTGCCTGGCTCAGCCATTTGGCTACAGGGCTGGGAACTGCAGTGTCAGTGTTCCCGTGGCATGGGGTCAGCACGGGCTCCCAGGGGCATCACTCAGCTCCCTGGGGATGGGGACACTGGTGGGGGGCAGCCCAAGGGAAGCAGAGTGGTTGGGCTTGGTGCTCCTGCTGCCCACTGGAGAGCCTGCAGGGCATGGGCTGGAAAACACCATGCTGGGGACAGAGAAATATGCCTTTCTGCTGGGCAAGAGGCTGTTTTGCAAGAAGCACAACTGCCAGACCTGGTTCCTGCTCCCTTCTAGGGTTGCCAGCAGCTTCCTGGGCCCAGATAATTTCTCCTTTTTCTAACCAGATAGAGGATTTCACAAAAACAAAAAACAAACAAAAAAAAAACCCAACAAAAAACCAAAAAAACCAAACAACCCACACACACACAAAAAATCAAACAAAACCACACAACCCCCCCCCCCCAATTAGGCTTCCTTGTGTCTGTTGTGTCTGCAGCTATTGGGTCTGTCCTGAACCCGCTCACGGGGTACCAGCAGCTGCCCACCTCCCTACACATAGCAGGGCTGAAGGAATCAAAATGACAGCCAACATACTGACACAGAGCTACAGGGTTAAAAAAATACTTCCAACTTTAAATATTGTGTGGAGGCAGCTTTAAAAAGCAAGTTTGAAAGCATTAGCTTAATGTTTAGGGGCAAACCAGGCATGGGGGAGGGCAGATGGGATGTTTTGCAAGGTCCAGGATTGTCCAGAACAAGAATTCAGAGCAGCTCAGCAGGGCATGCATGCAAAATATGCCCATGCAGGCAGTTACCACTGGAGAGGGAGGCAGGCACCCCTCCTCTTCAAACCCAGTGAAATGTTTCAGCTGTAGCCAAGCCCCGTGCCTGGAATAACATGGGAAGGAGGAAAGGGAGACACTGCATTTACAAAGCTGAGGATACTTTTTATTAGTGTGCTAGAAAAAAACAAAAAAGAACAAAACAAACTAGAGAACATTTTACAGACATGTCCATAAAATCATTTTATAAACAAAACACCAGCATACAAAATCCTGCAGTGCTTTCTCCCTTGCTCCCTACAAAATGATTGTCTCTATCATTAGTCTGTGTGTCAGGCTGGGGGGGGAGAGGAGGATAAATACAAGGGGATGCCCCGTACTCAAACTTTGTTTCCTTCCAAAAGTCGTATGGAAGAAGTAAACTTCTGTGACCTTTCATGGTTTACAAAAATAATTAATACATATTAATTAGGGGCGGATCAACACCTCAGTGTGAAAAGCAGCAGCACCTGAACCCCAGGCCCAAGCATTCCTGGCTCTGTGACACAAGAGCCCCATTATTGCAGATGACTGCACCCTTGAACAGAGCTTAAGGCTGCAGCTCCTTTCACACCTTAAAAACACCAGAAAAAACCACCCCCCCACCCCCCCCCAAAAAACCACTGGCAAGGAGAAACAGGCTGTAGGAGAATGTGAAGTTTAAGCACAGCCACATTTTTTCCCCCCCAAACCTCCACAATGCTTATTTGTCCTGCCCACAACTTAAACAGAATCAACATCATCACCTCCAGCCCCAGGACTAATCTGGATAAATCTCCCAGGCTGGGACTCCATGCAGAGTGCCTGCAAGAGCAACAACTGCACTGCTCATTAATTTGTGGCTGAATTTATGGTTTGGAAAACAGCCCTTTAAGGCCCTTCACGGTTTAGCTCAGAAATAGTTTCATACCTGCAGTACCCAGAAAGGAAAGAAAGAATTCACCCTGAGGCACCCAAGGAATCTGGCAAGGGCAGAGGGCTGGGGGGTGTGCTGCCCTAAAAGCTGCTCACCTGCTCTTTCCATCCCAGAGCCAGGGGTTTCTGCAGCAGCTCTGTCTTGCCTACTTCTCAAAGCCTCATCCACGCAGGAAATGCTCCTGAGCTGCCCAGGGAGGATCAGTCCTTCCCCACTCTCCTTGTGCCACGTGGTGAGGCTACCAAGGAAAACTCAGGGATGGGGACAGAGGGAATGGGCACACACATTTCCCACTGCCTGGTCTAGCTGGAGGGGGAGAAAGCCTCTCCTGCAAGCTCTGCCCTTAGTCTGAACCTGAGAAAAGATCAAACAGCAAGAGGTGAGGGGAGCCTCCTAGCTGACTGTGACACTTCTAACCCTCAGCACTTTCTGTGCTGACTGGGGAAAAAAAAGGGGATCTACAGGCAGGTTCTTATCACATTGTGGGCAATGAAACATGAATGATGACACAGCCTGCCATGATCACAGAATAAACATGCCAGATCCCTTTTCCCCTCTTCCTTTCCATTTCTCACCTCCCATGTCTGCCCAGAAAAGCAGACAAGTGAGAAGCATCATCATCTTCCACATCCCTTCTGCATCCAAATTTCAGAGGAACAGCAAAGCTCTTCAGCAGATCTTCCTAAGATGTAAGTCAGTCAGCTTTTGGCAGCCTGAGGAAGACATCTGCAAGGGTGAGAGCAAGGGAGGAGCAACACTTCTGTGTGGGGACTGGCTCACCTGTACAAAGCAATGGCCTGGCTGAGGACTCACCAGCAGCACTGCTTGATGCCCAGAGCTCTCCTTCACCCAGAGCCAGGCAGAAGTCAGACTTAGATGCACATCCATCTATTTTTTCCTCCTAGTCATATATCTGAGCTACAGACGAGCCAGAGATTTGCCATTTATAGAGTAAGTGGCCCAAGTAGCTGAGGCCAACAGCCACTGTCACCCTGCAGAGCCTCCCTCCCCCCGTCACTGACCAGGGACAGGAGCTTTGGGGTGTACAGAGGCAATCCCAGTCCCATAGGCAGAACTGACCAACAGTGACACAGACGTTGCATAGCTACAGCAGAGACAGAATTCCTCTCCCCCAAAAGATGCTGGCCCTCAGTTCTGCCTCCAGCTGCCACAGAACTGCTCAGGGACAGCTAAATTCAATCATCAAAGCTTCATCTGCTACAGGGAGTGTACCTAGGTGTGCCAAAGAGGAGGGGGAAAGTAGACTGCTCTTCCAAAAGTGATGTAATTTTATGCCACCTCCCCTTCCTCTGGGAGAGGAAGGTGGAGAAGAAACGGAAACTCACTCCCTGATCTTTTATTCCTAGGTTAGTGGTACCCTCTAAGCAAAAGAGATCTTCAAAAAGGGCAAAAGTTTTACTATTAAGCTTCAGTGCATTTTCTGCTGTTAATGGATTCCACTTCCCTTTACCCCAGGTCTGTCAGCAGGGCAGTGGCTCAGAGGAAGGTCTCTGCTCTGCTTGTGGTGTTGGCTCTGTGCTAAACATGGGCAGCATGCTCGGCCTGTGCACAGCAGCCTCACAGGGTCCCCTGGGCCTCTGGATTTACATTTGTTTTGTCGTTTGTTTTTTTCCTGCAATTCACTGCCTAGGGAAAAAGATTCAAACCCTACACTGAAGGGATCTATGTACATTGTCCCAATACATGGGCTGGGAAGGAATACTCCAGGTTATTGCATAGAGGGTGGCTTGAGTCAGCAAAGCCTAAATGACAGTCTGGGAGCGTTGTCGGAGGCTCCGGGGCTTCAGAGAGCTGTTGGAAGCAGATGCAGGCTCTTGAATGGGTGTCTGAGATTCCTCTTTTCTGGAATGCTCCTCATACCATTCCTGCAACAGGAGATCCAAGACATGGAGACCATCAGGCCCTGCCCCATGCTGGCTTTGCAGCCCCTCAGTAGGACCCCCAAGGACAGAGCTTTTGGTTGCTCTGCCCTGTGAGGAGGGAACAGAGGGCTCTTTCTAAAGCCCTGGACAGAGCCCACCCTCCTGGGACAACCTGGCTGTGACAGACATGCTGAGACCTTGCCACCCACACTCCGAGCAAGAAGTACCAGCTCTGGCTTGGCTTCAGCTGGCTGAAGTGACCAGCCTGGGCAGAAAGCATCCCTCTTACAGGATGTCCCCTCCTGAACGTCCAGGACTCCACTACTGATCTCCCTGTGATGTTTGGGATCTGCAGAGTTGCTCCCAACCCTGGGCAGCACCCAGGGTGTTCAACATGTTACATCCCTGAATCAGAGACCAAGCAGAACAAGCAGGGAGCTTCTCTGCAGATTTCCACACAGTGCTATGGCAAATAACATGTTTATTTTTGTTAGGAGGACCAATGACTCACGCCCAAGCCAGCTGACCAGGGCACAAAGGACAGATTCTAATTGTTACGAGATTAATTCTTCCAGTACTAATAATTACGTTAGCCCATAACCTTCAGCCTGGGGTTCAACATCTGTCAGGCAAGAATGTCCTAAACAACCCAGAGAACCAGCTGATGGAAGCATTTCCCACCTCAGCACTGCTCACACCAAGCAGCTCTCTGCCTGGGAGAGAGAGCACTTGGTTCCTGTGTCACAGACACACCCAAGCTCAAACACAACCACATTCCAGCAGCTTAACATATTAAGTGTTCGGGAATAGTGCACTTAACCCCAGCAAATACCAGCCCAGGTGAGCCCAACCAAGCTGGATGTGACTCAGCTGACACACGCCTGCACCCACCCAGGAAGCTCTGATGTGCTTTGTGGTTTCAGCAAGTCCCCGGGTGCAAGAACAGATCAATCTCCACTCCACCTATTGCCCACCCTGCTCACAGAGCACATGGCTGCCTGGGTTGGAAGGCCTCCAGGGTTTAAAGGGATGGTTTGTTATTTTTAGGCAGTATCTGGCTCAGCACAGAGACTATTTCCAACTCAGGCCCACATACCTGTATCTCCTCCTCGTACATCTTCATACTCAAATCACTCTTTGTTCTTGATCTGCGTCCCAGGAACACTACTGACATTTGCTGAAGAGTTTGGGGGGGGGGGGTTAGGAAAAAACTAATAAATACATTTATCAGTCACTGAGCATCTCACAGGATCAGTCCTGTGAATTCAGACATCCTTCCTGCAAATATCCACCCTCCACTGACGAGCTTGGGCTAACTTGGCCTTCTGCTGTCATGGAAAAAAGGCATTTTAGGGTGCACATCACCTAAACAAATGCAGGCATCTACTGCAGGCTGGGACAAATAACCCTGAACAGATACCCAAGGACTACAGAGGGATGGATGTATCTGTCAGTGGTGCTTAATTTACTCAGATGAACATAGCATCAGTGCCTAGAATTAGGCTCACACCCAAAGTTTCCAAATAAGCTCTCATCTAAGAAAAATTTCAGGTCCCACTTGTATAGACCACAAGCCTGGACTTTTAAAACTGTGTAGGTAGCGAACTGAGGTCTGAGTTACTCTCTGACCATGTGAGTTACATGAACAGGATTAAGAAACAAAAGAAACCTCAGGTTTGGCATCATCATCCTGTACTCCATTGAAAGGCTGAGGACAGCATCCCCCTTTGATTTATTGTCTTGAAAACTACTTCTGATCTGGATCCTCATCACTATTTTGTCTCTGTGAATGAGAGCTCAGTCCTTAACTACCAAGCCAACCACAGAAAATAAAGGTTGCTTGAGAGCCTGTAGTTCCTGCACCCTGTAGTGGTGATACAAGAATAATGGATATTATTAAAACAACCACTTCAGCTCTTCCCAGATGCAGGAGGTAACAGTTCTGAGACACCAGCAGTTACCCAGGTCAGCTCATTTTTCCAATTGTCAATCCTATTTTAGAATAAAAATGTAAGCAATGCCATGGAGAAAGGAAGCCTGGTGTCTGGGATCAATACCATCATCTTGCTGCATCATGGTTGAGGACTGCCCAAGCCAAAGTGTACAATGGCACAGAGAGAGGCAGGAGAATTACAAAACAGTGGCTTCCTTAGAGAAGAAGAAATAGATTTTTTTCCAGTCAGTATTGGGCCAGGACAGCTCTGAGTGAAGTTTGTAGCAATAGCAATGGGCCTTTGTTACAGATATTCAGAATGCAGGGGAAATCCAGATGCAACTTTTCCAGAGCAGCCAAATGCTGCTCTAGATGCAGATGCTGCAGTGTCCTGCCAGGAGCTCAGCTCTTGACACCAGACAGACACAGGCAACTTCTCTCTTAAGACAGCAAAAAGTCATTTGTAGCCTTGGCTGTAGCTCTCACCTGGAGCTGAGAACTTGGGAGTGAATGTTCCTCTTACCCCATATTTGTCCATCTGCAAAACAATCTGCTGCAGCTGAGCTGCTTCAGCAGCAGCCGAACTCCGCTTGTACAGCTCAATGATGCCAACCACTTCCTCCTTGGAGATCTCCTTCTCCAGCACAATGCCATTGTCTTCTGGACAGGCAAGAAAAGAAGAGGGGAAAAAAAAAAAAGCCAAGATGAACGTGGCTTCATCAGCTGCTATGATAATCCTGGAAGGCAAAGCTTAACAGCACGCAGGACCAAGGTAAATGTTAGGCACTGTCTACACCTACTTCGGTTCCTAGAGCTTGTCCTTGTCCCCCAGCAAGGCAGGAGAAGTGTGTAGGGCCAGCAAGAACCTCAGGTTCTTAAAATAGCAAGCTCCTCAGTATCTTAAGAAAAAAGTAGCTTTTTGCTTGCCTGTAAATGAACTAGCAAAGCAAATAATCCCATGGGAACTGCTGCCTTTGGACCTTCAACTGCCTAGCACAGCTTGGGAGTTCAGTGCTAACAACTGTACCACAAAAAAGCACAAGAATGAGCTTAGGAAGTCAGGTTGAAAAAAAGACATCTGGTCTTTACTGGCCAATCCCATTCTCTCCTACAGACACCAGACACCAGGGAGAGAAAACAAAACCAGTGCTCAGTTCTGACCTTCTGAATCTTGGTTCTTCCGGGTGTAGTTCATACGGAAGACGAAAGCATCCAGAATAAATGCCACGATGATTGTCATCACCACCTGGCAGAGGACATGAACAGAAGAGATCAGGAAGCTGCTGCTGGGGGATTCTTCCAGCCCAGTTCACCAGGAAGCTGAGCAGCTGGTCTGTGCTCCTATTCCATGCTCCCCAGCTCTTTCATGGCAGAGGGGATGCACATCACACATCTGTGAGTAAACTGCTAACAGTCAACCCCAAGAGGGCCAGAACAAAACTCCTGTGCTGCCCTAGTCCTTACCAGATGATCTTCAAATGCTCAGTTTTATGCAGCATCAGCTTTGTCAATGCCCATAAATTCAACCTTCTGCAAGTGATGTGAACTCACACTTGTTTCTAGAAGACGTTTATGTAGAAAAGCGAAGTTGTCCTTCTTTAGGGATGAAAGCTCCCTCTGGAACACAGTAAAAGCTGTCTCCCCTCCTCATCCCCGCTATTTCATACACAAAGTGTGTCCAGAAACCTACCATGGTCACAATATAGAAGATCATGAAGTAAAGACGGCTCCAGTGAGTGGTTTGGGATGTCACCCCTTCCTACAGAGACGGAAAAGGTCAGCAATGCACAGAAGAAGGAAGAATCTGCTGTTATCTGCTTATCAACAGAAAAAGCAGCATAAACACCATCTACCTCTCACGGCTCCACAGCCTCCAGGGCTGCCTGTGCAATGCTCAGTGTTCCAAATAGTTCTTGAGCTCATCTACACACTAAGAAAAGTTTCCACATGGAAAAACAGGGAACATTTAAAGCTCCTGGCTTTAAGAGCTGCTGTAAGAATACAGCTTGGACAGCAGGGTGACAAGCTGGAATGTAGAGTGACTTCATCTGCCCTGACTGTGAAACCTGGCCTGAGGGCTAGTCACGATTCACAAGAGAACATGCCCAGCAGCATGCCAGAGGTCAAATGCCACCCAACAATCAGGACCAAAAGAAGTCTGGCAACCAGATGTGGCAATGTTGGGCCCATCTCCAGTCACCAGGTGAAGAAAGAAGTGGTGGCATGGAAGATCTTTCTCAACTGGTAGAGAACCTATGCTGTTTCTACACACAAGGTAGCTGAGGTTTACTTACCATGATGATGTACCAGTCGTTGACAACTGTCAGCTCAAACAGGGTCACTGTACACAAGTGAGAGAAAAAAATACAGACAACTGCTTTATCCATCCTGACCTACTTCACAGTGATTCGTAGACAAAGCACTTCCCAGGGAAGACTGGTACAAGACACCAACGTTTCAGTACAGCCAGGAAATCCAGAGACAGAATGTTGACCCTCATCACTGCAACTACTTCAGACAAAGGGGGCCAAACCCCACAGAACCAGCAGCATGGCTTTATCTATATTTCTTAGAATGGCCAGAAACAGACCTGACTCATTCCACCAGAGAGCATCCAGACCTCTGAAATCTCCAGGAGACAAGCACTTTTGCTTACACATTAAAAAATATGTTGGAGAATGATCAACACATTCAAATTATTCTTCATCAGTGGGTTTACAGAAATGTATTAGCATCACTACTGGTTCTTTAGAAGGGCAGTGACTTAAAGCCCTCCTTAAACAAAGTCTCACAAATCAGAACAGACCTGATGGCTCCACACTGGCTTTTAAGAGACCTTGCAAAACAGTCAGCTGGAGTTCTCTAGACAGCAAAAAACAGGATGCCAAGTGTTTGAGGTACACAAGTAGGACTCCAGGGGAGAGTCCCAGCTTACATGAGCATTACAATCCTGCCAGCCAGCTCTGCAGGACCATTAAGGTGCATTAAGGAACAGTCTTTGCTACCAAAAAAACTGCCCTTACCAAAGCTGTTCAAAATGTTGTCGAAGTTGTTGAGATAGTAATAACCTTCTTCCACAACAGTCTTGTTGCCAGCTGTATGGTTCACCCACCGGTAGGCATCTGCAACTGTGCTTGTGCTGGTTGGAGAAACCAGGACAAAGAATGAAAAGCAAGGAAAATATCAAGGGTTTTAAACACCAAAATACTTAGAAGGGCGTGAGCAGGATACCAATTTCTGCCTCTTGGCCAACACTTGCTTTTTTTTTTTTTCCCCTCACAGAAAACCTCTTCTCTTCATAGCTCAGCACAAGCCCAGGGAGCACATGGAATTTTTCTAATAATTCAGCAAATATTACACCAGAGAAGCTGTTTGAGTTAGACTACTCAATTCACCCCCTTAAAGCTTGGCATTTCCAAGTGGTCTGACCTCATTTAAGATGAAGAGGGCACAGGACAGTTAAGCTTCCAAGACCAGGTGAATTTATCTTGGTACAAATTGAGGTCTAAATATGTAACGCATCTGGTCAAGCAACTCTGGCATTGCCAAGATAAAAATTTCAACTTCACTCTAAAACAGGTATTAAAAGAATTTCCAGCCACAGTACCATGAAGAAGACTTTCCAGTGCAGCTATCTGAAGCAAGGTGCAGAGCTCCATAAAATCATCCAGCCACAGAAAGCTCTCTCTTTCCAAATGCAATGCAATAACCATCTCATCCCATCTCACCTACTGGAGTGTCTCCTAGATTTTCCTAGATTTTTCCCTAGACCTACTAGATGTCTCCTAGGCATGTTGCCTTAGCTGCAACAACCCCCCCTCCCCTTAGACCCATCCTCTGGCCCCTTCCCCACAGGCAGACAGAGCTGCCAGAGCTCCCTGTTGACTTGGCTGTGCACCAAAGCCACTGCAGAGGGGGAAGGATTTGTGGTACTCACTTGCAGCAGTTTGGGTAGACCACACCAGCAAAGAACTCCATGCCAACAATGGCAAAGCAATAGTAGAAGATCAGCAGGGTTAAACCCAGGCTGGAGGCAAAAACAAAAAGAGTACTGTGCTACTGAAGTGTTGCTAAGACAGGGAAACACAAAGTCACAGGCTGGTTGCTCTGGAAAAAGTTTCCAGTGGATGAGAAGCAGCACTGAGAACACCCCAGACCACCCTCCCTGCAACTGGGGCTCTGCAATTTTCTGCCAACTCTCATTCAGCAAGTCCTTGGACAAGGAGCTTGCCACTCTCTGAAGAGAAAAACTGAAGAGCAGCCTGGATTCCCTCCCAGCCTGCTTTTTTCTGGTGAACAAATGTCTTTCCACAGTTTCTTTCATGAAGAAGAACACACACTGTTTCTGCCCTCTCCATGCCCTTGGGTGCAGGGACTGAGCCAAGTGCAAGGTTTCCTAGCTGACATGCTCTGCTCAGACCTCCTTCAAGAGAACAAGGATGCCCCAAATACCAAGCTCCTTCTGCCCCACTATTTCAGAATAATACTCTCAAGTGGCTGTACTAAGGACAGGGAAACACCTGGGATTGATTATATTCATTCCAGTGCTCCTCTCAAATGGGCCTCCCCTCTGACCAAAAGCTGGGATGAGGGAGAATTAAACAAGCCTTGAGTCTTTGTTACCTTCTTAATACAAAAGCAGGAGGAGGCCCAGGGTGCTGGCGTGTTGCTTATCACATACTGCTCCAAGAAATTGGGAAGGTTAACAAATCACTACAGCACAATGAAGAACCAGTAACAATCTATTGACAGATTACAGCATAAACAATTTCAACAGGTTCAACAGGACCCTGTCCTGACCCCTAGACACTAAACCTTCACTCCCCTCTCCCCACCATCACCCGAAGAGAAAAAGTTAGTACCTGGCCATCCGGGGGAACAACTCAAACATAGTGTCCAGGACATTTCTGTAGCGTTTCTTCAATTTAAATAGCCTGAAAGGAGAAGCCAGTAGTTAGTTACAGCACTGCAGCTTTCCTGATGTTGCTGGAAATAGTTCAAGAGAGTAGAACAGTTCCCTGTAACTCCCAGGTGAATGAACAGTAATGTTTCATGACACCAAACTCACTTGCTCAAATAATCTCCTTACAATGCCTTGCTGTCCCATTTGAATGATTTTAGCACTTTCAACCAAGTGTTTTGTCACGGTTTAACACTGGCCCCAAACCAGGACATGTTTACAGGACTAAAGAATCTCAAGGAAAAGTCTGTCTTTGTACACAGTGTGATGCATAGATAGCTGTTTCCAAACAAAAATCATCAGGACTTAAAACTCGTCCTGGGTACAGGGTCAGGATTCATCACTCCCTTCCTCAGACACAAGCTCTTCTGTGCTTCCCCCATGACCCAATAAAAAACGGATGAAAGAAAACTACATTGTGCCTGCTAATTTAAGCTTTGGCAACTCCACCAGCCTTTACAGAGAAACACAGCTGCCAAACACAGGCTTTGGCAGGGGAGCAACAGAGAAAACATTATTCCCCCCCCCCTTGAGTGTCATAAAGAGTTCTTTAAACCCTCACTGAAGAGCTAAATTACACTAGCTTGTTTATAACAAAACAACATTTTGCTTTGAATCCTTTCCCCTCACAGCTCTCAAAGTGTTCTGCAAATGTGAAGGTACCCTTCTCCCAGCCCTGGAATGAGAGGGTTAACTAGACCCCTCTTACTGACCTGCAGAGAGGTTACAGGTCTCTGTCTTGCTCAAGGGGTGAGCTGCAGTCAGAGCAGGGCTGCACTTCACCCAAAGCAAGCAGCATCCTTGGAAAACTGTAATTTCTGGTAATTCAATGGAAATTACTAAACTGGCTGAGACTGTCTCACCCTGACAGGAGAGCTTTTCTCTGAACAGCATCAGACAATTTAGAGAAGGTATAAGAACCCCACGAAGGCAGACACAGGATAATCTGCCCGCAGTAAATCCCTTGATCTCTATTAGAGATCAGCTTAAGCTTCAAAGCACGGGGTTTCATATCCCAGCCCAAGTTTTTGTTAGTGTTCATTTTGATAACTCCTGCTAATCTCATTACCCCACACCATTCCTGTTTGCCATGGTCACGTACCCACAGAGCAGTCCTTGCCCTCTCCTGGTAAGGAGCTGGGTCCCCAGCTAGACTGATGGAAAACAAGCCTGGCTGTTTCCTTCCCCACCTGCTCTCTGTGCCCACTCCCCCCCAAACCTTCCCATCTCACCTCAGGAGCTGAAGGGGTCTCAAAACCACGATGAAGTAGAAGGGCTCCATGTTAAACGCCAGTGCCATGAGCCCCAAAAATGCAAAAAGGGTGACAGAGAAGTCAAAGCTGGAAAGAAAGAAAGAAACAAAAAACAAAATAAGAGCAATGTTTTATCACTAGTGTTTCAGCAGAGGAGAGGTACTCGGTCCTAACAAGATGCACGAGGCCAAGGGCAGTAGAATCACAATAGTCTGTTGGTGGCCTTGAACAGGCCTAAAAACTCACGTCAGATGTTGGTCTTTGTAACCCAACCCTTTTCATCACCTTTCTCTCAAAACCATCAGTTGGGTACTTACAGATTCCAGCCTGAGGACAGGTACTCCACGGGCCCCAGTCCAGTGGACTTGAGGAGCAGCTCCACGCCGTAGACTGAAAGATAACAGCATGGTCAGAAATACACAGCACCACAAGCAGGGCTCATGCAAAGGCTTGCTTTGCTCTCAAAGGTGTGTGGCACCCTAAGCACAGGAATTTCGAACTTTGGTTCAACAGACCCCCCACCCACCCTTCCTCCTTATTCTCAGTGACACATCAGAGACATTTTCTTCCAAATCAACACTTCTTCCTGTATTCATGGAGATTTATCTCCAGAGCAATCTACAGAACAGTTGGGTTGCATGCCATAAATGCTGAGGCACAAGCTCTTATGGAAAAGGCCAGAAAGCCATGTAGGGAATTCAATCCTGCCTGTTTATTTTCTTCTATCTCAGTGGAACAAATCCATACCCCATAGCCCAACCTTCAAACTTTCAGAACAAGTGTTTTGAAGACTAATGGCCAGGGAAGCCTTAGAACTACCCAGCAGTCAAATAACTGGCTAGCAACCTTTCCTAGATTCTTCAAAGAGCCTCCTGCTGCAGTTTGAGCTGTACTGTGCTTCTCCTCGAGCAAGAGGCACTGGCAGGAGAAGGGAAGTGAATTCACATCACTGACAGAGTCCTGAGGCAGCACAACAAACCAGCATGTGAAGATGCAATTGCTTGTACTTGAGCTGAAGACTAAGGTACATCCTCATGGAGGGATGAAGTTCAATTAAGAAAACTCAGCTGATCAGTTAGTTCCTCTTTTCAGTCTTCTCCTCAGCTCCACATACAGCCATCACAAGTCTGGAAGGAGCTTAGCACTTTGCAGGCTGTGCCAAGCAAACAAGGCTGTTCTGCTCCCAGGGCTGAAGCCAGCTTTAAGAGTAGCAGAGCAGCTTCTGCAGAGAGTGTCACCAGAGGTGAGAGGCTGCTCAGAGTGCAGGGAGCTGTGGAACAGTGCTCACATGGGGGCACTGTGGGTGCTGACAACCCCTGCCCAGGCACAGTGTTGCTCTAGATGGAGTCTGTACACCTGTGGCTAAGTTTTCAAACTAAATAATTTTCTGGGAAACAGAGCTGTCTGTTCTCTGCCTTTCTCCTTACGAAACAACACAGATCTGTTGGGAGGCATCAGCTTACTTGTGAGGAAGACTATGTAGCTCCATGGGACATTTCTGGAGAAGAAATTCCCTCCTGGCAAGACAGATGAAGAACATTTTTTAGCCTTCCCTCTTCAATCACCCAGCAGCATAGTCAAGCAACAAGCTGTGATGTTTCCTACCTTGGAGCATGAAGGTTTCAACAAGAATCCAAATTCCATTCACAGCCACCACAGTATCTGGAAAACAAAAGAAAAAAAACATAGCATGTCCACTCTTGGGCCAGAGGACATCCATTTCCTAGGCTGAAAAAACCCAGTACAATCCAGGTCATTGTTTCCAGTTCAGTGAACAAATGGAACTCATGACTTGGGAGAGTCTTTCACCCTGACTTTTCCCAGGCCTTTAACAGATGCAGTACCTTTATCTTCAGAAAGAAACAAACAAAAAACAAACCACAAAAATATGGTCTGAATCACACTTGATCGTTTTTGTTCATACTTATCTTATATTCTGCCACATTACTACCTGCATATTTCCATTTCCTCCTAGTTCTAGAACAAGATCATGAGAACCAGAGTCCCTGCAGTGCAGGACAAAGCCCTGCTGGCTTGGATCTAATGTTGTTCCTCAACATTTAAATCCTCAGAACTGAAGGTGCAGGACTTCTCCTTTTCACACAGATCTCTTCACCCCACATTCTTTAGTTTAGCATCCCAATTTACAAAAATCTTCTCCAACAACCAAATCACACAAAACCTACTGATTAGGAACAGATAGTTTAGAACACAGCAAGTAGCATCATGAGTAGGTACTCTGTCTTCTAGAGGAGCATGGAAGCATTCTCAAAGGAAGTACAGAAGCAATCCCTTCAGCAAGGAGGATGCTTGCACCTTCTCAAGAGCAAAGAGAAGAAGGTGGTTGACTGGTAATGCAGTTCCTTACCCAGCATCCTTCAGCTGCAAGATAAAAACCTTCAGGTCTGTGAAAGCTAACCACCAACCTACCCAAATGCAAGAGGCTGATTCCTACAAAATCAGACCCACAAATAGTGAACACAAGAGCCTCTCCTAAAGGCTCAACACAGGGAGAGCTAAGAGTCCAGGCTACAGCAGCAGTTGGCATCAGTATGCAGTTCCCCCCTCTCTGCCAAAACTCAACAATTTGTACACAACCAAAGATCTGGCATACCAGAGCCATGTGGCCATGGGAGCCTAGCAGAGAGACAGCTGGTTACTTCTACTTACACATGGTGTACTGGAAGGCACGGGACTTCACGAGGATGTTGATGCCTGCAGGAAGGGATATATGACAAAATAAATGTTGTTATCATCCATACCTTACACATAGATTGCTCTGCCTTCTCTTTAGAGATATTTCATACTGATCCTCAGCACAGAAGCTAAACAGATTAGCAGATTATTGACTTTTACTCCTTGGGACCAAGATCAAATTTCTGCTAGAGAACTCCTCTAGAAATTTAGCAGTGATGGACTCTACCCCCAAGAAGCTTTTGTTTTCTCTATATGCTGTGTGTGGTGTGGACAGAGGTAAATGCAGCTGCTGAAACACTACCCAAGTCTGGAATGACACATATGCTGTCAGAGAGGGTTGAATGCCTCAGCAGAGATGAGCAGAACTCCCACAACAGCTGCATGTTGGGATCAAAATGCTTGGGATCCAACACTGAAAAAGCATTGCAGGTAACTTCTTATTTCTGCATTGCCACATTCAGTCAGGAATCAGGACATGAGATAAATTACATTTACAAGACAGATTACACTGATGTGTGTTTCAAACCTCTTTCCCCTTCCTGAGCAGCTGCACTTGACCCATAGGAGTGCTGCAACCACACCCTGGGACATGGAAGCCTGGCAGCTTTTGTGAAAACACTGTGGTCACTGCTGTGAGTTGCTGCCTGAGATGTGGAGAAACTCTATGAACTCTACTAGATTCAGTAATCATAAACCCTCATCCAATCTCTGTGCTGAAGAAGAAATACAGCCCTCTGACCATGGGGTCTGGTTCACTACAGAGCTTCTGTCAAGAAGTCTCTTATTTTAAAGAATTCAGGGTTTGGGTCTGAGCACAAGGAGTATTTACATGACAGAAATCTTCCTTGGAGATTCTGAATACAAGGCTCTGGCCTTGGAGGCTTTGAATACACAAAGAATTGGTTAGAAGACCTTCCCTCAGCTGTTTACCCAGGACAAAAGACAATGTCCCTTCAGAGGGCCTTGTTTTTGTAAAGAAATGCTCTTCTTGTTAGCTGAACACATGAAAAACACAGCCTCTTACCTTTAAAAATAAGGAATGCTGTCCGTGGAAGGTCATCAAACCAGTGCTCACGATTTCGTTTTGCCTGAAGGAAAACAGGCAATCAGAAGCAGTCAGTGCTACACTCAGACAAAAACTGTGCAGTCATGGTGAACACCTTATCCCCATCATCTGCTTCCTTTAGATTGCCTTTGGTTCTTATCCTCCTTCTCTTTAACCACTGGCCTCCTGTGCACTTCCCTCTTCTCCACCCAATAAATACTCACCTTCCATTTTAAGCCAACAACTTCATAGAAATTGTAAAAATCCTTCAGACTGCAAAACAGAAAGAAGCATTTGATCAGAGCCTTGGAGTTGATTAGATGCTTAATTGTCCTTGTCAGGCATCATCATCAGAGAGTCCCTGGAAGTTATTAACTCCTTATTAGAGCTGCAACAGCAGCTGATATAACTAACACTGACCCCTCCCCAGTCTGGTGGAAGGTTACTGATGACAATAGCCAGGACAGGCTGCAAAGCCCACCTTCTTTCTGTAATGCTGTAGTCCTCAGAGAAAACTCTGACTCCACTGAACTTCAGAATGTTACCCCTCAGAGGAAAACCAGAAGGCTTAGAGAGCAAAGTCTGAGTGACAGAGATTGTACTGCTCTTCATGAAGAAGTCTTGCACTGTCTTAATTACTCACACAGTCCTTTCCTAAGGTCTTTGCACATTTTCTTTTCAAGGTAATAATGAAATTTGAAAAAGGATGTGAAAGGAAAGGAACTCATAAAACACGAGTGTCTGTCTAGGTGCTTCAGGTCAGGCTTGCAACAGCTTTTATGTGTCTGAAAGTGAGGATACTGAACTTCTCAGACTCTTACTGGTGTCATTAGGTGCCTAAACTTAAGAACTCAGTCTTTCTCCCTGTGCCATTTTCAATATTTCCCCGTAGCCTTGAACTTTAAAGGAGAAGCATCAGCACCAGTTTCATCAGAGAGTTCCCCAAGCCTGTCTGTGGCCAAAACCAAGGAAAAGAAGGTTTTCTGCTCTAATTCCCTCTACTGCCATATTTGTTGGAGTCAGATGCACCCACCCACCAAAATGGTAATTCTCTGCCTCATAACACAGGGGATGAGAGTCCTGAAAGCACCAGCAGAACCAGATTTTAATTAACAAAACCCTGGGGGACACAGACAGCTGCTGGAAAAAAACAAAGAACTTGTTAAGCTGCGAGGCTGCACTGTGTGAAGAAATGCTCCTTGCAGGCTGTGATGCTGCTCCTCGATTTCTTGCTCCTCTGTTCTGGCAGGGGGGGTGGGAAGCAGAGGCTGCCTGCTGGCTGCCAGAGGAGCACTGTATCCACAAGAGGGCACGCAGGAACTCCATCACCTGCACAGAAAACCCTCAGCTCTCCGGGTACCCACCCAAGCTCCCTGCTTCCCAGAGAAAGCCTTTCAAGCCCAGAAGTCTATTCCCACATCCCAGACACGTTTCCTTCCATCACCCCAGCCACTCTCTGGAGTGCAGCCTCGCTTCAGAGAGTGAAGCCATCTCCCCTGCTCTGGGGGCAGTGGTGAGACCATCCTACCTGATTAAAGGAGTATTGCTTTGATTCAGTGCTTTGAAAGTGAGATATCGCTCCCTGGCACACATCCGAGGCTTGTAAAACCGCAACAGCCCTTCAAAGTGCTTGAAGGAAATTCCAGACGGCCTCTAGAAACAAGGGAATGTTGTCATAAGCAGAGACAGAGGCACGGAGAGGCTAGAGAATTTAACTCTCACTCTGGATTTTGTTTTAAGCAGGATTTCTACCTTACCACAAGATGCCATTCTAACTAAGCCCCACAAGTACCCTGAGCTTTACATTACTTCCACATCCTGAGCTTATCTCAGAGCACAGAGGTCAGAAAGCTCTCCTGGCAGTCAGTCCCTCCAGCAAACGCAGAGCTGCTCCATCATGTGAAAACTGTCCAAGCAGGCACCCCGAAGCAACAGCATTCAACCACTTTGCTTGGGAAACCAGGAGACAGCCTAAGAGATTCCATCACTGGCTCTTTAAAAAGACTACCATCTATTCCTCAGGAGCTGAGGAATGAATGTGCCCTAAATGTGAACTAATCTACTAGAAGTGGGTTAGTTATTTTTGGGCCTTATTTCTCTTCCTGCTCCACAAGTTAAGCAAGAAACCAACCCTCTCCTCAAGTGCTCTGTCCCTGTAAAGTGTTGTTTGTAGGTGAATTACTTCTGCTTCTGCATTATTTACTCATGCAGCCTCTAGCAACCGTTCTGTACCTTCACATGGATAACCCACTCCTCCTCAAAGTACTGGTGCTTGAGAAGCAAGTTCTCAAGTGACCCACACTGAATCAGAGAGAAATCAATGATTGCATGCTCTCCAGAATGAACTTCACTCATTTTATCAAGACTTCCATAACCTCACATGGGGCTGAAATTCAGACTACTTCAGCTTTTCTCCAGAAACAGATAAAAACAAGTTACACAAATGGAAAAAACCAAAACAAAACGGTAGCCTTTGTTGACTATGATTACTGTGAACAGGCACACATGATCTTTTCTGGAATATGCTCTTGAAGCACTCGAGACCACTGGTGTTCTTAAGCCATGGCTGCCCTCCCCCCAAGCTGCCCTGTACCTGTCTGGTGATCAGCAAGCGGAAGGCGTGCTGTATGGCTGTGCGCTTGTGCAGCAGCAAGGACTTAAACTTCTTCTTCTCAATGTCATTGAAAGTGTCAAACACAACAGCCAGAAGCTGTAGAGAGAAGACAGGAGAGTCAGCAAGGGCCTGTTGGCTGCAAGGGATCCCACAAAAGGATCACAAAAGCACACTGTACACACACTGATCTGCTTTCTGGAAAAGGTCCGGATGTTTCTGGCCTCCTAACTCATTAGTGGTTTCTGAGAGCCAAGGCTAAGCCCCCAAAAGCATGCCAACAGAAAAACAAAATCAAAAGGTTTGTTACAGTGCTCTGATCTCTTCCTCGAAAGTGTTTTTTGAGGGACTCACGCATCCATGGGATCTTTGACAACTACATAACAAAACTAACCCTCCATCTAGGAAAACACCAAAAAAATCCAAGCCCACTGCAAGCATCAAATTGCTCACCCCGGGGTGCAGAACTCCTCAGCTCCTCTGGTAACCCTTTTTCTACTCCTCACATTCTCACCTGAGCTGGTCGTTGCCCTACCCCAGATGCTGCAAGAAGCAGAGCATCCATGGTCTCACTCTGCAGTTACTAGCACTCTTCAAGTCCTGTCCTGCTCAGTAATTCCATTCCCTTCAAACTGATTTACAAAGTGTTTCAGGCAAGCCCAGATAATAAAAAGCCATTTTACAATAAATAATTAAGACAGAAAAGGACAATAAATTTTATGCAACTGAGTATGTCACTCCAAGCATGATATTAATGTGAGAGAAGTTGAAAGATGCCCATATTATTCTGCTTCCTGTGATTTAGTTCAACTCCTTGTGGTTAAGCATTAAAAGACTCCTTTTTGCAGCAAACCTGCCATTTCTAGACGTATTCTGCCAAAGGGTCTCAGATTATTACAGAGTGCTCTTGGAAGTGGGAAAGTGGGAAAGTTTCTGCTGAGCATAGAGCTCCAAAGACAGGCAGAGAGAAGTCAACTGCTTCAGCAAGAGACTCACCAAGTTCATGATGAAGTACAGCTCAATGGAGAGGTACACTATGAAGAAGACACAGGACCAGGGGTTCCGGGCATAAGATGGCATCATTACATCAGGAAAACTGCATCCAAAGAAGACGTAAGTTGAAGCACTAAATAGCTCATGCTACTCTCCCCACTACACAAAGGCAAGAGGCACAGCACACAGGTTTCATCCAAAGAGCTGCATGTTTCTGCAAACTGTCTGGTTGCTCAAGACACAGAAGTTTGTGCCTAGCAATGAGCAGCAAGAACATGGAGATATCAAAAATGTGTATAAAAAGCACATTCCTTGCACATTCTGAAACCCAAATGGGCAAAGTGGGTTTGGAAAGTGTCTAAGGGATGTGCTTTGATACTCAGCAACAACAGCAATTGGTCTAAGTGTTACAACCTAAGATTTATTCCATCCTTTGCTAAATTCCTAATCCTCAGAGCTCTCCCTGACAGCAGATCAATATTTACCCACTTTTGTTATCCCCCTTTCTTAGCAATAGGTCAGTGGAATAGGAAGTTACTTCACAGCAGCAAACTGTTGGCTGACAAAGGAGCACAAACAAACTCTCCCTTTTAGGACCAAGGCCTAACAAAACTCTTCCCCCCCTTTATTGCCCTCACAGTGATGAAAGTGGTCCGAGTTGCTTAGAGATAACTCCATATCTGAGGTCACAGTGTCTGAAACCAAAATGAAATACCATTTCTTCCCATGCAGGCTGAACCAGGAAATCTCTCATGTGGAGGAAAGGGGTCACAACTGGACACAGAGCATTTCTACAAATAAACTCTTGGCTCTGCTAGACTTCACTGGGGACAAAGAGAACAGCTGAGCTAGAAAAGCATGTACTTACTTTGAAGTGGTCAAAAGTACAAAGAGATTCACCAGGCTGTTCTCTAAGGTATTGAAGTACTGAAAGAGAAAACTCCCATGACAAAACACATGCAGAATTTCATAGTGACATTTCATTCAAAAACCCACCCACCCACCCACTTGCATACAGGCACTTCTACAATTCCCTGATACCTCCCCAAGGGAAAGGGTATTTCAGCACCTGTCCTTTTTAAAGGTCCCTGAGAGATCACATGTGAAGAGTTAAAACAATTAAAAACTCAATTACACAGTTTTGTATTAGCTACTTCAGCAAATCCAGACATGTCAGCAGCAGGATCTAGTGGCTGCTAGACTCTAACAGCCATGGTCAGATGTGGCTGAGCTTTCACAGAGGCAGGTGGCTTGTTTGACTGAATTAAGACACCAACACCACGAAACAGCCCCTGGAACTGTCCCCCTTGGGACATCCTGTCTTTGAGGAAGTTGGTCTGCATGGTCTTCTTTCCCAGAAGGGGGTAACAGTGCTCAGCAGCCTCTGACCAGCCAGCATCTGTCCTCCCATGGAATAAATTACAACTACACAGTGATATTTGATCCTTAAGCACATCAAAATGGGACTCAAACTCTGGATGAAAGAATCAGGGATACTCACCGGATCTGAGTGGTTAGGAGAAAACAAGTAAAAACCTAGAGAAGAAGCAGAGAAGGTAGAGAAGAAGAAAGGGAGAAAGAACAAACAAAATTAAACTCTGTTTAATGTGAGGCAGCAGAGCGGTGAGGAGTCTCTGCTCCTGAAGAGAGGGTCACACTAAGACTAAGCCTTGACTGACACCAGGAGGAGGAAAGTATGTGGAAGGCCTTCTCCATACAGATTTGCCAGCATGGGTTATTGACATTTCACTGATCCTTTCAGACAAAGTTGCTGGGGATGATTTGAGTTTAGGACTGGAGCAGGTACACTACAGACACAGGCATTCATGGGAATGTAGGACAAACTTACAAGACTGAGGAACTGTTGATGGAAATAGGAGTTGAAAACCACAAACACCAAGGATGTTTGTGTTGTTTTTGGACAATAACTGGTCAAGAGCATTACTTCACCTTCCACAAATATAACTCACCCAGGATGGCAAAAATCACCATGAAGAAAAGCAGGAGGAGAAGAATGTCAATAAATGGTGGGAGGGACTGGAAGATCTGTCGCA
This sequence comes from Phaethornis superciliosus, assembly GCA_023637945.1. NCBI lineage: Eukaryota > Metazoa > Chordata > Aves > Apodiformes > Trochilidae > Phaethornis > Phaethornis superciliosus. The sequence continues at coordinate 281,056 of JAJQWJ010000020.1, read as the reverse complement.
GGTTTCTAAAAAATAAGAAAACATCCATTAACTGAATTTTTAATGTTTTCTTCTCCAGGTTGTCAGGGAAAAAAAACCCAACAGATGAAATTTGAGGACTTTCTTCCCATTCCCAACAAGGATTAAAAGTAGAAAGGTGGTTACATTAAGATTGCCTCCAAGCTCCCTACCTAGGCAGAACACTTATCTTACGCTTAAACCACGATTACAAAAGTCCTTATGTGAAAAACACTTATTTTCCCACTGCGGCCTGCAGGGTCAGAGTGCTTTTCCTCCACCCCAGTCCCAGGTGTGCCAGCAGGAAGCCCAGCCAGCTGCCTGCTCACCTCCTGACTGCACCACAGTACCGACAGTCCACCAGGAAGATGCAGCGCAGGGCTCTGGTGATGCGGACGTGTGAGGTCTGGCGCACCAACACCACGATGGCCTCAATGAACTGCACCAACAGCACACATGTCTGCAACACAAAGAGGGGGTTTCATGAGAGGGCAGAGCTACATAGTCTCTTGTTGGGAAAGGCAAAGATCTCACTGGCCACCTGTTTATTTGGACACTTGAAGGATGGGAGGTGGCTCCAAGAGATCTCACGTGAATCACTTGGCAGCTGGGACATGTGATTAAGTCATCCCTGCTACAGTAGAAGCCATTTTTTCATGTGGTTGTTTAGTTTCTGAAGGTGAAACACAGACAATCAGACAGACAACTCACCTTCACCATTGTCCTTTTGTGCCTGATAAAGGTTTGGAAGCCCAGCCACCTCATCTTCATCGAGAGTTCAAAAACCACCACAATTAAAGCAAAGAGCTCCAGGGTTGCATGGACCTGTTAACAAGACAGTAAAACTTAAACCAGTGCCTCTGATTACAAACAGCAGCACATTTCTGCCCCTCCCTTTCCAAGGAGCATGTAGATATGACACCAAACTGAGCACAGCTCTGTGACATGCAGAAAACCCCAAGGGAACTCCTAGAGGTAGCACTGCACCCTGTTTTTTGAAGTTTCTATATTTATTGCTTGGAGCTTTTATTAAAGCCTGTAGAGTCTTCCTCCATCCAGTATCAGCCCAGAATTTCCTGGAAATCTGTATCTCTTTTGGACTTGAATAGCATATCAAAAGATTGTATTGACACTGGAAACATAAGGGCTAGAAATCAGCAACTTGAGCAAAAACCCTTTGAAAAAGTTCGAAGCTGCAATTTTTTTAGTGAAATGCAGGAAGAAAAGCTGCTGGGCAAAGAAGTTTCACATAGGAGAGGGCTTTCCCTTGAAATAGATGCTCTGGATAACCACAGACAGGGTCCTGCATAACCTGAAAATGGGAAGTGTCACTTTCATTTTTGTCTATACACATCAGATGAAAAAAAGGACATTTTGCTGGTCAACCAATGTACAGAACAATCCAGGTGGTTTCTTTCCTACTGCTGTTCCCTTCTTCCTCTACGTTTAGCCTACTTTTTCCCCTTACCCACCCATGCAGAAGAGGCAGACTTCTTCATTTTGCCCCAAAGTACTTACAAAGATGCCAAGACGGAGCATGGGGACAGCTGGTGCCTCGCAGAGAGACAGGAGCAGGAGAAGCAGTGCTGTGCTCAGCTCCATTAGGTAGAAAAGGTGATTGTGTGCAAAGAGGTAGGCAGCAAGTGCTTTGGCATTTTTGGGGTGAGTGAAGAACTTATCATTGTTTTCTCCTTCCTAAGGCAGCAGGAATAAAGAACAGAACAGTATTAGTGACTCTGGGCTCTATAACAGAGCTATCCCTATGAAGAACACAGACTTTTATATGGATTAGATACAATGCCCCACAGATTATTCACCATTTACAGCCTGACATTGATCTGTTTATTGAGGAATGAACTCTCACAGGGGACAGGGGACATCCCTTTCAGGGGACATCACAAGCATATTTCAGTAATGAAATTCATTTAACATCCACAAACTCCTGCTTCAGAAACCCTTGAGCCTCTTCAAAATGAGGAAGAGTGCTAAAAGAGTTTATAAAAGTAGGCAAAGAAACTTTAGTCAACATTCCAACATAAGCACAGCACTTCATTTATTTGCAACCACTTCCACATGTTTACAGACTTCTTTGATTAGACTTCTGCAGGACAGAACACAAAAACACACAGATAAGCTCCAGGGCACCTGGCTGACAGTTGCTCCTCCTTATCTTGGCCTTGCAAAATGTCTGGGAGAAAACACTGGAGCACACATAGTGTTTTCTGCTTCAGGAATGTGAGAAGACAGACTCCATGAAAAATTAACAAGTCCCTGTGCTGATTCGTCATTCCCTCCTAACTAGGAAGTTTAATTAGCATTAAAAGGTCAGATATTCCATCTTAAGAGTTTGCCTCCAACTGATTTAGCCACATCATTACTATTTTTACCTCTAGGACAAAACTTAGTTTGGAGGGAATTTACAGGGTGTTGGTTTTTTTTTACAGAAGCACCCAACAGCTACTTCTCTTTCTTGAATCAATGGTTTAAGTAAGGGAGCTTTAGTCACTCACAGGAAGCTTGCTGCCGTTTGGAGACTGTCACAAGAGAGAATTTTTTACCTAGCTGGGACACTCAGATGCACAAGTTGTTGTTTGCCAGTTTGTTTTGTTTTGTTTTTTCAATTAACATCTTTCCAAGCAAGCAATTACTGTCAGGACAGTACTACTCTCAAAGCAGAACAACTGTGATTGCAAACGGGAAGCAAGGTCAGGAAACAAGATCTTCTTGAAGATGTGAAGCATTCTCGAGATTAATTCAAAAGAGGGTTTCAAATATTTCTCATTTATTCATCTCACAGGCAAGCTCACATGTTTAAGAACGAACACACACACACACACACGCACTACTGGCTCAATGAGACAGCCTGTCAGCAGGACAAAACCCAGCAGCCAGATCCATAAAACACAATCTTTCTTTCCTCCTGAAAGAGAGAGCTAGCTTAGATCAGCAGGGCATTTTTATTCACGCCTGACAAAACATACCTGCAGAATAAAAAACAGTCTAAATTCTGCCTCTTGGTAGCCAAGCAATTCAAAATGTTGCTGGACAGCAAAGTCCTCTTATTCAGATAAGACACTCACCTGCAGCTACTCATTCAAATAAACAATCTGCATGTGCTTTAAGTTACCTCTACTTCATTTCAAGGACACAGTCACTGCCAGCACTGGTCAAGGCAGCAGCAAGCATAATCTGCAGCAGAAGAGCCAAGCCTGCTGTGTACATCCCCATCAGACTCAGCAGCAACTCAGTGACCCTTTGCAGAGCACCTCCAATCATCAGGACTTTAAACAAAAGCCCTGGTATACTGTCAGTGCTGCTCTAGCATATGATTAAACTGAAGCATTACCGAGGTCCAAGCCTATCAGGTTTTAAATTGTCAGTCCTGTGGAGTGGGAGCTGGAAGGAAACAAATGGTTTCAGTTACCTCACAGTGACTGAAACAAAAAACCTAACTGGGTCCAAAGCATCTCAAGATGCAATGCAGAGCCTTTGAAAGGGAATGAAGGAGGAAGAAAAGGATAGTGAAGGAACCGGCAACAAGTTCAGACTGGCCAGCTCTGGGAGAAGCTCAGCTTTGGTACCTAATTCATCACACCAGACTGTATGGTGATCATAAAAATATCATAACTTTGTTGAAGTTGATGGGTGTTTCTGTAATTGGTGTAATTCTGTGTTTCCTTGTTGATGGATGTTTCTGTAACAGGAACGTGGTGGGTTGGTTGGTTTGTTTGTTTGTTCTTTCTAATTAGGATAAATTTCACTCTGGGGCTGTTTCTGATCTCAGCATGCTTCCTTGTAGAAATCAAGACTTCTCTCTTCTCATATGTCTTACATGACCTGAAGGGCTTGAACTAGTCAAGTTAAATGAACAGCCCAGAACCACTCACCAAATCTGTAGCGAAGGCAGGATTAGGACCAGCAGCTCCAGAACATGGGATGTGACCTAGAGAATGCTGACCATTTACCCCAGAGTGACTCAAGAGATAAAATTATTATCTATGACAAGTTATGGAAATCTCCTTGGTAAGGTGGCGGAACTGAACATGGGCCGAATCCCTCAACTACTATGGTCCTTGGCACTGGGAGATCTGGGTGGCTTGTTCAGTGGCTCCCAAATTATTTGCCAGAACTGATCTGAAGACACGTCCACTATCTCTCCACTCTTCGAGTGGACTCCTTTGCAAAGCACCAATTCTTTAACCTCAAATCTGAAGATCTTTGTTTCTTATAACCAAGAACTAACCCAGTTTCAGAAGCCCATTTTTCACTCAACACAGCAAACAGCAGGGCTCACCTGGAGGTAGATTGCTGCCTCTTGGTAGTTCATTTCCCAGTTGTGTCGGGCAGAGCTTTGCTGTGCACAGCAGTCCCCTGCAGCAGGGCTGGATGTATCATTATTAACATCATAGCTCCCTCCATCTGCAACAGGAGAGTAAGAGAAAAAATGATTTAGAATTAAGCAAGCTGAGATTGATCAGGAGGCAGGCAAAGAAGCCAGGCACTGGGACCACAGACAAGAATCAAGAGGTTGTACCCAGGAAACTGACAGCTTGTACACAGAAAAAATTGACTCTTCCCATGTAGGAGCTTTTCAGAGGTACACTAAAACTCAGCACTCCAACACGGGAAGGCTCCCAGAAGATCCTCAAAAGAGACAACATTCTATTTGAAACAATACTGTCTCGGGAGATCTGTGCTGTCATGCTCATAGCAAACTATCAGCAGTCATAAATTATAAACAGGCAGCTAACAGAGGTCTCCAGGGCTGTCCCACCCACAAAACAAAAGGGTGCCTGCTACAGGAACTCTGCCTTTTCACACTTAATGGGAAGAGAGGTAGCGAAGAACAGAGTCCAGGACTACCACAGGCAAGGGACAGCAGCCTGGGCACAGTAGCTATGTAGGGCAGTAACAGCAGCAGTCAGTCTTTTTTAGTAGAAAGTCTTGCTTTTCAGAGTGCTGCAGAGGCATTAAGCAATGAGTCTTTACAACACTATTTGGTGCAGACAAGGACCAGCCCCCTTCTGATGAAAACAGCAAGATTGATTTCCAGTTCATACCCCACAGACTGATTTGGAACCCTCTAGGAGCTTGTGTGTCTGTCATCAGTACAGCACTATAAAACAATGAACATTTTGCACCAAGGTTCAAGAAAATGTCAGTTAAAAATACAGTTCTATTGCTAAAAGCACCTTCCAAGTATAGCTCCACATCCACAGTGCCCTCCCCATGGAAGAGCTCTGCAGGATGTTTACATGAACTCCAGAGTACTTGCTATTTCTTGCATTCTGCAGACTCAGTTCTATTAAGACATGAAAACCATGCATGAGGACAATTATTCAAAAAGAGAAGCTCACTTCGTTTCTTCTTCTGCCCTGGGTTTTTCACTTTGCACTTCTGGCAGGGAATACTGACCCCACAGAAGTGAGAACTGGCCAAGGCCATGCAGGAAACCTGTGCTGAAGCTGTCCACACACTCAGGTCTCCAGAATTTTAGTCATTACCCAAACCACATGATTGTTCTTGTTCTCAGCAGATGCTTTCCTCCTCCAGTGCCTCATGTTCCCACAGTGGGTACGTGTAAAATTGATCTTTCCAGTGCAAAAGTGCTGATTTCCCCCTTTTTATGAGCAATGAAGCTGTGATGTGGTAGCTTGTTCTCTCTGTCTTATGAGAGGTGGGGGGAAAAACTGACAGTGAGGTGGTTCTCCCTTCTCCTAACAGCATGATGAAGATATGCTGCCCCTCTTTGCTGTGGCAAAATAACCCTCATTAAATTACTGATTCAGTCCTTCTAGAGCACCCTCAGGAGAAGGGAGAGAGTCCTTGCACTCACCAAGAGAAACAGCACTGCCTGACAGAGACAGAAACCTCTTCACCAACGCAGAGCCATGGTTGCCTTTCCCACCTTCAGATCAAATGAAGATAACATTTAGCTGGGATCTGTGAAGACTTTCCAGATTGCATACTCAGATGGCTAAGAATCCTGCAGAACTTAAGCCTGTTTCTCTTCCTTGCTTCCCCCATAGCCTTAAAATACCAGTCAAAATCTGGATGAGTGTTTGGATGAGGCTCATGCCTCCCACACACCCCTTTTACACCTCGAATGAGCACAGTTCTTGGAAAAAAAAATGAATGGTAGAGATTTAATTTATCCACAGAACAGGATGGCAGTCTTCTGGGTCTGTTTGCCTCTTAACTAAAAAAATTCAAAAATCAGAAGCCTTACATTGCTCTAAAAAATTTTAAATGTTATTTACGAAGCTTTTACTGTGTCTGCGTTTCAAAGAGACAAACTCCTTCAAACTGCACTCTGACAGCAAAAACCTTTGCATTTAATGCTTACCAGAGTTGCTGAAGGAGCATCAGACACTGGACTCACTGTTGAAAACCTTCACTGCCCAGAAGATAAGTGTTTTGCTATACTCATTCCCATCCTAACAGATCATTTGCTGCCAGATGAAACATGCTCAGAGACCTCAAGCATCCTCACAGATGGGCACAGAACGCCCAGACACCCCCAAACTTTGCTGAGGGGCACCAGCAACTGGCACATCAGAGCAGAGGGCATAACCTCATCTTCTGAAGATGCCCAGAGGCCTGTGTGCCATCCACAATGTTTCCTGGATGGCTCTAGGGCATGTCACACACAGCTCCTTTGTTATCTGGTGGCTGAGCTAAGGTTGCAGAAGGCACAAACACAAGTTTCAGGACTTTCCAGAACTCGCCTTGAAAACACAGCAAATATTCAGAGAAAATCTGAGTGTGATTCATCTCACACAATTCAGGGGACTGGAAAAGCACAGAATCAACACCTTGGCTGTGCCAGCTCTTCTGGGGAAGAGGGATATATTAAGCAGGTTGCTTACAATATTACCATGTTATTGGAGCACTACAGCAGATACAAAATTTCAGAACATCGAACCATACTCTTGTCAAATCATTGAAGGTTTGCAGCATTAAAAAAAGCACTGTACCCTACCAAAAGATGCCAAACTACCTTTAACCCTGAAGTAGTTCTTTCACAAAGACCACCCTCTCTTGGAAAAGAATCAACACTAGGAAAAGATACATTGCAATAAAAACCCAGGACCCGTCTCTGCCTCTCACACAGAGGACTCACAGCTGGAACACAAGTCTCGGTGAGATCAAGGCTGCAAATACAAAACAGCACTCAAAGATGCAAATTAGAAACAAACCCCCCCACAATTCCAGAAACCAAGATGTTTTCCTCCTGTCTAAACCAGCCATCATCTTTCTAAGCACAGCCTACAGAAAACGTACGGGTGAAGTGTTCCAGTGGGGTGCTGCATTTTGTAGATCAGCTCCTTCCCCATCAGGTGCCAGAAGGTTGATCTAGCATCCCCTGGGCAACAGCATCAGCTGGGTAATAAATAATAATAAAAATAATAATAAATTTGAAAAGCAACCCCCTGACTGTCTGTTTGGCAGCCCTCCAGCTAGCTAATTTCCTCAGCTGCTCCCATGATAACAATGACACAGACTAATGCAACCACAGCTCGTGCCGCAGAACATCCCCGACGGCGTTTACCAGTCGTATGGAGCTCAATGAGATAGGAGGACCTCTCCACAGGGCTCCCGTAATCCTCGAAGTAGATGGCAGGCTGCTCTCTCCACTGCATGGCAGCCGTTGGGAAGCAGGCACGCTTTGTCTTCAGAGTTGGGAGACAAGTCAGGGCTGAAGTTCCTCCCTCCCACCCGCCCCTCCGAAAGCTGATCCTTGATTTCGCAGCTTCCTCGAGGGAAAGCCAAGCACAAAAGATTTTGCTCTCTGCAGAACTACACGGGGTTTTTTTTTTGGTTTGGTTTTTTTTCCCTCTGAGGAAGGTGGCTCAGGCTTCAGTTAAATCATTTCCCTATCTCTGTTTAGCGGCAGGATGTTCCTCAGTACAAGTTGCTGGAAGGTTGAGCTGCGGGATGAAGAGATTTCCAGCACGACACCCTCCTTTCCTACCACGCTCCTGTACCATGATCTCTTATTTTGGCATATAGCAGAACATGCTCACCAGAAAACATCAACAGCTCATGGGAAAGGAGTCAAAGTGCTAAACAGTGACAGTAAGGAGTCTTACCCCCCCACCGCCCAGCAACAAAAAAATAGATATTCGTGAAGTTCACCATACAAGGGGCGTGACAAAATAAACGAACTGAGCTGTCCACAGATGGCAAAGCTTCCTTCCACACTTGTGTAACTTATCCCAGACGTTCCCTGAAAAGGGAGAGAGGGAGGTGAAAAAAAAAAAGAAAAAAAAAAAAGAGACAAAAAAAAGAAAAAGCAAAACCAGCTGGCTGCTTACACAAGGCATCCGGAATGATACTGCCGGGACTCCAACATTTCCATTCAGTGCAGCAGAGCATGCTCCTGTGTAAATAGTTTCCATATGTCATCATTACAATAAAAAACAAACAAAACAAAACAAAACCACAAAAAAGAAAGAAAGAAAAGGAGCATAAACTTTCCAGAGCCCAAACCTCTCCCTTTGTAAAAGAAATTCCCTGCTTAGGGGAAAGAAAAACTCTCCATTGGCTGAGCAAGCAAACAAACTCCTCTGGTTTGAAGGAGCTCACCCGGCCACCGGGACTTGGAGGGCAGAGCTGAGAGGGGAGTGAGGGACAGAAAACATTCACAGGAACCAGGCATAAAACACCCTTCCCAGCCAGGCTGTTGTATGCCAAACTAGAGTAAGTTTGGACATGCACTGTTTCATCTTTAGTGTTTGCATTTCTTTTAGTAATAATTTTTAAAACCCAACAAACTAGTAACCTCCTACAAATTCAAAGAGTTATAAACAAACTCTACAGGGTAGCTCTTCCATTTGCCTCAGAGCTCCCCCAGTCTGTCTCTCATTAGCCTGTTTGCCAGATGTTCTGTTTTCTAGAGAGCACACACTTTTTATGGCTTTACACTGGAACAGACTGAGATGCCTCTAATTAGCTCCTCGGCTGATTCCAAACCCACGTGCCTCTACTGGACTTACCAGGGCTTTCTCCTGAGGCTGAGGAAGATCTTGAAGGAGCTGCTAGTTGCCAACCTCTCCAGGTGATGCAATTTTAGCAAGTACAGTTGGGATGAGAGAACTCTGCAAACTGTGTGGAAGGCAGGTCAAGTGGCATGATTCAGCATAAATATTCTTGTAGTTAAAACTGCCTTTCATGCCCTTTAAGACATCACATGTGTAGTCAGTGTAAAACAGCAATATATAAGTCACTCAACTCATGAGCTGCATGTGCAAGTAATATATCTCAATAGGTGAAAAAAGAAATGCCAAGGACACTTCAAAAATGGGACACATCTTCATTCACAAGTTTCCTGCAAGTGAATTCACCAAAAATAGCAGCAAAGAGAAAAAAGCAAGCAAGGCATTACCTTCCACAGTCAGGAAGGGTCAAGCTGTACAGGGTATGTGCTCCAGGCAGCTCCAGTAACCATCTCAAGCAACAAGAGATGTGCCAGCTGATAAAACATTCCACCAGCAACAGGGACACAGAGGAGGAGGAGGACACAGAAAGAGGAGCCAAACTGCCACTTAACTATCAGACCCCTACTTAATTAAATAGTCTGGTACCAACGTTGTCCTTTCTTTCCCTCTTGCGTTCTGGCTCCTACGAACTGCTGTCTTGCACTCTACCCCAACCACACAGTCATTATTTCTTCTTTGGAAAGACACAAACCCTGCTAGGGAATGCACTTGCATGGCTTTTCATGGCAGCGCTGTCTTTTTCTATCAGACCTCGACACGCTTCCAGGAGTGAGGCTGTCCGAAGCAAATGTGACACCCTCAAGCTGAGCAAACACTGCATGAGTTTGCTGTAAGAGTCCACACAGACATGTGAACTGAGCTTCCCTGTTCCCTGGCAGGCTCCAGCCCCTTTCCAAGCAGGGAAGAGCCCAAAGCAGTGTGGGGGTCACTCAGTCACAGCCCCTCACCGCAATGACTGCTGCACCATTTAGCTGGAGCCATTTCTTTTCAGGCTTTGCATTCTGCACTGCCACACCACCTCTGTTCCTTACACCACCCATCTGGACTGTATTCATATATAATGACCCAAACTCAGATAGTCACAAAGCTCAAGCTTTCAGTTGAACAGAATCAGGCATCCAGCAACACTGAAGATGTGCCCATGGATCAAGGAAGATCCCAGCAGCACCAGAGCTGTCCTTGGGGTTCCTAGAGCTCCTGACCACACATAAAAGATTAGTCCTAGAGTAGAATCCCCATGCTGGCTAAAACTGCTGGATCCCTTGGCAACTTTGCTTCCTGAGGCTGCAGTTAGGATGAACAAAGCTGCAGAAGGAGGAGACCACTTCTCTGTCAAAGACAACCACAAGTGCTCCTCTCTTCCCGAAAGCCCTGGTCAGCTGAACTGTATGGAATGCCCACTACAGAAGATGTAAATCCATGAAAAAAAAAAGAAACAGAGTAGATGGGTCCCCTTCCCCAACACAAGCTGTGCAGGCACCTTCAGTCCCAGAGCCAAGATTTTAGCAGTACTACAACACAATCCAGGCAAAGCCCAGACACAGCTCTGGCCAGGAAACAGCAGGATTCTAAAGTCTCGAGTATGCTGGAGTTGTACCAGCACCAATGGTGGCATTTTCCCTTCCAAGTGCTTACATGCCTCCAGAGGATTTATCATCTCTCCCTGCTCCAATGCAGCTGATAAGAAACTGCTCCTTTTCTTTTTGAGTGCTGAGGCATGAAGATGCGTGCATTTGTCTCTTCAAGGCCAGACTCACCTACCCGGGAGAAAGCAAGCTGGAAGCTGCCTGGAAAAGCACAGCTGGTTTGGCACTCGGCCACACATCTCAGAGGTGGGAGAGACAGAGAGTGAAATCACTGCCTTTGATGCCTGGCTGCCAGCTCAGCGCCGTGCCAGCGGGAGCGTGGCAGGACCCATCTCTGCAGCCCAAAACATCCTAGTGCCCATTCCTGTTTTCAGGGAATGTTATGGGGAGGAATTTAACAGCCATGAGGAAGTCTAAACAATTTACTATCTGTTTACTGCTGAGGCAAAACAGGGCATTTCCACCAGAGTGCAGTGCCAAGTCCTTCTGTTGCAAGAGAAATAACACACTTCTGAGTATTTCAAGTTGGCATCACTGAGTTGTGCTCTTCCTTAGAGACCATGGCACAGCAGAAACATATGCAGAGGCCTCAGGGCTCTTTGTCTTACTCTATTCTCACAGCACTTGCTTGCTCAACAAAGTCACTTCAGTTTCCTCTTTACCACAGAAAAGTTTTTTTTCAGAAAATATGGATGTTGCCACTTCCCCTGAGCAGCATCAGGTGGCTGAAGCCCTTGCCCTGATTCAAGAATCCAGCGATTTCCTCCAGCCCCAACACCAGCTCACTTCATGCTATCATCCACCACACCACAGGGAGCTGAAGCCACATGAAGAATGAGCAGATGTCCCTCAGCATGGTAAGCCACTTTTTGTGTATTATTACCTCTTATCAACCACACTGCCTATCTTCTTATATCGAAGGCAACTGAAGCCCTGCACTGTTTAATTGGAGGACTGCAGTATCCTTGCTGACATCTGCACTGCACACATATAGAAATCCTAATGCACAAGCTAAAGACAATGACAGGAGAGCTCAGGGGTGGTAGGAAACTGTTTTGTCTCAGTGGAAGCCTTGCCTCCAGCCAGCTCTTGCTGAGTGGGTCAGAGCCAGAATTTCATTAACCATTTGCTCTGCGGCTCGCTATCCGTTCCGAACAGGGGGTGAGCTCTGACAAGCCACTTGGATGTTTATTTCCTCCACCACTCTTGGTAGGGACAAAAAGAGACATTGGTAGGGAACAAAAAAGAAAAATATGTAAAAGGTTTCTAAGAAAATAAAGATAAGGATAATTTTACCTATCTACACTCATCTAGATGGGTTCTCGGTCCTCATCTGTCCAGTTTATTGCTGTGTCTCTTCAGGGCACCTTCTCTCCTTTGATCTCAACTTCAAGTTGCTCTGGGACTTGATTTTTTATTTTCTTTTGCAACGTTATGTGGGAAGTTTTGCTCAGAAAATGTCTGATTGCTGGACAATTTTCCTTCCTGGATGCATATAAGCAAGAGGCAGATGGGCAGATCCCTCTCCTTTGGGGTGTTTGGGATGTACAGTTATGTAGCAAGAGATTTCAGCAGCTGAAGACAGACTGATAGGTGGCTTGTCACCCTCAGAGAGCCCACCTTGCCCTGATAGCCTCCCACAGCTCATGTGTACACCAGACCACAAAGCTCCAAAGCCTCTGCAGCAGTCAACACTGAAATGGAGGGGGATCACTCCTTAATTCCCAGATGTATCCTGCAAGAATAACATTACCTGCCCCACTAGCTCTTGCTCCTTCCAGCAGCTCAGGCAACCCACTAGATGCCCAGGCCCTCTTCCACAAAGCTGCTTTGTGCCAGATGTGTGAGTAAATCCTCCTACATAAGAAAGTCCATGAAAGGCCTTTGGAGTGCCAGAACCCGGCAACCGAAACTCTGAGGCTGTCTAACACAGGGTACCCCACTTATCAGCATAGCTGCAATGGCAAAACAAGAGCAATTTTAATCAGAAAAACGCACCTGAATGGAAAGGTTGCAGTAGGAAAATAAAATTAAGAATCTTGCTTGTGCCGGTTTCATACCCTTTACTTCTGATCCTAACAAACAAACCTCCACACCAGAAAAAGGAGAAGTCAAAGCCTCAAGAGAAGGATCACTTACAGCCTGGCATTACCCTTCCTTTTAACAACCACTATGGGTAATAATTTTGTTGGTCTCATCATAGCACAGCAAGAAAGACTTTACAGACACAGATAAAATTATTCTGTAAGTGGAATTAAATACCTGAGCCACTGAGGGGCTCTATGAAACAACTGATTTTGGATGGAAAAAGCAATTGGAAATAATTAAGTTTTTGCTGACAACAACAAAGAAGAGATGAGCTCTGCCTAAAGCTGTGGCTCATCAGAGAGGTCAGACATGAAATACACACACACATTTATAATTCACAGTTTTTGAGGAAGTAACAGAAAGGGAAAGACAATATCAGAATCATTCAGATATGGCATTTTCTTTAACACATCCTGTTACATGGGGGAATTTCCTCTTTTTGTTCCAAAAAGGGAAGCCAATGCTTCATGGGCTTCACCATGTTAAAGATTCGCTTTAGCATTGGTGACAACACAATGTCAGCATTTGTAAGAGCACCTTCCTCATTTAAATTCTCCAAAGCAGAGCCTTTGGCTTTTCCTGCTGCAGTTTGGAAAGCTGTTCCATTAAGCTGCAATCTGGCCTTTTTTTCCCCGAAAGCAGTGTGCTGCCAGCTCTGGCTGCCAGCCCCAGCCCCCAGCAGCTCTCTGGGGAAGTCACAAAGTTAGCACTGGGGAGCCGAGAGGAAAAGCTTCTCTTCTGTGAGAAACCACTGCTGGTTTGGGCACCAAACCTCCCGTGTGGCCAAGCTGGACCAGAGCAGGGTGGGAAGTACCAAGGTATGTGCCATGCTGACCTTCCTGCCCTAAAGAGAGAAGAAGGACAGCAAGAAAATGAGAGAAATGAAGTTAAGTAACAGGATGATGGAAGAACCCTAATGTCTTACCACGACAGGCTGAGACCTGACCAACATTATTTGTTGTATTGTGTTGTACTAAGAAGTCCATAATTGTCTTCTATGGTGTTAGAACAAGACTCTGCCACACAGGTTCTGTGTAAATACAAGACTGCCAAGCCTGCTCCACCTTGTCACCACACCTCAGCTGAGAAAGGGAAGTTGCCAGCTTCAGGGGGAGATGAATGAAGAGGAATGGGAAAAACCCCAGCCTCTAGTGCTGTGTAACTGCTCCCCATTCACAAAAAACAGGACTTCTGCATGTTTGGCAGAAATTATAGCTGTCAGGAACTGGAGAGGTTACATGTCAGGGCTGGGGAGAAAGGGAGGAGTTAAACCACTAGTATGACACCCACAAACCAGCTGCCAGAAGGTTTTCCCCCAAACAGTCCTTACTTCAAGTCCTAGAGTCCTGATACAGAACCACATCTTCAGAATATGGACAATTTTGACTTCCAGCACTGCAAAACCCTCTCCATCTCCTATGAAGTGGTTCCAAACATTAACCACACTGTCAAACACATGCCTTATTCCTTGTCTGAATTTCCCCAGCTTCAACCAACAGACACAATTCCATTGTGACCCAGCTGCTGCAGTCACCTTCAAGCCTCTTGCATGATGAGCAAGATCAGAAATGGCTTTTTTTTTTTTCCATTACAGATCAGAAAGAAATCTTGGAGCTGACAGGGGGACAACACCTAACCCCTGTGACACCCTCTGCTAAGTACTAACCAGTCCCAAATAGCCACTTAGATTTTGAGACCCATCAGTCAGCTGGCTTGCAGAGCCATTAGCTACATAGTGCTGATTGCTATTGGTAATTTCCTCAATAAAAATGCCACACAATTGCCAAAATAAGTATCTTCTCAAAACACGGTCAGTCCATCTTGTAACCCCACAAAATAAGTCCACGCATGACTTCAGGTTCATATGACACTCACTCTTCCATAAACCCACACTGACTGACATGAAAATCTTTTAAATCCAGTTTTTGGAAGTGCTCCTGTGGTTTCCCATTATTTTGCCTGGAAAGCTTGTTTGTTTGGCTAGCCCACCATCCCGTTTGGTGCAAAATACTTTCTGGGGGTGGAAAAAAGAGTCAGGATCACAGCAATATTCAGCCTGTCTCAGCTGCACCCCTAAGGAAAAATCAAAAGCCCTCTGCTGGATTTTAAATGCCAACCTTTAGAATCAGATGCTTATTCTCTATTTACTGTAGGAATGGGAAGAATAGATCACATGTTGACCAGGTCATCTGGCTTTTCATCAGATACAGAATACATACAGGATTTCTTGAGCTCCCTCGCAGCATTATCGACCAGTGTTCAACCCTGAATTCCTAACAGGCCAGTAGCACTTAACATGTCTTTTCTCATATCCTGCAGAGTACTTTTAGCTCTGCTGACTGTGTTTTTCTTTGTGATTTTCCTCCACTCCCAGTTTCTATTCCTTCTTTTGCCATACAGCAGTGTAGCTGCTTCCACCTTGGCCAGCACGGGCACATCTGTGCCTTTTCGCTGCCCCTCAAACAGCCTGAAGGCTTCTGTTAGTGCTGGTTTGTATGCATATGTGCTCTCTCAAATTATACGATTCATTTCCAATGTTTTTTTAAGCCTTTCCTTTTGCAGTTACTAGAGATAAGGTCCTGCTACCAGCCTTATATTTGAAAGGAAAGGGCTTTGCCCAGGTCACTTCCGACCCCGATGCCAAAATTCTCCTTAGTGAGCTCCTTCATTTACTGATTACAGGCAGGACCAAAGGGGTCACTTGTTTGCACCTGAAAGCAGTTCAGAGAACACACAACATTTAACACCACTTGCAGGTAGCAAGGCAGAGCCACAGTGTAAGCCAGTCTCAGCCTATGTTCCCCTTCAATCCCATTTCCAGTCCTCCTGGTCTGCTCAGCATCCTGGGGAAGCAACGTTCCCCTCTGCACCATGGAAAACAAGCAACCGGGCAGCAAACAGCAGCATTTGCTCAATTCTGCAGTGACTCACTGCTACCTGACTGAAAAAACAGCTGGACACTGCTGTTTTCTGGGGTAGGAACACTGTATTTACAAGATGGATTACGCTACAGCTCTTGTGCCTCTCACCAGGTGCAGATCCCCTTCAGCCAAGGTGCCAGCGCCACAGAAAAAAAAAAAAGGGGGGGATAGACTGTGGAAATACTGTATTAGTCAAAAATTCTGCCCTTACCCTCTTTCCTTTGGAGCCCCAAACCTCCAGCCAGCAGCTGCCAAAGGCCAAGCTGCAGGGGATGGAAGGATCCCTTCCTTCCTCCTCCCACATCTGATTATCCTGTCACTGGCACAGCCAACTCACCAGTACAATCTGACCCCAGGGAGTTTTTAGTGCTCCCACTTGCAGGATTGATCATTTAGTTTTAATTCTACAGGCATTTCTTCATTTAGCTACCAAAGAGCAGGGACACACATGTGCATTCCAGTGAAATCCTTTAGCAGGCTGCATTACTTTTCCACCATAAACTTTCCCAAACCCACTGAGAATAGCAAAGTGTTCTCAGAAAAACAGTTCTAGCTAGAATAAAATATAGATGATCAGAAACCCCCAGATGACAACATATACATAAATGCATGTCCTAGGCAGACAGATAGGGAACACAAAGGGTAGCTAAGCTATCCAGCCCCACAGAATCAGAGGGTTTATCATGGTTGAGCCCAGAGATACTTCCCAAATTTTATTCCCCCATGTAAGCAGGAAAAGAAAAGCCTTTTGTTCCAACAAGACAGATCATGATACTAAAAGCAGCACTGGATACCAGCTTCAAACCCCCACACTGTGACTCAAGTCCTCCACTTGCCATCCTCAGGCTCTTTCCTCACCCACAGGGTGCTGTGGTGGAGCAGCACAACCCCACCTCAGCTGCCTCCTTGGCTCCCAGATGCAGAGACCAGCAGTGCAGGTGCTCAAGCTCCCTGCCGAGCTGCTCGCTTGGAGCAGATGGATGAAATCTGAAAGCTGCTCCTCCAGCTCTCCATAAAGCAAGCAGTCATCTAAAAACCAGGCATCTTCTCAACATGCAAAAAAAAGCAATTATGCCAAAGACTCAGGGAGAGCCCTGCAAGGTCCAGATCAAAAGCCAGAGACATTGGAGGCAAGAGAAAGACCTATCAAATTCACCGCACTTTTCCCAGCTTAAGGATCAGAAATGGAGTGTTCTGGCTCATAAATTCTACTTCCAGAAAATTCAAGCTGAAATCCCCTGAAGGCAATAAGGAAAAGGCAATCAACAACAACTCTAACCACTTCACAGATGCTCCCGTTTAGTTTATACAGCACTTCTTACAGCATTCAAATGGGTAAAATGGGATTTCAACGCAGGGGGGCTGACGGCAGCAGGCAGGATTCCTCGGTGAAGATACCAAGGGCAAAGGAAGTTCTGAGAAACATCGTATTGGTTATGATGAGTGAACTCAGCATGCTCAGCCTTTGCTCATTTTCATCTGCCAGTAAGCAAGCTTGGCTAAACCAAACATCCTGCATCTACAGTGCCTTAAAAATCCACAGGAATCACAAAAATAAGGGGGGGCCGGGGGGGAACAAACAAACTGATGCGTTCCCTGGGAAGTCATGAAAAAAACAATCACTATTTGTTTCCAACTGTTGTTCCACTTCCTGAGCCAAATGTTCGCAAGTCAGATGCGGCAGCTGAGTGACCGGTTCGAGCTGGAAAGTTGTGAATTTAAAACTGCAGCCTGAACACTTTCAAACTCAACACCTTCTAGAGCTCCAGGATCACCTGGTGGAAAAGCAAAGCCCTGTGATGCTGCCCTTACCCCCACCCTTCCAACTACAGCAATCAGCCTGGGGAGGAAAACACTTAGCTTGCCCCTTTCGTCTTCTCTCACCCCCAAAAGATGCAAACTGGGTCCTAAAGAAGAGGCACAAGGGAACGGGCTCCCTCCTTCAAAAATAAAGGTCATTATTCCATTTTTAATGAAAAGAGTGAGAAGAAGCTTCCAGACTCCTCGACCCCCTCTGCAGCATCCTCCCAAATTTACAGCAAGCGTGCATGAAAGATGAGCTCCAGCCCCAGTGCTGCAGGGAGATGATAAAGGAGAAAGAACCATTTGACTCCAGGATAATGGAACACAAACCCAAGTGGTCTTTACCTTGTATACACTTGTACTCGCTCAGATTTGAACAGCATGGGGCATTCAAGACCAAATCACTTGGATTTTTTTTTTTTTTTTTTTTTTTTTACTGCTCCAAAGAGTCAACAGTGTAGAGATTCTGTTTGACAAAGCATCCTACTGTGAAACACACAATGTGTGCATTGTGCAGAGGGGTCTCCTGCAGGGCTAAGAAAACAAGGCAGGCTTGGAAAAAAAAAACCCACAAGATAACTGCAGCCTGCAACACCTCCTGGTACTTTACTCTGCTTGTGATTTTTCTTCTACAGGTACCACATTCACCCAGCCACGTTGAGAATGTCTCAATACAAATGCTTCTGAGAGCTCTGGACAGCACAGTGCTGCTTCTCTTGACTCAAAAGGTGCCAGCTCTGGCCTCTCAGTATGAGAAATACTTAAGCAAAGCCAAAGCAGTAGGCTGTGCCTTAAAACCTGAATTCCCAGAATAAATGAGATTCCAGAGAATGATGCATTTGGAACTTAAGAGCAGAAACACATTTTCCACTGTTTCTAACATCATGAAAGACACTGAAAGACACCCAACATCTCCTAAAAAGCAGCATTTACCTCCTTCCCCTGAGTTTACAGAGCTCATCACCCAGGGAAACGAATTGTAGTGAAGGAGAAAACAATAATCTCCTTACGTTTGGGTGCTCATTTCTCTTTCCAAGATTTTTCAGCCCTCGCTCATCTCAGAGGCAGTTTTGTTTCGCTTTGCTAGCTTAAAACATTCATTATAAATCATCTAGGCCAGGAAAGGATTAGCAAAGCACTGGCAGAAGTTGCAAACTGCAAGGCTGTTAGGTCGGAGAAATGAGACTTTCAGAGGCATAAACAACAATCCAGCACTGAACTACCACTTCTGCTTCAGAAAAAAAAAAATGCCTCTCTATAGAAATTTTAAGCAGGTACATACCAAGAAAAATAAATCATGCACAGCAATGCAAACCAGCACCTCTTTATAACAAAAGAATGAAGCCTACCTCTCCACATCCATGAAAGGTGTAATCTGTGCTTTGCAGATGAGACACATTAACCACAGTGAGGTGAACTGATGTATCCCTGGTATGAAAAGGAGCAGGAGTGGGATGCTCCTGAAAATGAGATCCCAGTCCCACACCTTGGCCATGCTTCACCTCTGAAAGCAGCAGTGGAAGCACAGCTACTGGAACTAATTAAAAGCAAATTGGAGCCACGACGTCAGAAAATATCCTGCACAGCATCCAAGAAAGCCACCAGATAATCCAAAAGGCTGGTTAAGAGTCTGGCTGGCAGAGATCTTGGGATCTGCCAGGTCCATTGCAAGGATTTGCTTGTTCCCTTGTCCCCAATTTCTTCCCATCTATTTGCAACAGCGTTTCCTAATGAGTGCCCAAGTCCAAATAACTATCTTCAAAATCCTGACCTTCACACAAGGCTCAAAAACTACAGATCCCCAAGGGTTTATTAAACCTACTAGCTGACATTTCAAAAGCCTGTTTTCCTTCAAAGGTAGCAAAGCCAGAATGCTTTCACAGCAACCCAAGTAGCTCCTCAAGAAGCACAGCTATTCCATGATGGTGGGGTTAAAGCCTTTACCCACAGGTCAGGGATTTATTTATTTACTTATTCTCTGCTCACTCCATCAGCCCACCAGAAACCCTGCACTCGTTTTACACCTGAAGTTCTCTTTCATCCACAGACAGCTCAAAAGCAAGCTGCAGCAGGAAGGAGGCAACAGAGGTGTTTGAATATTAGGGACTCCATGCCCACATGACCTGAAGCTGTGGACTAAACAGACAGATTTACTTTCCCTGCTGATACAAACTCATTGTGGAACCAGATCCAAGACAGAAAAGAATTACCTCACTTCAGGTTGCACTTGTTACTGAACCTGCAAATCCAGGTGGCTCACAAGTCAGTGAACACCACCAACTGCCCACATCCTGGGCTACCTCCAGAAGCATGTCTACATGTGGAGCAGTAAATGATTTTTTTCTTAAATGTGTTTGTTGTACACAATGTCCATGAATGTTGTAATTGCACTCCGTGCAATTCAGACCCATCAGCTGAGTTTCCATCAGCCAATTAGGAAACCAGCAGCTTTGCTGGAAGTCTGAGAGGCTGAGGTGCAGCAGGAATGCCAGGGAAGAGGCACACCAGAACCACACAGCCCACCCTCCCTTTCAGAGGCACAACCAACAGTCTGGGAAGCAGTCACTGCTTTCCTTGGCCAAAGTCACATTCCTCAGGCACACCTTGAGCAGCCCCACCAACAGGGAAATGTAATTTTCTTTAGATACTTTGGGCCACCTTCTCCATCACAGCAGTGCCCAGGCATTGGGGCACAGGTTTCAACAAGTCTTCAAAATGCATCAGGCCAGGCTGGCTCGTTTCCTGACAATTGACTCTTTGGGCAGCAGACACCTGGACTGGTTAAGGCTAAGCTGAAACATCAACATGTAAAGTTATAATTTCCCAATTTCCAACAGTCCTTCTGGAAAACATCACACTTTGCTGTTGCAGTGGCTCCCCCACTCTTCCAGGCAGTAATTCATTTTTACTTCAATAGCAGGTGCAGTCACTTTCTTGTACAAACACAGGGTTTAAAGATGACTTCTTCCACTTGCCATAACCCATTGTGTGGGAGAAACAGACACACAATATCATATTGTTCCCCATACAACACTTTGAGCTGTACTTTCTGCTCTGAACACACTGCAACTCCACTTGAGCCTACAGCAATTTCCATGCAGGAGGCAAAGGAGAATCTTGTATCTGATCTAATACAGGATAAATCAATGTGCACTCGTTTACTGCTTATAGTTCCCATCAGCTCAAGGAGAGACACTGTCCCAGAGTTTCAAGGCTATGCCTTTATATATGGAAAACACGTATGTGGAGATATTTTGAGAAGCCTATGTGAATGGTTGTCACCAATCTGGGTGAGGGACAGGCAAGCACTAAACCCAGGCTGCTCCTCAACTGTTTTCAGTAAGCAGTTTTGGGAAAGGTCAGGAAAGGATTGTATCCCCATTTTTGCTTTCTGCAGCAATTCAGTTAGCATTAGTCATTCACCTCAGCCAGGTGCTGGGCAGAGTAATTAAGAGGGTGTACAGCTCTCAGAGATTCTCAGATAGGCCATACCAGGGAAGGGCAGCATCATATTAATTAGGGTGGATTCAAGTGATGAAAGTGCTTCTTGGTCTCCTTCAGCTGCAGCAGTTTGAAAGAAAAATTACTCAGCATTACAGAGCTTCATGTTGTAGTCAGAGAAACACTGGCACCACAGGGACCACATTTTTCTGGATGTAGTCTGAAGTCCCAGCAACTTTGCAGGACTCTGACCTTCTGCTGTGGCTGCAATCAGGAGCTCCCTGGCAGACATGTACCCCACCACAAGCCAAGGCAGGCAGAGCTTTAATATTCCTCTCCATGCAAGTACTTTCTCCCATTAAGTGCTTAAGAGCTGTATGATTAGGGAGATCAATTTTTGCAGCTGGACGTTTTCTTTAAGAATGTAATTTTCCCCACAGTTTTCTCATTTAGCTTTCTTTTTACTCTTACTCCAAGGCATTCACTTACCCAGAAGACCACTTTTCTGCAGGATCCAGAAAGGATCACTTGCACTTCAGGCCTTTCTTTTTACAGCTGCAACTGCCTTGCTTTCAGAAAACCCTGTTATTACTTATTTCAACCCAGTAATTTGTCTGTATAACCAGACAATCAGTATCAAGACCAAAAAATTACTGATTTGTTTATCCAAGGGCCTGGTTGAACAAACCCACATGATGGATCAAGTTGTTTTTGTTTTCTTTTTTTTCATAAAGGAGCAAAAGAAGATCCTTTCAAAATGTAAGAGTCACTGTACTGAAACCACACTAATACCCAGCATGAGGCTGGAATATGGATCACAATTTGGAGAGGTTTGTGACACAGCAACGCAGAAGAGGAGTAAAAAATTACAACCAACCTCTGAGGCATAATTTAGCTTCCAGGCAATTACAGTCACTTTGGCTTTCCCTCAGTGGCACCTGGGGAGAGGAGGATGGGTCCTGCACTGAGAACAGTCCCAGATGGCCCCTGGGGACACACTTTAACAAAAGCTTGGTGTTGACCCTGCCACCACACCAACAGGCAGGTGCTTGTGAGCTGTTCCTCCAAATTCTGGCTGAATATTGTTACGAGAGTTTAGGCGTAAGGAAGACAAAACCAGAAGGAAAACAAGTCTTCCCCATCCCCAAGCCCTCATCCTTTCCCTGGTGGGCTCTCCCTCTCCTGAAAGGAACTGCTCACATAACCTTTTTTTTCCCCTGAAAAAGCCAGCCTGTGACTAAAACCACGACATCATACAGCTTTGTTAGTGTCATTTCAGTCCTCAGCAGAGGCAGAGAGGAACCATCTGAATTCTTCAAGCCTCCACGAGACACAGCTTTTCTGCATTTCACAGCAGATTTCCCTTTACAGGCAAAGAGGAGAGCTGGGCTCCACGTTCAGTTTTTCAGACACGCTTCCTTTCCCCAGCACTGGCCCTTGTCTGCTCACTCCCTGATTTAAGCTTCCCGCTTCTCAGAGATAAACCTGCCTTTCAAGTTGTTGGTGCCAGCCTTCCTCTCCTAATCCTTCAGCCCACTCTCACTGCACCCACTGACTTCAGAAGGCTCCCTATCATCCAGCATCACTTCCATAGAATAAGCTTTGTATTTTTCAGCAAATTCAACTTTAACAGGGATTAAAACCTCTGGCCAAAACCACGGTCCTTCAGCACCACGTTGTTCAAAGAATTCCAGGAAATTAATTCTCAAAAACCACACAGTCATCTTTTAAGAAGCACAAAATTGGTCCCTAAATAATTTCCCCATATTTCAAGGGGAACAAACTGTGTTCACTCTGATCCTTGTGCTTTAACACAGCCATGTTGGTTTTAACCAAATGATAAACCTCACAGAACTTCTTTAAAGGGATGGGAAGCAGAGAGGAGAAAAGATGAGAGAAGAGTGATTAAAATTAGTCACAAGATAGCCTATAAATACACTCCCTGACGACAGAAGCATTCTCTTTTCTATTTAACTTGAAAATAGAGGGATAAGCTTTAAAAGACAAACAGATGCAGTAGAGGAGATGCAGTGGAACAACGATGCAGCACAGCTTATGGAATGCCAACTGGGCAATTAGCCAGGGATGTGTGTTGCAGGACTGAGGAGGGGGAGGAGGGGGAAGAAGAGGAGGAGGAAGAGGAGGAGGAAGAGGAGGAGGAAGAGGAGGAGGAAGAGGAGGAGGAAGAGGAGGAGGAAGAGGAGGAGGAAGAGGAGGAGGAAGAGGAGGAGGAAGAAGAAGAGGAAGAAGAAGAGGAAGAAGAAGAGGAAGAAGAAGAGGAGGAGGAGGAAGAAGAAAAGGAGGAGGAGGAAGAAGAAAAGGAGGAGGAGGAGGAAGAAAAGGAGGAGGAGGAGGAAGAGGAGGAAGAAGAAGAAGAAGAGGAGGAAGAAGAGGAGGAAGAAGAGGAAGAAGAGGAGGAAGAAGAGGAAGAAGAGGAGGAAGAAGAGGAGGAAAAGGAGGAAAAGGAGGAAAAGGAGGAAAAGGAGGAAAAGGAGGAGGAGAAGGAGGAGGAGAAGGAGGAGGAGAAGGAGGAGGAGGAGGAGGAGCAGAAGGAGGAAAAGGAGGAGAAGGAGAAGGAAAAGGAGGAGAAGGAGAAGGAAAAGGAGGAGAAGGAATTGTGACTGTTAGAAACTAGCTACTGGCTCAGGAGTCACAGAGATGAAAATAAAGGGAACCCATATGATGGCAAGACAGAAATCAAATTGCAGAGTTACAGAGGCAACATGGAATGAAGGTATAATGTAAAAAAAAAAAAAAAGAGATGCCAGGCCTGCAAAACATGTACTTGTTACAAATGTGGCAGCTTGAACAGGTACACAGGACCTGTACATCCACCTGCAATGTCAGCTGGAAGTCAGATGTGTTGAGCAAAACTGCCTGAATACATTCCATGAGGAGTAACACAAACCAACAACTCATTGAACATGCTCAGACACATCTGCTGCTCCCATCTCACCTGCTGCAGGGTGATGGCTTTCATGAAGACAGATGGAGCAGAAAAAGCACTGCTGCTAAGAGATGGAGGCTTTTGTTTTCCCCCTCCCAACACTCACAGACTGGCTCTGTCCCACTGAACCCCTATCATCTGAAAGTACTGCAGGCTCTTTGACAGCAGTAAAATAAAGGAATTATCAATATGTATCTTATTGCAAAAAAAAAAACCTAAAACAAAACAAAATAAAACCAGAATGTAAACCGGAAACAGGCAACGCAACAGCTGCAAAGGACAGACACCTCATGGTGCTAGGAAATGCTCCATGGCAGCACTGCAGCTGCTGCACCTGACAGCTCAGGCCAGAGGGACACTGCAAGAAGAGGAGACACCTGGGGGCAGCACATGGGAGAGGAGTTCAGCTTAGGGACAGGGAAGTCACAGAAACCACAAAAAAATGTGTCAGAAAGTGTCAGTAGGACCCAACCATCCATGTGTCTTTTGCCCTGTGTCACACAGGTGCCTTGAGTAACCAAGCAACACAAGAAGAACCTTCCTGATCTGAATTTCTCAGGGGGTGAGGCTGAATGACAGCTCTGAGAGCTTCAGGTCCCAGCAAGCAAAGAGAAGCCAGAAAAGAAGGAATGGCAACCCAGGCCACCACAGCGGGCAGGAAACCCCCACCAAGCAATCTTACTTTCATTAGGCAGCTCCTCCTGATCCAGGTCACCAAAAGGGGCTGAGACACTGCTTCCACTGTCCTCCAGGGTAAGGATGAGGGGAACATCATCATCCATGCTCACAGCCATCCTGTCCCTCCAGAGGCTCCTACTCCAGGAGCTTCAAATGACACTTTTTTCAGTTCCACTTCTGAAATGCTTATGTCAAAAATTCTTCCCTGAAAGTCTCCCATCAGGAGCGTCTTCTAAACATAAGGAAATAAAGGGATGGGTGCCCATCTCTAGAGACCACAGTTCAAAAAACAACAGGATCTGGCTGCTCACCAGACACCAGACCACGCAGTGCTTACGCAAAAGCTGAATTTAAAAAGTCAGGCCTGGGCTGCCCCTTCCAGGGCAGGGCTCACAGTACAGCACGGAAGGCAAAGAAAGTGCTTCTTGACCACCTCCTAACTGCTGAGCACAAGGAGCAGGCAGGTGGGATGCACCCGGTGCCAGCATGATTCTAAGTGTCACCATCAGACATGGCTCTGTCCCCTCTTATGCCAACAAGCTCCGACTTCAGGTGGGGAAGGGAAAGAGTGAGAAGAAGAGGCCGGTTTGGGTCTGCACACATGAAGTTCTCCTGGGCTGCTTTGCTGGGTGATGGCACCGTCACACAGTCACGGGTTTCTTTAAAAGGTGGAGAAAAGAAAAAATCACGCAGGCCCCAGACGACGCCACAGGGACTCTCGGCCACCGGAGCCACCGGGCAGCTGTCACCGTCCCCGTCTCCTTCCCCGTGGGCCGTGGTGAGGGCAGGAGGCAGTCAGGGCGGAGGCCGCATCTCCCGCAGCCACAGGCCGGACCGGGCTGGCGGCGGACACTGGCGGCTGGACAGCAGGCAGAGCGCTCGGGAACAGGTTCCTCCCGGGGCCTAGGAGAGAGGGACACCGAGACGGGGCTCTCACCGCGCTCTGGAGGCCCCGGCCCGGCCGCTCCCCGGGCTCCCCCCGGCCCCGCCACCCCCGGCCCGCGCAGACCGACCCCTCCCCGGCTTCCGCCGAGCCCTGGGGCAGCCTGCCGCCTGACACCGCCCCCTCCCCAGTCCCCTGCAGGCCCAGGGACACCCCCACAGCCGCGCCGAACCGCGCACCCCCGAACCGGCCCCCCCGGAACCGGCCCCCCCGGAACCGGCCCCGCCGCTGCTGCGACACCGCTCCTCAGCGCCCGCGCGTCCGAGCCCGCCCCGCCCCCGCTGATTGGCCGAGCCTCCCCCCCTCCCGCCAATCCGCGCTCGGCTCCCGCTTCGCCCCGCCCACCGCCGCTCCCGCGAGAGGATGCGGCTTGTTCCCGCCCCCTCCTCCCCCTGCCGCTCGCCATTGGGCAGCGGCGCTGCCTCTCCGGGAAAGCGGGGGCGCTGATTGGCCCGAGGGGTTGGTGAGTGACGGACGCCTCGCCTCATGCGGGGGAGGGGGCGGGGCCAGGGTGGGCAGCGCGGGCTATCATTGGCTGCGCCGAGGCCCCGCCCATGCGGTCAGAGGTGAGCGGTTACCTAGCAACGGCGGGGCAGCGGCGGGAGCCCGGCCAGGCCTACCCCGGGAGCCCCGGGGCCATCCCGGGAGGAAACACAGCAGCTCCCAGGCCCCGCCGCGCTCCGGTCCCCTCCGAGTGGCTGCAGAGTGGCCGGGCCCTCGGGGAGGGGAGTCCGGCCCGGCCCAAGGGCAGCGAGTCCAGCAACGGAGGAGCCGAAGGCCCCCTCTGTGAAACAAAACACGACCCCAGGATCGTCTCCATCTGTGCCGAGGATTCTCAAGATGGAAGGGAGCAGCCCAGTTTGTAATGAATAAATCTGTCCCTCAGTCCAGGAGGAGCATTTCTCTTAGAGGCAATGCCCTGAGCCAGCCCCCTAGGAGAGCCCCTGAGCATCATGCAGCCTGAAAAAGCAACCAGAGCCTGGGGGCTCTGCCTGATTTTGGCAGCAGCACAACTCCTGTCAGTGTTACAAACAGGTAGGAAGGCAGCTGGAGCATCCCCCTTGTGACTAGAGCAGAGGTGTCCAGTCTCAAATTACCAACGTTTTTGCCAATGAGCCTTTCCTCTGCCCACCTGATACTTCCCTGTCCCCTCTCCTTCTCAGTGGTATTGTTTTCCTTTGTGTCATCCTTGCAAGTCCTGGCCAAAAGTGTTAAAATAAGGCCCATAGTTACATCAGGGAACTGAAACAGCAGAAACAGAAACTGCAGGATTCCCTCAACGAGCTGCTGCTGCTGCAGGACACTGCAGCAAAGAACAAAACTCAATAGGGAGGTACACAGGAGCACTGAGACCCAGCTCAGGCACTGCAGGAGGAGATGAAACCTCTCATAGTGCCATCAGGTGAGGCTGCTGTGGGTAATCACCTGGCTCCTGACAGCATGCAGATGCTGTTTTTTGGAGTGTACCTGCTCCAGCACAATGCTCTGCTGATTGTGGTGGAAAGTAGCCCTGTAACCACACGAGTGCAAACACCCAGCAAGCTCACTCCTGCTTGTTCTGACTGCTTGTTCTTCCCCATCCACCGAGTCAGTGCTGCCGAGACCTCCTCTGCAAAGCACTGTGCCAGTCTGGAGAGGCTGCAGACTAGCCAGAATGCAGAGCTGGGGGGCTGCTGCAGCTTGGCTGAGGTGTGGGCTGAAAAACAAGGGAGCTGGGATGGGTTCAGCAGAGCAAAAATAACACTGCCCACGCAAAAAGCCATCTTTTATAGACATTGGTAGCACCTAGGGCTGAGCACAGCTGATTGTGCAAGCTGAGCAGTTCCCAGGTTGCTGAGAGACACAAGACAAGGAGTCGGGGTTGAGTCAAAGGTGAAAAGTGTGATTTATGGCAGTGCTTTGCAGATAGAAAGCCAAGAGATAAAGCAGCAGCAGGCAGGAGTCCCAGTGGTGACTCCAGCCCTTGTCTCCACTCTCACCCAAGTTAAACATCAGTGACACTGGGAAGGGGGCATCTGGAGGCAGCATACAACCCAACATTTTCCCCACTTCCTTTGATTCACACTCACACAGACACCAGCCTCCCACAGGCAGCACAGCCCACAGCAGCCCCAGAGCATTGTCTGCACAGCTCTGGGAGAACAAGAGAGGGGAGCAGCTAAAAAGCATCAAATGTGAGTGAGAACCCAAGTATGAAAGCCAAGCAGCTCATTTATATTTTAACCAACACTGTTCTTTGGGGTGTAAATCGTGAGGAAGTGCCAGTTCTGACCTCCTGGAGCCCTCAGTGACACCCTGGGCCACTGTGGAACAGGAAAGTGTGTGGCTGCTGCAATGGGCTCCACTTCCCCTGGTGATTCCTTGGAGCCTGCACACACTTCAGGGGGGGGTAAACCCACCAACCCTGGCCACCATCAACTTGTTTTTCAGATAAATCCCTCTTCATTTTAAGAGGTTAAATCTTCCAGTCACACCAGTACTGTACTGTGTGTCCTGCTTTCAGGTTCAGCAGCTTCCTGCTGCTCAGATTTTGGGGCAGATGCCTGGGTTTGCTGATTATTCGCTGGCTCTGACTCATCCACACGCTGCTAGGGAACAGGGCTCTGCCTTTCCTGTCAGTCCTGAACCCTCTTGTCTCCATCTAGTGTCCAAATCACACTGGTGTTTCTCTCTGAGAGAGAGAAGGTTGCTCTGCCCATGTCCCAGTTCAGCTAACAGGCTCAGATTCACCTCAGAACCCCCACTGCCTCCTCCAAGAAGGCCCCCATTGCACTCATGTCCTTCCAGTTTTCACCACGGGGAAAAGAGCTGCTGGATCAATGCCAGGTGTAGGAAAGTATCCGAATGCCTGGGGCTCATCACAAGGACAATCCTTGCCAAGTGCCACCAAAACCACCCAGCCCTGGCCTTCTGCAGGCACAGCCTGACCCTTCCCAGCTCCCAGGATGTCCACTGGGTGACAGGAACAGTCAGACAGCACAGCCTGCTGCTCAGCAAAGCCCCATCCAACCCATGGAGCCATGGTGGCCTTTTCCTCAGCAGGCTCTGACCAGGTCAGCAGGGCTGCCCGCAGAGGGAAGATCCAAATGAGCACAAAGGTATTTGGACCTCACGCTGTCTGTGTCAAGGAAAAGGCTTGGCCCTGAAGGAGAAACACATTGCTCACCTCCTGTTCCTGGGCTGGGGAGGAGCAAGGAGTGTGGCAGAGTGAGCAGGATGTGAGGGAGATGGCCATGACCTGTGCTGACACCCACATCCAGAAACCTGCTGGACCAGGAGTGTCTCTCTGAGCTGGCATTCACATCTTCAGGGCCCTCATCTGCTCAGTCCTGCTGCTGCTGAAGTGGCAATAAAATCGTTCCTGAGGGCGGAATGATGCCCTTCACCTGGCTCGGGTTGTCCTGGGATGGGTCTGAGGGTACTTTTCCCTTTGTGTGGAAGTTACCAGGCTCCCAGGGACTAGAGACTTCCTGCCATCCCCTCCAGACCCAGTGATCCCAGGACTGTACATGGTTAGAAGCAGGACTCCCATCTCCCCAGAAGTGCTCAGCAGAGCTCCCATGGGACCTGCCAGGGGCCTCCACCCCAGGGGCACCTCCTGATTCTGGGCCTGGGGGTCCCCAAGTCCTGCCTGTCCCTCCCCAAGCTACGCTGTGGGCATACCTGGGCCTGGTCCTTCTCCTGGATGGGTCCTGGACCAGTGCTGGGGGCAGTCCTGTCTTCGGGACAGCAGGAACCAGATTCATTTCCACATCTCATCTGCTGACCCCTGGGCCATCAAGAGGAGCTGCTGTTGCCTCACCCTCAGCAGGGAGCACCCTGGCCACCCTTTGTCTGCACCCACGGGAGACCGCAGGTTCCTCAGGGGTCACCAGATGGAATTCAGATTCTCTGAAGCCAGGCAGAGCCCACCCGAGGAGCTGGGAAGGGTCCGGACACCCCGGCTGCGGGGACGATCGCAGCCACAGGACGTGTTCCCCCGGCCCGGCCCGGCCCGGCCCAGAGCCCCGTGCTGCCGGGGGACAAGGCCGGGTGTTCCCGAGGGGCTCCCGAGCAGCCTGTGGGACCCTCCTGTCCCACCCGGGGGGTGCCCGGGACCGGACCTCCGCCCCGGCACCCAGCCCGGTCCCGTGACCGCCCAGCCTGCACAGGGCGGGTTCGGTACCGGCGGCAAACCCTGGCCCGAAGGCTCCAAACCCTCTCGGGGGGACCGAGGAGCGCTGCCGGCACCGGGGACCCGCGGCCACCGACGCTCAGCGAGACCCAAACCCCGCGGGGTGCGGGCCCGGCCGAGGGCTGCGGACCGGTACCGCCGCTCACCTGCTCTTGGCCCTCAGCCGGGAGCCACCGCCCAGGGAGGCGGGAGGGAGGCGGGAGGGAGGCGGGAGGGAGGCGGGAGGGAGGCGGGAGGGAGGCGGGCAGGTGGTACCCCGCGGAGCTACCGAAGAGCGACTCATCCACGGAGGGGATGCGGGACCGGCGCAGCCCTGGTTCCCGTCCCGGCTGCCGCCGCCCTCCCCGTTCCACACCGGGGCCGGCACCGCAGCCACCTCCCGGTGCACTCCGCACGTCCCCGCGCCACCGGGGCCCCGCCCTTTCCGGCCCCGGCCCCGCCCCCTCCCGCAGCTTCCGCACGCACCGAGATGGCGGCGGCACGCGCCCCGCGGCAGTCCCCGATAGCGCCGGTAGGACCGGGATGGGGGGTGGGGACACACGAGAGAGGACGGTGACACCGGTGTGTCCTGAGCCGCTGTGCCCGCGGCCCCTCCGCGACCGGTACCGCTGTCCCCTGGGCCCGGTACCGCTGACTCCGTCCCCATGTGCCGGGGTCTCTGGTGCCCAGCACCGCTGTGCCCGGTTTCCGCGTCCCCACTGCGATCGGTACCGGGGTCCTCCGTGCCCGTGTCCCTTGTACCGCCGTCCCGATACCGGCGTCCCCAGTGCCACCGTCCCCAGTACCGGTGCCTCCAGACCCCCCGTCCTGCTGTCTCCAGTGCCGGCGTCCCGGTACCGGTGTCCCCAGTGCCGGTGTCCCCAGGACTGGCCGGCAGTGCAGAGCATCACCAGGACGCTGCCACCACAGCCGTGTCCCCTGCTGTCCCCAGGTCCCCGCCGCACCCCCGCTGCCCGCCTTCCCCGCTGCCGAGGAGAAGGATGGCGCCGAGGCTGAGCCGGACACACGGGCCATGGTGCGGGCCCAGAACCAGAAGAAGAAGAAATCTGGAGGCTTCCAGTCCATGGGTAAGTGTGGGGCAGGGGTGGCCGTCCCCACAAGAGGGACAACTGTCCCCTTCACCCACCCCCTTCACTGTCCCCGCAGGCCTCAGCTACCCCATCTTCAAGGGCATCATGAAGAAGGGCTACAAGGTGCCCACTCCCATCCAGAGGAAGGTGAGCTCAGGGGGTGGCAGGACCCCATCCCGGGCTGATGGGACAGTGACAGTGACAGCAGGGTGGTATCCCACAGGCCATCCCTGCCATCCTGCGTGGCCGGGACGTGGTGGCGATGGCGCGGACGGGCAGCGGGAAGACAGCCTGCTTCCTCATCCCCATGTTTGAGAGGCTGAAGGCTCCCAGCCAGGCCGGGGCACGTGCCCTGGTCCTCTCACCCACCCGTGAGCTGGCCCTGCAGACCCTCAAGTTCACCAAAGAGGTACAGGGGACAACAATGGGGACAACGGGGCTAAGGGGTTTGTTTGGCTTTAATGCCCCTCTGATGCACTTCTTTCTCACCCCACAGCTGGGCAAGTTTACAGGCTTGAAGACAGCCCTGATCCTGGGAGGAGACAAGTAAGCTGTCCCCATCAGTCCCCTCTTCCCTAAAGCCTCCCAAAAACCCACTGAGGGGCTGAACCCAGCACTGCCCCAGCCTCTTCCTCCCTCTGACAGGATGGAGGACCAGTTTGCTGCCCTGCATGAGAACCCTGACATGTGAGTGGGGACACAGGGAGGGGACCTGGTGGGGAAGCAGCCCCCAAGAGCCATCCCCCATCTGGGGACATTACTGCTGTCTGCAGCCTCTGATGGATATACCACTGTGTTTCCCTGGAGCATCTTCCCCTGCTCCCTGTAGGGAACAAGGGGGTCTCTGTCTGGTCTTTGGGTCAGATTTGGGATCAGCACCCAGGAGGTTGTGAGGATGCTGCTGTCCCCTCCACCCACTCCTGTCACCAGCTCTCTCCCCACAGAATCATCGCCACCCCTGGCCGCCTGGTGCACGTGGCAGTGGAGATGAAGCTGAAGCTGCACACCGTGGAGTATGTGGTGTTCGATGAGGCTGACAGGTCAGCAGGGCCCAAGGGTCCCTGGGGACAGCAGTGTCCCCACGTGGGATTGAGGTGCCCTGGGGGGTGGCAGGGTTGGGCACAGAGAGACCAAACCGGGCGCTGCCACGTCCCCTGTCCCCTCCCCTGCAGACTCTTTGAGATGGGCTTTGCTGAGCAGCTCCAGGAGATCATTGCCCGGCTCCCAGACTGCCACCAGACTGTCCTCTTCTCAGCCACGCTGCCCAAGCTGCTCGTGGAGTTTGCCC
The DNA here is from genome assembly GCA_023637945.1 of Phaethornis superciliosus. NCBI lineage: Eukaryota > Metazoa > Chordata > Aves > Apodiformes > Trochilidae > Phaethornis > Phaethornis superciliosus. Next base: position 249,118 of record JAJQWJ010000020.1, on the reverse strand, counting down.
GGGCTGGTGAGATGGGGCTGGAGCTGGGGAGAGCCTGGGGACAGGGACACTGCACAGGGCTGCAGCTGAGCAGGGCCTGGCGAAACCAAGCTGGGACAAAGCTGGGCCAACCAGGTGTCCCCAAGCCATAGCCCCAAGTGACACATCCTACCTGTGACTTGTGTCACCACATCCCCCAGGTCTCACCGAGCCGATGCTGATCCGCCTGGATGTGGAGTCCAAGCTCAGTGAGCAGCTCAAGGTGAGAGGGGTCAGGGGGGGTCTTGGGACAGACTTTGCACCCCGCACCCCCTGCAAACTGCCCTGTGGTGGCTCCAGGCTTGTGAGGAGGGGACAGAGAGAGTGACAATGCCTAGCATGGGGCTGCAGGAAGGCTGAGCTCTGCCCTTCCTTCACAGCTGGCTTTCTTCCATGTGCGTGGGGATGACAAACCAGCCGTGCTGCTCCACCTGCTCCGGAGTGTGGTAAAGCCCCAGGACCAGACGGTCATCTTTGTAGCCACCAAGCATCACACAGAATATCTCAAAGAGGCAAGTGACATTTGGGGGTGCCCAGTGTGTACCCCTGTCAAAGCGCAAGCTTCAGGGGATGCCTGGGGCCCCCTTCCAGACCCATGGGGTCTGCATCTGTGGGCACATCCCTGCTGGAGTCTCCATCTATTTTTCAGAAGGTTTTGTGAGAAATCACAGCATGTGTGATGGTGGAGGGTCTGCACCCACCTACCCCTTGGAGAGAGGAGGGAGGGCAGTTGGATTTGGGGGTCCAGATGAGCACCCCGGGGGCTCGGGGTCCTGTCCTTTGGCTGAGGGTGCATGGCCTGGTGGGATCTGATGTCTTCTTCCCCCTCCTCAGCTGCTGACAGCTCAGGGCATCCACTGCACCCACATCTACAGCTCTCTGGACCAGACAGCCCGCAAGATCAACATTGCCAAGTTCTCCCAGGGCAAGTGCCCGGTGCTGCTGGTCACCGACTTGGCTGCCCGTGGGCTTGACATCCCCATGCTGGACAATGTCATCAACTACAGCTTCCCTGCCAAGGCCAAGCTGTTCCTGCATCGTGTTGGTGGGTGCTGGTGCCTCTGCAGGGGACCTTCCAACCTCAGGGTGGCAGGGAGGCTATGAGTGGGCTGTCCCTGGTCCTTTGTTTCTCATCCCTGTACCCTGCTGGGCTGCTGCTGGTGCCTCCAAATTGGTGGTGATCTTTGGGGCAGGAGGTCACTGTGTTGTGACATGAAGAGGCAGGCTGGGGACAAAGTGGAGACAGGAAGATTCCTGATCTCCCAGCTGGGAGCTCTCGGGGGCAGGGCTGGTGCCTTCGCTTTATGATGGCGCTGCGGTGGGCTACCCTTTGCCTCTCTCCAGTGACCCACAGCCCCTCACCAGCCCTACCCACCTGCTGAATGTCACATGTAGGGGCTTCTGGAAGCACCGGTGTCCCTGTTCAGGTGGGGACAGGCTGGGCTGGTTCTGGGTCTGGTTTTCCACTCTTTGCACCCCTTGCCAGGACGTGTGGCCCGAGCTGGCCGGAGTGGCACTGCCTACTCACTGGTGGCTTCTGATGAGATGCCCTATGTCTTTGACCTCCACCTCTTCCTGGGGCGGCCGCTTGTCCTCGCTGGAGCCCAGGAGATGCCCGCTGGTATGGCAGACCCAGTCACAGGCATTGGGGTGGAATGTCCAAGCTGGGACACTGGCCATGTGGCCACTGGGCTTTTATCCCTGGCCAGTGCTGGAGTTGGTGGTTGGCTTTCATGCAAAGGGGCGATACACTGGTGTTGCTGGGGTGCAGCTGGGGGGAATGGGGCAGGGTTACCACCCCCAAGGACCCTGGAGATGTTAGCTCTGCTCTCTCGGGTCCTGGGCTGCTGCCATGCCAGCTGCAGTGATCACAGGGTGGGCACCAGTGAGGTGACACAGTGTCTCCTGGGCTGCAGATGCCGATGGGGTCCTGGGCCGTGTTCCCCAGAGCCTGGTGGATGATGAGGAGTGCCTGCTGGTGACAGACCATGAGGGCTCACTGGAGCTGAGCAGCCTGCGCCGTGTCGCCGACAACGCCCAGAAGCAGTACCTGAGGTCCCGGCCTGGCCCCTCACCCGAGTCCATCAAGAGGGCAAAGGACCTGGACATGACCCAGCTGGGCATCCACCCGTTCTTCAGTGAGTGCTTCAGGGACGCTGACAGAAGGGACATTATTCCCCTCAGCATGTAGCTGATCTGTGACCCTCTCCATGCTCACCTTCCCCAGGTGCTCACTTTGAAGACACTGAGCTGGAGAGGCTGAAGTTTGTGGACAGCATTAAAACCTACAAGTCCAAGGCGGTGAGTTGAGACCTGTCTTCAGGCGGGAGGTGCCTGGGCTGGGGTGGAAGGGAAGGTCCTTGCAGCCAGCTGTGAGCTCAGTGGTGTCCTGCCCCATCCCGGGAGCAGACCATCTTTGAGATCAACGCCACATCCCGCACGGTGGCCAGCACTGTGATGCGGTCCAAGCGGCGCCATGACCATGCCCTCATCGAGAAGTTCCAGCGTGGGCAGCAGGAGAAGCGGGCAGCAGCTCTCAAAGGGCAGGGGCTGTGCACACCCCACCCTGAGCCAGAGGAGGGAGAAGAAGGAGAAGAGGAGGAAGACCTCCAGGTAGTGGGGCAGGAATGGGGGGTTTGCCACAGCGAGTTGGCCTTGGCCAGGGCCCCTGAGCTGTGTTGGGACTTGGGGGCTGGTGCAGTGAATGGTGGGGGGGCACTTGGCTCCTCCATTTCATCCACCTTCCCCTTCCAGGACATCTTCTCCAATGTGGTGGGCCAGAAGCGAAAACGGGGCCGAGAGGGAGAAAACAACACCAGGAAAAAGCCGCAGCAGCCAGCAGAGCGGGATGAGGACTTCTACATCCCATACCGGCCCAAGGACTTTGAGAGTGAGAGAGGGTGAGTCCAGGGGGGCTCCTGCCACCTTCCTGCCCTGAGGGCTGCTCTCATCACCTGCCCTTTGCAGGCTGAGTGTGGGAGGCGAGGGCAGCGCCTTCGAGCAGCAGGCAGCTGGAGCTGTCCTGGATCTCATGGGTGACGAAAACCACAACCTCAACAAGAACAGGCAGCTGCTGAAGTGGTGAGTGCGGTCTGGCCACGGGCTGAAGGGTGGAATTGGAGCTGAGGGTCTCACCTCCCTGTCCTGCTACCCCCTCTTCTCTCACAGGGACCGCAAGAAGAAGCGGTTTGTGGGGCAGACGGGCCAGGACGACAAGAAGAAGGTGCGGACAGAGAGCGGGCGCTACATCAGCAGCTCCTACAAGAACAACCTGTATCCTGCCTGTGCCGTGGTGAGGGCTGGGGGCAAGGGGGAGCAGAGATGGACCCGCTGGCAGCCACACAGCATCATGCCCCATCCCCAAGAGTTCATCTCCTGCTGGGGCAGAAGCCTGGCAAGGAAGGCCGGTCAGAGTCCACAATGGGTGGAGAGATGGGGAGTTAAGTGATGGGCAGCCACTGCACGTTCCCTTAACCCACCCCGGCCCAGCTATGAGAAGTGGAAGCAGAAATACAAGGTTGATGAGCGGGATGAGGATGATGAGGAGAACCGAGGCCGGGAACAACTCCGAGGGAAGCACAGGCGTGGGCAGGGTGAGTACGGGGAGCAAAGTGGCAGAGCCCCTGTCACTGTCCTCTGCGCCGAGCTCAGCTGTGTCCCCCCAGCAGGGCCGGGGCAGCCCCACGCCCATGGGAAGGTGCGATCGGAGCTGAAGAACAAGCAGCAGATCCTGAAGCAGCGCAAGAAGGCGGCTAAGCAGCGGTTCCTGCAGAGCGGGGGCCTGAGGCGCCTCAAGGCCAGGAACCGGCAGCGGGTGCAGGAGCTGCGGCAGATGGCATTCGGGCGGCGGGGGGGGACCACCAAGAAGGGCAAAATGCGAAAGAGGGTGTAGGGGAAGGGGCTGTCACCCAGCAGCTGCTCCCTCCCCCCAGCCTGGGCTGGGCTCCAGGGAAGGGTACATTAAATATTTGTCTGGTTTTGCATCTGGACTCCTCTGTCCTTTCTACAAGCACTGTGCTGGGGGTAATTTCTTCTCCACCCTGGGGACCCCCAGGTGCAGTTCTAAACCATCCAGGAGTCACAGGTCCACAGAACTGTTATATTTTGACACAAGACACCTTTGGAGATACCAACAGGCTGGACACATGGCTCTGTACTGGTCCTGTGGCTCCATGCTGGCCAAGGCAGCCTCTTCCCAGCCCTTGGAGTAGGCAGTTGTTCCTGGGGGCTATTCCTGGCTCGGAGGCACCCTGACACCCCTGTGGTGTGTGCTGGTGGCCACAGGCAAGCGTGGGGGACATGGCCCTGGCTCCCTGGGGAGCAGCTCGGCACATATGGCAGCCAGGTCCTGCATACAGAGCAGCACCTGGGGAGAGGGGAGGCTGATGCCAACAGCCATCCAAGGACATGAATGTCCTTGTGCCCCTGTCAGCCCCACTGCCCAGGGGAGAGGGCTGCACTGACCGTGTCCAGCTGGGCCTCGGTGTCCTCCAGGGCCATGTCCACAGGAACCTTGAGCCTCGCAGTGGTGAGCTGGAAGAGGTTGAGCACTGCCAGCTTGATCTGCCCCAGCAGCAGGGTCTTTTGAGTAGCCACACTCTGGATATGGGCCCAGTGGGACTCCTAGGGGAGAGGGTGACAGAGAGCCCTGGGTGTCCTTCCCCTCTCCCCCCAAGCCACTGCCTCATGTCCCCTGCATTGCCCTAGCTGGGACAGGGGGTCCCAGGAGCCCTGGCTGCTCATCCCCCATGCAGTTGCTGGTGATGCTTTCTGGATCTATGGAGACCCCCAGCTGAGCCCAGGGGGTGCAGCCCAGTTTCCCACCACCACTGTGCTGGGCATTTCCCCCCTCCGTCACGCTTGGGGTCCATATTGCTGCTTCTCTCCTTGGTGAGGGAGCCTGGGGCACGCCACACTCCCCCTTACCTCCTGGAGCACATCACGTCGAGTGGCCTCCAGGCATGCATGGAGCTGGTCCAGCTCCTCCTTGGTGTGCAGGAGCTCGCTGCTGGCCTCCTCCTGGTACCGCTGGAGCCGTGCCTGGACCTGGGCCAGCTGCTCCTGCCTGGCTTCTGCCTGTTGTGCCAGGGCTGCCTGTGCCCTCGCCAGTGCCACAAAATGGGCCAGCATGGCCGGGACATCCTGGAACTGGGCAGCAGGAGGGAATAGGAGGCTGCAGGGGTACGGGGGCTGCAGTCCTGGATGGGGACAAAGGCCACGGGGACATGCAGGGTGGCAGTTCAGGAGGGGGACCCCCCACACTCACCTGCCCTGTGCTGGCCAGCACGTCCCGCAAGTAGTCCCCGAAGCAGCGTAGGCTCCGCAGGCGCCGGGCCAGGTTGTCCCTGTGCCTCAGCAGCTCCGTGAGCCCCTGGCGCAGGCGGGCGGCCTCAGCCCCCTGTCCCGCCACCCGTGCCCGCTCCTCACCCGCCCGCCGCAGCGCCTGCTCCTGCCTTGCTGCCGAAGCCTGTGGGGACAGTGTCAGTGGGACCCCGACGGCCATCCCGGCCCGGGCCCCCGCCTCAGTACCTTGAGGAAGGTGTCGAATTTGAGGATGGCATCTCGGAGCTGCTCCTGCCGCTGTCCCAGCTGCTGCTGGCGCCGTGCCAGGTGCTCCATCTTCTGCCGAAACTCCTGTGGCATCAACACGTGCCAAGAGCATCACCCCAAGCGGGGACAGGCACAGCCCATGTAGCAACCCCCAGGGAGGGGAGACATGGAGGGCTGGAGGCTGCCCTTACCTCCCGCCGGCTCTCCAGGGCCTTCTCCACCTTCACCATCTCCTGTCTCTTTAGCAGCAAGCGTGTGGAGGGCAGCAGTGTGGAGGCACCCCACCCTGGCACTGTCCTGCTGCAGGTCACAAGGAGATGATCATGGCTGGGTGGGGAGAGCACCCACCACTCTGGCACGGCTGGGACACCCGGGGACCCACACTGCCAGCTGGGGCTCAGCATAGGGCACCTGGCTCGCTCTTGCCCCACCTCTCTCCTGTCTCCTCCATCTCAGAGACCCCCAGTGCCACTACAGTGTCCCTGGGAACGGACAAGTCACAGCATAACCTCAGCTTTCAGATCAGAACCCAGCGAACACCCCTGCCTTCCCCTAGCACACCAGACTCTGCAGATCCCCACCCAAGGGTGGCAGCAGGGGCTCTGCTGCCAGAGGGGACCCATGTGAAAGCCAGCTGGGAGCAGGAGAGCACCCAAGTGTCCTGGCAGCTCTGGACGGGGCATAGGGGGAAATAGAGCCCAGATACCTACCAGGTTGCCGTAGCTGGGAACCTAACACCCACCCAGTGACACCCTGGGGACCTGGCAATGGGAACATCAACTGTCAGAGCACTAGGGACATGCTGGCTCCATGGCCAAGCCCTTGGTTGCTTCCGAGGCAGGGAGCAGAGGGGAAGGTCACTCACGACAGCTGCAGCTTGTCCCTTACAGCCGTGCACAAACGCTTCTCCAGCTCCGAGGCCATCTCACCGTGCCTCCTCCTCCTCCTCCCCGCCGAGGGGCTGGCATGCAGGGTATCCTCCAGGAGGTGCAGGGCAGCCAAGATGGAGGCAGCACAACACTGTTGCCAGGGGCAGCTGGAGGCTCCCGCAGTGCCCTGGGATTTTCCCGGCATGGCTCCAACCATGGCCTGCGAGGGTGGAGTGCTGAGCACAGGGACTGCAGCAAGGTTCCTGGAGACAGCTTGGTCACTCACAGCCCTCTGCCCCCACTCCCTTCCTCCTGCCCCTCCTCGAGTCCCCCCAGCACTTGGACCCCACTCCAGCCCCCAGACACCTCCGTTGAGGTTCCATGCCCCTTCAGAGACCACCATGCACAGATGGACCCCAAGCACTGTCCCACCAAGACCACCTGCACCTCCTCCATCTCACACTGTTCTTATCCACACCCCAGTAACAGCTCAGCCCACTCACTGCTCATTCTCCCCTCCACGTGCCCCCAGGTCACCTTCATTCCCTGTGTGTGCTTTTATCCCCCCGTTACCCTCCACACACACTCAGATCCCTTGTGCACTCACTTATCCATCACCCTCTATACGCTTTTTTTTCACTCCCCAGTTTATGCACTTGATCTCTGCTCCCCCTCCAGAACACTCAGCACCCTCCACCCTCCTTCAGCCTTCATTACACCAATAGCAATGGCTATTCCCACGCATGTGTACTGATCCTCACCCTCCTGTGAGCTCAGATCCCTCCCTGCTCCTCTCTTTTGCCCCATTTGCATTTTCAATTCCTCCTTTCAGCCCTGCAGGGTGCCCAGATATCACCTGTCCCTCCTTCTCCTCTCCTGCACCCTCTGGACCCTGTCACCTACCCTACCAGCCCACGAGAGATGCCCTCCTCCCCCTCACACCAGAGCCTGCTCCCTCTTGTTCCTGTGCATGTTCTCTCCGTGCTTCCCACCTCAGCTAGGCATCCCCCTCAAAACCACACCATGAGGTACAGATTAATTCCTGACTTAGACACAGAACAGCATTTCAGACAGACTTGGGGAAAAAATATTTATAACAAAAAAAAAAAAAAAAAAAAAAGCGTCCCTAGAGTCAGCAATCCTCATGTCCTGCCTGTGCACCAGTTGCTTCTTCTGTTATTCCAGGACCACTGTGGCCCCATGGTGACTTTCTCCATCATGTTCCTCACACCCCCAGAACTGCTCCTGTGTGACAGCTGAACCAGAATCCTGTACTGGTACTTGAGTCTGTCACAGGCATCAAGAAGAGAAGGGTTACAGAGACACATCTCCTGAGCTCTGCCTGTGCTGGGTGCCACTCTGTTAAGAGACACCTGAGACCAAGAGAGGAAGAGAGGAGAGAAGAAATGGGAAAACATGTCTGGCGAAGGAGAGAGTGAAAGTCAGGGAAGGGACTAGTGGAGAAAGAAGATGCTCTGAACCAGCTGCTGCAGCACACCAAGGGCCTGAGCTCAGTCACACAGTCATGAGGATGTGCTAGATGCCAGGTGTCCAGTGGAGCTCCCTGTGCTTCCACACCAAGCCAAGGAAATTATGAGCCTTGCATCTCTTCTGCCCTTGTTTCCTGCAGAGAGACCCTGCTGTGCTGCACATCATTGTCACCTATGAAGGACACAAAAGCAGCAGCATCTCAGCAAGAGTCAACAAGCCAGACAACAGGAATTCCTCCCTCCCTGGAGCTACTCATGGATGAGTCCCATGGATTAGCTCCAAAAAACATGGCCAGCAGGCACCTGGGTTCACCTTCTGTAAGGCAGTTGAGCTTCCCATTGACCAGTGCCATTGCCTCCTGCTTGGTGGAGCTGCCCAGGGTCTCCTCTTCTCCTTTCCCCTCATTGTCATCCTCTGAGTCCACCAGCACTAAGACATCACCTGAGTCCTGGTTCCTGTGAACAGCAGAGCAAGCAGCAGTGGGCTGAAAGGCTGGGGACAGCCTGTCCCAACCCCTCCCTGCAGCCTGTACCTTCCAGGGCTTTGACAACCAAAACACCCAATTCTGACGGACTCTTTCAATCCTGCACTAACTGTGTTCAAAGAGCTGGTTCCAGACCCTAAAACTCTGATGCCAAGGGCTCTTCCCTCATCCTCCTGCTCCCACACCCATGCAGAGCCTCACCCAGCCCCACCATCCCCTTCCCAGCGGAGACACAGCCCCCACAGACGATCTCCTGCCTCCAAGGTGGATTCCCCACTCTACAGGGAGGGAGGTGGAGTAGTGTGGCCAAGCAGGACTGGAAAAATCAACACTCACCTGAATGCAGCACCTGAGTGGGAGAGGAAGGAAAAGACAGCATTAGAAAAGGGACTCAGAGCCTTGGGCACTAGAAAGGTCCCAAGGGAGGAGGATAAAGTCCCTCACAGCATAGCTCCCTGGAGAAAGCAAGGGGAAGGTGTTTGAAGCACTTAGCTAGGGAAGGGCCATGTGTTTCCAACCTGTCTGCCCCCAGGGCTGACAGAGTTTTGAGCCGGGTGTCATTCCCAATGGCTGGGGTGATGGGTACAAGACACTAGAAGGGACAAGTAGGTTAGGATTAAACTGGGCCCACCCCTGGAAGAAGTAACCTGTTCCCTGGCTTGTGAAGAGCTCCTACCTCTTAGGCACAGGAGGGGGTTGTAGTACAAGATGACCCCAGTGATGGTGAGAACAGCCAGCAGGGACAGGACCACCACTGCACCCACAACTCCAACAATATTCACCGGCTCTGTGGAGAGGAGAAACAGGAGGTCAGCTTGTCAGTGGGACACAGATGGATGAGGAAATCTCAGTGCAAGCAACAGAGTCCCGGTGCTGACTCAGATCTGATTTCCCATCATTGCAGCAGTTCCACCAGCCAAGAGGTGAGAGTTTCAAGTGCTCCACTGACATGGAAATTACCATGGCAAGGCCCCTATTTTTATGCCTATGTAGATTTAGTGAAAGCAAATCAACCCCTGCCCACAGCATCTTGAGGAACTTGAAACTGGAGGTGCTTCTCTGTACCCTCAACCTACAGGAGGGACCAAGGCTGTTCCTCTCTCAGACCCATTATGCCAAGGTGAAGGGAATCAGGCCTTTTCAGATGTTGGGAGTCCTACGTCTATCTACACTTGCCACAGGAGTATGGAAAGCATCAACAGAGAGAGAGAGCTCTTGGTGGCAAACGCCTCGGGGGCTGGCCAATGCCCCCTGTGAGCAGTGTCCCTGACTCCTCCTCAGTCAGATCAGCCCCAAGGAGCCCCACTCACGCTTCACCGTCAGGCAGACAAACAGCTCCCTCAGCCCCACGGGGTTCTGTGCCTTGCAGATGTAGCAGCCTCCGTCGGTGCCCTGGGAGCAGTTCTGGATGGTGAGCTGGGTCATGTTGCCCTCCTGGGTGATGAGGTACCTCCCTCCAGGTTGGATCTCCACCTCTGGCTGGGTGATGTCCCGCAGCCAGGTGAGCCTGGCTGGTGGAGTGCTCTCGGCCACGCGGCATGTCAGGGTCACGTTGTCACCAACAAAGCATGTCTTTGGGGGCTCTGTTTCCAGGGAAGGGATTTCTGAACAGCCCCAGGGCGGGGGAAAAAATAAAACAAAGCAAAACAAAGAGTCATGGAAAGGGAAGGAATGGAGAAGTTTAACATAACAAGCAATCAGCCATCTGACTGATGAATAATCTTTAATAGAAGGAAGTCAGACAGGCATCTGGGATTTGAGCACTGTGGGTTTGCATTCAGGTCACTGGCAAGACTTCAGCAGACTTCTAAGGAGCAATCAAAGCAACTTTCACGTTGCTCAGTCTTTTTTTTTTTTGACACCTGTCTTTATGTCCTCAAGGAAGAATGGCTAGAGGGTAGCCAGTAGGAAGGTATCAGAGAGGAGAAAGGCAGCCCAGTAATCTTCCTTGGGATCAGTAGAGCTCTTTTTTAGTCCTGACAACCCTTGGAGGATTAATACAACTCAGGTTTTCAAAAGCCACTTTAGTCAGATCCCCTAGGCACTGGTAGGGGCCGAGGAGCACACACAATCCTTCTGTTATCAACCCAGCTCTGCCAAACTTCACCTCAAACTAAGCAAGGCTCTAAGACCACCTCTCACTTACAGATGGTGCCTGCACAGCTGAAAGCTCAGTGCAGGGAGATTTGCACCCAAAATGCAGCTCACCTGCAACTATGCTGTAATGGATCTCAGCTGCAGGACTTCAGTCAGCTCTGCACAAGCCAAGCCCTGCCATGCTGCCTCCTTGCAAGTGTCCACAAGCTTGGTTTGCCCGACCATTGCCTTAGTGCTCTGGAGGGCAGAGGATAATCAGGCCACTAGCCTGTCCCCCCATTAGCAGGCTCATTAATACTTAATAAGGTAGACAAGCCAACTCACTTATCTCCACAGTGCAGGAAGGCTCCTCCTGCTTGATGACATGGCTCCCCACACACTTGAACACTTTGCGGTGGGAGAGGTGAGAGCTGTTCAGCGTTTCCACGTGGGTGTCTGAGGAGCTCATGGAGCTGATGACCCAGCTTGAGTTCTCCAGATCGTGCCCCTCTTCTCTCCAGTGGAGGGTGGGGTAGGGATACCCCCCAGGCCAGCTGCAAAACAGCTGTAGCATCAGCCCTGATGAGGAGGTCTCAGCCCAGCACTTTGGGGTGGACTGAGGCGGATCTACCAGCAAGAAAAGAACGTGGTCAGCAACACTTCCAGATCACAGCTCTCAGCAGCTCAGGACTGGAACCCCCAAGAGTGCTCATGTTTGACAGCATTCTCCTTGAAAATCTTCCTGGTTTCCCTGCCTATCTTGTTCCCTGACCTGTGTTCCACAGCCCGAGGTGAGCAGAGCTCTGCATGACAGCCAAGAGGGACCAAGCAGGGGTCTGTCACAGCAGCCACAGCCAAGCTTTGAGGGACAAACATACTGTGAGGAAAAATTATTGCCACAACTTTATCCAATGGAGATAAGCACTTAAAAACTTAGCAGGGGAGCAAAACCTCCACAGCACCCTTGGTCTTCATGCCACAGCTACAGGGGGGGTGACACTGATTCACATGACTTGAGAACAAGGCTCTGCCTCTCCCCTCACAGGTACAAGCACTCACATTTTCCAAGGGAAAACGTGGAAAGCATGGAGGCTCTGGCCTGGAGACAAGCTCCTCAGAGCCACCAGCTCAAAACAGGAGTACTTCCCCAACAAGCTCAGCACACTTTTGAAAGAGGAGGCTGCTCTTGGTGTACAATATGCTCTGCCCATAGAAGGGTCCCCGTGACTCCAGCTCGCAGGGTCAGGGCCATGTTCTACTGGAGCCAAACCAGGTGTGCTTGGCTCCATCCAGTCACCACTGTCACTGCCATGTGGTACCACTCAGCCATGCACCACACTCTGTCCACACCACAAAGATGGAGACAAACTCCAACAAAGAACACAGGCAGGGTAAAGTCACTGCTGGCCTTGTGCCAGGGCCACTTCATAGCCACCCTGACTTCTGTTTGTTATTTAAAGACAGACACAACTACCTGGTGGCAAGGGTGGGTCAGAAGGCAACAGAAACCCAGGAGCAAGCAATTTGGGCAGAGCTGGGCTCACAAGTTCCTTTCTCTCTCCCATCTTCACAAACCCACACCTATGCACAGACAGACACACGTAACAGCCGCAGGGATTCTGGACCCTGATCCAGGCAGAATTAATACCCTGTGTCCCTGTGGCTGTCTGAAGAACCCTCCACTAAGAGATCAGACACTGCTAAAGGAAGCCCCACACATGAGGTGTTAAGAAGGATGCCCGATGCTTATTTTGTGGAGCTTTTATTCAAGTGACTTTCAAATGACACGAGCTGAAAAAAACCAAATCTAAACATGATGGCAAAACCCCAGGTGAGCTACATGAACATACCTTCTTGGGGCTTGGCTTTTCATGAACTGTATACACACATCTTGTATGATCTTTGAAACCATCTGGCTCTGGCAAGAAAGTTCTTCACAATATTTCCTCTGTCCCTGCTCTTGTAACTGATCCTGAACCCTGGCTGTGGTTGATACAAGCAACCTGTTGGTTTGCATCCCCAGGAACTGTCCCACGTGGAGAGGCAGACACAGCCTTTCCACATGTTGATCCAGAGAGCTGCAATTTCCATGATGGTTCCAGGAACCTGATTCCTGAAGCCATCAGCTTTACACCCTGAACTCCCAGGCTCTCCCAGTACATCTCTGCCTTTCTGTCTCGATGCCAAAGGGTGATCTTTTTCTAAAATGTTAAATCCTCAAAAATTCTCAACCCCTACCACCAAAAAGCCTCACAAAACATTAGCAAAAAGGACCTCATGCCCATAGAAGTGCTGGTAGTGGCTTATATCAAGTAGCACACACACAAGAATTCCCTTGGAGAAGCACAACTGCATGTCTCCTTCACACCATGTGCTTCCTCTCCAAAATAAACACAGGACAGCAGCTCAAGACAGGGCTGCACCTTTGCTGTGTTGCTGGAAGCTTTCCTCTACTGCTTGAGGTTTCTTAAATGCAATTTTAAGCAAAAATAAAACTTTTTGGTACAACCCATAAGATGAATTGAAGACTGTAAACTGGTAAAGCCCACGTGAAACCTACAAACCCTGGGTGAATCTTCTACAGCAGTGCCAAGTCTACCTGGGTCTCCAGCCCAGGCTAAATTGTACTCGTAACAGTGAAAAATCGGGGTCCATGCTTCTACTTTGAATTTAAGAAACTTCAGCTTTGCTAGTGCTTCTGCTGCTGATATAAAACACCATCAGAAATACCTCTCTTACCTATTTAAGGGCACACCAGTGTCCCGTATCACCAATTTTTGGAAACTAATTGACTCATTCATGCCACGCTAATAAATGAAGTTCAGAGTGCAGCACCAACACTTGGCATACTATCTATATATTTTGCTCCCAAGTGTTCTGCACCAGTGCTCCAGATTTTGGGCTCCCTCTCCTAAGCCTACATGTGTATTCTCTGAAGAAGCCTGGGGCTTGATTCCTTCACTACAGCCCTCCCAGACCCTCCAAAGCCCATCTGCAGGTTCCTTGCCCCAGGAATTTTTACTGGTGTGAACTTGCAGAGACTGAATGTGTACAGCTAAGGTGTAACTTTTACAACACGCACCCTTCACCGAATGCTGAGAAGGAACACCCTGAAGGCAAACAGAAAACACACGAAAGGTGTTGACAGAAAGACCAGCAAGAAAGGAAGGTGCCAGCAGAGCACAAAGTGTCACCAAAACAGGCAAACTGGCAGCAGCCTTTCCCTCTTCTCAACCCTAGAACGTGGGCTTGGCTGGCGTAACAGACAGCACATCTGATTTGACTTGGTGAAGGGACCAAGAATGGTACCAGGCTACTGGACCTGTGTTCTCTGCTCATCTGCAGAGGACTGTTCCCACAGAAGGGATGGCAGCAAGGAGTAGCACAGCACATCTGTTTCAAACCTGTTAATTCAACTGAGGGAAAAAGTACAGTGAGCAGCAGCCCATAGCCTAAGATCCATGAAAGCTCAAGTCAGACAGATTCCAAGGTAAAGGGCCACCCTGGAAAGAGCTAAAGGACATGAAAGATCTGCCCCAAACCAGATTAATCATCACCAATTAAGAAGGAACTGAAAAGACATAGTCAGGACTTAACATATGGCATTTTCTGGCTGCATTGCACACAAATATTCTTGACAGACCTTAGATACACATCTCGGAGCTCATGGGTTAATGTGGAATTGAACAGTATCAGCCTGCGCACAGATTTTACATAATAAGGCCACCTTGCTCTTTTTTAACAGTATCTTTTCACCGCTGCCAGATGTATCTGGGGAGGGAATTCACAGACACAGGATAGACTTACTGGCTACCAGGAGCTGGACTCTGTGCTCATGGTCCGTTCTGTTCAGCACTTCCTTGCAAGTGTAGTTGCCTTCATCCTGCACACGCAGCTCTGTGATGTGCAGAGAGCTGTTGTCAACCAGGGAGAAACGGACATCCGGAGGGAAGGTCACCCTTGAGGAGAAGAGTGGGGGGAAAGAGTGCGGATCCCCTTGAAACCAGACCACCTCGGCTGCTTCTTTGGAGACATTGCGGCACAACAGGAGGACGCTTCCTCCAACCTTCCCAAAGACCACTTCCTCTGTTCCTGCAGATCAGAAGGGAGAGAGTTAGGGATGTGAGGAACCTGCAAGGCCCTCTTTTGCCAGCAAAGATCTGGACATCTGATCTGTACCAGTCCTCTGGAGCGCTTGCTGGGGGCTGGTACTGTTGAAGGATCTCCAAGATGCACTTGGCAACCAACGATCTTCAGTGTAGACACAGGATCAGGAAAAGGGACACAGCCTCAAAGGCTCATCAGAAAAACAAGGACGGGGCATTTCTGCCTGAGAGAGGAGGGCAACAAACAAGTGACCTGAAGGAACCAGAGAAGCGTGGTGCTGGAGCACTCCTGGCACTGGTCACAGCAATGTCCACGCTCACCCGACATCTTGCTGGAGCACTTGCCCAAGCAGCCTCATTCAGGGTAGCACAAAGTAAAATAAAAGGAGTTAAAATCTGCTTTGGTATCGGCGATCAGAGAGGAAGACGCACAGCTCTTGATTCCCCCTTCCAAAGGGCACCTGGACCCTACTGACACCACTGAAGTGCCCGTCCCTCCCGCCTGCCCCCTCTGCTTGTGTTCGAGGGCGAATTTTGCTCCTTCCAGCACGAAAACTCCCCAAAACCCTCACTTTCAAAAGGAAATCATGACGAGGGAGGAGCCCGCCAGACTGAGGTACTGCTCGAACACAGACGCCCACAACTCGCTCGCCGCTCCCTTTCCCCTCAGCCCCCGCTACCTGCGGCGTCCCGGCGCGGCATCAGCCTCCAGACACAGAGGGCGAGGAACAACCGGGCCGACGGCGTCCTGACCGGGAGCTGCATCGCCGTCCGCCGCTGCCAAACCCTCCCGCCTCGGGAAGGCGGTGCTGGCCGCACTCCGCCCCGGCCAGCGGGCAGAGGAGGAGGGCGGACCCGTCTGGGGGCCATGGAGGGGTCGAGTATCAGTCCCCGCAGCCTGAGACCCGCCATCTTGGGCGCCCGCCATCTTGGGAGCCCCCCCTGACCCCGCCCGCCATCTTGAGCAGCCCCCGCAGAGCGGCCCGGGGCCGTTCCACTGCCCGGGGAGGAGGGTGCTGACCTCGGGTGCAAGGATCGGGAAGGTTCAGCGCAAGGAGGGTGGTGTTTCCAGAGGGTAAAACTGAGGGAAGGTAGTATGCAAAAAAAAAAACAAACCAAAAAACAAAAACCAACCAAGCCCTCTTAGAGATCTTCCATAATTCATCTGCTTAGAGACAGCCCAAAAGCAGTGGGAGAAGGAAGAACAATGATAAATGGCGGTGAGCTGTGCCACAAACTGCGTGAAGCTTGGGTATGGGCAAGAAAAATTAAAAAATAGCAGACAGTAGCCTAAAGCAAACCGGGAGAGGAAAGCAGCAGAACACAGATCAGAGAGGAACTGGGAGGAGGCAGCAGGTGGAAAGGGTAAAGGATGAACTGCACAGCTAGAGGGGTCCCTGAGGAAACAGGCAGAAGAGGAGAAAGGTTTGAATGTTATGAATGTTTTCCATTTCTTTAAAGAAAGACCCTCAGATTCCCCAGAGTCAATGTACAGAGCACAGCATGCTGTTAGACTTTGGCAATGGCTGCATTAAAAGCGATTGTCCCCTTAACAGTTATTTTGCTGACTGATGCCAAGTAAACCCAAGGGTCCTGTGTTGTCCACCATTGCAGGCAGCAGCTCCCAGGCTGGTTTGTTACATGTCGTAAGACACAAATTACTTCTCTGCAAAGCTCACCACAAGGGCTGTAAAGCATGCAGGTAGGCTGAGATGTCTCTAGCACACCTTCCCACTTGGGGAAGGCACAACATGGCCAGGCCTCCAGCAGCCATCACACACCGGGCTCAGGAGTGCGTTAGGCAGATTGCTGAGATCCACGGGCTGCAACCAACAGGGCCCTAGCATCTAAATTATAACCTAATTAATGACATGAGCGGGAGTGTCGGTAGAGAAAAAGACTCCACCAGTGCTCGGTCCCCGACCCGGCCGCCAGGGGGCGCCATAACAGCCGGAGCAGGGGAAAGGCGAGCAGCGCGTCGTCGCCAATGGGTGCGGAGCGTGGCGGCGTCTCCACCAATAGGAAAGGAGCGTGGCGGCGTCTCCGCCAATGGGAGCGGGGGGCGGGCCGGGGAGCTGTCGGTGCGGGCGAAGTGCGCGGAGCAGCAGCAGCCATGCCGGTGGATCTGGGGCTGTGGAGCGGGCCGCTGAGCCTCACCGAGGTGGAGCAGAAGCCAGCGCACCCGCTGCGCGTTAAATATGGCTCCGTGGAGATAGACGAGCTGGGCAAGGTTCTCACGCCCACTCAGGTGAGCAGCGCCCGGCACCGCGCGCAGGGTCGGGGGAGGCAAAATGGCGGGTAGCCGACGCGCCTCCTGTGCCTTCGCCCATCGGAAGCTCTTCGGGTGAGGGGGAATAAGAAACGTGCCTAGGCCTGGCTCTGGGCTGCAGGAAGAATCCCGTCACCTTCCCCAGGCTGGGTGCGGTGTGTCAGGAATGTCCCGGAGCTCCTCGGGTGTTGCTGCCCTCTCGGTGCAGTGCAGCGGGCAGCAGGGCTGGCTGCTGGGCTGGCTGCTGCTGCTAACCCTGTCACCCCTCCAGGTCCAGCATCGACCCACGAGCATTGAGTGGGATGGCTGTGATCCTCAGAAGCTTTACACCCTGGTTCTCACAGACCCAGATGCTCCCAGTAGGAAGGACCCAAAATTCAGGTAAAGGGGGTGGGCAGATCCCCGTCTTGCCTGGGGAAAATGGAGCATCCCTCTTGGTCCGTGGAGAGGCTTAGAAGGAGGTCAGGACTGTGCTCTGCCTAAGGTGCAGCCATGAGCCTGTGGCTCGGGGGAAGGAACACTGACCTTTCATCTCTCCTTGAGAAGAGGACAGCATAGGCAGAAGTAGCTGCTTTTGCCAGGGGTGCTTGGAGGTCTGTTGTAGCTGGGAGCATCTGCTGTTCATTCTGATTTGGCACGTGTGGGAGTTGGAACTGGGTCTGTACTTCTGTACTAGCAGTGGAGTCTTAAACTGGGACCAGCTCAGCTTTCTCAGCTCAAGCTCAGAAGTGTGTGTAGTACCTGCTCTTGGGGATCAGGCTCTGGGCTTCTCAATGCTGCAAGGCAAGATGACAGAGCTGGTTTTGATGGGCTCTGCAGCCCGAGGGAGGCAGTACCTGCTGTAAGATTTGGCAAACCAGGAACAGCGGCTCTTGGACAGCTTCCCCAAACTGACAGCCTTATGGAAAAGCAGCAGCTTGCAGCCATGAAGGGTCTTAGCTGTGGCTGATTGGTGTTTTCCATCTTTCAGGGAATGGCACCACTTCCTAGTGACCAACATGAAAGGCAACGATGTGGGAAGTGGGACTGTGCTGTCGGATTACGTCGGCTCTGGCCCTCCCAAAGGAACAGGTTGGTACCTGGATGTAGCTGCACACCATCCAAGGGTACAGAGGGGAGGGCTGCAGAAAACTGGATGCCAGCTTCACCTGTGCTGCCTGGCTGAGCAGGCTCTGATGATCTCAGAGGCCCTTTCCAACTCAGATGATTATATCATCAGATAGCATGCCGTGCTGCCTAAAGGGCCCACAGGGGACCGCCTGCAGCTGCTTGCATCCTTGGGCAGCAGGAACACCCATCACCACTCTCCCTTTGTCTGGGGTCAGGCTGGTGCTGTTCTACTGGCAGTGCTGCCTGGTGGGGGGAGCAGGAGCCCGGGCAGCACACCAGCTATGAAGCATATCTGGTGTGTGGTCTGCAAGCTCCTTTTGTCTGAATCATATGTGGCCTTTGTACCGTGGGGAACAACCAGCACATCCCAGGTGAGCAGAGGTATCTGTTAGCTGTGCTCTCAGGGCCACCCACTCTCCTCCTGCAGGGCTGCACCGCTACGTCTGGCTGGTGTACGAGCAGCCGAAGCAGCTGAGCTGCAGCGAGCCCGTCCTCTCCAACCGCTCTGGTGACAAACGAGGGAAATTCAAGGTGGCTTCTTTCCGCAGCAAGTACGAGCTGGGGGTGCCAGTGGCTGGCACTTGCTACCAGGCAGAGTGGGATGACTACGTGCCAAAACTCTATGAGCAGCTGTCGGGGAAGTAGGGGGTGAGGGGACCTGAGGTAGCACTGTGCAGCACTCCCAGTGCCCCTGCAGACCAGCCTGGGCAGAGCACGTCCCTGTAGTTTTATTTGATTAGCCCAACTGCTCCTGCACTGACCACTGGGACTGGAACCCTGTCCCTGCTTTGCTGTTGGTGGTGGTCCAGACCTGTGTCGTGCTTCTGCTGGCTCATGTAGCTACAGGCCACCATCAGACCAGCTTCTGACACGGTGTCCCTCAAAGGGCCACCCCTCCAGGCTGTAGGGGTCTAGGGGAAACCAGAACCTTTGTGAATTAGTGTCCCTGCTGTACTGAAGCTGTGTTGTGTGACAGTGGTGTGGGCACAGAACCACTGCTGGGGTGGTGTTGGCTGTGCAGTCTCCTTTCCAGAAGGGATGGCAGTCTAAGGGAAGCTCCCATTTTTTTTTAATTCTACCCTCAAGTGTTTGGCCAGTGCCTCCTGTTCACTGAAGTGAACCACTAGAGCAGTGATGGGATAGCAGGTGGGAGGAGGCAGGAAGCTGGTTTGTAGCACTACTTATTGTTTTCTGTTGCCACTCTAAGCTGAGAGACCACTTCATTTTGTTCTGTTGTGACCTGATCTGTTTGCTCACAGTGCGATTAAAAACTTACCCAGGTGGATGGTGGTGTTGTCTTCTTGGGTGAGCAGTGCCTGCAGAAGCAGCATGGTTTCATCAGTCCCTTTTCCCCTCCGGTTGCAAGGCTGGGCAGGAGCTCCCCTCTCCCCATAGTGCAGCCCAAAACACTTGTTGCCCTCAGAACACAGCTCCATTTTTCCACCCAACTCACTGTGTACCACCTCATCTTCTCACCTTGAGGCGCTGCTTGCTGTCACAGTGAAGGTTCATGGCAAGCAGAGTGCTGGCAGGCAGGCTCTGGCAAGTGAGAGGGTGTTTCTGGAGCAACTGTCTCTCCACAGGGTAATTTATCCCCTGAAACTCTACTGTCACCTGTTTGGCAGCTGGCAGAGGAGCTTGTCCCTGTCTGTCCCCTGGGATCTTCCCTCCACCCCACAGGAGCTGCTCTGCAGGAGTCCCTCCCACTGCTGAACCCGAGCTTCAGCTCCTGTGAGAGGCTCCACCACGTTTACTGACCTGAAAGCAGTTCCCAGCCCAGCTGCAGGGTTCCTGTTGTTCTGATCCTCCAGCAGCTCTCCATGAGGTCTGGTGGTGTCTCGTAAGCAGAAAATGAACCTTTGGGCCAGTCTGACATCTTTAAAAGGTTAAAAAAATGAAGCCAATGTAATTCTACTTCATGGAACTAGCAGCTGTTCTCCTTTTTTTAAGCTTCTTTCTCAGAGGTAGTCTGAGAAACAGGTGTCAACTTCACTGAGCTGCAGTGTGACTCCTGTGAAGCAAGGTGGTTGGGTTCTCCCCAGGGTAGTTTTTTTTAACCATTAAAACATTTCCTGAAAAACCATCAATCTTGTTATAAACATCCCCAGTTATTTAAGACCAAGATGCAAGGGGTGGGTGGAGACACCCTTGGCCAGCTGTACTTTCTGTGCTCCCTCTTGGGCTATCTCAGACTGGAAATAAACCACAACCCATTAGCCCACAGACCTCCACTGTCAGAAAAAACAGATTTGGAACAAAGCCCCATAGGTCCCTCCAGGGACCCTGGCACAGGCTGAGGGAAGTTTTCCCCCTCAAAAGGGGCACCTGGGGGCAGCCGAGGGGTCACTTCACCCTTCCCACAATGAGACAGCGAGGCACTGTGATGAACACTTTTATTTACAAATATAATTAAAAGCTCTGACAGTTACTCATGCTCTTCCTTGGAACCTGAAAAATGTTTTGTTTTTCTTTTTAGTAATTTTTTTTAAATATTTTTGTTTTACTTTTTTTTAAAGTGCATGCAAAAGAAGTAAAACCTTTTTTTTTTAATCTTTTTATTGTAAGAAAATACACAGTTTGAAAGTGTGAATAATGCAATATTTATGATGAAGATCATGGGGTTGGGGGTGGACTTGGGGGAGGAACAAAACAAAGGAAAAAAAGAAAAGAAGGAAAAAATAAAAAAAGGGCTGGGGATGATCTGACAGACAGTGTTGGACTTCAAGTACGGAACCGGAGAGTGGGGAGGGGTGGGTGGGAGCAGGAGGGAAAGGGGGAAAGAAGTAAAAAAATTTTTGATCAGAGAAACAGTTAAAATACAATATGAAAATAAGTAAAAGCTCTCCTTAAATTCCTTCTATACACAAAATACATGATTTGACAAAGCCCAATTTGTGCTACTGGGATCCTGTGGGCTCATTTAAGTGTATTCACATTCTCTGCGACAGCAGAAAATGATTATGATACAATCAAGAATATGCTGAGGAGCCAGGGCTGTCCCTGCCCCCCCCAGCATGGTTCTAAAAATCACCAGAGCTTTGCCCCACCCCACCCCCAAAAAAGTAATAATATGTCACCACTGATATGTACATCACGATTAAGTTTTTTTTTCCTGTAAAATGTATCAAATTTTTCAATCTTTAATAAAATTTTTTATTATTATTATTATTTAATTTTTCCTGATGAATAAATACCAAAAAAATAAAAATAAAATAAAATTATGCAGCAGCTAGTTAAGGTAAGGCTGCGGATTTAGTCTCTCTCCCCCTGGGTTTGTATATATAATTTGATTTTTTTTTTTTTTTTTGCTTGCACTTTTCATTGATTGGTGGTAAAATGAGTGATTGCTCAAAAGCAACATACATCCACTTTTTTTTTTTTTTTTTCTCCATTAAAATTGTCTCCAAAGTTTTCACTGAAACATTTTTAATCATTGCACAGAGACATCAATACTGTGACATACTATGGAAAAGACCGCCAGGAGCTGTCCTGCACCAGGACCTGACACAGGGGGAAAGGGGCCCCTGATGGAGTAAGGATATACAGGCACTAGTCCGACACGATGTCAGCAAGAGAGACAGAAAGAGAGAGAGCACGCCCGTAACATGGGGAATGTTGGTTTGCAAGTTTTAACCTTGTTTTGTTTTTGTTTTTTGTTGTTTTTTTGTTTTTTTTTTTTTAATGGCAAAGAAACCCAATCTCATCTATAGTCCTCCTTGGGATATTCCAATGTGACCAAATTCCCAAAGCCCATTCGCAAGCTCTCCACGTCAAACGTCTCAATCTCTCGCTCCTGCCTTTCCAACAGAAACTTGATCCTCTCGCTGCGTTCCTTCTGGAGGGCAGCAAGCTCCTCTTCGATCTGCAAGAACCAGAGTCAGCAGCCCCTCAGCACAGCACCACCACCCCACACCTCCCAGACAAGGTCCACACCCCAGCTTCCCCCCCCCGCAGCCCACCCAAAACTTACCTTTTGCTCAAGGTGTGCCCTGCGCAGTGACACCCGTTGCTCCAGCTTCTGGAGTTCTCTTTCGTGCTGTGCTTCTGTCTGCATCTTAATTTTGCTCTGGTACGCATTGAGCAGCTCCATTTCCTGCTGGAGTTGCAGTCTCAGGGCTTGGCATTCTGCTTCTTGGGCCTCGTCCAGCCGTAGCTGTGTAACAGCAGTGGGAAAGTAAATTGAAAACTTGGATAGTAACTCACTCCTTGGCTCCACCACCAGCTACACACTGCTCCTCTTTCTCAGAGCCTCTGGTGTTGGTGGAGGGGTGAGAAAGCAGGAAGGGTCATCAAGAGCTGCTTCCCCTCTCAGGCAGAGAAGCCTCAGGGAGGATCCAATCCTAAAACCCCAGACATGAGGGGCAGCAGGGAAGGATGGGTGTTATGAAGGGTCACAAGAGGGGAAGTGCTGCCCAGTAGATAAGTTATCAACACAACCACACAGCTTAGGTCCCAGTGCTAGGACAGGAGAAGAGGAGATGCTGCAAGGACCAAGGACTCCACCCCAGCTCCACACAGGTCCAGGCCCCCTGCACCTACCGCTTGTGAGGCCATCATCTCGTTGATGCTCTGCTCATACTGTTCTGCCAGGATGGCGAGCTTCCTCGTCTGCTCATCCTTCAGACTCTTCAAAATTGTCTTGTGCTCACTCTTTGGAGTTACTTCCAGCTGGTGATTCTTCAGTGCTTTGTACTGCTTAGTTTGCACTTTGCACGTGTCCTGGAACTGCTTTTTGATCTGCATTTCCATAGCCTGCCAAGGAAGGAATGATGTGAAAAGCACAAAGAGCTTTGGGAACTGGAGAGGTTATAGTACATCCAAACAGGTGGGCTGGTCAGAGACAACCAGAGTTCCCTGTGCTCTGTGCAGTCTCCTGCCAGGAGCAGGATCCACTGCGCTCTCCTCATCCGAGCGCATCTCCATCTCTCACCCCTGCAGGTCACCCAACCCATCCTCCTGCCACCTGCCTCCCAAAAAGCATTTATTTGCTTTTTCAAGGCCTCTCATTTTGCTTACTTACCAAGGCCTCCCCAAGCTGCCTCCCCCACCTCAACCATGTGCTGCTGCACAGAGACCGCAGATCTGAGAACTCAGATGGGTGTGACAAAGGCAATAAAGGCAACATGACTTTTTGGAGGTTCAGAAGAGGAACAAAGTCACCCACCACTGCTCAGAGGCTTCTAATCAACCTGCAGCCAAACTGGGACAGAGCTCAGTGCTCAGCACACCCTCTCTCTCCCTCTGCTGACTTTGGAAGTGAGGAACCATCACCCAAACCCCTTCCATTTCCGGGCTTACAGGCTGCCAGCATCAAGGCCTGAAGAAAGCACAGCTCATCAGAGCAAGTTCTGTAATACTTTGCTCAGGAGTAGCCTATTTTTACCCATCAGCTTCAATTAGCTCAAAAAATCCTCAGTGCTCAGCAAGCTCTTTCTTGCAACTTTCTCACATCAGAGGAGCCCTGAGCACAGGGAGGGAGATCCAAGGGAGAGCACACAGTGCTGGTGGAGAACTGTGGTTCTGCAGCAGGGATGCTGCAGGGAGGAGGCAGCAAGCAGACAGACCAGCCTGCCCCGCAGGACAGAGGCTGGAAGAGAAGGAAATCCTCCAGCACCTTCAGGTTCTTTGGTTGCTGCCGGAGCTCCATGAAATGCTTCCTGTGCAGCTCCCGCTCTCGCCGCTTGTTGTATTCCAGCTGGTTCTCCAGCTCAGTCTGGTGCTGCAGCCGGATCAGGTCCATGCGCAGCTTCTGCAGTGTGTGCAGCTGCCTGTACTCCAGCTCCCGCGTCGACTCGTCGTGCCGGATCAGCATGGCATGCTCCATCTCCTTCTGGGTCCGCTTCTTGTTCAGCTCCTGCACAAGAGGGCAGCAGAGCACAAGACAAAAGCTGAGGAGTGATTCTCTTTCCCTTGTGGCACAGGTCCTGGTCATTCCTCTGAACGGTATCAAGGACTTCCACGTGCCACAGGGAAACACAAATCCAGCAGAACGATGGGAATGCTAACAAAACAGCAGTCTAGCATCCATCCATCCATCCATCCATCCATCCATCCATCCATCCATCCATCCATCCATCCATCCATCCCCTGTAACCTGCTCCTCTAGCAGCTCCTAGATCACCCAGGAAGTCTCCAGCAGGTGGCACTGAGAGCGCACACGAGGCCTCTGGCTGCAGACACTTGCTGAAGCTTTTAATAAATACATCCTGGGATGTGGGGGAGTTTGGAGTCAGTGACAGAATCGGGGGCTCTAATTTGTCCGTTTTAATTTGCCCCGAGTCCCTGCTACACCCTGGGAACCAAGGCTTCCCATCCATCACTGGTACTAGAATGGCCAAAGCAGAGGTGAACAGCTCTAACATGAAGTAAATTCCAAAAAGCACTGTGTACAG
This sequence comes from Phaethornis superciliosus, assembly GCA_023637945.1. Taxonomy (NCBI): domain Eukaryota; kingdom Metazoa; phylum Chordata; class Aves; order Apodiformes; family Trochilidae; genus Phaethornis; species Phaethornis superciliosus. The sequence continues at coordinate 224,753 of JAJQWJ010000020.1, read as the reverse complement.
TTTGGTTTTTTGGCCCCAGGCACACCATGTTTTGTAAAGTAAGTTTACAGCCTCACACGGTTTTGCAATGTACACATAGGGTGCCCTGCAGTCCAAGGAAACCTTTACTGCACTAAAAGCAAAAAAAAAAAAAAAAAGAATCTAATTATTTGGAGTTGTTGCTTGCATGTTGTAATCCTGTAGTAACTCTCAACAGCAGCACCTGCAAGCAGGCACGTCAGCCCCTTTGGCTGTTACATCTGTGAGAAGTTTATGCTAGGAGGACGGGGAAGGAAGCAGGGCCAGGTCTTGTCTCTGCATTCTTGGCCCTAAGGATGTTGTATGTGTTTGTATTTAAGAAAAACTTGCCCCTTTTACAGCCAAGATCAAAGATCTGTGCTGAAATCAGTTGCTCCAAGGCAGCAGGCTGAACAGGCAGAGGAGCCCTTGCAGGATAGGATAGGAAAGGACAGGACAGGACAGGCAGCCCCTTGTGCCCATTCCACACCTGATTTCAGTTCACACAGTGTGAACAGAAGCATTCTGCTTCTCCTAAACACTTGCCTGTTTTGTACAGAAAAAACCTCAGTGGTTACATAAAACACCAAGAAAAAACATTCTTGAAGTGTTACTTACTTCAGCTGTCTGATCCAGTGAATTTGAACTAGTTAGTAGGGGTGTTATTTTCAGGAAATAAACACTTAGATCACTCTCAAAATTAGATTTCTTAAGAGCTTAAAAATGCAGGAGCTCAGAGGAGTGTTTCCCAACCAAAATACCATACTGGGTAACTGAATTCTCTTTTCATCCCTGCTGGAGAGCTTGTATGCTGTGGATAAGGGTGCCCATATCCAATTTTTCAGTCATTCATTTTCAGGGTGTCCAAGTTGAGATATCTGGATGGGATCTGCAAAGCAGCTGAGGAGCCCCAGGCACAGCTGAAGTGAGGAGCAGCAGAGCTCTGAACAGGTCAACTACAGGGCAATGTTAAATATGTTGGTAGCAGATCAAGTACATGATCATCAGAAATTTTTCATCACTCACTCACTCTCAGCTTTTACTAAAATACCTTCTCATCTGTTAGCCTTTATCCAAAAATAATGTTCATGAAGTATTCAGAAACTAGAGTGACTACCACAGAAAAATGTGTAATAATTCATTCTCCAAAAATAAGTAATAATTGATTCTCCAAAGTGATATTTGACTACAGGCAGCCTGTAAGGCAAGGAGGAATAACTAATGAGCAAAGCAAGGCATTGAACAGCTTCTCACTAACAAACCATTCGCCCTTCTGTGCAGAGCAGAGCCCCATGGAAAAGCAACCTCTGGTTATTTGAAGACAATCAATGCAGACACATAGAAGGACTGGAGTTCTGGTATTTCTTACATGTGTAGCATTTAATTCTGCAAGCTTTATATTGTTCTTTTAAAACTGTTTACTGGTTTATTACACATTTCAACTGCATTTCTTTAGCCAATGCACACAGCTCCTTCCAGCCACCCCTCAGCTCTCCCACAGGTGGCCCTGGCACTCACCATGGCACAAACAGCCCTGGGCTGTGAAAGCAGCCCAGTGGGACCCCCCAAAATCCAAAGCCCAGGAGCTCCAAAAAGCATTTAACCAGAAGTGGGTGGCCCACATACTGTTTCTGTCTGCAAGTCAACTCTGCCACCCCAGTTAATAAAAGCAGTTTTCCACAAAGCTGTGGCTATTTCCCTAAATAAGTTTCCTGCCTTTTCCTCAATTCTGTTTAGCAATTGGAAACACAAAGATCTAATGTCAGTCAGCAAGCTGTTTAACAGGCATGAAGTTAAAACAGTTAAAGAAAAGCTTAGGAAAGGAAGTGAAGGAGTGTCATACCTCCCGAATGTTCTGCTGCTCCATCTCATGCCTCTTGATCATCGTTTTTCTCTTGAAGAAACGGCAGTTTTTGTCATAGTAGAGTCTCTGCTGGCTGAGAAGATGGGCCTCCTCTTCAGCCTGTGTGTGCTGCAGGTTCTCTTTATGTTTGGATATTCTTTCTTGCTTCTCTTTCTTCGGTGTGCTGTGGTCCTCATTCATTTCCTGCATACATACAGGGTCAAAACCAAGACTTCTCTTAGGATCACAGTGACAGGACCTGAAGGACCTTCAGTCTCTGGCTAGTCTCCCACTCAGTTCACAAAAGGACACTAAAATCCTGACTACACCATCAGAATCAAACTTGTCACCCAGCCGTGCTCAGCTCTGCTGCACCTAGAGTTGTATTATCACCTACCAAGAGGAGGAGCAAAAAGCAGCCAGCATTTCAGGGGCTGAACAGTGCAGCAATGAAAGGACAGTGACACACCACAGCAGGGGAGGCTCTGGCTGTCCAGGAGAGAGATGGGGTCCAACCCCTTGGTTGCCTTCCCAGCTCTGCACCTATTTTACAGAGTCCAGTTTGGGCTTAAGTTTTATTTTCAACAGGACTCATCCTTGATTCTCTACCAAAGCAAATACCTAACATGGCTCCTTGCTATTAATTTTCTCATTTCTACATTCTTAACAGCAAATGTTTTTGTGATGTGGTGGAGATGCTGTACATAAGTAAAGCAATTTGGGATAGATAAGGTACATTTGTTTCTTATTCATGTAAGGGATCACAGGGGTTTTAGTCAAGTGACAGCTAAATGGCTTTAGCCAAAGAAACCCCAAACCAATCAACAATAAACCAAAAAATACCCAAATCCCCCCCAAAACAGATGACAAAAAGCAGGAAAAATTCTCAATGCAGTCTTGTCTTCCCTGATGACCCTTGGTTTCAAAGACTCTGCTCTGCAGCAGACTGTGAAGGCACCTCTAGCACCCCTAGAGATTATTCTAGAAATGCTCCCAGCTGCTCCCAGTTTCTCAAATATACTTGCTGAGAATCTAAATTTGCTTCCAAGCATGACAGTATCCCTTAAACCCCCGAGCTGGCCCAGGTATATAAAAAAGAAAGTTCATTCCACACCCCTTCAGCCCTGATAATTACGGTTTTCTTGCCTCTTTAATCTTTTCCTTGCAAAGCTTGTATTGTTTCTTCTGACTTTCTAAAAAGGTTGCCAGGTCTTTCTTTTGCTGAGCCAAAATCTGTTGCTGGAATTTCTTTTCATCTGCTGCAGCTGCCTTTGCCTGCAAGGCACAGAGAAAGGGAAAAAAAAAAAAAAAAAAAAGAAAAAAAACAAAGGAAAAAAAAAAAAGAAAAAAAAAAAGGAAAAAAATACAAACAAAGCCAAAGGTGAGTGAGCAGGTACTAAATCCAGCACAAATTAGTCTTTTGTTGTGCATTTTTTGGTCTGTCATTCTCTCACCACTGTGCTATACAAAGCCATGGGTATCCAGCCACATGAAAGCTCCTTGCACAAAACACCCATAATGCTCACATGCATTTAAGTTTCCTCATGCCTCTTACCTCTCCACCAAAGCCACCCCAGAGGGTACAAACCCACTGGTTTACATATGCTGCCTTTTAAACAAGCCAAGTAACAGCAGCAAGTTTTGTCACTGCCTCAGACTTGAAGGAGAAGCCTCCAAAGTCTCCAGATTTTGTCCATCCCTCAGCCAGCTGTCAGTAGCTATTGTGCTGGTGGACACCAGTGGAGTGCCCATCATCCAGAAGGTTGATTTGTAGCTGTGAAGCTATTTGACAGAACTAGCAGGGGCAGCTGCATTGTTGCACTACTTCTACACTGCACTTGTAACCATATAATCTTAATCATAAAATGATTAAGGGAGTGGAACATCTCCCTTATGAGGAAAGGCTGAGGGAGCTGGGTCTCTTCAGCTTGGAGAAGAGGAGAATGAGGGGTGACCTCACCAAAGTTTATAAATATGTAAAGGGTGAATGCCAGGAGGATGGAGTGAAGCTTTTCTCAAGGGTGACCAATAACAGGACAAGGAGCAATGGTTATAAACTGGAGCACAGGTAGTTCTGTATAAATGTAAGGAAGAATTTTTTCACTGTGAGGGTGAGGGAGCCCTGGCCCAGGCTGCCCAGGGAGACTGTGGAGTCTCCTGCCCTGGAGACATTCAAAGCCCACCTGGATGTGTTCCTATGTAACCTGCTATAGGTGACCCTGCTCTGGCAGAAGGGGTTGGACTAGATAATCTTTCGAGGTCCCTTCCAACCCCTCCCCTTCTATGATTCTATGTTGTAACCACATAGTACACTTAAGAACATAGGTTTTAACCAGCACTTCCACAGCCTTCTCCTACACACCTCTCCCTCCAATCTTCTGGTAGGGCTCAGAGGCCTGTGACTCGACTCACCTCTTTCTCCATCACAGCCACTTGCTTCTTGGCCAGCTTCTCCAGCTCAATGGACGAGTTGTTGGCATGTGTCTCCACCTCCTTCTGCAGCTTGAGGCGGTGCTCGTCCATCTCTGCCTTCAGCTTGTTCTCCAGGGCGATCAGCTGCTTCTGGTGCTGGCGCCGCATCCGCTTATATCCTGACATCTGTTCCCGCAACTCGTTCTCCTGCTCATGCTCATGGATCTGTCTTGTAACCTGATGTCAGGAAACAGGGCAAGAAATGCCACGTGGCCTTCTTCAGGCAGCCTGTCCCTGCATTAGCTGCTTACCTGGAAGCTAAACCCTGCTTAGCTGTACTCTTAGAAGACAACTTTCAGGTTTCAGAGGGCTGGTACTTTGTATCACAAACCAAAGGCCCCACGATTTCTCTTTCTTGATCTTCCCCAACACTTTTAGGGAGAATTTTATGTGTTTTCAGTGACACAGCAGAAAATAGTCACATCAATAAAGTAAACAGCAAGGTTACTTCTGGAAACAAAGGCAACTGCTGGACAAACTTCTTCACACACAGGACTCAAATTATGTGGGTGACATGGACTTACAAGAGAGCATCCATGGACTTACAGGATGGCATTCACTTTAAGAAACCCTCCAACACCACCCATTCTTTCCTTCCCTCCCAAGTCACCATAGTCCCAATTCAGTCCTTTGATACTTATTTTCTGCAACCTTCTTGTAGATTTCTTAAAATTCAGGAGGATGGCAGACTGAGCCTATTCCCTAGCAGAACTGAAAGTTTTCTAACAAGGGAACACTGTTCTGGAACTGTGCTCTTTACAAGATGGGTCAGATGGTCTAAGCAGATTTTAAACCCTGTTCAGATGAAACAAACTCACAAGTTTCACATTCATTCCCATGCCTAAGTCCATCCACCATGTGAAAGGAGGGAAAAGAACTCCAGCAAGGTGCGCCAAAACTTTTCAGAAGAAAATGCAAATGGTAGTGCTTCCATTTCAAGAGAAATGAGTGCCCAAGACTGATACTTCTAATTTTTTAACAGTCTCAGGAGCTTGATGTATAAAGGTCTTCTGATACTTCATGCTAGACCTGGGAGCCAAAAGCTGGAGCCCTCAGTTCATGTGTAGAGCTGCACTCCCTGGGGAGTACAGCCAAGTACAAGGGGACTTGTCCCTTTCATAATTCACAAATATGAAGCAAGACCTCAGCCCTTCGAAAGTGATCTCTGAAGCTTTATGAACCAACAGTTGTTCTTGCAGCCTGAAAGAGTTCAGCCTTCCTGATTGATTTCTTCATAGAAGGCAAGAGAAAGAACTGGCACCTACTACAGCACTGCTGTCACTCCAAAGCTATGTTTCAGAGATCTTCAAAGTTCAGGTGTAGGATGGGATGCACCTAGAGACCTGAGAAGACTTACCAAGCAGCAAACCAAGCTGACTTGCTGGCAGCCCTGTGCTGCAGGACTAGCAGCTGACAGGAAGCTGGGATGAACCAAGATGAACTAAGAGCTCCAAAAGCAACAAGCAAGTTTAGCAACATGACTGATATGTCCCCCAAGGCAGACAGAATGCTGCCACCTGTCTCAGCTCAAGTGACTACCAACACTTGGGAGGCATGTGAAGAGGAGGTTAGGAAAAGCCCTGCACAGCCTTCACCTTGAAACAGATTCACCACAACTTAAGTCAATAGTTACCAACCAAGAAAATTATAGCTAGAGCCCCAGAATAGAAGGAAGACATGAAAGCACGAAGCTACTAAAGTGGACAGCCTCTGTTTTCCCCAGTCCCCTTCAGAGAGATCCCCAGAGAGAAAATGAAGCAGCTAATTGCAAAGAAAACAAAGAACAAGTCTGACTGTTGTGCTGTATCAGGCTCCATTACTGGGAAGGGTGATGGGTTCAACCACATTAGTGAAATCAAACATCAATGGCAAGGTAAGTGTTGATGCAGAAAATGACATCCTCCTTCTACAAGGAATTTTGGGGTGTTACTTTGAAGATGACAAGATTAAAGATATACCTACACCTCATCAACTGTTGTAAGACAGCAGCCTTCAAATGCTTGAGACTAGGTAATGAAACACACCCAAGACAAATTCTGGGAATATGTGGGATTGTAGGAACAACTACAGACACACAAACAGTTTTAGCTAAGTGTTTTCTCTTGTCTCAAAAGGCTTTTCCTTTCTTCTTCTTTCTCTCTCCAAGTGTGACCATGTCAGCCCTACTTTGCCCAAGTTGGGAAGTGTTTGTACCAACTTGCACATTTCAGTCAAGCTCTGCAAGAATAAGACCTCTGGCAGAAGCTTCCCTTCCAGGTAATGGAAGTTTCTCTGAGAAGTCATCCAAGTTATGTATAAGAGACAGATGTCAGGTAAGACAGGGCACACCTCACAATTTCATAGATGCCATTTCCTACATTAGGTGACACACAGCTTGCAGAGGCACACAGATATGGCAATGGCCATGGAGCAGTCCAAGATCTTCCTGGGCGTGCTATTTTTGAGGCCCGGCCCTTTTGTGAACAGTGGGACATTCTGCACAGCACACTCAGTTCCAAGAAGTTGGCAGAACAAAGCAAATAACAAGAATATAAGAAAAAAAATGGATCTCGGAATCCACTAGCAACTGTGAGTCTCCCCTTTGGTCTCATCTCATCAGATTTAGAACGCTGTACTTGTTTTATTTACAGCAAAAATCATTACATGTTTATATTTTTTCTTTTTACTTTTTTTGCTGCTCCTGTGCACCCCATTTCCAGTTTTTGCTCAGTTTGTCTCCATCAGGACAGGTTTTGCATTACATCTGGGATATGTATCCCCAGCAAGAGGATGCAATTACTTATTATAACATTAGCTGACAAAGCCTTCCAGTCACAGCAGAAAATGAGACATTAGAAAGTCAGAGGAAAACAAAAGAAACATTTCAGTCCTGAAGACAAGAGAAAAGGAGAATGGTCAATTTGGTGGACATTTTGTAGACTTAATGTCTGCATACTCATGCTAAAGACCTAATTTATCACCATAATCTCTAATTGAGACCAACACTCTCCAGAACTCCAGCTTCAAAGACAAGGTCTCCAAACAGAGATCTCGGAGCACGGGTAAAATTGGAAGAAATTAAGGTTACTGAATACATGAGTTCAGTACCAGAGAAGTACTTCAGACTGTGCATGTCAACACATAGATGAATGCAGGTTTATGGTTTTGAAGCTGAAAGCCCTAATTAATTAACAGCTTCAATGACAATTTTAAAAGAAATTTAGGGAGGGTCCAGTAATCACTTTCCTGGTGTTTTTAGACAAAGGTACTTGGAATGTTACCAAGTATTTCACAAACATAATCCTGTAGTTTAAGATGGGAAAAGAAGATGTCAACTAGATTGCACATTGCAAAATTTCTTCTCCACATAACCAAAACCCATCAGAATTATTTAAAGCAGAAACCTGCAGTTTTCTGAGGCTCTATTTGAAGCGTGTAATAATCAATAAGGTCATCATCATGACAAAAAAACCTCTATAAAACAGAACAGCTTTTAATTAAGGTATGACATTTTCTCAGTTTCTTACCCCTCTGTATCTTTGGCACACACAGAACTGAGAGATGGCTTTTCCAACCTACTCCCACAGGCACTTCATGTGCCATAGAATACAAGCTTTACCTCTTTCATCCCTCCAAGATCTTTGCTTTATGTGAGGAGGTTTGGGCTCACAACTACTCTTCTAAAACACAAACTTAAGAGTTCCTTCTTCTGCATTGTTTGACCAAGATACCAAACAGTCTCCTAAAGAACAGTTACACTCACCTCTCGATACCAAGATACTGAACTCCTCTTTGCTGAACAAGGACTGGGAAGCCTGCTGCAGAAGGAAAGGCTGAGAGACCTGGGTTTGTTCAGCACGGAGAAAAGAAGGCTTAGCAAACTGCCATGTTCCAGTACTTGAAGGGTGGCTTCCAAGAAGATGGGGACTTCCTTTTTACAAGGAGTCGCATGGAAAAGATGAGGAGCAATGGGTGAAAGTTACTCCTAGGGAGATCGCAAGTGGACATCAGAAGAAAATTTTTCACTATGAGAACAGTTGGAAGAAGAACATTGTAATAATCTCCCCAGGGAAGTGGTAGATTCTCTGACACTGGACACTTTTAAGACTCAGCTTGACAAGGTGATGGGCCATCACTTCTAAACTGTGTTCCCACCTAGAAAGGTTGAGCCAGATCATCTTTGAGGTCCCTTCCAACATGGCATTCTGTGGTTAATCTATGAACAAGGCAGAGTATTAAGAGAGACACTGCCAGCAGCAACTCACAGGAAGAGAACAACTTTGGCATGGAAAAAGAACAAGTTCAGTATTTTTAGAGCAAAGATCAAAAAGGCAGCAGCAAGGTAAGTCCACTAGGAGAAACTCAACCATCTGAAATAAAATGTCATTGCTTCAGCACAAGAGGGTCCAGCCATCATGTAAACTTACCTGGATCTGGCATCAGGCTGGTGCCATTTCAACGGCCACATCCTGAGCAGCCTGCTCACATGTACCCAGACATTTGGCTTTGCAGACCCAGGATGAGATCTCAATTCTTTTGCTGGCATTTGGATTTCAAAGAGAATGCCAAGGCCTTCAATAGACTTCACACTGTCTGATTTTTCTATGAAATTTTAACACTAGGACCATTTCATTTGAAAACTATGAAAGCAGCTATCAAGGAAATGCATGAAGCAGTGGAGAGTTAAAGGGTCAAGCATGAAAGACATCTAGAAATGCAGATCAATGCAACTCTGCACATATTTAAAAGACAGCTTGTTCTTGAAAATGTTGATAAGTGTAGTCTTATCAACATCCAGAACTCTCTAGCCTTTGTAAACACAGCTTTCTGAACTTCAAGGCTTAGATTTCTAGTTGTAACTATTAATTTATGGATCACTGATAGTCTGCAAAATAATATGGAGATGTAGTGGGTGCTTCATCTTCATTTCAGATACTAACTTTCACTGCCACTGAGGAAATACGCAGGGTATTTGCCATCACTGTTCCTTCAAGGGAGTGATCATTACTGTTGCCACAAGAGTGCCATGAAGGAAAAAAAGAAGGGAGGAGGTTGGTCTACACAATGACCAAAGAGAAAGGTGGTCTAGGAAAGAGTGACTATTTAAATTGTTCCTTGAATTATGACCAAAGGTTATCTTCTCCAGCTTTCTTAACCACAATTTCTCATTTCATTATTTTTTTAAACCTGGGTACTATCAAAGCATCACTGAAAGAACTGAAAGTTATGTTCACAATATGTTTCCTTGTGGATAGAACATTTCACTATTTTATCTGGAAATCCGTCCCGTTTCCTTTTTATAGAAAAGAGCAACACGGCAGGGGAATCACCCCTAAAACCACCTGGACATCTGGAATATAGAGTTGTCAAATGAAGTTCCTCTGCCTGCAACCCCTACACTCACTGAAACTGCTTGAACTTGTTCATGCAAAGAGATCCAACTTTCAGGTTGAGACCATTTTCTTACAGAAAACAGTTTTTCCTCCACCTGCATTATTCTGATCTAAAGACTTGGAGGCCCAAGATGCTGGATGCCACCAGCAGGACTAGCAGTGCAGCACCATGCATGAGCCCTGGCCCCCTGACTTGGTGCTTTTCCTCTGTAATGCTGCCCTCCTCTCACGGGGGGTGGTGTTCAGAAGTCCCAAAAGCAGAAGTTCTTACACCCAAATATAATTTTGTGTTATTGAACTTGGGGTCAGAACTCCCATTTTCTGAGTCTCTGCAACACAGGCCACCTGGGGCTCTTACCTGCATAACCCTTCTGTCCCCAGCTGCTGAGAAACCCATCCATGGTCAGCAGCAGCAACACAGAACCATCAAAGGATGTTGGTTTGCTTAGCTTTAAACAATGTGGATCTTGAACGCCCATTTGTATAGGATTATTTGTTTCCAGATGCCATTGAAATAGTAAATTTACACAGAGAGATAAATGAAGTCTAATTTTCTCACTTAACACTACAAATTTTGGACTTTTAGGTTGTTCGCTCCGTATCAGCTACAGGGGCTGACCTTGCCCTTCCCACCAATATTTAAGGAGGGGACAATGGGACAGGGATGAGAGAAATTTTCCCTCAGCCATCAGAGCAGCAGCATTCACCACCAGCACCCACTGACATCACCAGTGGTGATTGAGGGAAGTGACAAAAAAAGTGTGTGACAGCCACACTGGCACTTTAAACCCAAGCACGTATGCTGGCATCCTTCAAGTTCTGTGCAACGGGTTACAACCTAGCACTTTTTCTTCTAGATTTCCCTTTCCAATCATGAAGAGGTAGAAATGAAAGATTAAAGGGAAAGCCTTTACCTGGTCTAGTGGGAGGTGTTCCTGCCCACACAGGGAGTTTGGAACTAGATGATCTTTAAGGCCCCTTCCAACCCAAACCAGCCTGGGATTTTAAAGCCCATCACAAGAGTAACTGTAATAAAATATTTCTATGGTAAACAGAAGGAAACTTCTCTCCCACCACATAATCTAAGGACACAGTAATACCTCCTGAAGTACCAGGGTGGTGCTTTGGGAACTTCCCTCAATACTGGGAAGGGGATACATGTGGTATGCTGGGGACAGCAAAGCTTTTGCATGACACAAACTTCCATGCACTTTCCAAAGGCCCATTGGCTGACAATGAGCTGATAGGTGGGACATGCCTCTCCCTTCCAAAAGATACTGTGCTGTGGGTCTACTCCATGTTCCACAGAGAACACCAAAAAAAGAGAAAAGTTCTCCACAAAGCCTACCATATTCCCCACCTGGTGTTAATTTTATCTTTAGTACTGTTTGGCAATGGAAGCAGAGAGATTTAGCAAACCCAAGTGACTAAGGAATTAAGGGAGGTGCAGTCTTAGCCCCACAGAAGGCTGTCATGGGATTTAGCAGTGACCTTGGGACTTGAGCTGTCTGCCCCAGAGCTTAGAGTGCTGGGAAGACCTCACAGTCCATACCTTCATGCCAACACCTTTCATCAGTCCCCAGTACCATGGCCATGCAATACCTTCAAACCACCCAAGTAGCCCAGGGATGACATATTAAAGGGAGACAAGAATTACGGACTCTGCTGCTCAAGGCAGGACAGAAGGTGCCATAAGGAGTAAGAGAATATGAATATAATCATCACACACATCTATTTATCAATCAAAACAGTATACATTTGGAGTATGATAGTTAGGTCATTCATTTTTTCTTCCCTCCAACCAAGCTAACCAGATCCTACTTTTATTTGCTCAGTGCAGACAATAGTGTTGGCACTGTTGTGGGTGCACGCACATATACATAAACACACAAAAAGAGAAAAATTCTTAAGGCAGACGGTCTCCGGGAGACCAGAAATCTTGCCTGTGTCAGATGTGCTGCAGGAAGTCCTCTAATGCACACATTTCTAGGTCAATCTTTAAAATCAGGGGCAAAGGGAAGGGGTGAGAACAGGGGACACTGGCCTAGGGAGCACTCAGGCTATGGCTATCCAGAAGTGCACCTGCAAAAGATGGAACTCTGATACTCCCCCAGATTCTCAGTGCTGGAAGCATCTGGCCCCAAGACTGTATGCCACAGCATCATTTTAGATTTTAACAGCAGCAATCACCACACACACAAAAAACGTGGCCACTGGCACTGCTGCTGCTGCTCCTTTTTCCCTCCACTCACAACCCTTGGCTGCGGTCACACACACACACAGAGCCCGTCTGGTGTGTGTAGAAATGGGAAGTGATTCAGGGGAATCAAGAAATGGTGGTATTGAAGGAAAAACCCCACTGTTCAGGCAGGGTAAAACAAGAAGGGGAGGGCTCACTGGTGTAATTTCGGGGTTGGTCTAGGATGATGTCATAGCACTGAGCAAGTGCCATGGCCAAGCAGTGGGTACTTCCTAGTGCTCCCCATCCATCTGCCTGCTAATACCATTGGGCTGAAATATTTAAGATTACATTGATTTTTGCTTTAAAAGGCTATTTTTCACTCCTTTCCCTCAAAAAAAAAAAAAAAAAAAAAAGGTTGTTCCCGACTGCAGCCAGTGCAGATGTGAGGTGGGGGAGGTGGCACAACTAACTCTTCCGGCACACACCCCTTTCCCTACTACAAAGGCATCCACAGCAATCACATTTGCAATAGTACAAATCTTGATGGATTCATCCCATCCCCCTCCTCTTTGTAAGCCCACAGCCCTGCTCTAAGCCCTCTCCCTTATTGCAATCCTGCTGAGAGATCAAGCTGAAAAATGCAGTCAGGGTACAGTTGTTTGAAATAAATGAATGAATGGAGAAAAAAAAAAAAAGCCAGCAGCTCAGCCGGCAAGCAGCAATCTTATTGTTTCAACACCCATCTGCATCCCTGTGGCATTTAAGCATATTGCACACAAACACATATATACACTATATGCACATGCAAATAAATATATTAACAAAAGAGATGGAAGCAAGGGCGAGGGGGGGAATCTGAGATGATATTAAGTTCACCCAGGAAAGTGGCTTATTTCATATAGATGGCAAATACACACAGAAATGAAATAAATTCTACATTTTGCATCTCACACACAGAGAACTGAAATACCTTCCCCAGTTCAATATCTAGTTGCTATGCCAACAACAAAAAAAATAATCAGGAGAGGGGAAAAAGAATAAATAAATAAATAAATAAATTCCTGACCCCTTTGCAGAAGGAGAAGGGGGAGAGAAAGAGGAGGTGGGGTGGGGTGGCTGCTTACCAAAGATGCTGATTTGATTGTGGCAAAGCGCTCTCGGTTCCGGTAGTGGAGGGCCTGATTCTGCACTGACTGGGTAGGCCGCACCTCAGGCCTGCGATCCCTGTGGCCCACCTCATCCCTTATAAATACATGATCCTGCAGAAATGGATAAAAAGAAGGAGAAAGTCCGGCTGTGCTCTTCCCGCGGCGGCTGCCTCTCTCTCACCCCTCTGGCTGCACCAGCGCGGCTGTTGGAGAGGCATAGTTCAGCTCTCTGCTAGCCCCGGCAGCTCCCACCGTACAAAATGAATAAGCAACACATTGCAGGCTGGGGTTCGGTGTGTCAGCTGATCGCTAGCAGGATGCCTTCCGAATCCCTGGATGGTTTTTTTTTTCCTCTCTCGTTTTTTTTTTTTTTTTTTTCCTTTTCAAACCTCCAGTATTACATATATACAAAAAGACTGAAGAGCACAAAGCGATGCAGAGCGATCAGACTCCTCAGAATGGTTGGGTTCAAGCACTGTAACCCAGCAATCCCATTAAAAACGTGATTTCCATGTCTGGCCAAGGAGATGCTGTTTCCTTTTAACACCAGAGCAACATTTTGCCTCATTCCCTTTGCTGAGTGGTGCGTCCTCGACAGGGTTTTTCTTTGTCTCCTGTTTGCTATCTGCTGTGGAGGATAAGCATCTTGGCTACAACCTGGAGAGGACCAGGAAAGCCTCTGTGACCACTCAGAGATCCTGCTTTCCAGTCATGATCCTGCACAGTTCTAGCACTTTCTCTCCACAGCCCACAAAGGATTTTTATTCCCCCCCCCACCTTTTTTTTTTTTTTTTTTTTTTTCTTTTTAAAGCAACAGCTCACAGGTTTGAGCAGGAATGGTTCCCTGTGCAGCCTCCCTCTTGCTCTCTGCCAAGGCTCGGCCAGGAGCGCCTGTGCATCTGCAAACCCCCGCCTGCCAGTTCTTGCAAGAGAACCAACCTCTCCTCAAATGGCCAGAGGAGAGACCCTGATCAGAAAGGCTGGCCAAAAAAAAAATAATAAAAAACCCCACCACCACAATCTTACTAAGTGAAATGGTGACTGCCAAAAGTCAGTGCACCCACTGTGCCTTCCATACAGAGCAGCTTTGCACACCCAGCATGTCCCGACCAGAGGCACAGGCTCCACAGGGCAGCAGTGCTGGCAGCCAGTGTTGGCACATCTGACACAGTTCTGTGACTTCCAGCCTCAAGTTCCAGCTCCTAAAAACTCAAAGGAAAATCGCGATTCTTCTTGAATTAAATTTAAGTTGCCAATTAAATTTGCCAATTAAATTCTTGAATTAAATTTAAGTTGCCAATTTAATTTGCCAATTAAATTTAAGGGTGCAAAAATCAAGTCTGCGAGCACCTGTGCCAAAAGGCAAATTGAAGACACCAGCCTCTTTGTGATCTGGCTGTTTGGAAGAGAGCAAAAGCAGCAGCTTTGTCACCCTGCCATGCCAAAGCAGACACCAGCAAGGTCAGAAAGCCCTATGATGAGAAAACAGCTGTTATGGAAGAGCATCTCCACCATGAGGCTGCTGTGGCACCTATGCTCCCTTCCCACTCAGCAGATACTTGTCTCCCTCCCTGCTGTCCTCAGTCTCTAGTCTGGACTCAAACAAATTCAGTCACTTGCAATATCATTCATTCTGTACATTTCTTCATGCAAAAACCAAGCAGGTATAAAACTGCTGAAGGACACACTGATTTACAGTGCTTCTATCCCAATATCTTCGTTCCTATCCTTCATATTTTGAGCACTTTACACTCCACAGTCACTTATTAATTGACTTCACATGGAGAAAGCACAATGGGCAAGACCAACACAGAACACCACCTTCATCTGCTCCTACCCACCACAGGGAGACAGAACAAGCTAAAACAGGTGGGGCTCTCAGACTTGAATGTTTTCTTGAGAAAGGTACGTCTTAGGCTACAGAATAGTCACACCAAAATAAACCTAAACATTTAAACTTTAAAGAGTATCACTCAGTTTCAATGGACTTGTAGCCTCACTGGAAGGCTACCAATCTCAAAACTTACCCATCTGAACCACAAAGAGAAACAAAGGTACACAGGAGCTACTACTTATCTACCATAGCTATGACATTAAGGTGGAAGCAAACCAAATACTACACAGTCTGCATCAGGCACATGTGAACATAAAAGGTTCCTAAGGTCTGCTAGCAATACCCCAAGCCCTGGACCACCCTCCCTCTCTCCATTACTTTAGTGTGCCAGCGTGCATGTAAAACACTTAAACCAGAGAAGCAGCAAATCACTGAAATGAAGACTTAAAATGGGCATTCAGGTTTTTCAGAATGCTCCAAAACACCACCTAAAACAACAAGTTCAAATTATAACTACTTCCTATACCAGAAGATTAATTTGTGGGTTACTCTGTTATCTAAGAGGTGAAGTCTCAGAGGGCAGAACGTCAGCCTGGTCTTGTTCTATGGGACTTCTGGTTACTTCAGTGCACATAAGAAGCTCACAGCAGAATCTAATTGCACTTCAGGAATGTGAATTAACTGCATTCTCCATTTCAAATTGAGCTGGGTAAGGAATGGGAAATTTCCTTTGCAACTGAGCAAGCAAAAGAACCTGTTTCAAATGGACAGAAAGCACAGTGGTTGTCCTTGGCACCCTTTAATCTGGGATCTGAGGCTTCTGCATCAGGCAGGCATCCACTATTAACTGTCAAATAAACCCATGCAGGCTTTTCCAGGGCTGCATTTTTCCAGAAAAGCTGTCACACTACCAAAAATAAAATCACTTGACATGAGGAGCTACCAAATCTAGCAAGTTACACCACCACAGAAACCGCAAGTAAACAGAGACCTGTCAGACAAATAAACCTAAGAGGAGCCCTATCTCCACCAACCACCAACCTTTCTCAGACATGACTGATGGCTACCATGACAGATACCTACCCACAAAGCCAGAAAATTTATTTTGGCTCTTTTTATTTGCTTCTCCCCAAAGCCTGCTAAGAGATACTGCAATCATATCTCCTGTCAGATGCTAGCATATATCAGGATATTTTGTTTCCAACTTTTAGCTCCAGATCGGTGGGAAACAAAAAGCACCCTAGCTTGAGTTACTCAGGAAATAAACTGACTGAAAGTACCCCAGAAAAATCATCAAGTTTGGGTGAGGGTAGTTCACAGCCCTAGATCTGCACTTCAAACATGCTTTTAATGTAATGTATCTTTCATGTACATTTCAATTTCAATCTGTTTATTGCAGTATTTGTCTAATGAATACAACTTCAGGCATGCTCAGATCACAAGTCACACTAAACCATCAAAATACTTCTATTAGGGTAAGAAAATCTAGACTCTTCAGCTTCTTACTAAAGAAATAATTTGTTCTTCTAACAGTATTATGTGCTACATAACCAGTGTTCAGGTTGATCAGAACAAATGGGGATATTTGCTGCGTGGTGGCTTTGACGTTGCTGATTGCCAGGACAAAAAATCCTCAGATACTTCTACTGCATTATCTCATTAGAGAGCTGGTGGAGCTTCCAGTTACTCTAGAGAGTAACTTGCTCTTTAGGAATGAAAAAACCCACAACTCCTACATATATTATGGATTAATAAGTAACTTAAAAGAAAATTAAATTTTTTTTCTTGGGGTGATAATCTCTAGAGAAGCAGAAATACATAGCAGCAAAGGATGTAACTTGCCACAAGAAACACTAGGGGAAAAAACCCCACAGAAACACATTGCTGCAATGAAACTTTCTAGGTGAATGCAATACCGGCTCAGAAGACAACTGGAACAAGCAAGCTACAGAAGCAAACACAGAGCAGCTCAGTAGGTAGACAGTTTACTTCTTCATGCCTTAAAATCACCAAGAATTTTGCCTCAGATTTTAAATTCACCAAAACCACCCAGGCAGATGTATAAATTGCATCTGACATTACATTTTTCCAGCATAAAACATTGTCATATGGGTGAAGCAACTCTTGCATTGATAAAGCATCAAACACAACAATTAACAAAACGCCAACAAAGGGGCCTCATTGTCTTCAGCAGCTGATTTAGAAACTCAGACCCCCTAACTGCAAACTCTGATCACACTGGACTAGCCTAAAGCTGAAACATCTAAACCATTGTCTGAAAAGAAACATCCATTTGCACAATGCATCTTTGGTTATGCACACCAAATGAAAACATCCATGCTGCTAACACAAATGGATTTACAAACTGGAAAGGAGTGCCAATCTCCTCGACAAATAGGAAAGGCAATTTCTGAGCCATACTGAGGACTTTAATGATACTGCAGCAAATCCTTGCCTTCTAAAAATTTAAAGAGGAAAACAACAGTGGTGTGCCACCATTCATTTTAGTACACGGCAATAAATGCCTCAGCAACCTACAGAGAGGTTTCAAGTGTCAAGAGTCTTTCAAGAGAGGCTTCATGCCACCAACCTGCTTGACATGATTCCAGAAGGTAGCAAAGTGGTCATCATGGCCAGGACATACAAGCCAAAACTCAGGAAATGATTACCGAAGTATTTTTTACATCTCATAAGAATCTATTTTCCAAGTCTGAATCATAAATGGAGACATGTAGGAAAACACTTTCTAACCCCTGCAGAACTGCCATGCCAGCACACTCTCCATGACAGCACTCAGCATGAATCCTGCCACAGGCAACCTGTGTAGGGTCATGTCATGCACTTGGGAAGTTACTCAAGTTGCAACAGTTATTACAGAAGTATGGTTTTACTACATACATTTGTGATGATCAACTACCAACATCCTCTTCTCGTTCTTTTTGTTAAAAACTGTATTTCAATCATAGGATTTCCCTGACGTTTTTATTGCCCAAGTTTCATCCTCCAAATTACTAATGGTTTTAAGGTGGAAGCAAGTAACATTACAAGTTACAACATTACAAGACTGGAAGCGAGTGCATTACAGTCAAACAAAAGAATACCGTGCTGCGTTTTGTTCAGATTAAAAACCTTTTTCACCAGTACAAAGTTTTGTAGAAATAATACCATGTGGGAGCATCTGAAACCTACCACTTGCCGTATTCATTTAGGACAACAAAATAACATTTCTGGGAAGCCACCTGCACACAGGCTGACATATACCAGCAGCTGAACAAAGATGACAAACTACCTATGATGCATCAACTGATGCCTGTATTCTTAGGAAGCCAAAATCTTTATCCTCATTTAAAAATTAATTAACTGATACCTATCTGCTTTTAAAATCTGGGTTCCATGTCTTTAAAGCATAGTGTTTAACTGTTGGAGTTCAATTCCCTGCCCTGTCTTCTCTTTTTTATTTTTTTTTTGTGTTCTCAGGTAAAATGGAGTTTGCATTACAGCTGTCATTTACTCTTTAGTTCTCAACCTGTGCAGCAGAAAAACTGAATTAGCTCCCAACAGGAGATGGACGCAAGCATGCCCATCTATAGTTAAGATGATCCTTGTAGAGAGAAGCAGTTGTGTAAACTCTCTTTGAAAGAGAAATGCTATAAAACTATAATTCTTACACAGATCATATTGTGACCTATGTGTAGGAGGTCAATCTGAAACCTGCAAAGGGACAAGGAAAATTCCTAGCAGGACAGCTCACCCGAGCTGGACATCTGAATTTCCTGTAAAGAGGGCATCCTCCTGAGGAAGCAGTCTTCACTGGAGGACTGAGATCCCAGGGAAAGAGGGTGCAAGCTTCTTGCCTGAGTAGCAGAAATTATTGCAATTTCGCTCCTCTCAGGAGTTTAGGACACAGCTATAAACTAAATTTATCAGAAGCTACATGTTCAATTAGAGCTTTTTATTAGTATTATTTTCTTCCTGTCTAGTCATTTTTCTTCTGGATTGACAAGTTCTACTCTGCTGGTAGGTGGGAGTCACCTCTGCTCTAAAAGTACAGAGCTCTACTGCTGCTCCAAAGCTTTTATATTGTAGAAGGGGTGAAGCTGTGCCTGCTTTTCATGAAGGCTTTATCATAAATGCTATCCCTCCATCATGCAAAACCAGAGCATCTTAGCTATTACAAACTAGTTGATTTTTACCAGACAGTGAAAATCAGCATCATCAGAAGCAGGTCATTTCAATAACTTTGTGACCACAAAACATTTTTTTGAAGTTACAGCTAATTATCAATTATCAGCTGTTTAAAAATAAATTTAAAAGCTGTTTACAAACACTGTTACTACTCTTACACTTTGTCTCTGCCTCAAGAGTAGCTGGTCACAGTCCAGCTGCTGGGAGTGCCTGATGGGCATGCTGGAAGCTTCTCCCAGCCCAGCATGACACAGGCGATGCAGCCAGAGCTGGAGGTCTGCTCATGATCTACACCAAGTAAATGCCACTCTAACCTGGCACCAAGCAGAAGCTGGGAAGTATGTTTTGCACATGACCAGAGACTCTTTCATGCTACATTTTACAACTGAATACAACATTTTGGGGTTGTCACTCAAAGAAAATCAAAAGGCCTCTGACACTTTAAGAGTGTTAAGCCTCCAAAAATATCAACAGTCCAGGCAATTTTGCCATCTTGGTCACTTTACACAGCCTGGTACATCTAGAGATTGTTAATTAACATATTTGTGAAATACCATAATTTTACACAACACTTCAATGTGACCTGTGTCAAAACAATCTCATATACTACCCTAGGACCATACAATGGAGACAGCTGGCTAATTATATTCATCAGTATTTTCTTGTTGGCCTTTAAAGGCTAATTGAATGCAAAACAAAAGCTTAATTTAAACTTGAACCCCAGGTTCCTTCCATTTTGTTTGTGATTATGCTCCAGAGTGTTACTGAACTCAGCACTCCCTGTTTCTCACTTGCTAGAACAAAACCAAGTCATGTGGACCAGCTCCATCACAGCTTACAGAAACACAGCGATAGCCAGTACCCAGACAAATGGAAGTTTCTCCAGAATAAGGAACTTCACCTTGAAGATAGAAAGGGATCTATGTGTATAACCTCTCTGAAATGTCCTGCTCCAATTTTGGTCTTTTCACATGTAGTACTACATGCACAATATACACATGAAACAGTTTTCTATCTAAAATTACATTCCCAGAAGTAAGAGAATTTTTAAAAGTGTACTGAATTAAAACAATATATTCACATATGAAAATATGCAGGACTATCACCTTCTGTACACACACAGCAGAAAGTAACATTTACTAGTTAAGAAGATCCCACACCACTATACACCCAGCAGTAACCACAGTCTGCTATTGACTGCAGTAAAGGCCATCAGTGAAGATCTGGTTTTTGTGCTTCCAAAATTACCCTAAAATATCTGATTTAAATGATCTATGAGGATTTCTTTCACAATCCTGCAGTTATAACTACTCCAGTGCAAGAAACCCTATTTTTCCAAACCAGGTAACAAAAACTTCATGTGATGCCATGCTTATGTGTTGTACTCAATACCATGTCTTAATCTTAAAGAAAACAACAGCTATGCAGAAGTGTAAGAGGACTGAATTAATAGACCCAAAAAACTTCCTGTACTTGTACTTTAGATAGAAGGGACACTCACTCAATCACTGAAAACCAAAATACTGTTTCTTATACCAAGCAGGAACTTGACTTGTCTCACAAATGAAATTTATGTCTGATGGGCGTGGCTTACATTTTTGTTTTCAACAACTATAAGGACACTGCTCAGTCAGCAACATTATAATGAATGAATACCGTGTGAACTAATATCTCAAACTTCTGTTTTAACACATGCAGGAATAAAACTACTCAACAACATGAAATCAGAATTAATACACATTTCTGGAGCCTACAGAAAACAAGAAAAAGTTCCAGCTGTTGTCACCCAGAACATAAGAACAGTAGCACCACTCTTCATCCAGGAAGGTTCCTCGGGCTGGCATTTTGTACCTAACACTGTTTTTTCAAAAAGGTAAAAATAAAATCTTCTCTAAAGGTGAAAAAGATGTAACCCCCTGAAGTCTATGCAAATTATCTGCCAGTATCCTTAAATACACAAGGCAGTCTTGTTGAAGACAAAATTTCTTTAGAGCTCCATTTTATAAGCAGTTCAATACTCACTTCCACAAACACTGTAGTTCAGGGGGAAAACTGCTTACAAATAGTCAGAACCAGGCTTTGCTGTAACCAACCCTACAAACGAGGAATTAGTACTTCCCATGATGCTGTTATGTTTTAGCTCCTCTGGCAAAAAGCATACATACACTTTGAAGCTCTTTGCAAGTTCAGTCACACAACCAACATTTTACTGCCCGCCAGTAAATGACACTGCTAAGATTAAGCCAAAATTACTTTCATAAAATAGTCTTAGATTAGATGCTGCCTTACAGCTACACACCTTTAGTTTTATATCTAGCACTAAGAAAATGAAAGGTATCAGATCACAACATGCAGCAAAAGAGCAGAAAAGCATTGAGTGGAACTTGGCTGAAAACATACCTCAGGGGAAGGGTCCGAAGTTCTGCACACTTCCACTTCTCAGGAGGGAAATCCAAGTGCAAGCAGATTTTAATCATACACTATGACTGGTAAATGGTTAGCTGAGCTGCTGTGACCATGTGTCACCATACTACAGAGCAGGGGACAGTCATTCACAAGTTAAAATGGGCTGATGTTACAAGCAGAGGGAGAAGTGCGCATGCAGGGCTGGGTAAGGGGGCATGCAGTAAGTTTGTGTGAGCCCTGCCTGGCCACTGGCAGCATTAATGGCCTCTTTTTCTTGTCAGAAGTTATCTAAATGTCATTTAGCTTTTAAAGAAAAAAGAAAACATGGGACCTTAGTCTGGCAAGTCTGGCACCAGCTCCTTGCTCTCAGCAGATGGCTCAGCACAAGACCACAGGACATTGATCGATGGGCCCTACATGGGTGAGCCAACATGAGCAATAGCAAGGACTGCAGGAAGCTATGGAGAGCACCAGAGAACATACCTTCTTGTGAACAACGGAGGAAGTGGAATTAATTGTGCTCTCATCACTATGCATCATGACCAGTTCAGGGCTGCTCTCATCCAGGACCTCCTGCATGCTGCTGACACTGCTGCTCTGACTGCCTGTGCTCACAGACATGCTTGGGATGGAATGGTTGCTGCCCAGACTGTCCATCTTCCTACTCAGGTTTGATCCATGCTCACTGTCCTATAAAACAAGGGGCATCAGTTACAAACACTGCAGGAGATCATCTGCCCAGCATATGCCTGCAGCAGCCAAAGTTTGTTTTAAAGGCAGCTCTGCGGAGTTAAAGGTTGTTTGCTCATTATTTTGTCAAATGTGTTTCTGAGGGCTGCTTGGTTTATGAAATGGTCCATGCGGGGCAGTCAGCTTTTGCCTCTTCTCTAGCAATCCTACTATACCAAGTTTCAAGCCTTTTTTTTTTCTTTTCCACATATCAGTAAGTCTGGACATGGCTCTCAGCTTGAGACATCCAGGAATAATAGATGGCTAGTGGAAGGAGCCTCACTTTTAAATGGAGCAACCTAAGTTTGTATTAAAACAATGTTCCAAGTCAGGGTATGCTACAACACACTGTGTGAATCTCCTGATAACCCAATTGGTTATGATTTGGTAACTATCACATGGTGCTTAACAGGTGCAGAGGTTTTAACTTCCATGTCCCAAGCAGTGAGCAATTACACTTTGTCAAGCTAAAAAAACAACCTTGGACATTCTGGTTTTAGTCAAGGTAAATTCTTCCTTCACCTTTAAGAAGCTGACTCAGAAGAGCCTGCATTATTAGTGATTACAACAATTTTCATCTACTTAGATTTACATAAATAATTTATCCTCATATAGGACATATTTTTGATTCTACAGACGTATACCAGAAGTTAGCCGCCTTCTTTCTCATTGCATACTCATACCAGATCAGTAATCCCACACTATGTGCTCAGTCTGGACTGACTTTGAGAATTTATGGAGTCCTTTGTAGCTAACAAGTGGCACAGAAGAGGCGTGCGAGGATTGTAGAGCGAGGATCAGGAACTCCAAATACCCTTCACCTCCTGGTCTGAAATAGCCCTGATTCAACAAAATTAATGGCTTGCTACTGTACCCAGTTTGTCCTGGCCTTCTAAGTGATTGATCTTGGCAAGAATTACATCACATATTGATTATCAGGGTACTAATTTTATTGGAAAATGACAGAAGACAATTTGTACTTGATTGTGTGATTATTTTTTAAGTAATTAGCAGTTTATTCAGAGCCTGTGTACGAGCACTTAAAATCTAACAAGAATACTGTTTTATAGAGAACATAAGGACATAAGAATGAAAATATTTCCAGAAGGCTTATATAAATTTGAAGGAGAAATAATCTGATGAAGCATCTGAGCCAAGGATATGGCTACGTAATTAAGGAACGTATTTGAAAAAAGGACAGAGATTGCATATGCAACCTTAACATGGACTTCCTGACTTAAATACTTTCAAAATGACTAACATTTTGCAAGAGCTCTGAGGAAAGCATTAGTAGTATTTTTAATGTTAAAAGGTTCTGATGCTCCTATACCACCTTTGAAAGTCTCAGGTAGAAAAAGGAACTGTCTTGTGGCACTTACAGGTGATCAGCTTCTGTTAACCAGTTAAGTAGTAACTGAAGCAAGTGTTGTCTTCCTTTCACTGCTGAGTTAGTGACACACATGAGAAATACAACCTCCTTTTGTGGTATGTAAGCTCAGTGGCAAAACGTAGTGCAGAGCATGCTGTGCACATGCAGAGTGTGAGCCTCAGAGTGTTAATTCCTAGAGATGCAGTCTCTTTTCTTTTCTTTGTACTGAGAGGTGGGAACAGGAGGCACAGAATGTACATCTTTGAGTTAACTACTACCACATGTATCTTCCTTCACTGTTGAGCTTGGATCTGCTGAACAGCCAAGTGGGAAAGCCATTCCCCTGCTCTTTCCTACCCTGTCACTCTCACAGCTTTTCACACATAAATAGACAAAGCTTGAAGGGTTTCAGTGCAAAAAAATCTGACAAATCTTCCCCTTCTCCCCGCCCTAACAAGTAATTTGAAGGTTTA
The DNA here is from genome assembly GCA_023637945.1 of Phaethornis superciliosus. Taxonomy (NCBI): domain Eukaryota; kingdom Metazoa; phylum Chordata; class Aves; order Apodiformes; family Trochilidae; genus Phaethornis; species Phaethornis superciliosus. Next base: position 200,743 of record JAJQWJ010000020.1, on the reverse strand, counting down.
CAAGTTGGCAGGCTGGAAGGCCAGAACAGAAGCACTTCCTAGCTTCCACCACAGTTGCTGCTGTTCAATGTGAAGGGATGTCACATTAGCTAAGGGACAGGTCCCCTCCTTCTGTATGCCAGTCACTCATGCTCACCTATTTCTTAAACCCCAGCTCTAGTTTAGCTTTAAAGAAACACTTGATACATGCAAGCCTCAAAACCAAGTCCCTGAATGTATGCTGAGCTTGGGCATATTACATCTTCCTATATCAGAACAAAACGGAATAGAAACAGCAGTTAGCATATCAGTATTTATTTGCTAAGAACCAGTTACGGCTTTATTTAGCCAATGTGCCTCCACCAAATGATACTAACTTTCATCTAATCTCACCAATTGAGAAAAAAGTGGTTTCCTTCTAAGCTACAGTTTGTGTCCATTATCATCCACTCATTAAGTGGGTTGTTTGTTAGAAGAGTTAAACTGAAGCAGAATTTTATGTTTTTAATCTTTGATATAAAAGATTCTTTAAAAATAAAGACTAATTTGGTGCTTTGTTTTCATAGAATCATAGAATCATAGAATCATAGAATAGGCTGGGTTGGAAGGGACCTCAGAGATCATCGAGTCCAACCCTTGATCAATTACCACCACAGTCACTAGACCACGGCACTGAGTGCCATATCGAGTCTCTTTTTAAATATCTCCAGGGACGAAGAGTCCACCACCTCCCCAGGCAGCCCGTTCCAATGTCTGATCACCCTTTCTGTGAAAAAATTCTTTCTAATATCCAGTCTGAACTTACCCCGGCACAATTTAAGACCATGCCCTCTTGTCTTACTGAGAGTTGCCTGGGAAAAGAGACCAACCCCCGCCTGGCTCCATCCTCCTTTCAGGTAGTTGTAGAGGGCAATGAGGTCTCCCCTGAGCCTCCTCTTCTCCAGGCTGAACAGCCCCAGCTCCCTCAGCCTCTCCTCGTAGGATCTGTGTTCGAGTCCCTTCACCAGCTTGGTTGCCCTTTCAGCTCAGGATAGGCCAATTCTCTTACAATTAATTTAAGATACTTGAAAAAAACCCCAAAACATTAAATGGTCTTGACTGTACTTCTGAGATCGAAAAGCTTGGGCTGTCAACAGACTCTCCTTCACACAGGCCATGAGCCACTTCCTTCACACAGAGAATCTCCCTCCTGAAGAATTTCTTCCCCAAAGCTTTCAGAAGAAAGGCCACCATTTAAAAAAAAGTTTTAAAGTTGCTACTAAATGAGTATCTAACACCAAGTGAAGGCTGCTGTCACTCATTATCCTACCCTATATCTCTGCTGGTCCAGATGGCAATTCCAGCAACATAGATGTCATTCTCACCTAGGCTGCCATTGTTTTGTCCCCTTAAGCAGAGGAAACATTTCAGTTGTCCTGAAATTATTTATAGGAATGCAAATAGGGTAACAAAAAGTACCTCCTCCTCTTCCTGAGACTCAGTCAGTGGGCCATTCCGTGTCTCTTGGAAAAGGATTTTCTTCATTTTCCGGTACTGAAGGTTGTCCAGTTCACGTACTGCATCTTTTGTCCTTTGGATGAGGTCTATGAGTACCCTTGGTGGTCGGTCTCGGCGAACAAAATCATGCTACATTAAAGGAAATAAAACACAGAGTTTCAGACCTGACACTATGATTTTGTAAAGACAGGGACAGAGTAACTTAGAATCATAGAATCATAGAATCATAGAATGGGCTGGGTTGGAAGGGACCTCTGAGATCATCAAGTCCAACCCTTGATCCACTTCCCCCGTGGTTCCCAGCCCATGGCACTCAGTGCCACATCCAGGCTCTTGTTAAATATCTCCAGGAACAGAGAATCCACTACTTCCCTGGGCAGCCCATTCCAATGTCTGATCACCCTCTCCGTGAAGAAATTCTTTCTAATATCCAACCTAAACCTCCCCTGGCACAACTTGAGACCATGCCCTCTTGTCTTGCTGATAGTTGCCTGGGAAAAGAGCCCAACCCCCCCTGGCTCCAGCCTCCTTTCAGGGAGTTGTAGAGAGTGATGAGGTCTCCCCTGAGCCTCCTCTTCTCCAGGCTGAACACCCCCAGCTCCCTCAGCCTCTCCTCACAGGACTTGTGCTGGATCCCTTCCCCAGCCTGGTTGCCCTCCTTTGGACCTGCTCCAGGACCTCAATCTCCTTCCTGAACTGAGGGGCCCAGAACTGGACACAGGACTCGAGCTGTGGCCTCACCAGGGCTGAGTACAGGGGCAGAATCCCTTCCCTGGACCTGCTGGCCACGCTGTTCCTCATCCAGGCCAGGATGCCATTGGCCTTCTTGGCCACCTGGGCACACTGTTGGCTCCTGTTCAGCTTCCTGTCAATCCAGACTCCCAGGTCCCTCTCTGCCTGGCTGCTCTCAGCAACTCCGTGCCCAGCCTGGAGCTCCCCATGGGGTTGTTGTGGCCAAAGTGCAGGACCCGGCACTTGGCCGTGTTGAACCTCATCCCATTGGAATCAGCCCAACTCTCCAGTCTGTCCAGGTCCCTCTGCAGAGCCCTCCTGCCTTCCAGCTGATCCACACTCCCCCCCAGCTTAGTGTCATCTGCAAATTAGCAGATGATGGACTCAATCTCTCCATCTAAATCATCAATAAAGATATTAAACAGGACTGCACTGCAGCCTTCCCATTGAACCTTTGACCAAAGCAAATACTTGCCAAAATTCTACATGGAATCACTACACCTGGGTTTGTTGCTTAATATATATGACAGGAGATGGCCTGAAGGCACAAACATCTTCTGCACAAGTTGCTCTCTAGTCTGCATAGCTAATGCCACAACAGCAGCTTGTCAGTCTCAGCACCTGGACTCTCCTGCACAGAAACTCTCAGGAGGGTCATGTCTGCCCACTTGGCCCCACAGCTCTTTCCACACCTCATGAACTCAGGGTCACACAGGAGAGGGAAAAGCATCTCTACTCCAGATGTGCTGCCACACCTCAAGTTCAAGAACCAAGACATCCAACTGCAGCTGGAGTGAACAATACATGAAACCCAGTTCTCAAAACAGGAGTCTTACATACAAGAAAGCTCAAAGGACAAGCCAGTCTTTTAATGAACAAGGACAGTACCATGCCACAGGCGTATTTCTTGTTTTTAACTGAGTTTACACTGTTGTGCATTTGAGTTTTGCTAATGGGGACAGATAGTCATTTCACTATCAATTTTTTGCTAGTAGTGATGGTGTTTATTTTTTAATTGTGGCTAAAAAGTTCTAAACATCACTTCACACAGAAGTAAAATGAATCATTTCTGCTCCTCAGCGCAGATCACCACTTATTTCTCCATAAACATCAACAATCTGCAGCTTTGCTACAATTAGAAAAAAGGTAACAATTCTTTATCTTATTGCAGATAATTTTTAGGAAGCAGTAATACATTTGAAACAATGATCTTGAACTTAAATCCATTCTACATGTTCAGTGCCTACTTGTTTATGCATATTCATTAGCAGTGCAATACTCCTTGCACTGGGAAGACCACATGCTTCAGATTCAGGCACTACTCGAAGATCAGAATTCAAACACAAAGAAGCTGTAGGGCAGATGCACAAAAGTAAAAAACCAAAAGGCATAGCAAGAACAGAACACAATTCTGACAGCCCACTTGCTCTATCTAATTGTCTGCTTTGCACATAAAATGCAAGCACCTTCTGCTAGGTACTGTGCAGCTCTAAGAAACCACGCCTGACAGGACTTTGCCTACTTTCTCCAAATTGCAAGGAAAACAAAAAAAACCAAGCAAACCCAAAACACTCATAGAGGGGAAGAGGTTAGTCTAAAGACATGTACCGAGGTGGATGGAAGAGTGACTAGCAGAACTCAAGTTTCCTGGGAATGCCATGCAAGCTGAGAAAAATACAGAAAAAGTGTTAAAAAAAAATTATTGTTGCTTTCAAAGTGAAAAATATTAGTGAGATAGTTTGGGGAGGTTTTATTTTATTTTTTAATGTTAATTTACTCAGCATTTTAATACCACTACAGTCATTTGGCTATTTTTATCCAAGATTGTAAATGGAAACTCTCAAACACCTCAATTTAGAATTCAGTTCTCCTTAAAAAAATGGGACCACAAAAACTTGCTTTATCCCTGTTTACTGTATGCAAGTGAAAAACCCTCAGAACACAAAAAGATTCTCAATTTTGTAATGTAACAGGCTTTAGTGAGAGCTACTGCAGGAGGGAACATCTAGGGTACTGTTCTAAAAGTCTAAAACCAAATAAGAAGACTGAATATACATGACTTGAGAGTTCTTAACATCTCAGTTCCAATTCTTTGCACAGACTCCAAACCGAAGGTAGCCGTGAAATCTTATCCTCCAATGAACTTAGGCTATTCCTAGAGAGCAGAAAGGCTGCCAATCCACATGAATGAATCACTCCAAAACCCAAAACATAAACCTGTTAGCTGGTCAAAGGACTGTCAGGGTGCTGCAAGCAGAAGCAGAAAACAAAACACTGGTTATGTGCCCCAGCACAAATGTATCACAGGGAAAAAAATGCACCAAGAGAGAGTACAAACTAGGTTGTTCATCAGCCTGTACCCTCAAGAGTGAAGGCATGAGGGTTAAATACTGTGCATAGCCCAAGCTTAAAGCAAGGACAGAGGGATGAGCAAAGCTAGCTGTTCAGTAAAGACTGCAGGGTTTCAGTATCTCCCCAAGAACCCAGAGGCTCAGAAACATCCAGGAGAATGCATTTTACTGAGTTGAAAGAGCAACAAGAAAAGCCATAAAACAAAGGCTGAATGGCAGCCTAGGAAAAACAAGCATGAAAAAGCTGTCAGGCAGACACAGAGCAGTGATCTAACCTAGTGCAGAAAACAAGCAAAGCACTCAGTGGAGCTTGCAATTCCTCTGCTCAAGTATTTAAGGAAAATCCAAGACCCATTTACCTGGCCTGGAACAGCAGATGCCATGCAGTTCTCACCAGCAGCTGTGTACAGCAACCAGAGGAATAGCCGGGCCACAAATTAATCAGAAAGGAAATACTTAAGAAAAAACCAACCAAACCAAACAAAATAACAAAAACAATGAACAAGCCTGATGAAAAAAGGGCTGGACAAGATTTCACACCTTCCTTCCTTCTAATAGAAGCCTGCTCATGAATTTTCCTAATGTGAAGCTTTTGGAATTGTAAGCAATTCTTACACTTGGCAGGTAAACTGGAACCCAATGAATTAAACATTTTTATGTAATCTACTTAAGTGATTTATGATTCATTGACAAAACTTCAACAAACGCTGGACACATCACTCCCAGCACAGGTCCCCTTCCTACACACTCTTGGCAATTTTAAACTTACACAATGTACTTTGCTAAGTGATACAGTTGTTTCCAAAACAACTTCTTATTAGTTGGGTTCAGTATAAAAGGTATTAAAGAGATACAAACAACTTCTGGGTTTGGTGGTTTAATTAGGGGAATAAGTTAACCTAAGCCTATTCTGTCAGTGCTACTTTTAACACCCAATCATGATGCATGGATATCAAAAAGAAGCACATGCATTACCAGATGCTAATGAATCAAGAAGATAATGCTCAAAATCCATTCAGGACAAAGAAATTATGGGAAAAGGAGCTCAGAAACATAGAAATACAACACTGCATGACTAGAAAGTAAAGTTGAAAAAAATGTTATGTTTGGAAATACACAAATAAAATTTTAAAAAGGTATGCAAAGTATGCTGGGTAAGTAATAAGATGAGGGGTAATATACAGTTGGAACTGATCTGTAGATTTGCTGGGACTTCTGCACCAGAGAGCAGTCAAAAGAACACGGCATCAAAACCTCTTATTGCAGCACCACAGAGCAGAGGAGAGCAAAGCTAGCCTTTCCCAGCTCCCACATATCCACATGTGGAATAACATTTCATGGCATGTGTATCAGTGCCAGAAATGCCAGGCCAGCCAGAGGAACTTCAGACAAAAAAGAACAAACCAAGAAGTGGATCAGAAAGGCCCAAATGAATGATTTACAAGATTAGAGTGAAAGCAAGAGCTGAGCAGAGATCAGGCAGAAAGATTATTAAAAGATACATATTTAAAAAGGTATAAATTAATCATGCTCACATTAGCATTACTAGAGCAAAAGGTCAAGATAACCTTCCTGAACTTTAGCTGCATCTATCAAAAAAAAAAAAAAAACCAAAAACCAAAACAAAAAACCAGGACGGTTCAGAGCACCACACAGAACAATCCTGCTCTGATGAGGAGATAAACATAGGTCATCTAGCCTCTTTCCATCTCTAATACCCATGTTCCTTTAAATAATCAACCACCATCAGTGAATTGTTATTAGGAGCTCAATCACCTCATCATGTGGAGTATAATTCTCAAAGTACTACCTGCTCTGTAAAAGTCTTGCTACTGCCAATGGGCAGTCTTATAAAAAGACTGGGTAAGTCAAGATTTTGAGTAGCAATTAAAACAGCTTTTTAGATTTTCCATCACTTTCACAGAGAAAGCCTGTAGCAAACTACAAGGCTTACTGAAATTGTTCATAACCTTAGTAGCAAGTATTGCCAACAGAAAAAGAATATTTTTCCTTACTGATGAAAAAAAAAAAAAAAAGCAACATCAGCAAGTTAACAGTTACATTACTTCACACAAACCAGTGTATCTGTTCCAAAAAGGGCTTTGCTTTCACACAAGCTGCACTAAAAAAAAATAAAAATCAAGGTTAGATTCCTCCATTCCCCTCCTGCTGACAGGTCCTTCCTTCAGCTAAAAACCTACTACTCACACCCCTATGCTATGAGATTTGCAAGTTCTCAAACACAAATGTAACCTCTGCAGAGCTTTGGGGTGTAAGAGCAGCAGGGTGCTGGGCTGCTGTCCCAAATAACTCTTTCCCCAACGATTTAAGTGTTTTACCACAGTCTACCACTACTTTACTCCAGCAGTTTGACTCTTGAGCACCACGCTAAGGAGAATTGTGCCTGATACAATGAAGTTAAACAGCCTAAAATACTCTTCAGAAGACCCCAAACTCTACTGAATCCAACAAGAGCAAAACTAGCAATTTTTTTTGAAAGGGCAAGTATTTCTTTACCATCTTTAGAATTATTTTTGCAGACAGATTTTCCCCAAATTTCTGGAAAAGATTTGAAAAATTACCCGTAACAGATTTGTGGATGATGGCCTTTCCTGAGGTATTTTCTGTAAGCAGGCATCAACAAATCCCCTAAAGGAATCTGACCTGTAAATTAAAAAAAAAAAAAGTTCTAAATGAAGAGAAGCTTAGGATCTGGAAGATACACAGACTTATAAGCACCAAAGAAAAAAAATCTTGACTCATTTTTTCTTAAGTTCTAGGGTAGACAAATTAACTGAACTTTTCCAAATTCTGAGTAAGCTGATTCCACCAGTTCTCCTAACAGTTAAAGACTGCTGAAACAAAGACATAAACACAATTTTATCCCCAAACACAGCAAAAGCTATGTTCAGCAGCCACTATGTTCAATTTTACTTCAACTACTTAAAAATAGATGACAATGACATTCTTGGTAAGTCCAGAAATGCCCTAACTGAGATGATGAAATAGCTCACTAAACCTTCCCATCATTTGTTAACACAGACTTTGCAAAACACTTTGATACAATGCTTATCTGAACCAAAATTTGGGCTATATATGAGCTTGTATCACAACTGGAAAGAAGAAAACTCATCTTCTAGGTGCCACTGAACCAGAGAGCAGCACAAAAGGCACCTTGCTTGCTCCCTGTTTCTCAAAGCCACAGACAGCAAACAGGTAACTATAAACAAACTGCTTGCAATCAAGAATACTGATTCTTATCCTTCAGTCACAAGTTGTCTCTACTCTGCATTGCAAATACTGCTCAGAGCAACTCAGGTAGCAGTGTGCAGATATAAGACCACATTCTTTCTTTCATGAATGAAAAATGGACAACATGGATGATGAAATCAGGAAACTGAAGTGGTTTTGATAAGATGATCAGCAATGAAACAATTTATAGGATCACAGAATGGTTTGGGTTGGAAGGAATTTTAAAGCTCATCCAGTTCCAATCCCCCTGCCATGGGCAGGGACACCTCCCACCAGCCCAGGCTGCTCCAAGCCCCATCCAACCTTCAACACTGCCAGGGATGGGGCAGCCACAGCTTCTGGGGGCAACCTGGGAGAGGGTCTCACCACCCTCAAATTGAAGAATTTCTTCCTTATGTCCAACCTAAATCTCCCCTCTTCAAGTTTTAAATAATTTCCCCTTGTCCTCTCCCTAGCCCCCTGTGTCTAAAGCCCTCCCCCAGCTTTCTTGTAGCCCCTTCAGATATTGGAAGGTTGCTCTGAGCTCACCTGGGAGCCTCCTCTTCTCCAGGCTGAACAACCCCCATCCCTCAGCCTGGCTTCCCAGGGAGGTGCTCAGCCCTCTGAGCATTTGAGTGCCTCTCCTCTGGACACCTTCCAGGAGCTTTGTGTCCTTCTGATGTTGGGGACTCCAGAACTGGACACAGGACTCCAGGTGGGGTCCCACAAGAGCAGAGTAGAAGGGGAGAATCACCTCCCTTGACCCTTGTCTGTGCTTCTTTTGCTCCTTAAATGCCTAGCAGTGTAACTGGAGGAACTTCACACCTCTCTGGCAGCTATTGTTTCAAGACATCTGCAGACTCTGCCTAGCATTACTCCAAGGATACATTCCACTCTTGGGGACAGAGAACAGAACACAGAAAACAGCACCCTTGGCTCCCACAAGCATCCTTGTCCCAAAGCTGGGATTCTGGAATAATCCTGTCACATAAGGAGTATTTGCTGTCCACAGAGCGCTGATGAAGCTTTTGAAGTTGCTCGTTAAAAACATATCTAATTACTTCTACATTCTGTATACCTCTCCCCTCCCTTTCTCCACATTTCAGCACCACTACAATGCTACCAATTATTCTGTCAAGGATCTTTTGCAGTTGGAAACTCTGCTGATGCTGAGCTTAACGCATCCAAGAATAGTTTAATTCCTACAGCTTCCGCAGCCCCATAATTAACACCTCCACACTTTTAGATTGTAGCACAGCCAAAGTGACAGAAGGTCAAAATTGAGCCTGCCCACACAGGAGCATTATTTGAGAAAGCAGACAAATCACTACGCTACAACAAACACTTTTGTCAGACTTGAACCACGGGGAGAGAATGTTGCAGAGCATTTTCTGGGGAACAAATTAAAAATATCAGGTAATAACTCTTACCATTCATTCGACTGTAACGTAGGGGAATCATTCTGGGCTATGTGATATAAGGCACTCATTGCGTTCATGTTGAAAAGTGGAGGCTTCCTTTCAGCTAGAAAGACAAGAGAAAGGTGTGATAAGGCAATCTGGAAAGATAAGGAGAAAGCTAGAAAACTAAAAGCAGGGTTATCACTGCTGAATCAATAGCTCATTACTGCCATCATCACATTTAAGCTAATTATTTTAATATTCTAGGTTAATCCAGGACAACCACTCCAGGAAAGCTGTTATTCACTTGAAGAGGGGATGACGAAATCCAAAGAGAACAGGATGCTCATTATAAGGAAACTTTCTTTTAAACTCTCCCTTAACTGCAATGCTTCACACCTGACCTGCTATGCCAAAATCAGCAGAAGCTGAGTGAAACAGATCTTAGACATACAGCATGTCAGGGCTAGGAAATTTATATATCATACCCTATGGATCTTTGATGCACTGACACAGCATCCGTTTTAGGGAAAAAGAGTGGCTGCCTGTTTCATTTGTCACTGGCATCACCTGCAAGTGGGAAAGTTTGCCACATTCACTTGCCTGATGTGTTAACTCCCCCTTAACTAGTCCTTGCACTGAGCAGACACCTACCAGACTCTGAGCTTTTGGAGTGCAGCAGATCTCACACAGAAACTGAGAAAGGCTGGTTTCCCCCTTCTATCTAAGGTCAGTCATGACAATCAGCCACTGATGTTAGGATTTTTAAGGATCATGTCAGGTCAGAACAATCACTCTTCCTTGACATGCAGCATGCATGCAAACCACTGCATTTTCTTTTCTTTAAACATTACTTATTTTTGGCTACACAAGAAATTAAAACATCAGCATTCAAAGAAAGACAAGTGGTGCTCAACAAGAGGTTTGCTCCTGCTGCTACCTAACCCCATGTTCAGATATGGAATCATGCAAAGGCAAAGCTCTAATTTTTACAGAAAATAAGTTTAACGTTTCTCAAAAGGCTAATACTGAAAAAGCAAACCCATCAACTATGTTAAATAGCTTTGAGTTTCTTGACTGAGAAGCTCCCTAGAAATTTTAGTATCAAGACTCAGTGCCTACATAGCATCATCACCCTGTGATTTACTCCTTGAGAGGCCACAAGTAGTCTAAACTCCACACGCACACACACACAAAAAATCAGTGGCCATGTGGAAGAAAAAGTAGTCTAAAACTTCTGATTTTTGCATTATTTATATCAAACCACAGGCTGTATCAGCAAAGCATTAGCACTGACACATATAATACAACACTGGAAATTAGTAATTTATACCATTACTGTCTCCATACTGGGGCCAACACTTCCTCCCATTCTTTATGTCCCCCCTCTTTGTTATCTCGCACGTATTTTTGCTGATGAAACATTTACAAATAACACTCTCAGTGAACTTGCTCTCACAAAAAATTTTTGATAAACTGTTAAGGTACGTATCACCAATAATCATAAGTATCTTTGTAAATAATCTACTCAGCACATGCAATGTCAATATTCAAACTTAAAGTGCACACATCTGCTCTGTGTACCTGCTATCACATCTACATCTGCTTCAGGTTGTGTGGCTGGGTACCATTTGCCCTTTGCAGTGCAAACCCTTTTCTTCTTACATAAAGAACCTGTCCACGTTGGTTCATGTCACAAACTCTCAGTTGAGACCGAGGATTTTGTTTCAAAAAGTGGGGAAGTAAGAAGAATTGAAGATTAAATGTAGGTCCCTTCTGACACACAATTCTTAGGACATCAGTTACCTTCATACAGTAGTTGGAACAACTTTCTCAAAACTCAGCTTGAAAAATTTAGACTACAAACCATAGTTACTCCTCATACAAAACCAAAATCCCCTGGTTAAGGGAATAACGAAGTATACTATATTAAGATCAAGGCACAGCAGCATTAATGGCTTGCTCTTGAGTTGTCAGTGAGTCAAAGATTTCCAAAGTCAAGCCTTTTTTTAAAGAAAAAAAGCTTGAGGAATAAAGAATCTTCCCTTTTGAGAAATAAAGAATCTTCCATTTTTTCAGGATTTCCTAACAAATATTGCAGACAGACAATTCTTCATCTCAGCTGCCAAATCTTTACTCACCTAACTCAATACATGTGATCCCAAGAGACCAGACATCCACCTTTCCATCATACTGTCCCTCGTCCATAGCAAGGATCACCTCTGGTGCCATCCTACCAACACAGTGCCAAACACGTGGGTTAGGGAACACAAACTGTGACTTCCAGCACACAGATTAAACTGAGATGGCTTCTTCATCTTCAGCAACGCAGCACACCAGAACTTAAAGAGCCAGCATGGAGCTGAGTAAAGCCATGCTGAAATAAAAATGCTTGCCTGCACTGGCAACTCTCCCAAGAAGTAGTTTTAAGAAAGGAAATAAGAGGCCAGCCTGATAGTCTTGCTGTTAGCACAACATGATGGCACAAGGGAGACCCCACACCAACCTCAAAGGCATTGAGTCTGCAGGCAGATAGCAAGGGCTGGGAGGGTCTTAAAGGTATCATTTTCACTCTCACCAGAGACAGTGGGTTTTCCACTGGCACACCAGGAGAATTTCCCAGCAGACATGTGCAGACTGTGAGTGTAGCTATGAAAGGAACAGGGAAATTTGGAACAGTGGGGAAATCTGGATGTCCAGGATTAAAGGGATGAGTGAGGGGAAAAAGAAGCAGTGTGCCCAGCCTGCAAAACTTCAGCCTCTTAACTTCTGTTCTTCGAAGATGAAGCAGGCCTCCTGCCAAACAGATTTGTTCAGAGGTTGGGCAAGTAGGTGACCTCCCATGAGGGCCTGGGGTGTCTGCCACAAAATATGTGGAGCATAAAGCTATGCTGGTCCACTATGTTACGAATGCCAAGCAACTCAAGTGACCCTTAATCAAGTTTATTCATAACAGAAATTTAAATAGCTGTGTCATTCCCAGTCTGCATGGGCAGATAACTAGGATTCCCTTTCTCCATGGGGTTGTCTTAGTTCCATTACCTATAGAAAGTGTAAATAATTTTTAAGCCAATGGCATTACAGCAGCCAAAACATTAGCTGGTGCTACTTCAGGACACTGCACAGCCCACCTCTACTCACAGGCTCTGAGAAAGAACACACTTCCTGAAGAGCTGGACCCAGGGATTTTAAGAAAATGGTTAATAAAGTTTTTATGACATATATTTTCAAATTGTTAGATACTGAAATAAAGCAGTCTTATGACTACATATTGAAGGTTTCAGACTCACCAATAAGGCGTTCCCACGAAAGAATTAGCAGGGGAGACTATAGATGCAGACCCAAAGTCAGCTAGTTTCACTTGACCTGGTTCTGTTAGAAGAATATTTCCAGCTTTAATATCCCTTTAAAAGAAAAAAAAAAGTACACCCCTGGTTACAGTAGAGTAACTTCCAGAAGTTTACAAAAACACAGAAGTCCATTAGCGTTTTATCAATCAAACATCAATAAAAAATGAGAATATTTAGAAACAACAATTACAGAAAGATAGAAAAAAAATCAGGTACATGGGGTTTTTTAATTTCTTTTTTTTTGGCTGGGAGAAGGGGGACAGAATGGAAACTTGGCTACACCCAAAAAGGGCAGTCAGTAAGACAAGAGATGAGGAGATGAGCCCTGGTTGCAAGGTTGAGGCCCCCAAAGTAGACCCAGGAAAGATGTATCCTAATACACAGCTGTGACACATAAAGAAATACCAGATACGCAATTTTCATCCTTTAAATGTTATAAGTTCCCATGCAATACTAAGGCATGAAGACACATTCAACACTTTAGCACCACACACTTCCAAGTTCCAGCAGTAAGTGGTTTAATTGCAAATTAGCTGCCCATGAAATGCTGAGAAAGGCAAACTCGATTTACATACCTTCCAAGACATCCATCAATGACCCTGTTCAAAGTTAGAGGTGAACTCACCTAAGCACCACTTACTGCTTAGTCCTACTTACCTAGGATTAGGAGAGAGTGTAAATTGTCCTCTTAGCCATCATCTCCTATCACAGAATGTCAGGTTGGAAGGGACCTCAAGGATCATCTGATCCAACCCTTCTAATATTGTTTGATATTTCACTGCTACCTTCACCATACAATAATCAACAGAGGACTCAATGGCCACGTTAGGTATCAGCATATGTATTTGCTAACTTGTGTTTGCCTCGTGCATGCAATTCAACAAATTAACCTCTTGCCATCTTGTAGCAAGCCCCGAGAACTACCTGGTAGCAAAGATGCTTCTGGAGCAAAGCAAGATCCTTGCTCTGTCCCTGTATCCCCACAAGGTGTCCCTCCATTCCAGGGCATGCTGGCATAGCCTGCCTTGCTATGGGGCAGGGACACTACTGCTGTCTCCCTGCCATTCTGCTCCTCCTCCCTTTACCAAAGTCTCTAAAACACAGAGCAGAAATTTTGAGATTCCAGAAAGATGATGATGGATGGACATCTAGCAGCACCAAGCCTTACCTATGGATCTTACAGTGAGAGTGCAGGTAGGCCAGCCCCTGCAAGGCACCGTGGGTGATGGCAGCAATCTCCACTTCCTGAAGTGGTTTCTTGTGAACTACAGAAAAAAAAAATTAAGAAAAAAAAATAATCAAGCAACACAACATAAGAAGCTTAAGTGTGATCTTTTCCTGATAACGCATTATTAAAGAGAAGAAACCCCACCAATTTTGGCAGCTATAAGCACTGAATATCAGCTTCATGGTACTGGTTTCCCATGGTCTGACAGGCATAGCAGCTCTGAGCCTGTGCACAGCCTAGGTGTGTGTTTCACAGCACTGGAAACCACATGTTTGTTCACATGTCTGCCAGGGCCAATAGTTACTCTTAACACCAGGAAAGTGAAGTTTGGCAAATGTATTTGAAATACTCACTTGTTCTATAGGAAGGAAAACTCACTTTTCCCTTCCCCACCCCCTAGTAGCCACAGCACAGGAAAATGAGGAACAGCAGCTACAAAGAGATGCCACAAAGCACCTTCCACAAATCCCTAAATATGGCTAGCACATGCCCTTGGCAGACTGTATCTTAGATACAAGAGCTATGGCCCACACCAAGAGTTCTAGATCTGCCAAACTTCAGCAGGATTCCCTATTTCTGTGCAGGTGCTGTTCAATCTTATCAGCCTCTTGGTTCCATAAAACCATCTGTAAACATTCCTACAAGCTGCAGAGCAAGGACAAAGGTGATCTTTGCAGGTTTTTGTTATGAATATCAAGAGAAGAGGCAGTCTGCTTCAGTCATCAAGAAGGCACAAATTCCAGGAATACAGGTAATACCATTGTTTTATAACACATAAACGTGCATGCCGACTACACATGGCACTGGCCTCCTGGGAAAGCCTCAGGTTAGCCTTGGTCTGACACACAGAGGCACTTTAACTACAAAATAGAGCAGTATAGACAGACTGCCTCTACCACCTGCAAAATGCCAGTCTGTGAGAAAACAGCCTCCCATTATACTCAGCAGGGGCATGAGTAAAAGGAAAATAAAAGCCTATATAAAACTTACCCTCTAGCAAATCAGAAGCTGATCCTAAACAGTACTCCATAACCAACTGCAAGGAAAAAAGCATGATTTTAAGTAACAGGGGGCAAGTAACTGCCCCCAATCAGTTACTAACTGAATGGCTAAGTAACAACAGGAACAAATAAAATCTGAAGTTATGAGAAATGCAATAAAAAATGAACAAAATAAAATGCTCCAAACATTCCATTGTAAAGAAGGTTTAAGCACTGAGAAATTTGTGGGGGTACATTGTAGAGGATGTTCCATAATAACTGTTGAATCTGCATGAACACAGAGGCTTGCCTCAGAGAAGCAAGGATTTGTTCCAATATCATATATATATATATATATATGTATAAAATTCCCTTTAAATTACCTGGAAGCTTCAAATGAAAGGCACTAAAGGCAGTACAGGATGAATACAGCTGAATGTAAAGACACTGTGTGTACTGAATCTCTGATTGCTGTATTGTACATTTTCTGCTCATGAAGATACCATGTCCCTCACTCACCCATGCTGTGTGCTCCTTCAGGTAACAGCCCTTATACTCTATGGTGTTGGGGTGCTTCAGCTGTTGTAGAAACTTAACTTCTTTGATGATATCCTGCCATTTCTGATTTAAAAAAAGGCAAAAAGCTATCAATACATTTCTCTTAGTCCCCTAAAACACTCAGACCACAGCACAGACTGAGAAGCAACCATGAAACTATTTTACAATGTGAACACGCTAAGAGTCATAGTTGCAAAAAGCACAATTGTCTCCATTTCTGTTGCACTGAGACTCTGCTAGGACACACTTAAACAGCTTGAGAATTGCAAAAGAAATTTTTTTCCCCTCATTTTAATTGCAATACATTTTACTTAAAGCACTGCTACTGTTTTGCACATTGAATTTGTCCAGTGGTCTCAAACTTATTAACAAACCCACCTATAGTATGTGCTAGAGATGGGAGCATTTAGCTGTTTGCCTCCTGGAATACAGCACAAAGCCACTGACATTTAGAAGATCTCAGCAGAGTGAGACCAACAGATAAGCAATGAAAAGCAAGTTTAAAACAGCCCTGTTTGCCCTTAATAAGCAGATTCTCCACTGTATGTCAATGTCCCAACCCAAGTCAACAGATCCAATCAAAGTTTACAGCCCTGGAGCACAAAAATAAGAGGAGCAACTAACAAGCAACAACTGAAGTGAGACTGATATTCTGAATACAAGGTCTATGCAAGTTTAGATTATAGATCCTGAGGAATGTTTCCAGTCAGCTACACACTTCAGTCAACACCTCAACAAGTTGTGGTTATGCCTTCAGTATCTGGAGTGCTCTCAATGTATTTATTATTGAAAACATTACTGAAATAACCACCATACCAACAATCTGAATTCCCATTCCCTTCCTTAAACTGAGCTGCTGGTCAAAATATGCTTCATGTGGAAGGGAGCAACAGCTATTGCATGAAAAAGATGCTCTGATAAGGTCAAATGAAATCCACAGGTAATTTCACTGTTCAGGTTTACATTATGGTTGCAACAGCTTCTGCAAGCAGAATTGGCTTTATTCATCTTACCTCATTTGTTTGCTTTCCACTATAGGACATTTTCTTGACTGCCACCACCTCATTAGTGTGGGAATTTGTAGCCTGGTATAGGGAGAAAGAAATAGATTGAAAAGTTTCATGTTTTTTCCTCCCTTTGGAAGCAGCTGTGCCTTTGTCAAATGCAAGCTTTTTTTCTCCCGTATCTCATCCTGGCAAGCTCCTACACTTCAGAGACACCTTCCTCAGGATAAGATTCACCAGACAATTATGACACTTTTTCCAGATATTATCTGTCCATATCCACTGTTCCTCCCTGGCTCTCTCAACACTTGCTAACTCTCTATTGATCTCCAAAGCAAGGCCCAATATCGCACCTACTGAGAAGATGCAAAATATACTTTCATTGGAATTGCAATAAAAACAGTTTTAGATAAACCTTAGGAAATGAAACAAAAAAAGAGAGGTGCTGAAATCTCCACAATTTCATCCAAACACTCTAATCAACATTGATATTCATAGAATCAGATGGGTTGGAAGGGACCTCTGAGATCATCAAGTCCAACCCTTGATCCACTACCACTGTGGTTCCCAGCCCATGGCACTCAGTGCCACATCCAGGCTCTTTTTAAATATCTCCAGGGATGGAGAATCCACTACTTCACTGGGCAGCCCATTCCAATGTCTGACCACCCTCTCTGTGAAGAAATTCTTTCTAATATCCAACCTAAACTTCCCCTGGCACAACTTGAGACCATGCCCTCTTGTCTTGCTGATAGTTGCCTGGGAAAAGAGCCCAACCCCCCCTGGCTCCAGCCTCCTTTCAGGGAGTTGTAGAGAGCGATGAGGTCTCCCCTGAGCCTCCTCTTCTCCAGGCTGAACACCCCCAGCTCCCTCAGCCTCTCCTCACAGGACTTGTGCTGGATCCCTTCCCCAGCCTGGTTGCCCTCCTTTGGACCTGCTCCAGGACCTCAATCTCCTTCCTGAACTGAGGGGCCCAGAACTGGACACAGGACTCGAGCTGTGGCCTCACCAGGGCTGAGTCCAGGGGCAGAATCCCTTCCCTGGACCTGCTGGCCACGCTGTTCCTGCTCCAGGCCAGGATGCCATTGGCCTTCTTGGCCACCTGGGCACACTGCTGGCTCCTGTTCAGCTTCCTGTCAATCCAGACTCCCAGGTCCCTCTCTGCCTGGCTGCTCTCAGCCACTCTGTGCCCAGCCTGGAGCTCCCCATGGGGTTGTTGTGCCCAAAGTGCAGGACCCGGCACTTGGCCGTGTTGAACCTCATCCCATTGGAATCAGCCCAACTCTCCAGTCTGTCCAGGTCCCTCTGCAGAGCCCTCCTGCCTTCCAGCTGATCCACACTCCCTCCCAGCTTAGTGTCATCTGCAAAATATTCTTAAATAGCTAAAAATGTTCTTAAACAGCTGATTTCCAATTTCAAGAAGAAGCTTCATTCTGTAATTTATCTCAATTAAAACGACAAAAACAAAAAAACAATCCTTCTTTCACTTCACCAGGTCTGTTTTACAATGCATAGTACTCATTAAAACTCTATTTTTCTGAAGCCTGTATGATAAAGTGATGGTGACCAGAGACTGAAAACTTTTTTAAGAAAAAGTTCTGCTTGCCAGGATTGGCACTGCCATGATTTCCACACGTAGAGGATAAAAAACTTGAAGGTTTTGGTCTTAAAAGAATTGTGGAAATCCTAGTGCCTCCAACCATTTACCATTTCTGTGACTAAAAAATTAGTGATAGTTAAAAGCTTAAAATGCAATGGAAGCTAAATGTGGTAAATCCTTCTTTCAGCTGCTTGAGAGGATGACTACACTTTCAAGTAATGTAGTAATGAAAGATATTTCATGGTGTGTATAGTAACTTCAAAGAAAAATGATGTTGGGTGAACCAAGTGAGCACAGAAATTACTAAAAGGATTTGACACACTTAAGACTCCTCACAGCACACAGTCCTCCTCCAAAGACTTAGAGACAGCTGAAAGCAAGTAGCTTTTGGATAAATCAACCCCCTTCCTAACTCCTCACCACCCAGCTGCAGCACAAAAGATCAAGAGTATTTTACACAAATAGATTAATGCTGGTGTTATAAACAAATTTCTAATGATTTCTGTCTGTTACATTAATCCCAAGCATCTCATTTTAGACACAATTTTTTGCCAAATAGCACACTGCCATCTTCTCAAAGGTGTGGGTGAAGTTCTTGCTGTACCCTGCACTCCTGGCTGAAATACCTTAAAGGGCTGTACAAGCACACTTGACAGAAATATCCACTTGCTGAAATGGTTTTGGCCATACTTGGATATCTTTTAGCGAAAAGCTTGGCAAAACCAAGCATACTCTGCTTGCAGAACCTTTACACTGCCTTCATCTGCTTTATTACTTTTCCATATTTCTAACATGGGTATAAGAACAGTTTTAGATGAAAACTATTCTCCTGAAGTCAAGTGAAAAACCAGCTTAGTTGATTTCAAATCAAGTTAGCATCAAACCTTGAAACCTTGTGAGAAGTGATGGATTTTTTTCTTAGAAGTTTGACATTATCTTGCCAAGCCTTGGCAATAGTATACAAGAAAGCAAAACAACTTGCAAAAATGTTTAAGTTTATACTACAATAATAATATTAGCAATAACAACAGTGATAAGATCATACTTTTTGCTTTTTACAATAGTGTCAGGACCAATTTAAATAAAAAGGCCACAGAAATGAAGCACCAGCAGAATAATCCATGCTCTGCCCCTTTTTATGTATCTGAGGTCTCTTCCCCATGTGTTGGTAATACTTTGAAAGCCTTGTGTTTTTGACCCATCTTCCTTTTTTAGTATCAAGGAAGATCCCTGAAAATCTTCCTGTGATGGTCCATGAGCTTATTTCTCAGCCCCTGCCTTAATCGAAGATGTAGATTAATTAAGATGTAAAACAGTCAGAAGTGCAATCATCATTAATCTTGGCAGCTGCAGCTGCTGTGAGGATACTGCAAGAAGCTGCAGTATGGCTAAACCCTCCAATGTTTGTAACGTGCAGAACAGTTAAATAAAGCCTCCAGAGAAAGGAGCAAGAGAAGCACCAGCAAATGCGAGTTGTCAGCCTGCTTGGTAGATTAGATGTCTAACATGCCTTATCCTCTTTCTCTGGAAGTATGAGGAACTTCTGGACACCAGAGCTGAATGATAAAGATGGTACCTTCACTACTTCAACGTTGCCCTAAAACATGACATGCATCCTTTCCCTTTAGCTTTGAAACCCACTGGGTGGGACCTCCCTACTCTCATCTAGAAAAATTCCTGCCCTTCTTCCAGAGTGGATCAACATGCATTAAGTTTTACAGCCTCACCCTCTTACACATGTAGTATTAACATTATACTTTCACCAGCCTGTCACCCCACCACCTAATAGGGTCTGTCCCACTGCTAACAATTCCCATGGCAGAAACTCCCCTGTGTTATTGCTACCAGATTTCCCCGAGGAATTGCATTGCCATCCCTCAAACACACAGCCACTGCCTTCCTGACACAAAATATCAGGGTCTTCTGTTCTAACAACAGTACCACCATCACTGAACATGACCATAAACAGAGAACTGGAGTGCTTGCAAATAGCTCATGAGAGCTACTGCCAGGTTCTGGAGTTACAGGTGTAAGGGAGCTTATCTAAAAATTTGAACATCTGATATTCAGAAATCTCAGTTCTACTGAACCTGATCTTCTGGAGTGGCAGGCCATGCTACCAAGCAGCTTTAATCTGCTGTTGACTGTTTTTCTTCCATATTGAAATCTATGTCAGTTTCTCTGATAGTGTCTGGATTATAGTTTTTTTCCAAATCCAGTATTTTGGATTTGTTTGATACTAATTATAAACATTGCTACTCTTGCCTCTTTCCAGACTAAATTCTCTTGCTTATGATTATCACAATACAGCCTTCCCACTTTTGCCACGTGAACACTTGCTATTGAAGACAGTATGTTAGTAAGATGAACACAGGGACAAGGGTGGCCAAACAGAATATTTCAAAGCTACTTGTAGCTCCTAAATTATCAGAGCAGAAGAGGAATAAATCAAAAGCCTAAACACAATTTGGTGCACATTCCACACTACCTTTACCCATATTTTCTTACAAATGGTAGCTTTTAACTCCAAAAGCATTTTGATTCATTAATTCACTAGATCTATTAATTTGCAATTATTTACAAGCATATGAGCACCAAGTAGACCATCCTGAAATTCCAGTCTGGCAAATTAATTTCCAACTGCTTAGATTCAACTTTCAGCATCAGACAGCACCAGATACCATATACTTAACCTGAATGGTGGGTGCACAACTAAGACTATAGTCAACTGGTACTATAAATACAGCTGTGACAGAAAAGAGCTCAGGGGTGCTCTGGAAAAACAGCTTATTTTGAGAGGTGTTATGAGAAAGACAGTGTATACAGATCACTAAGTGCTTACAGGACACTGACTCTTACAAATGCTGAAAATCTCTAAAAGGTCACTTGAAATACTTTCCTGGAAAAAACCAAACAAAACAAAAAGGCTCAGAGAACTATACTTACAAAGTAAACTGCTCCAAAACTTCCATGTCCGATTTCGTGTAAACCCACAAAGATTTCTTCAGGATCATCTTTGTAGAACAGGTCAGCTATTTCTGGGTCCTTTGGCACCCCTTTGCGCATGTTGAACGGTGTTACCAAACAGTTGGCGCTTTCAGTTTCCAATCAATTCCTTCCTTCATCGACAAAGTAGTTTGTAGACAGCATTCAGCACCTGGTGAAAGAGTTCATCTTTAATCTGTTTCCTTTATCCACCTCTCTGTTTTCAGCTCTCTGACAGCAAAATAAGAGGAAACACTTTCAAGAATAGGCTTCACTATCAGCTCATTCTTTTTAATTATTAGTCCCATTTAGATGGAGAGATTAAAATGCATGAGAGTCCAACAGCTCTTTATCTCATACAGGAAGCAAGTGCTGCAGTTACACTAAAGTCCTCTTGAAGACAAAACTCCTGTTGCTATGCAAAACATCCCGTGATAGGAGTTTGTTACTCTTCATGATGGTCTCCTATCCCGTCAGTTTTTAGACTACCACCATTGTTCCTCCTACTTTTCTCTGCTATTTGCTTTTTTTCTCTACTCCCACTTACCAAGTGGTGCTAGAAGCAAAGTTAGTTTCTATACCAGAGACACTTCCAAATCACCTGATGTTTTTTTAAATTTGTTTTCAGAGCTATAAGACAGCTAGTGTGGATTGTGATGGGTCCCAGGTCACAGAACTGATTTTGAAAGAACCAAGATTCCATCATGTAAGACAGATCTTTACCTCCAGATCTTATCTCCATCTTTCTTTAGCATAAACACAGAAAGCACAGAACTGAGCTACACTTAAAATTAAGCTTTTAAATATTCATCTCCAGAATTTTATTTATGGGGGAAAAAAAAAGAGGAACATCAGGAAGTTTCACCTTTTCTACCAAATTTTACTGAAAAAATTGCACTGGTTCATTAAAACTTGGTGTGCAAAGCAATGACAGATGCCTCTACACATCTGCTTTTGATTTCTGATACCCAACAGATTATCTGAAGTTGAGACAACTCAAGAAGCTTGGAGTAAGTCCATAAACCACTTCCAGATACCTCCTTTATTGAGACCACATCTTACCTGTGCATAAAAGAGACATCTGAAAACATATACTAAAATATTCAGCCTACCTCATACTATAAACCAGTGTAGCATTTAAAGAGACCAGATGACATTTAGCAATGGGATTAAATTAAATAAAACATACATAAAGTAGGTTTTAGACTGCCAGTGCCATTCAGATGAAATGATGAAAGCAGAGCATAATTTTGGCCTGGGGCTCAGATAGTCATCTTGGCTCAGGATGAGAAGTAATGGGGCAACAAGCACACGAAACTGAGGTTCATTAGAAGTGCACCAAGACCTCTGCTGGAGCATACCTGGGTACCTGTGACACAAAGCATGCTCTGTGGTTCAGATTCCTTTCAGCAGCAGCATTTTCCTGTGCTCTTGTACCCCCAGACTCTATGTGCTCTCTTATCCTGCACAGGAAAGCAAATATCAGTGTTTAGAAAACAAATATTTTAAGTTCTATACCTTATTCTAATATACCAAAATACAACGTCAAGAAAGGACTACCAAGCATCAAGGCACCATTTGAAAGGACAGCTAAACAGAGCACTGGCTGTGAGTGCTACTGGTGCCTCATTAGGTTAGGAGAGATTTCCTGTGTTCTATAGCCCGTGGGCTGGCTATTTATCATTAAAAGATAGGAAACTAGGAGGACAAGTAAACTCTACATTCTTTGACTTTTATAAAGATTCTTAAATTTACTGGGGCACAGGAGGAGTGTGAAAGTTTGCTTTCAGACTGCATTTTTAGATTGCTTATAAAACAGACAAAAGCTCACAAAGCTGAGTCTGCTATTTCACAGAGTATGTTGTACCTGCTGACATGCATGGCTTCAAAGAAAATCCTAGGCATTAATAAGTCAAACATTGTTGGATTCCACTGAGGAGAGAACGAGCAAAAGATGAAAAAGTAAGGCAACCAGTTGGACCCACGAGCTGAAACCAGTTGTAAATTCTCAGAGTTAAGGATGCAGCAGCCTGCAGTCACTCATTCCTCTCTGTGTGTGTAGCAACATCCAGAGCAGCCACAGCCTTTCCTTTCAAGTCAAGCCCAACACACTGAGCTTGGAATTACCCTGCCCTCATAGAAAAGGTTACTGTGGAGCTGAATCCACAGATAAATATGCTTCACAGGCCAAGCATCATGCTGTAGTTATACTGCCACAATCTGAATTCATACACATCTTGAATTAATGACAAACAAGCTAACTCATCTTCTTATTAATTATAAAAAAACATACATATTCTTTCTGGAAGCTAACATGACAAAAAAAAATTGTATTTTTGTCTACTGTTCTCAATACAGGGCAATAGTATTCAGCTGTTAAAAAGCTATTTGAAGTGCTCCAGAAATAAGGATCTGCAATGTTTCACTCAAAGAAAAAAAATAAATTAAAGTTAAAGAATCCCAAGAACAAACTAATGACCAAAACCAGATGAATTAAATGATTATTCATTCTCAGCTGACTGGCCTCACGCAAAGGTGCTGTATTTACTACATGCCTGCAGACAGGAGCAAAGAATGAAGTATTTCAAGTTTGGCATTCTTCAGCCAAATGAAAAATCCATTTGGCTTCAGAACACTAAAAACAAGCTTAAGAAGAAAACAATTTTACCCATCTCTAGTCATGAACTTCTCTGCCATACACAAAATCTGTACAGTTCTAATATTCCAGGCTAAATTAGTATTTAAATTGGGAAACTAAATGTCAGTACTCGAAGTTCAGTCCTAAGAAATAATGTCATGCACCAGTTGGGACAGACACATAAAACTGAGGCTGCACAACTTTTCAGCAGGACTATGAGTTTCCAGTAATCACTCCACTTTGAGATATGCTGGCAAGGTCACAAATTCTTTATATCACAACTCTCTTTTAGACACACAGAGACTGAAATCAAGATGGTTTAAACAACAGCAGAATGCTACGGGAGTCAAATGCCATTAGCAGAAAAAATCAAGTTCAAGAGATGGTCAATCAAAGGAAGTTCTTGCAGTCTCCAAACTAATGAAGTGACACATCCAGAAAAAACTTCTAGAAGCCTAATTTTCACTCTTCACCCTTCACAAAGCTCACTTAGAGACACTGCATGTTCTGAACACCTCAAATGAAACAGCATTAACCACCGGCAGCAATTTATGGATGAAAGGAGTTTCCACAGGACTTTCCACAATTTGAGAGACCAGTGTTTTGGTCAGATAAAGCCATCTGAAGATGCCTCAGACTGCCTACCTAGAAACTGAAGCTCTCCATCAACAGTTATTAGAAAAAAAAAATAAAAATCCCTCTCTTGGAGGCAAAACTGCTTGTACCCCGTGTCTAAAATACCACCAGGGGTAAGGAAGACAAGAAGAATTCTTGAGAGTACATTCAGCTTCAGAAGGGATACTGAGAACAATTTTGGAAAGAAAAAAATTCGCTAATGATGATTCCAGAACATACTATAAGAAC
This sequence comes from Phaethornis superciliosus, assembly GCA_023637945.1. NCBI lineage: Eukaryota > Metazoa > Chordata > Aves > Apodiformes > Trochilidae > Phaethornis > Phaethornis superciliosus. The sequence continues at coordinate 176,346 of JAJQWJ010000020.1, read as the reverse complement.
TGGAGATAAAATTTTTTTTTAAAGGCCTCCAACTCTTCAAGTACTGTCATGCTGGACACAGCTACATGGCAATGTGTCCATTTCCCAGTAATGTCACAGGCAGGGGAAAGCAAAATCCCTGGTTACTTGAAAATCCACTTTTCTGTTAGAAATAGACTGGGCAGCCTACGGCCTGCCCAGCACAGAAGTGCCCCCCCAAAAAAAGGAGTGAAATGCTGAAGAACTGCTCATAGACTGGACCCTGGGCAACACTGTAACTAGTCTCACTACCATAGCAAGCAAAGGTTATTTTCACCAGTTTAAAGAAATGAAAAATTTCTCCAATCATAAGCAACCCTCATGTTTAAAAAGCATGCATGAATGCTACATCCATTTGCACAAAAAACCCCCTCTCTTCCTACCTGTATAATTATGACCTCCGGGTGCTATATTACTAACAACAGAAAAGACCTTGACCTACATATAAAGGCAGCAACAAAACAAGTGGAAGTACCCAGGAGCAGGTAAGAGTACCAACATTTACCAATATTTGCTGGAATTAAAACTATGTCAGTGTATAAGAAGTTGTCTGTGCTTGTGCTCTCCAATTCTTTAACTGCTAATAAGATGTCTTCCCAGGGCACAGGATCAGAAGAATCCAGACATTTACTTTTCTTTGTCACTAAACCACCAGCAACCTGCCCAGCATCCTGGGCTCCCAGCCATCGATCCTCACAGCCCAATTTCACTCCCATGAAGTGCAAAGCGTGTGGCTTATAAACACAACTTGAACTGCATCTCCCATTACTATAGGCCTGTTTCAGATGTCTACAGAAAGATATAAAATTAGTTTTAGATCCTAACCACAGCATGGCACTTCCCAAAACAGGGACAAAGTTTTCCACTTCGAGCAGAAAAACAAACTGCAGGAAACAGGGTGGGACAGCAGCAGACTCCACGCCCAGGAGGAGCAACATGACATGGCCCATGCATTCAGTTTCAGACGGGTATTTGGGGGGAAAGACTTTTACATCAGAATTCTTTTCCCAAGAATGATAAAAACAGAGTCCCCTTCCTTCATTTCAGTCTCTACAAAATCTCCAAAATCTGGAAGATAACATTAAGAAGGAAATTCTCACAACAAATTCAGCTGATCAAAACCTGTTCCAAACAAGACAACTTTTGAGCTGAAAGCAGGCACACGCTCAAGTTCCACTGCAGTCCTCACATAAATTTAAGTTGTTTTGTTTGTTTAATTGCAGATTTGGGTCTGGTTTTTTGTTTGTTTTTGCTTGTTTGTTTGTGGGGGAGGTGTTTGTGGGTTGGTTGTTTTTTGTTGGTTTTTTTTTTTTGAGTAGGAGCTTTTTTCTTTGCTTTCATTGCTACATATGGCTGCCTAACAAGGCCAGAAACAAACACTTCATCAAACACTTATGTTTTTCCACTGACAATCCATTATTTTATAGAAGCTGGTGCTCTGGATTTTTGAGAAAGAATCTTGAACGTCCTTTAAGCTTTTCAGTGTCATTTCTTTGACTGTTCAGAATTACTTACATTTGCAACACATTTGCTCTTCACTACCTACAACTTCTTATAAGAACTGCAAGAACTGCTCTTTAACAAATTTATTCAGCTCAGCGATCCAGTTCAAACACCACCTTGACACACATCTGTTGATTCAGTATTCTCCAGTGCTCATGTGTACATCGGGTCATTTAGAGTTAAGGTGATTACTCATGCTAATAAAAACTCTAATCAGAACTGTACTGAGGTGAGCACAATGCCCCTGGGATATGAAATTAAACTAATAACTTGCAGGTTTTATTGTAGACACATACCTTCACTGAAGCAACTTTTTTTTTCCCCCTGATTTGCAACAGTAGCTTCAAAGGAAAATCCTCTATAACTGGTATTTCTAGATCAAGAATATGGCAAAAAAACATATAAAAAAAAAACAAACAGAAAATTATGTTTTAAAGACACAATTGTGAGGGTACTATGAGTGAGTTAAAAACTCAGGTGATAAGCCCTACTGAGAAAAGTCATCAGAAGTAGCAAATCAGAGCTGGTACTTTCCAAATCTTGCCTGCAAGTGGCATTGTAAGAATGAACTGAAATAAAAGGTGTGACAGAATTTCTTACCACCTTAGACACTTGTGTCTTACAGGCAAGAGGCACATCCTTTACCTTCTCTGTGCTTAATATGTGTAGCTGTAGTTACCCAAGGTCATGGGTAGAATATTTGAAAAACAATTAAAAAATCTACAATATGATGTAAATTAAGAAAATTTTCTTTAAAACCAAATGAAAATCCTGGTTTTATTTAAAGAGTCAAATAGCATCATTCTTCATGATCCACAGCAAGAGACACTGAGTGATGCTTCCCAATAGCTTTCCAGTTAAATTTAGAACAATTTAATAAAAATATGCATGCCTTAATTTTGTTTAGGTGCAATGAACATTTTCATTTCTGTATTTTTCACAAAAAAATGAAATCTGTGTCTTATTAGGGTTTTCCAGGTTTATTGTGAAAAAAACATTATGTAGTTAAAAAAAAAAAAAAAGTGGCTTCCTGTTTTGCACATCAAAATTTCAAAGTATTTCATCATGGCACCCTTGAAATAATTTAGTAGCACATCTGGAAGAGAGGAAAGATACATGAATCATTTTAAATCCTAATGCACATAAGCCCAAACAGCATCACACAAAGAAATAAAAATTTCACCAGAACTACTCATCAAAACATCTCTAAACCATCACATATAGGGCATGAAATGGAGGAAATTGCCTCCCTATTTTCATCCCATTTATTCTGCAGTGGATCAAGCTCTTCATCACATTGCCTGACAGACAGTGAGCTCTCTGGACAGTTATAAATTCATGAGTATATGTTGTGTGCTACTCAAGAGGCAAAAATAAGTCATAGCATTTGTTTATGAAAGCCTGAAGAGACACCAGAACACTCAGAGTTTCCTACCTACTAATGTAATAGCTTGGAAAGAGCCTTATCCACTTTGTGGCTCAAAGCTATTTTTAGGTCTTTTTAAAGACAGATATTTTGAGCATCACGTCACCAAACAAGAAAGACAGCAACCAGACAAATGTATTCCCACAGCCCTCCAGAGTGCCTGGGCTGCTGCTGCCATGAGAGCTGACCTACTCACCCCAGCACAACCCAAAACTCTCAGACCAACACCATTGAAGCTGAACCTGTCACAGTGGCCACTAGATCACTGAAACAGCAAACTCATGAGGATGCTGTAAGCCTATCCCCAGCTGCATTTCAAGCTCAGATTTGCAGAAATGTAGAAAGCAACTGCTGTTGTAAGTCTGAACACCAAGAACTTCCATGAGTTTCAAAATGAGCTTCCATGCCCTCAGCTCAGGTGGCATGACTGGCACTTAAGTTAGAAACTACAGAAAACTGATAGATTTAACTGAGGGAAACATACAGCAATGCTATTTAACACTTGCTTTGTGATACCCAAGGAAAAGGTGTGGTTTTGGTGGAGGGATAGGTGTATATTTATGTATGAGAAGCATATTTGGGGCAAAAAGACAATGAATAAGATCCTTGAATGTAACTGTGTGCTTGTACCTACGTGGCCTCTGCCAGAACACCAGCTGACCACAAAAAAGTAGATTTCTATTTGAAAAAAATAAAGTTTATTCTCCTTCTACAAGAAAATTTAACTCAAACAGTGATTTTCTGGAAGCTATACCACAGTAAAACCAGCCAAACAGTGATGTAGTAGGTTCTTCACAAAAAGTAAGAAAACAGATGCTGACTGCACTCATGGAAGGGGGAAAAATACTTTTCTGGTCACAGAGGGCCAGAGAGAGTGCATCTCAACAAAACAAACTGATTTCATTTTTTTCCCCTTCTCCTTGATGAGCTAGGGAAAGACAAGTGTGTAGTATGTTGATGATCCCAAGAAAATCCATGGATCTTCATTCTGCACCCACTCTTAATAAAACCCCCCAAACTTCTTACTTTCTGAGAAGGGTTGCACAGTGCAGCAAGTGGTATTTGTCCTCTCCACTGGTTCAGAGAAAGGCTCCTGGATCCTAACCTCATAGTGCTGCTGGTTTAAGAGGCATCAGAGAAAGCTCCAGCATCCCAATATATTTCCCCCCAGATGGTAAGCCCTGGCTGCCCCACACTTCCCCTTACACACCCTCTCTTTTCTCTGCCCCATGAATCTCTCCTAACCGTACACTTCTCCGTTTCCAGCTCTCCTTCCTGCCTGCATCCTCTGTGACAGGCAGAGATAACAATTTAGGAAACAGCCTTTTTGACTGCTTTGGTTTTACAGTTTCATCTGGGTGACTTTACCATTGAGGTGTGTGACACCCCAGTGACTCTGGGTCCAACACACCCAGCTCTCTTCCTGACCCATTTACAGGCACCACTGCCACCATTAACACATAGAACAGGATTTTTTTTTCCATCCCCATGTAATTAGAAGTGGCCACATCTGCTTCATTCAGGTGTTCACAGGCTGCTCCAGAAATGGGATTAAACATGGAAACACTTACTTGGAAGAATCCAGAAAAAATGCCATTTTGTTTGGGAGTACTGTTATTAAAACATGACAAACTTAATACAGCATGTAGCAGCCAAGACAGAATCAGTCATTAATATTACATAACTTACTCACTGACTAAATTTATTCTTTTATTGCTAGCCATAAAAAATGCATGTGCTAGAAGTGAAATATGGATGTCTAATGTCCAAAACATCATTACTGTATTATAATAATTGCATACAAGAGGAGAGTGTTTATCCTTGATGAAAAGAGCACTGGAAAGATGAAAATCTAGGAAAAAAAAAAAAGATGACTCAGAACTGAATATTTACTGAACTGGCCATTATATGTGCTGAGGAGACAGCCCTCTTGTGGATACCTCCTTCTTCAGGAGCATTTCAACATCCTTATGAAAACCACAGCAAGCATTTACATGCAGCAGCTAGCACAGAATCATTTAAGTATCAAATACATTTTTATCTTCACCAATGCAGTAAACCACCCATAAACACCACCTTGCACCATGAGAACATCCAGCTTTGCACTATACACTAGTAAAGTGGTCTAACACCTTTTTCACAACTGCAGGCATTACAAATTCCTGGCCAGCCCTAGTGAAGCTTGAGGTTAGCTGGTGCATAAGGCAGGGATGAAGCTTTGGAGGACAGAAGGACACATCAGGGGGAACCAAACAGAGAGAAGCGGGGGTTGTTGTTGTTGTTACCTGGAATCCTCCTAATGGTGTCCGTGTAATTTTGTCTCTCAGAGGCTTTGAGGCCAGCCATGCCTATGCTTTACAAAATTAGATAAAAATGAGCTGATAGAATGAGAAACAAAGCCTGTTCAAGGTCATTGAAAGAATACAGCAACTACAATTAAAACTGAGGTTTCCAGATTAGAAAGAAACAGGGTGGCAATCTCCCTCAGTAATCATTTGTGGCATTATTTTATTTTTTGGTCCATTTCCCTATCACACTCATTGACATAGGAAGTTAGCTTTCTGGCCGACTGAGCATTCATAAAATAAATCACCCAAGATCTCTTAGAGATCTGACTAAAAGTCTATCAAATTTATAAACACAACTTTTCCAAGGTATGGACCCTTGCCTCAAGACTGTGAGCAAGTGATTTCCTCATTGCCAAGCTCCCTGGTGATGCTCAGACAGCTGCTGCTGAACCAACTCCTCCCTGCAAGCATATCCTCAGCCCCTCTCCAAGAGGGGTCACACAGCACTAAGTTCTTGGGAAAGGCCTGCACACAAAATAAAACAGGCTTGCTGCTTGCTAAAATCCTTTCCTATCTCCCAGAGTTACAAACCAATCACCAAAAATACAAGTAATAACAGCTTGGTCACACAAACTAAAAACTAAAGTGTTTTAACATGCATTTTCTCCTCTCACTGTAGAGGTGGCTGCACGACCCGACCCGACCTGTAACACCACCAGCAAAACCTGCTGGGTCTCTCTCTGCCTTACTGCTATTCTGGTTTTGTCTTTGATAAGTTTGTTCCATGACAGTCCCAGCTCTCCAGGGATTTTTTTTTTTTTCGTAGCTTTTTCTATTTTTGCAACAAGTTCACAGATAGACGTTTCCTCTATCTTCTCCAAAGTTCAATTAAGGAACTGCACAAAACCATCTTGTTTTTGGCAACTTATGTTTTAGAGAGAGCTGGGCCACAAATACTACTGATCTGCTTGGAGGAAGATTTATTTTAAGGTCACATTCATATCCTATTCTATCCTGGCTCCTCCAGCAGCTGTCTCTAAATGTTATTTAATACTGGAAAAAATATGTTCCATTTTTAAACATCCCAATTTACTTGTTAAAATAAAAAAGAAAACCCATAGCATGTGAAGAAAGGTTAAAAAGGACTTAATTTGATTCAGTCCCTCTCTCAATAAGTCCACTAAAAAAAAGGCATACAGGTAATCTATGTTTTGCATATACAGAAGGCAGGGAATGTTATTTCACTTTCACTGCTTATTCTGAGAGAAGCAGACATTTCTCCATCACCTGAGAAGGTTCAGGCTTCACATTTGTCTTATCTATATAAACTGGCCAACAGGACTCCAGCTCAGAGAAGAAACTAAGAACATATCCAATGGTCTAATGCTTATTAGTTTAAGAGAAAAAATTTAACGTGAAGTAAATGCACTATATCCAGTGTGCTCCACCTAGAATATCTTGCTACACCTTCAAAATCAAACATTGTACACAGATTATTTCTAGAAGGGGCAGGAATAAACTGCAATACTGACTGGGGGAATGGAGAAGGGGCACAGATACTGTCTCAGGTCCAGGAGTTTGCCCTTATTTTTTTTACCTTTTTTTTCCCAGGACATGAAGACAGTACAGAAGCCCTTTCCACTGCCATTTCATCATGCAATGATTGTGCCAACATGCACACGAATTCAGATGTGGGCATTTTGCATCACTAACACGTGTTTCTTACCATCACTCCCTTTCCTGAAACTGCTTCAGACCTCCTGCAGAGCATCAATGAACCACATTACTCCAGCCTTGCACAACACAATTTTTGGTATGGCCCCAAGCACTTCCTTGTATTCACTCTGCAAAGTGAAGTTTGGGATTCTAGAGTACAACCCTGCAGTGACTTCAGTAGTTTTTACTAATTCAGAGAAAACTTCACTTGTCATCTACCTGCATGACACAGCCATGCTTCTCTGTGCTGCTTTGGGTAACTCCATTTTAGCACCAGGCATGAAAAACATCCGGGGCTTCAAGAGACAAAACTTCCATCTGCATTTGATGAATTGCTTCCAGCAGCACTTTCCATCATGTCAGAACAGCTGATTCTACAACCCCTGATGCTGATCCAGACAGGTAACAAGCCAGCAAAACCAGTTCATTTTTGCATCAGATTTGTTCCCTGGTCTCACTCCAGGGAGACAGTATCTATCTGTCATAAACAGTGCAGGAACCACTTCCACCCATGCTGTGTTGTGGTCACTAAAACTTTAATGAAAAGTGGAAGTTTTGGGCCACACATTTATCAAAATACAATTACTCACCCTGAAACCTACACACATTTTCTCCTCATGTCAAGGCTCCTGGGTATTTATTGACAACTGAGGGCTGCAGATGCCCCTTTTAAGAGACAATTTTATTTTCCTGTAATTAATATGCTCTTACCACCTTTTGCTAATTTTTTCTATTTGACAAGCCAGCTAAGAGAGTAACAGTATAAGACACCAGAATTCAGTGTTTTACTGATTATATTGCCAGGCATATCAATTATAAGCTTTGGAGTTCAAAGTGGAAAAAAAGAAAAAAGAACAGGCTTGAACTGAAATAACCATTTTGCTTTATCAGACAAAAAAATCTGAAGTAAGGCTGAAACGACAACTCCTCACACCATGACATCATTCCCATGATATAAAAATATGCAGCACTCAGACTCTTTCAATAATTGGATAATGGAGAGGTCCAAGTCTGTGATTCCAGCCTTAAGTCTTATTTTCCTAGGATTTATCAGGTCAGATAGTTGCCTTAATACAGATTTTTAGCAGTATTAACTTATAAAAAAAAAAAAAGTTAGAACTAAAAGGGGAGAAAAAAGTCTGCTTCACTGGGCACTCGAATCAGATGTTTCAGATTAACTCAGCTCATGAAGAGCCACCACTCCCCAGGGCACCTCAAAGCCTTCTTCAGACCACATGCTTGGTTCCAACCTAAGGGAGATCAGCAGAGGCAGACAGTGAAGAAGAGAAATAGCCACCTGGGTTAGGATATGCAACCTCAAAATCATAGTTTTTAATCATGGGCATTTCAATCCCAAAGAATCAATATACAGTTTTAACTGGTGTTAAATTAATATTAAATAATGCATGCTTAAGTTGCATTTTTCCACTTGAAATTCAGAATGTAAATTTCAGTACTGCACCCTTATGTGCAAGCATATCCTCAGATGATTTTTAAAGTATTAAGATTTAATATTTCAGAATGTTAAACCCAGAGAGAAAAAATGATCATTAAACAAAACCTATTTGGTGTCCTCAAGAAAACAAGGCAGAATAAGGGTAAAATAAGTAATGGGACTAATCTAGTCACAGGCAAAGAAAGCAGCCTCAGTCTCCCAGGACCTAGTGGGTCCTTTTAGGAAAAGGGGAAGGTAGATCACCATGGCAACAAGAGTATTTATGAGATATTTCAGCCATGCAATATGCTGTGCTATATAAAAGATAGGGTGAGAAGCAATCCTCTTTCCAGCCAAATAGAAAAGCTTTTAGTAAAAACATGGAGTGCATTTCTGTTTGCTGTAATTTCCAACAATGAGAGACAGATGTTGGAAAAAGACACCACGGATCTCAGGAACAGAAATTATTATCAAAGCTTTTATTAAATTCTCTGGTCATTGGCCTAACCTAAGGAAAGCATCTTAGGACCTACACAGTCAATAGAAGAAATCTCTTACAAGGAGAGAAACTCTGGCCCAACTTCCATACAAAGTACCTAGAATCACACCAGATTACTGCATATCTGCACAAAAATAAAAGGTGACAGAATTTAGGAGGGCAGCTGCAGGGACAAAGGGGTGTCTTCTGTGTGTGACACTGACAGACATTTACACTGGCATTTGAGGGCAAGAGGAAACAGACGAGCAATTCACATCAGAATCATCACTAAAACAAGAGACTATAACACAAAGGATTTTGTATACATTAAATTTAACACCACAAATAGGTTTCAGTCCCTTATCTTGTAGATAACATTCATTCATTCAGGGCAGAGATGATGAAATCATTGTTAAGACAAACACAGCCAGGTCCCACTTTGAGTGGCTCAGACCTGAGAGAAGTCAGAAGCAGAGTTAGTGGCTGACAAAATCTATTTCTTAGAGAAGTAGGGTCCCATACAGGAGTAGTAATATTTTCATCTACTTGTACACACTGCTGAGTTTTAAATTAATTGTAACCACACGGGAAAAAGACCTGGGGGTTGTGGTAGACAGCTCTCTGAAAACATCTGCTCAGTGTGCAGAGGCAGTCAAAAAGGCAAAAATGGAGTGCTGGGATACATAAATACAATGAGAAAAAGCCATGGCAGAGGTGCAAATGTCACAACAGATATTAAGGTATAGTATTACCCAAATACAATATCCCACATTAGATACCTGAAAAATGCACTAGAAAGAAAGCAGAAAAAGATCTGAAAGCATTAGATGGAAGCAAAGACATCAACATGAAGGTCTACTAAAAAGAAAGCAAACTTACACAGGAGATAAATAGAAGAGGTAATGATTCATTAAACAAAGGGGAAAAGAGCACACAACAAGGCTATCCTTTGTTCTCCCCTCTGAGAAGAGGTAGAACAAGGAATGTTGCCAAAAGGTAAGACTTTTCACCTTAAAAAAACCAGCTAATTCAGACAGATGGACATAAAATTATTGTGTGTTTCTATACTGAAAACAGAAAGAAAGCCTTCTCAATTAACACATTCACTGATTTTGTAACATTGAATGCAAGGCTCAGAACTAAAAGCTCAGATAACTGCAGTGGAAAACAGAGAACACATCCACCTCGGTCAGAAGACAAACAGGGACTGTGTGAGGCCAGTGTGAAAGCAAAAACCCTGAAATTCCAGTTACATTTTTTAAAGCTCGTTGGAGCTGTCAAACTTATTCCAAGGATGTTCTGGGAATAACAGTTATTATTTCGAGTTTGGGTATTACGGATGACACAGCAATCAAAAATACCCAGTATAAGTGCAACATACAAGCCAGCACATGGATCCCATCACACATAAAGGCTGCAGCTCAGTACTGGTTCATATTTACTGGTCCTCACTGGCAACCAGTTACATGTGACGAATGCAAAAGCAGAAATATTGCCATTGAGCCTCTCCATGCTCCACCATTTCCTGATCTAATCTAAACAACTTTCTTCCAGCTGATGTTTGGTTTGGAGGAGAGCGGAGAGGAGCTCGAGTGAGGCACTGACAATGTGCTGGAACAGGGACAGGTCCACACTGCAGCACCCCAGGTCTCCTCATTCTCCAGCATGAAGCTTTGCCTGATGAAGAGCAGACACACTGCAAGGTTCTCCCCAACCAAACACAAACCAAAGAGATCAAGTTTTACCCTTTGGCTGGATTAAAACACAGCTGCTCGAGTAGCTATGGCCTAGTGGTTTCAAGAGACAGATGTTTAGGCATCACTTGACCACTTAAAAGCTTTGTTTATTTGGATATATATTGAGATAAAGTAGCTACCAGTTAACATCACTGTGTGAGCAGGGCCCTACTTATCCAACTGCCTGTTTATGTCCTCTGTTGTAGCAAAGCTGTCTTTGCAGGGGCGAGGGAAATAAATTAAAAAAACCCACCACCACCACAAGACTATCACATACAGTTTGGTATCTTTAATTTTAACCCTAGGGCTTGATTTTTAAAAGAAACACCCCATTTTCCACTAAAAACTTCTCTATTATGTTTTTTTTCTGCAAACCTTGCCTTGGTAGCAACATGAAACAAGGCAGCCCTTGAAGACCAGTAGAATTTCAGTATAATTAATCTTAAAACTCATGCAAGTAACCTTTTCTAAGAGAAACCAAAATGGTCTTTTTGCTAATTAGAACACATCTCAAGTTCACTCACTGATATGATCTTGATGTCCTACTTGTTAGCTTTTTAACCAAAGGGGGTGGGGGGGAGGGGGGGAAAAGCCTGAATGGAGATTAAATAATCCATGAGGTTTTGATCTGAAGACAACCGAGCCTAACTACTATAGGAAAGCTTCCATCACCAGTAAAGAGTTTGCCAAGAGTATTTTTCCCTGCAGGCAATGCTGTTGGACTGAAATCAGAAAAAACCCCCAGTCATTTATGTCAGTCTATTCCAGTTCTGCTTTCTATTAAGAGAGACTGAAGTGCTTTCCTACCACGAGTGCAGGGTAAATCACCTGCTTTCCCATATTTCAGTCTCTGTTCACCCTGCCAGACACCAAAACCAGGTGGTTTTGGGGGTGAAATTCCTCTGAAACGTATCTGTGAGTTACAGGGATTTAAGACAACCACAGAAATACATCCTGCACAATATTAAGGCAAATTCTTCAGAAATAATCCCACCTTTTTTTCTCAGATAAATTTATATAGATGTATGTGCAGCCATTCTTATCTTGTGATCACCATTGCTTTTCCACTTAATATTAATGATTAATATTTCAGACTTTGGGTAGGCATGTTTTGAGGAGGAAGAGCAGGGAAGAAAACAAGAGCCAAGGTTTTTTGATAAGATTTGTTAAGCAAGATTTCAATACATGAAAACAATATTCTGCTGATAAAGAGTATCACACAACCTTAATACAGCAGCACTGAACAGGACAAAGGTTTTCTGCTGCTTGATAAATTTTCTGCTATGCACTAAAGGCATATGTGCAGGAAAACGTCAACAATTCAATGCTCCCTTTAGGATCCACAACAGCTTTATGCACATGAAAAAGATTTTCCCAGAGACAGGGTGCCCACAACTGACCCTTGAGAGAATATAAATATTTTGTTTTGCGGGTGGGAGAAATTTAAATGTTTTGCCTGACTGTGAACGTTTTCGGGATCATTTTAATCAGGCTTAACCATATTCACACCAGAGGAAAAAAAAAAAGTTTTCTTTTTGGGAGGAGTACCTACTTTTAACGGGGCCATCCTATTTTATTTTTTATATATACTAGAATTGCCTTTAGATATTTAAGAGAACCTAGATGAATGATTCTACACACACACACACACACTCCTGTCAATTCAACACAACACAGTAATTCTGTAAAAACAAACAAACAAACAAAAAAACAAACATCACAAACAAGAGCTTTTTAAGGGAGAAAAAAGTCAAAAACTTACTTGACTCAAATGCTGGTACGTCCTTTGCCTTCCCACTCCCTGTAGCAGAAATCCTGACTGCTTCCCTACACTGCTTTAGAAAAGCTTCTCTTTTCATGACATGCCCTGTTTGAGAGTCTTAAACATTAATTAAGCTTAACAGTCTTCAGAGATGTTAGCACAGCTATAAAAAGGTTTTGGAATTGAGTGGCTACTGAAGGAACTGGCATCTGATCAAATTTTCAAGAGTTATGCTCCCTGCTTTATGAATAAATCAAGGTATTATCAGTTTCTGAAAGTCTCCAGCACTTTTTTAGCTCTTAGTGCCTGATGTACATATTATCAGCCCTATTTTATGGATTAAGCATCTACAGCACAATGAACCAAAGGGGATATTGGCAGCAAACTATGAAAGAACCCAGTCCTGCACCTTCGCCAGAAGACTTCAATTTTATTTATTTACATATTTAGCGAGAAACTAAAAGCTGACTGAAAGACTTAAAGACAATTCTATATTTTCTACACACTACAGTGCCTATAAGTGATGAATGTTTTAAATGGTTTTTGAGACAGCTTCTCCACCACAGGTTAGCTTGGAAGACCCGTGATTTTGTTCCTGTTAATACTATGCATGTAGGTTTTACTGCAGACTGGGGCATATTACCATTAGTTAAAATTCTAGCCTGAGCTAAATTCATGACAGTTCAGTATTTTATTGTATGGTTACATCAGTACAAACTCCCAAAGGAACTCATGGGACTTCAGAAAATCAGACCAGGAGTATCCAATCACTCCTCCCATTCGGAGATACTCGAGGTAGGAAGACTGGGGAAAATTCTCCTTTTTGGGTCTTCCTAACTTATCTATACATAGTGTAAACATAAAACTATATCTAATATGACAAGAACAAAGGCCTTACAAGGATTACCATATCTACCATGAATTTTACACATAATCTTACAATTTTAAAACAGTTGTCTCCAAGGATGGGAGCCCTTCTGGGGAAGCTGCACTGAACTCTTCTGATCAGCCGTTTTCTTTGTATCAAACAACCAGTTTTGGTATTTTTCTCTTCACAGTATTTACCAATACATGAAAAATAAAATAAAATAAAATCAACACTTGTAACTAAAAGGAAAAACATACTAAATATTTGTATACAAACAATATACATCAGAGATGAACATTTCTAACACAGCCAAACAGCAGTACCCCGTGACTTGAAAAAAAAAATACTCAAATAAATAACTTCATAACTTGCATGAACACAGAAGCTTCAAACCATTTGAAATTATGATGCATGCAGACACTGTTGAACAAAAACAGATACATTTTTCCTTGGTCTGAACCAAGCTTTCCCAGGGAACGTAAGAGTATGAGGAGCTTACAGAGCAAACCTATACGGTACTTAAACTCTCTATTAAACATACATGAAGCTCAACAGAGGAACTGCCTTCTCCTCATCTTGCTCTGCTGAGAAAGTGCAACACAGCAGCGAGGTTCAGCTCCAGGCTTCCCCTTTTCCAGGGCACAGCTGCAGTTCTCCCTGCTCCACCTATTGCACCAGCCCTGGCCCGGGACCCAACACTCTTGTTTAGCTTTGCAAAATTTGCTTTTTGTTACAAATGCAACATTGCTGTTTTCCACTAACAACTGTTGCTTGCTCACTCCTGCTCTAAGTCCAGGCAAAGCCCATTTCTGCAATCCGGAGGAGGAATCAGTCAGTATGACTGGCAGTAGGAAAAGCACTTCAAAGACTTGCCCTTTTCCTATGAAACCTCCAGTACCAACGGGGGTACTGGATCAAGGGTTGGACTCGATGACCTCAGAGGTCCCTTCCAACCCAGCCCATTCTATGATTCTACGATCAGGTACACAGGGATCATTTCATGCTTCTAAACAGGAGAACTGCCTCCCTAACAACACTGCAATAGGATCAGTGGCTGAAACAGCCCAGCCAGGATTCTGTTCACTATCCACACAGCTGCCAACACAAGGACAGGCAACCTTCCTAACCTGACAAACCCCACGTTGAAATATACTCCTGAAACACGGCAGAAAGACAAATGTCACATTTCCTAGACAACCAAGGAAGCACATTCAGAAAATTCTCCAAGCAGATGACCACAGCTTCTACTACATGGAGGAGCTGGGTAAGGCATCAGCACAGAGCCCAGCAGACCAAGAACACAGATGCCTGCCCTGCTGCTGCTGCTTCCCAATACTTCATATTTTATCCTCAGAAAGCCAACACCTACAAAACAGAGCAAACATTACCACTGTCTTGTATGTGAAAGTGGGGCTGGACATGAGAGCACTTCACTGACACTCTGGGGCTTCTCTGGAGCACCTTAGAATCATAGAATCATAGAATCAGCTGGGTTGGAAGGGACCTCTGAGATCATCAAGTCCAACCCTTGATCCACTTCCCCCGTGGTTCCCAGCCCATGGCACTCAGTGCCACATCCAGGCTCTTTTTAAATATCTCCAGGAACAGAGAATCCACTACTTCACTGGGCAGCCCATTCCAATGTCTGATCACCCTCTCTGTAAAGAAATTCTTTCTAATATCCAACCTAAACTTCCCCTGGCACAACTTGAGACCATGCCCTCTTGTCTTGCTGATAGCTGCCTGGGAAAAGAGCCCAACCCCCCCTGGCTCCAGCCTCCTTTCAGGGAGTTGTAGAGAGCGATGAGGTCTCCCCTGAGCCTCCTCTTCTCCAGGCTGAACACCCCCAGCTCCCTCAGCCTCTCCTCACAGGACTTGTGCTGGATCCCTTCCCCAGCCTGGTTGCCCTCCTTTGGACCTGCTCCAGGACCTCAATCTCCTTCCTGAACTGAGGGGCCCAGAACTGGACACAGGACTCGAGCTGTGGCCTCACCAGGGCTGAGTCCAGGGGCAGAATCCCTTCCCTGGACCTGCTGGCCACGCTGTTCCTCATCCAGGCCAGGATGCCATTGGCCTTCTTGGCCACCTGGGCACACTGTTGGCTCCTGTTCAGCTTCCTGTCAATCCAGACTCCCAGGTCCCTCTCTGCCTGGCTGCTCTCAGCAACTCCGTGCCCAGCCTGGAGCTCCCCATGGGGTTGTTGTGGCCAAAGTGCAGGACCCGGCACTTGGCCGTGTTGAACCTCATCCCATTGGAATCAGCCCAACTCTCCAGTCTGTCCAGGTCCCTCTGCAGAGCCCTCCTGCCTTCCAGCTGATCCACACTCCCCCCCAGCTTAGTGTCATCTGCAAATTAGCTGATGATGGACTCAATCTCCCCATCTAAATCATCAATAAAGATATTAAACAGGACTGGGCCCAACACTGATCCCTGGGGGACACCACAGGTGACCGGCAGCCAATTGGATCAGCACCGTTCACTCTCTGGGCCCGGCCCTCCAGCCAGTTCCTAACCCAGCACAGGGTGCTCCTGTCCAAGATGTGGGCTGACAGCTTTTTCAGGAGAATTCCGTGGGAGATGGTGTCAAAGGCCTTACTGAAGTCCAGGCAGACCACATCCACAGCCTTCCCCTCATCCCCCAGGCAGGTCACCTGATGATAAAAGGAGCTCAGGTTGGTCAGACAGGACCTGCCCTTCCTGAACCTGTGCTGGCTGGGTCTGATCCCTTGTCCATCCTGTAGATGCTGTGTGATTGCACTGAGGATGATCTGCTCCATAACCCTGCCAGGCACTGAGGTCAGGCTGACAGGCCTGGAGATTCCCGGGTCCTCCTTCCGGCCCTTTTTGTGGATTGGAGTGACATTCCCCAACTTCCCATCATCTGGGATGTCCCCAGTGAGCCAGGACTGTTGGTAGATGACAGAGAGAGGCTTGGCAAGCTCTTCTGCCAGCTCCCTCATCACCCTTGGGTGGATCCCATCTGGTCCCATAGACTTGTGGGGATCCAAGCAGCTCAGTAGGTCACTGACTGTTTCCGTCTGGATTACAGGGGGGCTGTTCAGATTCTTGTCTCTTTCTACAAGCTCCAGAAGCCAGCTGTCCTCAGGACAACCTGTCTTACTGTTGAAAACTGAGGCAAAGAAGGTGTTAAATACCTCAGCCTTTTCTTTATCTTTGATAACTACATTCCCACCCATGTCCAGTAAAGAATGGAGGTTCTTCTTGCCCCTTCTTTTGCTGTTGATGTATCTGTAGGACTTTTTGTTATCCTTCACAGAGGTGGCGAGATTCAGTTCAAGTTGTGCCTTCATCTCTCTCATTTTCTTTCTACACAACCTAACTATATTCCTAATTTCTTCCTGAGTAGTTAGCCCTTTTTTCCATAATTGGTAGGCTCTCTTCTTTACCCTAATTTCTTTCAAAATCTTTCTGTTCAGCCAGACCGGTCGTCTTCCCCGCCGGCTCACCTTTCGGCACTCAGGGACAGCCTGCTCCTGTGCTTTCAAAACTTGCTTCTTGAAGTATGTCCATCCCTTCTGGACCCCTTTGTTTTTCAGGGCTGTTTCCCAGGGTACACTCTGAACTAGTCTTCTGAATAGGCCAAAATCTGCCCTCCGGAAGTCCAACGCAGAGGTTTTATTAACAGCCCTCCTTGCATCTCTGGGTATTGAAAACTCTATTATTTCATGATCACTGAGTCCCAGATGTCCACCGACCACCACATCTCCCAGCCCCTCACTGTTTGTGAACAGCAGGTCTAGAGGGGCTCCATCCCTGGTAGGCTCATTTACCAGCTGGAGCAGGAAATTATCCTCTATACACTCTAGGAATCTCCTAGACTGCCTCCTCTCTGTGGTGTGGACTTCTCAGCAGATGTCTGGCAGGTTAAAGTCACTCACGAGAACAAGGGCTGACGATTTTGAAACATCCACCAGCTGCTTGTAGAAAAATTCATCATCTTCATCATCCTGATTGGGTGGTCTGTAACAGACTCCCACCAGGATATCAGCCTTGTTGGCCTTACCCCTGATTCTGATCCACAGGCACTCCACCTTATTATTGCTGATTTCAACTTCTACAGTGTCGAGAGACTCTCTAACATACAGAGCTACCCCTCCACCTCTCCTACCCTGCCTGTCCCTTCTGAAGAGCCTGGAGCCACCCATGGCAGCACTCCAGTCATGGGAGTCATCCCACCACATTTCTGTGATAGTGACTACATCACAGCTTTCCTGCTGCACAATGGCTTCCAGCTCCTCTTGTTTGTTGCCCATGCTGCTTGCATTGGTGTACATTCACCTTGTGTGCTTTTTCCAGACAAGATCTCCTCCTGCATGGGAATGCAGACCTCCATGCTGCAAGACACAGGCACGTCAGCTTCTGATGCAGTAGATTGGTTTTATTTGGACAGTACTGGAACAAGAAGTCATTCTTTGACTCTGCAAGCCAGAGCTCTGCATCTTGCACTTTCAACTGGCAGAAAAGCCAGTCCCATAGATATCCTTTCAAACCGCTTCTGTCCACTCCTTCTCCTCCCTCTTCAGATGGCAGAATGGGGTGAGCTGTGTTCCAGAGCAGGCATCCCCACCACCTACAGCCCAAGCAGCTCCTTGGCCCTTAATTTCCCATGCTTCAGAGAAACCTCAGTTGCAGGTAGACATCCCATCTCCATGACCTCTTTAACTCCATCCTTCTTGTGCTGCCACACAGCCCAACATGACTACACTGAACATGAAGCCATCACCATCCATCACCAAATAGCATCACATTTCCCTAACACAGGCAGCTGTGACCCTGCTGACAGCTGAGCAGCACTTGCAGGATCCCTTCTCTATCAGAGTGTTGCAGCTCCCCAGAAACTCAGACACACTGCCAGTGCCCTGGTCCACTGCTGATAAGGGACTTGTGCCTGAATTGCTTGAAAGCAGCATAGAGCTCAAGAGACACTTTAATTCCTGGGGTTAAAGAGTTTAAAAACAAACAAACAAACAAACAAGAAACCAGGGAAGGTCTCTCAGATCTGTTACATAATAAAATGAGAGCTATTACCTGCCCATAGCACAATAAAAATGAAATTTCAAAGTAGAAAGACATTTCCACAGTGATGTTGAAGATCAGAACTGGAAGAAAGTACCCTTTGTAAAGATTTCTCTGAAGTGCTGTCATTAAAAAATAAAAAACAGTAGAAACAGTAGCAGTGTGTAATCACTAAGCTCATCCAATAAATTGCTGAGTCCCCAAAACACAATTATATTTACCAAGACTCCAGAAAATATAATAAATAGTTTGAGATCAAGTAGCATCTGCTACTCCTAAGATGAGTCACAGTAGGAAATTCCCCTGTATTTTCTAGGAACCTGTTGGGCAGCCAATGATTGAAGCAGGGATCTGACTATATAGGCACCCACACAAACAAGAAATAACTGGCATCACTGAATCCACATTATGTTTGAGATACTGCAGAATTTCAAATAAGTGACTACAATTAAAACTTGTTTGGGAACATATTTCCCGGTTTAATTTGAATATAATAAAAATTTTTTTAAGATACATTAAGGGCAGAAGAGACTGGAAGAAAGAGAAAGTAGTGTGAATAAACTGCATCAGTTTGAGAACATTTTGAAAGAGGAAAGTAAATACTCAACAAAACTTCAACACCCCACAGCACTTGCCTGCATTTTCAAGTGCTACATCATTAATCATGTAATCTTTTACCATATCTGTCCCTCCCCATCCTTTAAATAAATAATCCCAGCTCCTGTTTTATCTAAAACTAAAAAAACTCCCTCTCACTGATTTCTTTCCACTATGAACTACTACACTAGAAATGCCTCATTTTCAACAGGCATACTCCTTCCCCACCATCCCCAGGTTGTCCCTATCACGGACACACTTTGCATTTACTCTATTGACAGCAAGATCCTTCACTCTGAAGAGATGGTTCATTCTGTTCCTCCTCTCAGATGCTCCAGAGTCCCACAGAAAGCTCTCACAGGATACATATACAATAGCAGCACTTCCATATCAGCTCAGGAATAAACCCTGATCTGCCCTGAATTTAAACACACCCTGGGGCTGCTTGCCTCTCTTTGCAAGCACTCTGCTTGGGATTGAGAGGGGTTGCAATGTGCAAAATGTAAATTTAGCTGGGTTCTAGGTTTGAGGTTGGTCAGTCAGAACAACATGGATCTTAAAAATCAGGTCAGCTAGACAGCCTTCTAGTGAAGAAATGCAAATTCTCCAACAAGGTTGAATTAATTTTTACTTTAGTAGGTATTGAAGAAATGAGTCTTTTGCTAGGCACAAACCCAAGCTCCAAGCCACACTTTTATGAAGTAATTTTACATGGTTTTGACTAATTTCAAAATTTTTACTCCATGGTCAATACAGTTGCAAGGAAGCTGGGAGGATACAGGGTTTCTGTGAAGACTCATACAGTCATAGAGTACTGGCTGTGTACTTTAAGCTATGATTTCATTTTTTAAAAAACTTCTAATCTGATAATGAGAGCTCAAACATTTGTGTGCAAGTAGCAAACTAGTAACACTTCCAGATAAGCCCTCAGGCTCCTAGAGTTACTGAACAGTACCAGTCTCACCCTTCAGAGTACAAGATGGCCTTCTTGAATTACCAGGACTCTTGATAAAAACTCAGTAGGACAAAAGAGAAATTCCACCTCACTTTTGAATACCTTAAAGCTACACCCTCATCTGCCAAGGGAGTGAAGTTAAAACAAATCCACCAAACCAGCAGCATCCTTTCCCATGAGGCTGAGTTACTTAGAAGGATACTTGCTCACACAGGCTGACACAGAATAAAATTCCCTGTTTTTTACCATGAAAGTGACTGTAAGGAGAGTTACAAGCCCTAGTGTTGGAGTACAAAGAAAACTATTTGCTATCCCAACAACAATTCATACAAGGAAGTCTGGTCTTGCTGTGCATTAATTCCCAGGCTCCTAGAGGCTCCCTGTACAACCACAGACCAGCCACCAGCTCTGTCTTTAGACAAGACACTTTCTGTAAAGTATCATCTCCCTCTCCTCAGTTACCTGCAATACTTATACTTAACATGAATTTATAAGCAATAACTAAAATATCTATTTCAACATAGCTTACTGAAATGTGGCACTGTATCTGAATAGGATTTAATGTTATTGTAATAAATTTGAAGCATAGTGTCAGAAATAACAAAGTTAAGTACTAAGACTTAGTACCCTTCCATTGTCGAGTTCTTAATTACCACAGCAACATTGTAATGATAGGTTTAAGAACAAGTTCAAAGAAGCAACTGGAAACTTTCGTTCCGTTCTGAAAATTGCAAATTCTGAAATCAGCTATATAAGCAAATCTCGGAATCAGACAACAAAGCTGAAAAAAACACCACACATAGTTCTCCCCAGCACTCACAGAACCCCTTCACCAGCATCAGATGTAGCCGGAGACAATTTTTTTCCACCTGTTGAGTTTTTTTAAAAGACCTGTGACCAGTGGGGTTTTAGGTATCACTAGGTATCTAAAAAATGCCAGAGTACCAGATCACTGTAGTTGGTAACAACAGAATAAGGGACAGACCTTCACTGCAGCAATCTATAACTGGTTTCAGGCCCAAAGGAGAAGGTCAATTTAATCAACATTTCTTCTCTTTGGATATGTCATGTGGCCCTTAATTGCAAAGCAGCATTCATTCAATCACAAAGCAGAATCAAAGGTATCAACATAATCAAAGTAATATATCCAATATCTTGTTTCTAGATGCAATCAGTGCTGCATAGGTGAAATGAAGAAACAAAATCTGAATATTATAACCAAATTTTCTACACATGTAAATCTATTCAAAGCCCAGGTCCCTCCTGCTTTCCAAAAAAGACACATCCTAATTTCCTACAGCAACAGGAAAGTGCATTAGATAGGGAGGCCTATGCATTCAATGGCAAAAATCTGTCCTAACAAAGTATCTGAAGTAAACTTCAGGGATCATTACTGAAACACAAAAAAATCTGTCCAACAGATCTCTGGGAGGCTGAAGTAGAGCCCACAGGTAGCTGTTCCAGGATACCTGCTCAGTAAAATGCCTATCACAGTCCTCATGTTTCACCTTTCTATTAAAGTGTCAGTTGTCTGCATAGGAGTTTGCTTTAGTATAAGAAGTGTGTATACTGTAAGCACAATTATGTGTGTTGTATAAGGTCTTCTTCACCAGTCTGCTTTATTTCCATCCCTGTAAAGAATAAAACTGTCTTGTAAGCAGCTGAATTACTATAGATATATAGAACACATCTATATGCTGCTTAGAAAAAACCCTGAAGTGCATCTACATAAATCCTCCAATTTAAAGACCATCCACACCGCTGGTCAACAGCTGAGTATGAGCACTGGCATTTTAAAACAGTGCTTTTAAAAACATTCCATGTAGGTTACTGCTACATGAGTGCTACTCAGGAAGCCAGAACCATTTTCATGGCATGCTAAGAACAGCACGGCAGACAATCAACCCACAACTTGCCATGTATATTTTAACCAAGCTGTACCTACACAGTCTGTAGATATGACTGCACCTACAGTCATATCTATACTGTAGATATGACCAGCCATGTGTATACCGGCAGAGTGTGAAACTGTTTCCAAATGTGCAACTGAAATGTCAGTATCAAGCTGAAAAACTCATACAAGTACTGAGTGAGGAAGCCTCACTAGTATGCAAGAGCAGAACTATTGGAGTATTTTGTCACCAAAGATGGGCCAATAACAAGGGAAGTACAAGCAGCAAGGCCACTTCATGTCTGAATGATGAAGACACTTAACCATTTATTAAATTTTTATCATCTTGCATCTCTTCTCATCATACATTCAACATGACTAAGGGGAAAAAGAATGGACCATATGTGTATTGTGAAGTGCAGCCCTCCAAACACAGGCTCCAAAAGCATCCTATCCTTAACACTGCCATTCTATCACCCACTGCCAGAAAAATCTGCACTTACTGAGAAAGTGAGATAAATTAACAGTCAAAACAAACTGAAAGTACTCTCTAAATCCCTAAGGGTAACCCAGGACACTTGCTAAACAAACCTAGTAGATTTTAAAGGCTACACAGAAAGCAAAGTGTCCTTCAAAAAGCTGTATTACCTTGTACAACAGGGACAGAGCACAAGCACTTTAAGGACAAAGAACAAGATGACCGGCACACAAAAAAAAGTGCATCAAATTCATCTGAAGGACGTTTTTGACAGCCAATCGAGATATATCATAATTAAAATTAATTACAGGCCAGCAAATGTTCTAATGCTCAGAAGCTATTCAAACACATTCCACAGCAAAAATTTCTTTGCTTTCTGGTATGCATTTGTCCTTGGAAATTTTATGGGTCTAAAATCCAGGTTTAAGTCAGTCCCAAGCCAGACAGCAAAGCTTCTTAACTACCTGCTGTAAGCTACACACTTCAGCAGACAAATCTGGCAGCCTTACATCAGGGTTCAAGGTTTCCAATTGAACTACCAGCAGTGTCTTGATTCAATTCAGTAAATGCATCATTTGGCATGTAATTTAGGAAGGAGAATAAAATTTTAAAGTTGCTTCTGAGAAGAGTAGAAAATGCTGAAATTACTATATAAAGATTCTGGAAAAGCCACAAGGAATTTAACTACTGTTACATACAGTTCTGTCTCTATGGGCCTGGAAATGCTTCTCAGCCCTGTACTTCCAGAGTTGGTATACTCAACCAGTAACTGAAAGCATTCACCACCAGCTCTGACAGACACTGTAGATTTTGATGTAGTCTCTTCAGCAGAAAATCTGAAAGAGAAACTGCAAAGATATTTGCAAAGGTAGACAGAGCCTAACATGAGCTCAGTGTATGAACTAGTCTCAGGAGTCAAGAATGAGACAGCAAGAGCAGCAGAACCCTGAAGATCAACATGGAGAAAGATGTTTTGGCAATAGTGGAAAAAGTGATAGCTAGGATACAGCTCTTCTGTGGACAAGGAAAACCTTGCTCTAGATTAGAAGTCTGTAGACTTTCACAGCCAAACTGAGTCAACATGAGACAGTTTAATGCAGTATAAAAACAGTTTCAAAACACATTAAGACTAAATGAGGACAGAAGCTATATGCCCTGGTAGCCCAGCATGGCAGCATCTCACTGCCACATCAATGCCATGCTGTTTATTAAAGGTTACCATAAGCCATACCTACCCTCTGCTCTTTCACTCTCCAAATTACAGCAGGGTACCTCCCCCTGCACACAGAAAGCTCTCCATCTCTTCTGATCATCACCCTCTTGAAAAGCTGTTGTGATGTGTCTGCAGGCACGGATGGTCCTTCAACTGCAAACACTGCTCAATGGCCTTTCTGAAATGAACCAAGTTTCACATGGCTCCTCATGAGGGACAGCAACACAATCTGTGGAGTTGCTATCCAACCACAGACCAGGAGACAATTCAGGATCCCCAGGCTCTCTCTTGTTACCAGGGGCTGAAAGATACTACCTGGCACTGAAAAAGCATCCATGCAGAACTGCTGCTTGCGTGGTGTTAAATAGGGCAGACAGAAGACTGGAAATCAGGAAAAACTTCCTAATTTTTCTTTAAGAAAGCCTGGAATAAAAACTATAAATGCTGCAGCAAATGCACATAGTTACGCACTTGACTCAGGGAGTGTAGAGTTTTGGGAGCCTTGAGTGGCATCTAATATGGGATGGAAGAGACACAGAGCCAAGAACACATTGCTATAAGTGTTTAAAAAACTTGGTATTTTTAACAGGCATTTTAAGACCACTAACCCTGAGGTAATATGGTTAGAACATTTTCTCCCATTGGTATTCTGATAACACACCAAGAGCTTTCAGAGGGTGGATATTTTAGGTCAGTGCAGCAAAACAGCCTCACCCACTGTGGCAAAAGTCAGCAGAGGAGGGGTAAGTTTATTCATCCATTATGCTGAAGACCTCAAAATGGAAACATTCTATGTGTCTCTCTTCAGACCAGGATGAACAACCATACAAGAATGAATCACTAGGACAGCAAATGACTGGAAAACACACCGATGGAAACTGATGGTATCTTTTCCCTCTTCCCCATGAAAAAGTCCTTCTGAACACACAGTTGCATGTTTTTGCAAGGAAGGAGAAAAATTTGAACCACAATTTTTACTTTTGTCTTTGTTTAATTAAGCTTTGGGGATCCTCAAGCTACAGAGGCTGACCTGTAAGGTCTCCCCTTTCCTTGCAAATCCCTACTTTGCTTATAGCCTTAGATATGGATGCACAATTAAAAAAAAAAATTCAACATCACATTGAGATACTTGGGAAATGCATTGCACCCAGTCCTGAAGCTTCAGGGTTTTAAAAACATTTAAGGTTTAATTAATAAAACTGAAGTGAAAAAGTATCCTGCATTTAGTGCATTTTGGTATGAAAAAATTCCTCAAAGCAATAACTGTCATCTTAATTTACCAAATATTCTGATTAAAAATAAAAAAAATAAAAAAATAAAAAGATTCACATTCACAATGAGATAAAAGCTAAATATAACTGGCCAGCTGCAATTCCCACCTTCTGTGGCTAGGCAGAAGTCCTCCCTCCTCCACCCCCCCCAAGAACACACATACTCACTTCCTTCTTCATTGCAACATCAGAAGCTGAACTTGATGCTAACAAGCCACAAAGTCCTACCCAGAATTCAAAGTCACACCCTAGTAATTACATAAAATAAGCTCTTGGTACAAGTGGTTAAAATAAAAAAATAATCAATCGACTCAACTTCCATTTTAATTCAAAAATATTTTGACTGGTCATAAAATAGGAAAGCAATTTTCATTTCCAAGGTTTGTTCCCTTCACCCAGGTGTCTCAATTTTTTTAAATCTCACTGTATAGCATCAACATATTCATTTGTCTTGCTGTTGTGTCAATGTAGGGATCAAACTCCACAAATACGCAACATTTAAGGAGAAAAAGGATAATGTAAAACTCAGTTGTGCAGATGTTCCACTCAAAAGGTGGATCTAGACATCAGAGCAATACACAAAAGCAGCAAAGATCCTCCAAAAGCTCTGGAAGCTTTCAGTAAAACTACAGTGTGTTCTTCCTGGATCTGTCCTAAAAAAGGAGGCAGCATGCACAAAGTCACCAAGAAATAAAAACCCTTCTATATTGCATAGTTTTTCTCCTGGGAAGACAATATACCACACGAGTTATTAAAAAAAAAAAAACCAACTGTGTTCTACTGGTACCTTGACATTAAAAGGGACAGTTAAAAACCCACTTTGATCAGGAGATGGTTCCAGGTCATAGGAGCTCAGAGGAACCCCCCTCTAGAGGAAACGCAACCTGCTGGGCTCAGCATCCTGGGCAGTATGTGCCATATACCCAAACAGTAACCAAAATCATCCCCAGTGCACAGGAACACAGCTCTCAAGTCACCAGTTAACCAACTGAATGCAAAACCCTCGGTTTAAGTGCCCTGATTTTTTTAAAAAACAAACCAACCACCAAACGTCCTCCTATTTGCTGGCCCAACCAGGCCAGAGCCCTGGCAACTGGAAGGACATCCAGTACCTTCATGAAGTCAGCCTGAGCTCTGCAGAAGCTTTCTCAAATCAGTCCTCAGCTGGGAGGAGGCCGATTCCACCCTACATCCCCCTTCTACTAATAGCAGCAGCAAACACTTGTTTGTGGTTCTGTGAGGTTAGCATCAGCACTGGGAAGTTCCTCCTGCCAGACAGACAAGATGACAGTGATAACTCTTCACATACACAATCTCACCATCTCCTACAAAGCTGTAAACTGCAGCAATACAAAAGCACAGGACACAGAGGGCGTTTGAGCCAGACACTCCATGTTCAGCTCAACTTCACCAGAATTCTTCATTCATGAATGATGACCCAAATTAAGCTGCCTTCTTTGTTTAAAGCAACAGAGAAGATGAGATCATGAATACAAAAGTTCTTTGACATCTATATACCCTTGAGATTCTTACCCACAACTTCACCAACAACAGCTGCAGATGCCCTTTGGATGAGGAGGCCCTGCCACCAGAAGCCCAATGTCTTTTCACCAAGAGGTTTTATTCTTTACACATGCATCACAAACTCCCTCGATGGCTTTGGAAGCCAGGTATACTTGGCAATACTCAGAAAGATTTCCCTTGTGCTGTATTGCTTTCCTCAACTAAATAGCTCCTACAGAAAAAAGCGAACAGAAACCATGCTCACTTGTTTTAATGAAACAGTATATTTGAAAAAAAAATTAATATGCAATGGTGCTTCCTTTTCTAATTTTAGGTTCTTGTTTATATACTGCAAGTCTCACACTTCAAGAACAAACAGGACTTAATGCTAAAATAATTTTTCTCCTTCACATGATTGCAGGTACCCGGACCTGACAATTTAAAATGCCATTATATACCTAAAGTGTGAAATAAAACTTTATGTTTGGAAATAGCTGTTTGCTTACATGTCATTATCTCCTAGTCAAAAGTCTCAGTGCATTCTGGTTGGAGTTTTCTCCCACTGCTTAAGCAGGAACATTTTTCTACATAGACTATAAACCACTGAACAACTAACATGTAACAGAATGTGGCAGCCTTTCAAAAACAGCTTTTCCTTGTTTATATTAAATGTCTGAACAACAACCAGAAAAAAATTAAAAAGAAGTTGGAAGTAATACAAAGCACTGAACTACTGAACTTGGGTTTGCAGCCCGAGACAACCCAAGCGCTGCTCATGCACAGGGAAAAGAAAGTGAAACTCACAAATTTACTCCCTAACAAACTCAACAGAACTATGGGGGGGTTTTGTTGGTTGTTTTTTGTTTTCTATTATTACTACAAAAGGTAACTCAATGTAATCTAAGAGGACTGCCCCTACTTTCCTGAGGGGACGACGTTCCTACCTTCCAGTCCCATTCTAGTTCCACATCTGCCCACTCCTATGCCCCAATCACTGGCTTTGCTACACATGGGCATTTTGCTGATGGATCCCTTTCCTAAGCTCTGTGACACTTAGGTAGCACAAAGGTTCGTGCCAACACAACTGAGTGGGAAAAAGGAGACACTAGAGTAAGACCTGGTTTTAACTCAGCTCTAACATCAGCTTAAAATTCATGTTAATTTAGACTCACAATTTAATATTAACAATTTCATTCTTACAAACCAATCCCCACTCTCAACAGGGATCTGCGTTTGTATTTTTCTTACAGTCAATACATTTCCAAGCTGTCAAGACACAGAAAACTTCTTACATGTATAACAATGAAGAGATGAAACTCTGAAGACAAATACAAATGTCTGGTTTGAGACCTCAGTTGCCAAGGCTATATTTTGACTTTCAAGTACATGACTGTGACACCAATCAGTTTTAAGCAAGTTAATGTAGTTTAATGGATATCCTTTCTAATGACTGACATGACTATTTAATTTCAGGAAAAAAAAAACAACTTTCCTAAATCTTTGCTAAAGTGGGTTTTTCTCCTCTTCTTGCATAGTTGCTTATTATAATGCTGTCTAGAAGGAATGAAATACTGAGAGCTAATTTATAAATATACTATCAAGCAAACTTTTAAAAATCCAACATGAGGATTCACACAAAGGTTTTACGGGCTGTCAAGAGACAACCTGATCTTGCAGATCACCATATCTTCAGAGGTTTTTAATATTTGGTTTGTACCTTTAAATACTAAGTACTAAAATTTCTATTGCCTAATACATTTTTTTAAATGTTTTGTTTGATTTAGAAAAACATGTCAGATTAAAAGAACTAGGAAACAGGAAAAATTCAGCTGAACATATAGTATTTCTTTTGGAAAAAAGGTGCTAAGGGCTCAATTGTGGCAGAATAAGTAATCATCACAATATTAAACTGCCAAAATTCACTGAGGCTACAGCATGACCTGCATGCAAACCCAGCCGTGAACAGAAATGAAGTGCTGAAAGCAGACTTGAACATGAAGGCATATGCTCTGGTTCTGCTCCAGTTCTACTCCAGCTCACTGCAGCAGCCTGGGTCTGCTTTGAGGCAGACATGGGTAACTGAAGGTGAGGCCAGAACAGCTACTACCACAGCTCCGGCTGTGAAGGCTCCTTAATGAATGGTCTAACAATAACCCAGGCTTAACCAGTTCTCTCCTTGCCAGGGCCTTAACCATAATAAGCCCCCTTGAACATTCCTATAGTGTTTCCAAAGATCTAACAGCATGAGGCTACTAACTGTGCTCTCACAGCCTTGTGAGGCAGGTCTTAGTCAATCTTTTCTATTTAAATACAGATAAAAAAAACTGAGGCAGAAAGCTAGCAAACAACTTCCCTGTGGATACACAGCTGAGTAGTGGCATACAGAATCCAGATCTTCCAGATTCCAGCTCTGTCATCAGGAAAAAGGCCATCATTATGAAGAAAGAAATTAGTCTGGTCTTATAAATAGCATTTGAATATAAGCCTTACTAAAATATTTGCAAGGAGTTGACCTTAAACATCAGCAGAGATGCACTGGTAGCCTGGGGCTTCTATCAGCAGCTTGCATGTCAGTAGACCTGGGTTCTTGTCTCTCTGCCTCTCTGGTTGTTTTCAGAGCATGGTTCCAACACAAACCATGTGGCAGATCAGTACAATCTCATTTGACCACCTCTGTCTGGTTTGGGCTCAGCTTATTCAAGAAACAGACTGCTCAGAAGTACAGTGGTGTTCTAAAATACTCAGATAGTCGGGAAAAAGAAAATAAATCTTAGTCAGCAGCTTTCCACTACTCAATTCTAAGACAACAAATGATCAAGGTCAGACCAGCAGAAATCTCCCTGCAACGCTGTTGGAAACCTGAAACATAGAAAAAAAGGTCAAGGTCTCCAACACACCTGAAAACCGGAGCACTTGTCCAAGTTAATATTGAGAAAGACTTTAGGATTTGAAATGCTCCTTTGTGTATCACACATTTACTTGCAATTTCTGCATAAGTGTATTTTAATTTGCAATGCTCAGGTGGTGAATACACAAAGCACTAGGTCCTCTTCTGGATTACAGCTCCCAATACCTGCAGCAGGGCTAATTCCTACCTAGACTACTTATCCTACAGCAAAATACAGAACTCAGTACTGAGTTTAGTACCAAAAAATCCTCTAATGTCTGCTTCTGTAAGAGTATAACTTTACTCAGATGTAATTACTTTCTGATAAAGCAACATTAAAAATGAAGTTGAAAATTGGAGAAGCAGACTTAAGTAAACACAGTAAAAATAAGAGTTTGAGTAGGAAAAAAGTAAATCCACTAGTTACTCATTTATTCAGTTTTAGATACTTGCATTACCACCTTCTGCCCACCTGGGCCAGCAGGTGCTGAACACAACATTTACAACCACAACAGGAGCTTTTTCTCTGGGGGAATAACTGAAAACAGTGTTATCTTCTGTGGGGATCCTCCAGGAGAACAGACACCACACAGAAATGTACACAAGCCATTTTGAGAAACAACTGCCCAAGTGGAAGAACAAATTGGAAAGCTTTTATTTCTATCCCTCACTTGAGGAAACAAAATGTGGTTACAGGCAGAAGAGCCATAAAATCCTCCTATTTTAGGCTGTCTGCTTCCCAAATGGACATGACTCCTGACTATGAAAATGTGAGCTAAAGGCTCGTGTCTCCTAATGCAGGAGCAGCAGCAGCGTTAAAATCCACCACATTCTCCACAGGATGACAAAACTCATTGAATTAGTATGCATTAAAGCACCGCCTGACTGTGGCAAAGCAGATGAGACCTGACTCTTAACACAGGCTGTTTCCATCCCAGCTCACATTTAGGTCTCAATTATCTTATCTGCTTTGCCACTCACATACTTTCTAGATAAGAAATGTTTTTCCCCTCTTTTGAAAGAAGCTTAGAGCTAAAGCTGAAGCCACAACCAATGTCAGATTAAAAATAGTATAAATTGAAATTCATTGGAGGCTAAATACTTCTTAGAAAAATACTCCGTGTACAATTTCAACCTGGAACCAGAGTTAACTGACAACACTATGTGAGTTTTAATAGCAGTAGAGCGTTTTGCAAGTGGAAAGGGAGTTATTTCTTGACTTGAGTTTATTCACATTAGGTCAACGATCAGTTCATCTGAAGTTGAGAAACTGCTTCAGAGTTGGGAGAGGGGAAAAAGCCTGTATTCCTTTTCCAATCTATGACTCAGAATGAGGCAAGTGAAGGGAGGGTCTAAGATCCTGAAGGCGATGGTAACAAGAGGTCATTAGTTAATTCCCTCAACGATAGATACTACTTCCTTTTATTGAATAACATCGGTTTTAATTATGTCAAATCTCTTTTCTTACAGAGACAGAATACTTAAACTTTATCTGAACTCATCAAAATAACCTGACAGGATTACAAGAAGCCTAGAACTAAAAAGCAGATTGTCACAAACCAAGAAGTAAATAAAACTCATCTAATCTTTATGCAAAAGATTTACAAGTTTGACAGAGTGTATATTTTATTTCTTACAGATATTATGTGTCTATGGCCTAACAAGAGCAGTAACAGATTTGGTATAAAGTCTTTTTTAACCAGTCCTTTAATAAATAGTCCAGTCCAAATAAGTTAGAATCAAACTTTCATAAAAAAATACAAACCACAAACAAAACTACATTCTAAGGTTTAGATGAAGGTTCCTGCTTAAGTAATTTTTGAAAAAAAAAGCTTAATCAGTGTACTCTAATAACTATTTATTATCTATATTGCTACAGTACCTGTGAGCTTCAGTTACACTGCAGTAAGACCTGCAAAGCCACAGCAGAAGTGTGCCAGCACCGAAGAGATTATCATCATCTGAAACATGACTAGTTAAGAAAAACAGGAGAGCACCAGGAAATATTCAGCTGGAATTTATGATTGCTATAACTGCACTTTAGAACACTTTCCCTTGTGCACTGGAAAGATCAAGGTGTGCTTTTTCCTCCTCCACCCACTTCAGAAAAAACAGACCTCCAAAAGTCATAGGAAGACCCCCCCCCCAAAAATCAAAACAAACAAACCAACCCTGAAGGAAGATGTTTTGGTTAGTAAGACTGGAAGACAACCATATATTTAGACATTCCTAATACCTCTCTACTTTCCAAAACTGAAACCCTTTCTGTCTTAGATGAAGTTGTCATCCCATAGAGTGAGACTGACCCAGAACAAAATAAACATCCCTCTGCCTGGCTGAAAGGCTCAGCAGGCTGTCCGGGCAGAGCTGCTAAGGTGACACACTCAAAGCTGCTCCAGACAGTCTTTTAAAAAAAACAATCCCATCACCTTTAAAGAAACATCCAGTGGGCTCATATATTCACTCCAGTGCAACGGGCACACACACAACTTTTGGAAAATGCTATTTCCATTAAAAAGGATTACTGGAAAATTTACTACTATAACATAACAGTGCAACCAATGCAAACCAGCAGCCAGAGCTGTTTACAAAGCTTCCTGCTCAGCCTTAAGACTAAAAATCCAAACTCTTTTTGCTGTGTAATAAATCAGAGTTCTGCATTTAATGATTTTCACCAGTGCCATATGCTACATACTCTCATATGTTCCATTACAAGGAAGAAAAACATCATCTCGATGTGAATCACCAGTGAGTATATTCTTGTTAATTTGGCTTAAAGACTCACAACGTTCAAGGGCAATCCTAAATAAATATTCTCATTTTGATGCCAGATTCTGTGCAACAGAATCAGAGATAACTTATTTAAAAATAAGGAAAGAAAGTGGTTTAATGTAGTTGAGCACTCAGCTTCCATCTCTCCAGAACCAGGCTATGCACAAAATCTGGCATGCATTCATCAACTCCAATCCATAACACCTTTCATCCTAAGATGCTTAATACATGTGAAAAGGCAGGGGCTACATACCAGATTCAATCCTCCCAGTGCTGAAAAGCAGTTACTCTGGCATCTGCCACGTTCTACAACACACCAGTTCTGGAGTCATTTTAGAGAGAAGTACAAAACCCAAAAAAGCAAAACCAAAGCAAACCCACGTGCCTTTCTGGCTACAGGGAAATGCAGGGTATAGTTCCTAGATGGGAGTTTATCCAGGACTTTGGGGTTATCATTTCCACTCAAAGTGACAATTTCTGAAATTAAGTAAAAATTTTTCCCTCTCTTCTCAAAGACAGCTGGAAGTTGAAAGCCTTAAACATGGTACACCAAGGTCACTGACTGTCCTTCTTTTGGGGAGTTACTTGGCCTCTCAGGTAACTCAGCATCCTACTTAAGAGAGACAGCCCAAGGAGGTGTAAACTGGGAGGGGAGGGGGCAGAGAGAGAGGAGTGGGGATTTACAGGCAACCTTATCAGTTGACCTGCATGAGCTGTGTTCTCTTAGCTTTGCCAAATTAATCTCCATGATCCAACCATGCCTAATTGCACTAATACTCAGAAAGACAGACTGAAATGAATACATTGAGCAAGCTGTGAGAATGTCCTTACTAGAAAACCTTTTGTAGCCAAGGAGGAAGGCATGCAACTGCGTGTTCCCACATAACTATTAGTTTCATTCAATTCAAAATAAACCAGAGTCCATTTTGACCTAATATTCAGGGTGGGGAAAAAATAGTAATTACATCAACATCAAGCTATTACCTGTTGAAGGGCATAAGTGCTTACTTCATTAACAACTCAGACAAACTTGTTTTGTAAGCTCCCCATATTAAATCTGAAATTTCCCTGCCCTTACAAATTAAACTGACAATTTCTTACACAAAGGGGAAGTTCAGTAAGACAACACAAACATGAATACATCACCAAGAAAACTTCCAGCCTGCTCAAATAAAACTCATTCTTTGCCATCCTCCAAAAGAACAAGCTTACCCAATCCCCTAGACGTCATCTCAACAATTTCTTTGCATTCACTTCAACAGCTGCTTTCAAAAAGACAATAATCCACATTCTTCAACCTGAGAGCAAATCTACTCTATTCTGAACAACTCGTATTCTTAACAAATATGTTTTCATATTTTCAATGACACAAAAATTAAATTCCCATGATATGCAAATTCCCATGAACAGCAGAATAGAAGCAACATTTTCTGTGTGATAAAGTGGGGCTTTATAAAGGTTGAAAAAACCTGCCACGATACCCTAACTAACTAGAAGGACATTTGGATTTCCAACATCCATTGGCAGCTCAGGAGATGGATGACTACACCCAATTAATTTACTTTAATTTCTACTTCAAATTTCCTCCGCATTAATTAGGAACTGAGGTTCACACAGATTACAGTTCCCTGCCTGCAATACCAATGATGATTTTACATGGTGCACACTACGTGACCACTCTTCATGTGCTGTAATACAGTCAAGAGATCAAAATGAAAAGTCAGAATGCTACAGCGGTCAAAATAGATGATTGGCTTATTTTTACCCACAATATCTAAGGAACCTTAGATTTATCAGACCAATACTTTCCAAAATATGTTTCACCCAATAAATTGAAACCAAGCATAGTGATTGCAGAGTGATAACAAGGCAGTGTCAGGAAAACTCCCTGAGCTACCCTTGAAAGAACTAATGAACAAGCAGGCACAAGGCAATTGCAGAATGTTTATTACACAGCACTAAGCCAAAGGCAATCAGATCATTCTGGTTTAATCAATGGCCTTCAAATAAGGAAGTAGCTTGAAAATAAGCATAAAACAATTACTACTTGGATTTCCCCCCGCCCCCCCCGTTGTGTAAAAGCACCTCTATTAAAAAAAAAACTGAGCATGTGCTGAGATTCAGTTGCTAAAAATCTACTTCTCAAATATCTTTGATACTAAAATTGCACTTTTAGTCAGACTCAGTTCACTGACTGAACCATAGAGAGATTCTGTTAAAAGAATCTGTACTCTTTCTTAACACAAAAGGTCTGTTTTCTATTTTAAAACATTAGTGTTACACACTGAGATTTTTTTTTTTGCCCGCAAAATCACCAGGTCAATGACATTGAAAATGTTTCATGAAAACCTCCTCCCTTGACATTTTGCATAACCTGGCTTTTGAAGCATTCCATGAGGCTGCAGAACACCTGAAACAAAAACTGGTCGATGGAGAAAACAACTAGTCTGTGTTCCTGATCCAAACTCACTGCCTCCACCCTTTGTGTAGACAACTTCACCAACACTTTTACCCTCCCTGCTCCGCAGCCACAGGCTTCCTGACCAGGCTGTGTCAGCCCACCAAACTCCAGGCTCACTAAATCCCAACAGGGATTTTCTCTTACAGGCAAGACAGATGATTAGTCAAAAGGGAGAGAGCCCAGTTCTGTTGAAAGACCACCCCATCCTGCAGCACATTCTGAAAAACAAATTTGACATTAAAAGCCTGTTGATACAAGATCCCTCTTTTGAATGCACATAAATGGAAATACCTCATCTTTAGAAGTTCTGAGTTGCAAGGATCCTTTTTAGCTGATAACGAATGTAACAAAACAAAAGGGAATATAGAGAATTGGTACAAGTAGTGCACATACAGAAGAACTAAGTTTGCAATCCGAAAACCCTTTATTGTGAAGGGAATATGAAAACACCTGGCTCTAGTTTTCCTCGAATCAGATGCCAGAGGAAGGTCTATGATATGTTACAGGGTAAATAAGACATCCTAATTCAACTAAAACCTTAAAAACACTACAGTAACGCAGACACCAACAGTTTGCAGCATCACTGAGCACGTAAAACAATTAAGTTGTCACATATTTGTATGTATTTTCATGTTAGGAGAGAGTTCGTGAACAAGTATTTACATGTAAAACACTGCCTATATTGTTCCATTACTCCCTAGGAACACAGCTAGCTAGCCACCAGAAGCAATACAGTTTTAAAAACATAAACAGAGAGCAACAAGCATGGTGGGTTATTTATTTCCACAAACAATCCCTTATCAACATGTACAAACACCAGCACGTGTACCCTAATAAATCTAGTAAAAGAGAGGTTAAACCGATGACCACCAGCAAAATAAGCTACATGACTCTAAGCATTCAACATTCTAAACATTTGTTGAAAATATGTAAGCAGACCTTGGAGAACAGATTGGGGCCCACTTATCCTCACCCAAACATGGACAGGACAGACTGTGGGCCAGTGTCATAACCCTCCCAGTTAACTTTTAATCATGCTGTGTGCTGCAGACCAGCTTCCACAGGAGAGAGCATCCTCCCCTGTTGATCCATAACCCCGGGATGCTTTCATCTTCACTATCCCGTGGGGGGGGGCTCTGCAACTGGAAACCTCCTGGGACAGCAAGTGGAGCTCAACACAGCTCTCCCACAGCCCAGGGAAGTTCTCCTGCAGAGCAGGGAGGCCATACCAGCACCTCCTGTTTGGCTGTTTTTAAACAAACATGGCAGCTGCCACCAGACTGTGTGCTGAGCCCCAGCACCCCACACACCTACGAGTTGGGTGTTCAACTGCTGGAGCAGAGCCCTGAGGAGAACACCATGGCTGCAGGCAGCAAATCCAGCCCCAAGTTGCTCAGGGCTGTCCAGCAGAAAACCTGAATGCTACCAGGGATACTACACTTTAGAAGCATCATAGGTATGGGATTAAGGAATTAATTCTACCTGCATTCTCAGGGGGAAGATGGGGGAGGCATGGGTAGATATATACACAAAACAAAATTCTAAGGGCATAGTACTTGCCTAGTGTTCTCCTTCTTTCTCCTTCCCACGCAAATATGAGTACTGCTAGATGACATTCAGCACCTACAGTAAATCATTTCTTGATGTCATTAAAAGGACAGATATATCTACTAAAACCAGAGCTAAGTAATTGCATCCAACTCACTTTAAGGAAAGTAGACAGTAACTAAGCTCCCCTTTTTCACTGGGATTTCACCAGGCCAGCAGTAACACCGTTCAAGTAACTTGCTCCCCAGCAGATCCGAGAGGTAGTCCTTACAGATAAACGCCGTCCATCCGAGTTGGAAGCCTCCCCATCTCGCAGGTGAAGCAGCGCACTCCCTGTCCCTCCTCTCCCACCTCAGCACTTCCCCCTCGCCCGGGTTTCTGTCACCGCTCGGCCGCCCTCCTCCAGCTCTAACTTTCCACCGAGTTCCTCCCGCACAAGCACACCCAGGACACCTCTGCACTACCGGGACCCGAGTGACACGAGTCCCGCAGAGCCCAGGACGAGCTGCTGAGGAGCTGCCCCCCTTACCACCCCCAGATACTGCCCACCCCCCCATTCCCTGACCCCATCCCGGCACTCCCGGCACCACCCCAAGACTGGGGTTGGCCGGGGGGCCTCACACACCCCTCAAGCCTCCTCACCCGCGTCCCCGAGCAGCCCCTGGGGAGCGGGCGGGCGGGCGGCCCCGCCGTGAGGAGCTACGCACCCGGCACCCCCCAGCCCGGTACCAGCGTCCCGCATCGCGCGGCCGGCAAAAAGAAACCAACCAACCAACCAAACCAAACTGCCAATGTTTTAAGCCCCAAACCCGCTGCTGACCCCGGCGGGACCCGCCTGTCAGAGGCGAAGCCGCCACCGCCGCTCTCTCACCTCACGGCTCCCACCGCCGCGCCTCACCTGGTGCCGGCCGGCGGCAGCGGCCACGTCCGCGGCGCTCGGGAGAGAGAGAGGCGGGAGAAGGGAAGGAGGGCGTCCAAGGGAAGGAGGGTGTCCGCCGGCCCGGCCTCAGCCCCGCCGCTTCCTGCCACGGCCCCGCCGCCGCCCGAGGTGCGGCTGCCCCTGCCAGGCGCTCGGCGATCAGCTCCAGGGCCTGCCCGCCGCGGGCGGCAGAGAGGCGGGGAGGGAGCAGGCATCGGCGCTCGGCTGCTCAGCCCTGCGGCACCGCCCCATCGATGCAGCCGGGATTGATTCAGCCGCCTGCGCGGTCCAGCCGGCAGCGAGCGCGCTGGGAGCTCCCGGGCCGCCCCTCGGAACCGCGGGTTGGGTCCTCTCAGCCTCTCCCCTCGGAACCGCGGGTTGGGTCCTCTCAGCCTCTCCCCTCGGAACCGGGGGTTGGGTCCTGTCAGCCTCTCCCCTCGGAACCGCGGGTTGGGTCCTCTCAGCCTCTCCCCTCGGAACCGCGGGTTGGGTCCTCTCAGCCTCTCCCCTCGGAACCGCGGGTTGGGTCCTCTCAGCCTCTCCCCTCGGAACCGGGGGTTGGGGCTGCTCAGGGCCGGGGTGAGGCCCCAGAGCAGTTCCAGGCGTGTGGGGCCGGGGCCTGAAGCCCCCTGAGGTGTGTGAGGGGGTCGGTGTCGGGGCCTGGTTAGAGGGAGGCTTTAAGTGCCTGTTCTCAGTGTTGAGGGAGCTTTGGTAAGTGCTGTATCTTGCGGTGGGTCTCGTCGGGAAGAGAAAGAAGCCTGGTAACTAAGAGTGAAGAGAAGGTCTGAGTTAACGGTGTGCTGGAAGGAGAAGAGGTTTCGGAGGAGGAAGAAAGCTTTGTCAGTGGTTAAGAGGTCTGGATCAGGAGAGTGCAGAGCAGAGAGCCAGGGTAAGGTGATACAACGCAGTTACTGTTATTTTTTGTGGTTCCCTACCTCTTCTGAATCTTCAGGCAAACTTCTTAAGCATCTGTGGAGCTCTACAGCTGCATTTCCTGTGATAATGTTTGAATACTTTTTTTGCTAAACAAAACTGAAGGAACAGAGCTTTATCTTCTATCTCTTGCAGCCCCATTCTACCTCATGGTTTCTAACAGATCACAGAATCACAGAATCGGCTGGGTTGGAAGGGACCTCTGAGATCATCAAGTCCAACCCTTGATCCACTCCCCCCGTGGTTCCCAGCCCATGGCACTCAGTGCCACATCCAGGCTCTTTTAAAATATCTCCAGGGACGGAGAATCCACTACTTCCCTGGGCAGCCCATTCCAATGTCTGACCACCCTCTCTGTGAAGAAATTCTTTCTAATATCCAACCTAAACTTCCCCTGGCACAACTTGAGACCATGCCCTCTTGTCTTGCTGATAGCTGCCTGGGAAAAGAGCCCAACCCCCCCTGGCTCCAGCCTCCTTTCAGGGAGTTGTAGAGAGTGATGAGGTCTCCCCTGAGCCTCCTCTTCTCCAGGCTGAACACCCCCAGCTCCCTCAGCCTCTCCTCACAGGACTTGTGCTGGATCCCTTCCCCAGCCTGGTTGCCCTCCTTTGGACCTGCTCCAGGACCTCCAGGAATCTCCTTCCTGAACTGAGGGGCCCAGAACTGGACACAGGACTCGAGCTGTGGCCTCACCAGGGCTGAGTACAGGGGCAGAATCCCTTCCCTGGACCTGCTGGCCACGCTGTTCCTGATCCAGGCCAGGATGCCATTGGCCTTCTTGGCCGCCTGGGCACACTGCTGGCTCCTGTTCAGCTTCCTGTCAATCCAGATATTTTGCTCCTGAGCTTTCTTCTAGGACACCCATCACGTTGCCCTTTGAAAGAAAAGGTACAGAAACTTGAAAGACATTAAAGGCTGAGATCTTGGTATGCCTTTAAAGGTCAAGCTACTATATTAAAGGTTTTCTCATTGCAGTAATTTAATTAATGCAATAAACGACTTGCCATAATTTCCGTTTATAATCTGGGCTTTGTAAACTTACTTTTTTTTTTTTTGGCTTTTCCTACAAGTGGAATGAATAACTTGACTTGTGTGTCAGCTGCTCTGTGAATAGCTGATGCTGAGAAAGAGGTGGGCAAAAAAAAATTTCTCCAAAACTTAGAAAGGTATTTAAAACAAACAATGAGAAAAGCAGCTTCGATGAACAGATGAGCCAAGAGCAATAGCTCAACGGTGACCTTTCAGCTTTCCCTGATAGCTCTTTGGGGTGTGGACAGTGAAGTTTTTGCGTTTGTAAGGGAAACACAGCATTCCTTAGAGCTGAGCCTCCTCCCGTGGGTTCCTGCTGGATGCCTGAGAGATGACAGCAGAGGGTGGCTCCAAAAGACTGATATTAAACAGAAGGAATTAGTGCAGAGGAAGCTAGCGAGATTGCAGCTCTGACCACAGAATGAGCTAAAAAATGTTGCATCAGCATCTGTGTGCACTTTGTTGCTCGGCTCGCTGGCTGCACACAGCTCCTGCTGCTCAAAGGATTCATGTGGTAGGAACTGCTCCTGCCCTTGGTGTGAGGTGTGACAGGGCTGCTCCAGAGGGCCACACTGGCTTCAGAAGAAGAGAAAGTGCTGAGGCCATGTAATGGGGGGCTAATTACCCTCAGCTCAGACACACAACTGATGTGCTGGGCCCAGCAGTATCAACTGGGCACGAAGGGGATAAACATGGGGGCAGATGGCAGACATGCAGGCAGGAACGGGGGAAGGGGAGAAAATGGTGTTAATAAAGCTTTGGTTAGTTCTGAGAAAGGGCTTTAGCCAGTCCCACCTCTATTTGTATGATGTTGTATGTAAGCTGAACATGAGCCATCAGTGCACACTGGCAGCCCAGAAACCCAACCAGATCCTGGGCTGCATCAAGAGGAGTGTGGCCAGCAGGAAGAGGGAGGGGATTCTCCCCTTCTCTGCTCTGGTGAGACCCCACCTGGAGTACTGAGCCCAGTTCTGGAGCCTCTGCTTACAGGTGGGACATGGAGGTGCTGGAGTGTGTCCAGAGAAGGGCCACGAGGATGCCCAGAGGGCTGGAGCAGCTCTGCTATGGGGACAGACTGGGAGAGTTGGGGTTATTCAGTCTGGAGAGGAGAAGGCTCCCAGGAGACCTCATTGTGACCTTCCAGTGTCTGAAGGGGCTACAGGAAAGCTGGGGAGGGACTTGTTAGGCTGTCAGGAGTGATAGGACATGGGGGAATGGATTCAAACTAGAGGAGGGGGGATTCAGATTGGATGTTAGGAAGAAGTTCTTCCCCAGGAGGGGGGGTGGAAGCCCCATCCATCCCTGGAAGTTTTTAAGGACAGGGCTCTGAGCAACCTGAGCTGGTGAGAGGTGTCCCTGCCCATGGCAGGGGGTTGGCACTGGGTGATCCGAAAGGTCCCTTCCAGCCCTGACAATTCTGTGATTCTGTGACTTGGGGCAAGTTATTTGAAGAATTCGAGGTAGTCACTGGTCTGCTTGGGCAGGCCCGTGGGCACCCGGTCCGCTCATCCAGCGTGTCAGGTGCCACGCAGCCCACCTGAGCAGGGGGATGGGTCAGGTTCGGTGTCAGCGGTACCGGTAGCCCTGGCACCTGGCCCGGGGGCTGGTGAGCGGCTCTGGCAGTGGCCCGGTCCAACGGGACACTGAGCTCTTTTCAGAAGTGTTCGATTTTTGCTCCGCTTCGGTCTCATCTCCTGTCAAAGGGAACACTGACAGATGTAAAAAAAAAATGAAATAAAATGAAATAAAATAAAATAAATGTGTCGGGCATACTCTTGGCGACTAAACAGTCCAGAAGGGCAAACAGATCTCTGGTACCGGCTCCAGGAGACCAAAGTGGGCGAACTGCTTCATTGCAGTTCTCGTCGGAACAGAGTCCTGACCCAATGCACCCCTCGGCTGCGGAACGCCTGGTTCGGCAGGTTGGGGAAGCGTTGCGGTGTTTCTGAGCAGATTCCTCCTTTTGGGTAAAAACCACTGGGCTTGGTCTGCCCGCCCCCGGGTGGGTGTTCGCTGCCCAGCGGTTCAGCCGTATCGTGGCAGATGGGGTCAGCTTGGCAGCACGAAGGGACAACACGGGTGTCTGGTGGCCCAGCTAGTGCCTCTTCCACCCGTGGGAGCAAAGGCAGCCACCCCACGGGGCGCGTTAGGCCCTGGGACCGCTCCCGCCGGGACCGGGACTCGAACCGGGGGCCCCTACCTCTCGCCTGCTTAAGGACCCCCTCCTTAGCTGCTCACCGCATTCGCCGGGCGCCGGCGCTCCGGCAGTGAGACGGCCGCCCGGAAGCGGAAGTGTCGGTGGGGGTCCTGCGGCCGTTGCCGAGGCGCAGCCCCGCGGCGGTGTCGGTGTCGGTGTCGGTGTCGGTGTCGGTGTCGGTGTCGGTGTCGGTGTCGGTGTCGGTGTCGGTGTCGGTGTCGGTGTCGGTGTCGGTGTCGGTTCCGTCGCCATGAGCGCGGCCGGGCTGGTGACTGCCGCGCCGCCGGCACCGGCACCTCCTGGGGTGGCAGCTCCCGCCATGCCCCCCGGTCCCGAGTACTACGAGGAGGAGGAGCTGGAGAGCGCGGAGGAGGAGGACGGCGAGCGGAGCGCTCGGGCCCGTGACTCCGATGAAGGTTGGTACCGTGGAGGCTGGGCCCGGCCAGGGGCCGGATTTTGGTGTCCTAGGAGAGGGGGGGGACGGGACGGGACAGGAGGGACGGGACCGGGGGCTCATGATTGTAAAAGGGTGTGTTCCGGGTGGGTGTGCTGGGGAGGTGGAGGAGAGTGTCTGGGGGAGAAAGTTCGTGTAGGGTTTGGTGGAGGGGTGGTCTGGAGCGGCAAGAAAACGGTAAACAAAGGAGGTCCCGTTAGATTGCTGGCGTTCCCTGTGGGAGGGAGAACAGGAAAGCTGACAGAGAGGTGGAATTGAAGGGGTTTGCCAAGCGAGAGAAGGGGAGAGCACTGTGGATGTGGAATTGAGTGTGTGGACAAACCTGATGAATGAAACTTGCTTACAGGGTGTGAAGGGAGAAGGCAGTTAAGGTGGGAGAAAGAGAACTGAAGTCGAGGTGTGAGAGTATGTTAGAAGAAAAGGGTTTTGTGGAAAGACCAGGAAAGCTGCGAGAAGACCTAATGGAAGTAAAACTCGGAGTGTTCTGGGGCTTGGGATCCATAAAATAACTCAAGGCAGATGAAGAATGACCCTTTGACAGTGCCTGTTGCTTTGCCAGCTAGAGTCCTCCTGGCTGCTAATAAACAAGGTGAAGGAGCCAAACCTGTAGCTGGTTGCAGAGGGTGACAGTCAGTGGGGGGGGGGTGTTATGTCTCCATGGCTGCACACAAGTAAACTGAGCGTGGAGTCGTAACCCAGCACTTTTCTTTCAGTTAAAACGTTTTGTTTTCTCTTTTGTGTGTTGATTTTTCTCTTACTAAAAGTAAGCTTAAGGTTCATAGTTTAAGAAAAACCCAGAGAAAGGTTTGATTCAAGGGATTGGTGCCTTCAGCTATAGTTCAGGCTTTATGTCTGTGCCCTGCTCACCACAGCTCTGTCCTGGAGGCCTCTCCTTGGGGAGGAAAGGAAATTAATCTCTAGCTACCCCTCTCTTACACATAGAATCCTGAAAAGGCAAAGCAGAAAACAAGCAGTCCCACACTGGTTTAATTTGTTTATAGTTTATGTTATCCATTCATAAAACTGGGGCTGTCTTTGATCTGGTCTCTGTTACATGTACAGGGACATGTTGAAGTAATTCAGTGTGTAGCTAAGAAGTCAAGTTCAGACCCCAGCAATTAACTTGATTATCTTTAGTGGGAAGTTTGTGGTCAATCCTAATAGAAGCTGTTGGTGGCAGTTTTGCTGTGGAGTGTTTCAGGCCAAGATGCAGAAGCAGTTAGAGCTGTTTCAGTCATTGCCTACTGTGCAGATTATTATGTCATGGGAGAAGCCTGTAAAAAGCTGAAGCTGTTTAGAGTTGATGTAAGCTTCACTCAGCACTACCAGAGGATTTGCACAGGTTAGTTTGCAGTTGCAGGAAACATCTGATTCACTTCTGAATTAATCTCTTAAGAGTCCTGGTTGTGTATTTGAGGTTAAATTGCCAGGGGCTTGGGGATTTTGCTGGTTTCTTTGTTTCTAAATAATTTACTGTTTTCACTTTTTGAAATAGTACTTGAGTTTTAACAACTCATTCCTTACCTCGTTCAGACACTGAGGATGCCAGTGAAACTGACCTGGCAAAACATGAGGAAGAAGACTTTGTAGAAATGAAAGAACAGTAAGTAACCCATTCTAATAAAAAATAAGGTATTTTGTTTATTTGGGTCTTTCTTGCATAAAACTTCGCAATGGTTTGTGCCATGACTGGAGTTTTTGAAGTGCCTAGCTGAATGTAGTAAGTAACAAGTCCATTTACTTGTATTTCTTCTTGCCTCATTTTCTTTCTCTGTCCTGTATATATTCAAAAAACTGAGCACTGCTGCTGTTCCGGACAAAGAAGCAAGTACAAGTTTCTGAGAGCAGCTGGGTTTTTCTGTCTGTTGCTCACAAATCCATTAAAATAAAGGATCTACTTCATATAAGCCAGTCAAAAAGCAAGATGCCTGTTAAAACCCCTTAAAAACAGAGTAACAGTCCTGTCTAAGACGATGGGCTTTTTGGAGGCTTAAACTAGTTTTCTTGATGTTTAGGTGTATTTGCAGTATTTTCTGTCCTTGTTTCTTGTAGAGAGATGTGTTTATGCAGGTCAGGAAGACTTGGCCTGTGTTACACCACAGATCTGTGAGAAAGGAAATGTAAGTTTGCAACAGGACCATGAATAGACTTTGGGGTTTTGTTTTGTTTTTTTATGATGTCAAGACATATGCGTACCTTCATTTATAAGCAGAGAACTAAAATGTTAAGATTTGCCAAAGTGTCAAAAGGATTCTGTTGTAAAGGGTCTGTAGATCTGAATCTCGTTTAAGACTTCAGTATTTAAAAAAATAGAAATCCTATCTCATCCTGAACTGCTCCCAAAATAATGGCTTTGGGTACATTGTAAAACCAAAGGTGTGGCAGGGTTTTGAGTGATAACCTTTTGTTTTAATAATACTCTTTAAGTTGTTCATTTGTTTCCTGAATCCCTTCTTCTGAAAAGCTTTTAATTCTGTGGAAACATGCTTGCAACCTGAAAAGTTGGTAATACAAAGTTGGTTTCACAGTAGAGGTTTTTTTTTTTTTTCAGGATGTATCAGGACAAATTGGCATCTCTGAAGAGGCAGTTACAACAGCTGCAGGAAGGTAAGCCTTCAAGGGGGGGCTTTTTACTTCTAAAGAACTTTCAGCACTCTTCAACGGTCGCAGAAGGATGAGGAGTTTGGAAGGTGTGAGCTACCTCCTTCACTGAGTGTTGGCTCTCTGTCATGCTGCCAAGTAAAAAATGTCATCCACTTAACATCCTTTTCCCTCTAAACACTTGTATTCAAGCCTTGTGTACAGAAACATTTCCTAAGAGTAGCTGTTGGCTGTCTGAAAAAACAGGGAACATGCTTATCAAAATAAGCAAACTAGATCTACAATTTATTTCAACTAGGTACTCTTCAGGAATATCAGAAAAGAATGAAGAAATTGGATCAGCAGTATAAAGAAAGAATACGAAATGCAGGTAAGCTGGATTTCTTTCTAAGATGCTGCGTGCAAGTTAATCTTTCTTTGTAACACCTGAAGAAAAGTAATGATCTTTCTGTCCTTTAAGTTGAGGAACTTGTTGAAGTAAAGTGTTCTTCTGCATTAAGGGTACAGTGTAAGTTTTTTGAGAGCAGACAAAGCGTGACAGGGATCTATCTTGATTTTTGTTTTTTTTCCCTTCATCAGCATTGTTTGAAGCAACACCAGTAAGCAATTTTAGTCTACATTTGTGTGAAATGGCACCAAAAAACCAGATTATTTTTATCTGGCACAGTGCCTGACCTAAAATCTCCCACTTTGGCTTCTTCTGTGCAGTCTGGAAACCTGCAGGTACACAGTTCCTTTCAGTGTGCAGGAATGGGAAGCTCAGTTTGGCCTTTCCCAAGGATCTGTTTTGTGCCCTGGAACACTGAATACCCAGGGTCTGTTGATGCATCTGTTGTTCTGTACAGCTGTGACACTGGAAGGGTCTGTGCTGCACGCTGTTTTCTGGGTCTGAGTTTCAGGAGGGAA
Organism: Phaethornis superciliosus; assembly: GCA_023637945.1. Taxonomy (NCBI): domain Eukaryota; kingdom Metazoa; phylum Chordata; class Aves; order Apodiformes; family Trochilidae; genus Phaethornis; species Phaethornis superciliosus. The sequence goes on along the minus strand of JAJQWJ010000020.1, from coordinate 131,464 downwards.
GGCCCAAATTTCAGTGCCTCACTCAGCCCTCCTGGGACACCTGTGGTGTGTTACTGCAGAGAGATGGCTTGGCAGTCATGTCTGTGTGCTTGCCCTCCTCCTGGTGTGTTCCCTTCCCAGTAGGTTCCTATCTTGGATACTGAAGCAGGGCTTTTTATAGAAGCTGTCCTCTGGAAATAGGAAATGTAGCTGTTCTTTTAGAGAAGTTGGGTGAATCCTGTGCTGCCTGTGCTGTTACTCTGGGAGATGAGGAGCAGATGTATGATCACTATTGTACTCCAACCTTGCAATAGGAGAAATTTCATCTTTTCTAAAAGTGTTTAGGGTGGTGAAGGATTTGCCTGAGGGATTTAAGTGAATGTAACTACTTCTTGTAAATGGGAATCTTTGTTCTGAGATTAATTTCATGTACACTGGAGCTGATTTCTGGTAATATTGGGTTATTTTGATAAAATCAAGACTAGTTGCAAACTTGTGTGTCTGGCTGGCAAAGGCCAATGCTGCAGAAACTTACTATTTCCACAGGGGGGCAGATGATGATAACTTTCAACTTTAGCATTAAAAAATCCTACTCCCTAGTACCACAGGAAAAATTGTCTTTTATGCTTCCCATGTTGAGATTTTGTGGTGTTTTTCTTTATGAGAATTCAGATATTAAAGCAGCAGTTTAGATTTACCTGTATTTGATTATCTTTGTACTACTGGTTCCATGGCTCAATTGGTCAGCAAACAAAAGGTTTGACTTTTAGTGGGCCATCATCATATTTTATTTCTATTTTGTTTCTTGAAAAAGCTTTAAAAAAAAAAGACACAATAGTACAGTGTTGCTACTACAGTCTCCTCCCAAACAAATTTGCATCTTTTGAGCTTTACAGAAGCTTTTACTGTTTCAGGTATTGCCAAAGCTTAATATGGTGATTTGAGGGTCTGATCAGGTGCCTTAGATGGCTTTTCTTGCCTCTGCCATGAGTAAGAACTTTGCTTTGAGCATTATGTCCTCCAGGAAACACAGGAAAGGTCCCATCCTGCTTAATTTCAAGTTGTTAGGAACCTCACAAACGTCAGTAGCAGGACTGTTTCTCACCCAGGACTCCTTTTACATATAGTCCACAGGTCTGACTTGAACTGATCATTCCCATGTGCTAGAAGTTAACCTTCAGTGATAGTTAACAATTTTGTTGCTTGTTTTCTTAGGCATAAACAGCCTGAAATGAGGTGAGTTGAACAGGTGAATCTTCTAGCAGCTGCAGAATTACTTCTGAACCAGCCACTGCTGAAATTAATGAAGTTGGCTTGAACTGTGAAGTTTTGCCAGCCATACATCCTGCTGCATGTGACAGGCTTCTGTCTGAGAAGTTTGTATCTAGTATTAATTGATTGTAATGAAACTTGAAGAAAGATTTAATACTGCTGTGTAAGCTTTGCAAATCTGATTGACAGTCGGTAAAAAAACTTCAATTAGCAATACATTTGTGTGGAGTTTTTTCATGTTTTATGTATTTTCAGCATAAAATGGTGAAGCAAGAGTAGATGTTGGATGTGTATATACACTACTTAGTTCACTGCCTCTCAGCTGCAATATTCAATGACTGAAAATGTTAGGAAAGTAATTTTGTGCATCTTTGAAGATAATAAATTAAACATTTCTTCTCTTTCAGAACTGTTCCTCCAGCTGGAAGTGAGTAGTCTTAATTTATCAAAATACCTATTGACTAGATGGAAGAGGTATAAACCTCCTGTTTCATCAAGTTGTACTTGTGCTTGCTTTCCCAGAAAGATTAAAGAAATGTTTCTCTAGCTAGCGCTAGTACACTTGTGATATAGTACTGCCTGTTGTTGGTATTACTTCAAGTAACTTCTGGACTTGGTCATTAAAACAGAATTAAAAGAAACATTTGCTTTTGGGCTGCTGGATGCTGACTGCACATTTGGCTTGTTTAAACAGCCTGTGTGTAAGATGGTAAATGGTAGGGCTGTTTATAAATCTGAAGAGCTCTCTACTAGAGACTTGTTGTGGTATGCAACATTTAAAAAGTTTTTAAAAAAATAAATTCCCTTGCCAATATGGTACTGCTTGCTTGGTCATTTTTAGATGGTTTTCTCTTGACTGTGAATATTGATCATCTTTTAGAACTGGCTACATTTGTGAACTAAAAAGCTAATCAATACAGCCATTCAAAGAAGCTGTTGTTGTATCATTAATTTGAGTCATTGGTTCCTTAATTAACCTTTACATTCTTTTGGTTTGCATTTAGACAGATCAGGTGGAAAAAAATTACGTCAAGGAAAAAAAGGCAGCAGCAAAGGAGTTTGAAGATAAGAAAATAGAGCTTAAGGAAAACCTGATTGCAGAGTTGGAAGAGAAAAAGAAAATGATTGAGAATGAAAAGTTAACCATGGAATTAACAGGAGGTAAAAACAAGATAGGCATCTTATCTACTCTGCTGCTGCTTAGAGAAGAAAAGGATATCAAGGTAGCAATTCTGGTTTATACAGACACCTGGTGTGAAGGCTTTAAAGCTTTGCAAATGCCAGCACAGATTGGTGGTCTTTTAATGAACAAAGCAGTCTGTAATAAAGTTGAGTGACCTGAATTACAAACAGGGGAATCAAAATAGAGGCAGTGAAGGAGCAGAGTGGATAGGCAGGGTGGATATTCTGTGTAGGGAAAGAGGCTTCTCTAGTTCCTGTGATCAGGCACTGATTGAGCTAAACCACAATGTTGATGTAATTGCTGGTCTCAGGTTGTAGACTGTGTCCTTTTTTTCTTCAGTAGTGAGTGGACAAGAGGTTGAAGGCAAACAATAAAAGTTGAAATATGCTCCTTAAAGCCAGAAAGATAGATTTGTGAGCTACATTTGTGTCCAGGCTCTGGCAAATGGACATTAAATGGACAGATTTATGTCATGAGACTAGATGGTCCCCTTGATGCCTTGGCAATGGCAAGAGAGATGAGCTGCTTCATTAAACAACTCTAGGGAAAGGCTGTGGAGAAGAGATCCACTCTGTGTGTGTTATCCCTCCCTTATCTCCTGCCTTCCAGACTGGCAGAAGGGCAACGTGACTTCTTTAGAAGTCACAGGTTTTGTTGTGAACATGCATTGGAGTCTAAGGAATATGAACTTGGGACTTGATGTTTTTTAAAACCTCTGGAAGTTGAGTGTATGCAAGGGTGCAAGTCAACAGCCTGATGAATAGGCTTGGCTGAGTTCTGGGAACACTGCAGTCTCATTAGGTGACAATATTTGCCTCCTGTTCTGGAGCATTCTGTAGTGTGATTCTTTAATTATTAAGCCTCATGCAAAACTTATGTTTGAGGTTAAATCTTTGTGCTTTAGCAGCTCTTCAAAACTTCCTTTATGAAGTTTTAATGAGTCTAGATAATCCCAAAGTCCTTCAGATGTTTCATAGCAAATATAAGACTATGAAGCTCTTTGTTTTCTGAAAACTTGTTTGGTGTTGACTTGCAGCTGATTTGTCACAATTTTAAGATACAGGATGCCAGGATGAAGAAAAGAAATTTTATCTCTTTGCCTTATTCACATTTTAAGCAATGTAGATAACAGTTCTGTGACAACTCATTTGAAACTAATCTTTAGAAAGAAAAAGCCTCCTCCACTTGGTTGCATATCACTTTGAGTAACTGCTTCAAACATGAGCCTTCTTCTGAGGCTCTTGTAAATGGGTCTATAATGAGAAGAATGATTTACATTCAACACAGTAAGTTACACTTTTAGTGTCTCCTGGGCTATTAACGGTTTGGTGGTTTTCAAATTCAGCTTTGAGTCATAGAGATAACGTTTCATTTGGCATAGGCTTTGTGGGTTGCACTTTATTTTTTTTCAGCTTTTACCATAATATTTGTTACATTATGTGCAACACGGTCATCCTTGAGGCAAAGAGAAAGGCATTTAGTATGTTTTGAACATGCATAGCTGCACAAGGTTTTGGCATCTAGAGGGAGCCACAGAGGCTTTCTAGACTTCAGGACTACCTAGGATGTGATTCATGTGTCCTTAAAGATGGGTGAATAATTCTCGGCACATAAGAGGAGAGCTGAGATGATGTGTTTAGCATTTAAGATGTGTTATTTTTCTTGCCAGTTCAAGATATCTTCATAAATTAAGGAGTGATTTGTGAAAGGTTGAGTGAAGTAGTTCAGTTAAGCCTACCTGTAGACATTTGGACAGACTGTAATTTCAGATAATTACGTGGTGATGAGACTTGTGTTGCAATTTTAAACAGATGTTTTTCTTTTCCCCCAGCACATATGCTACAATTTACTTCCTGTCAACTGCTTCTGCATGTTATTAATTAGGTTCATTCCATTAATAATAATTTGAAACATTTTTAGATAATCTGAATTTAAATACTACTTGTGTTCAAAATTACTCCATCAGGCTTGTATCAGTCTTGAATGCAGTAATTATCTGTATTCATTTGACAAAGCTGTTTTTCCAGCTTGGAGACAAGAAAAAGAGAGCAATGGATTTGTAGCTGATGTATTACATGCTATTAACTATCTAAGTTTTGTTAGCAAAGAGCTCCATGAACTTTGCATTTTAAATGATCTGTTCAAAAGCAGATAGCATGAGCATTAAAGAAATTTGCCCTGAATCCTTGTAGCATCATTGTGCTTGTTATATCTACCTGATGTAGGTGTTAAATGTCCCCAAGCTAACTTCCAGGCAATGAAAGCTGTAACCATGGCATCACAATGCTATTACTGAACAGTGACCTGGTATGAAAGAGAACTGATACTCACTGCCAGCAGTTCCAGCTTGGATTCTGGAAGCTAAAAAAAAATCCAATTTTCTGTATGATAGAGGAAAGATCATTTTCCTTGTGCCCTGCTGCTGCTTCTTACTCCTTTCCCTCCAGTCTTATCAGCTCTCCAACTTCATTGCTCTGCAGACTCAATGGAAGTGAAGCCTATTATGACAAGGAAACTGAGGCGACGACCAAATGATCCCGTTCCCATCCCTGACAAGAGGAGGAAACCTGCCCCTGATATCCTTTCACTGAGTCACTGGAGGGCTGTTGTACTGGAGGCCAGCATGGTATCTGCATCTGTGTTGTTTCATACAGGGAAGAAAATGAAATGAGGTGCTAGGAACAGATTTTAATCTAGGAAATACCAAAATACAATATATCAGGTATACACTGTGATAAACTAATGAAACACAGCCAGCCTCTGGAGCCCCCTTGGTATGCTGACTTAAGCTTCACAGTGTCATAAGAACTCTTTTGATTTCTATTTTTATTTTATCAGCAAGAATGGTTTGAATTCTTCAGCCAATATTTTTTTTTCACAAAGGGAAAAAACTCTAAAAGAGCATTACATGTAAATGCTGAGGTAATTGTTTCTATAGATAGTAAATGGCTTCTTACATGAGCCAAAGCTTTTCTCATTTCAGGATGTGACAAAACATTTTCCAGAAAGATCGTACTTGTCATATCAAACTAGTTTTTCCATTTCTGATAAAGACTTCATATTTGTAATGCAGAGATACATATAGCAAAAGCAAGGAGTGCTAGATTTGTTCATTGAGTTAAAAAATGGATGAAAATCCATCTGATTTTACCTTTCATGAGAGAAAAATACATATAATCCTTGTTGCATATACCTTAATTATAATATTCCTTAGCTTATTAAAATGTTTTTAGCTCCTCTGTGATGATAAGCACTTTTTATAGAAAACAATATTAGCTTCTTACAGGCTTGTTACTGATACTTGCTTTGCAGAGGCTTGTTATCAGATGCCAAACTTGTATTTCTTAAATTCAATTAAAAAACTTTATTTTGTGACTTCTGAGTAACTCACATTTTCTGAAGGGAATATCAAACCTTGAACTTCTGGAGTTCTTATGGGATGGTCACAAGCACCTCCAGTTTAATTAACAGGCTTAAAATGCACTGATTTCAGTGTTGTGAGATGTTGGGCTTTTTCCTAGGTTTGGGAGGGGGAGGGGGAGAGGGAGAAAGAGGGAGGAGATTGGCTTAATTGTACAAAATCTGAAATGAGTCTGTGTTTCGGCTCCCAGATAGTTCTTTACAGAATTGCAAGATGAAAAGCACTGAAAGCACTGGTGCTCGATGCCTCTGTGAAGTAAATGTCAATGCACTAAAGGTTTTTCAGTGATGGTTATGTCAAAACAAGTTAAAATTGTTTTGCACTCTATTTGCTCCTAACTATGAGGCTCTGTGGAGATGGACTTGTACCTAATTCACGTGACAAAAGCAGCTCAAATATGACAATAAAATCTTAGACAACTTTACTGAAACCTTTTGGCTTATGTTGAGTCAAGTGAAATGTTACTGACCTTTAATTTTTAGCCTTGATTGTTAAGAGCTTATGGGAACCTTAATTCTGGATACCTCAGCTAAATTATTTGCTGACTGATGAGCAAATAATGGAGGACCTGAGAACACTGAATAAGGTAGGGATTATAGCTTGATTTTTACTTCATTGTTTTAAAGAAGAAGCTAATACGTTCACCTGAAGGGAACAGAGCTCTGTTCTGTGTTTGTTTTTGAGATGCCAGGACTATTTCATCCCAATAGGCTTCCTGAATTAACACCATGAAAGTCTTAACAAGATAGTATCTCCTGCCTTTTATTTGAATAGGCTTAATTAACCTAATTAACATGACTGTCATTTTAAAATGTTACCTGTTGACTGAACCAAGTGATGAGCTATCTTAAGGAATTTCTTTCTTCCTCCCCACGGCTGAGCAGATGTTAACACTCCTTTCAGTGAAATCACAGGCTGCCTCTGGTTTAGGTCTTTAGTTTGCTGGCTTTTTAGATGGGTTTTTTTCTTCTCCCCACTACCATAATAATTCACCAAACTGGATAGGATGCAGCATGCATGCACTTACTTGTTCTAGATTTCACTAGCCTATTGCTTTCTTGCTAAATGCTTTAAGGCTTGTGTAATTTCTTATAAAAGAGGCTTCTCATTAAGGCTTTTGAGGATGGTAGTGGAGCATGTCTTTTATGCCAGCTATCGAGGTGTCTCTAATGATTTATCTCCTCTGTTTTGTGTACCCTGAGAAATGCTGGATCATGTTCCAAAATATAGTGAGTTAGATGAAGTTGACTATTTGAATGATATAAAGTTCAGTTTGTAGACTTTTGTATCATGATACTGATTATTTGCAGCTTTGACTGTTTATATCATGTTGTTCTAAGTATGTGTTATGCCACTTAACAGTACATTTTAAAAAAGAACCATTTAGACTATGGAAAGTAAGACTGAAATTATTGCTGCAGACTTGTGGGGCTCCTTTCAGATCTCTAAGGTTTTGCTTTCTTCCCATACAGCTTAAATCACCCAAGAGACCAGGTGAGTTCACAGTTGCATTGTTCACAGTTGTGCTGTTCTGAGTGGAGAATTTTACTGTAGACTTTCTGACTGCAGTTCTTGGCTGTAGAACTTGACTGTATAACTGTTTTGACTGTGCACTTGCTCTTTGTGTAGCTAAATGGCGAGTAAGTACTGTGTGGAGACTCTTCATCTGTCCTGAAGTTTGTCGGGGTTGGGAAGGGAAGTGTATACATGTGGCTGGAGCAGTTGGGCATGGGACAATCTAACTGTGGTCAGAGGTTTTTTGATTGTATGCAAATACATCTGGGCAGCTTTCTTGCTTGTCAGGTAGATGGAGGGGTTGAGGACTTCGTTTTATACCTTCATCTCTCTAGACGTGTCTGTATATTTTATTTCAAGACAGTTTTATTTCCCTAAGTAATTCTGACCCTATTTATCTACTTGACTATAGATTAGAATTAAACCAAAATGAAGGATGTATTGTATATCACCTACCTATCAATTTTTATCAATATATATCAATATTGCTATATATATATGATATATATGATATGATAAATATCAATATATTTTTCAGATAAGTACTCTATTCCAGTGAATGTTACAATTTATATACCTCAAGACAGAGGTTGAATAACTTGTACCACTAGAGAATATTGGGAAATTTGAACTTGTAGTTTTTGTGCTATTTCTGCCCAGTATGACCTTAATGACTGTAATTCTGCACTCTGATGTGCTACTCTGTGGTGAACACATCCTAGTCTTAAACACAATCTCTCTTGTTCTCAGCCTCTCCCTCTTCTCCTGAACACCTCCCAGCTACACCAGCAGAGTCTCCAGCACAGCGGTTTGAAGCCCGGATAGAAGATGGAAAACTCTACTATGATAAGAGATGGTAGGTCCTGGTAAATTCATAGTTTAATTGTTCTGAGCCTTTTATAGTGAAGAGACAAAGACTGCAGAGACAAATTGCTTTGATGAAAGAGTTTGGAGTCAAAAAGTGTTTGGGCATAGGTTAGCCACTTCCTCTAAGGGCTAATTGTTGTGACTTAAGTGGTAACAGAGTGTTTAGACATCAAAGACTCAGGAGAGACTACTGGCTCAAGTTAAAAGAGACTTAAGTCTTTTCAGTTGTGCACACTGGGACACTTGAGAAACATTTTTGTCAAATCTACTGTTAAATAAGAGATCCACCAGCAGACACGGGGATGAAGCTGGTCAGCTAGGACATAGGCTGGCAGGCAGAGTGGTGCTGGCAGGGTTCACAGCCCTGATGCTCGGTTCTGTAGAGCACAAACCCACTGATCCATAAGTTGGTGGAAGAAATGTTGTGCACCAGATGAGCAGAATGAAAAATGTTTCTAATAAATCCAAATAACCTTTAAAGATCAAAGCCGTGTGGGACAGCAGGCTTCAGAGTTGCTGGTTGGATTTAGCTCTATTAAGTTTTATGAGCATGTAGCTGTGCAAGCCTCACAAAATGCAAGGAAAATATTAAATTTTGCAGAGAAATCTTAGTAGGTGTTAAACATAATCTGTGAGACATGCAAAACTGGATAATCAAGTGGGCAATCTAGTACTCCTTGAGCAGAAAGCAATATGCAAGTCACATGCTTATTTGCAGCCTACTTTGGTGTTCTGCTGGCTCAAAATAACAAGTGATGGGGTTGTAATTTTATCACAGAAATGATAGGCATGAAGCTTGCTTTCTAGACACCAGACATCTTGTACAGATGATGAGTTTTTCCTTCTGCTAGTCTTCTGACAGTGAGGTTTCACTGAGGTTTCAATGTATACAGCTGATAAAAGCTGCTGCCTGGAGCTTAGACTTCTGTGAGGTGTAGAGCAAGCATGAATTGAGCAGGCTACTTGTCATTTTACAAATTCGTGAAGTTTTTTTTACTCTCATAATAATTTTTGTGTAAAGTGACATATAGCCTGTAGGATATATTCAGATGAATAAACTGTTCTTCAAAATTTTTAAGCATGTGGAGAGCTGCCTCCAAACTTAAACCTGGGAGAGCTTTGGTGAGCCCAGATGAATCTCTTAAAAAAAACCAAAAACCACCAAAAAACTCTTAAAGCACCATCTCTCTTTGAAAGGTGTGTAGCTGGGATGTTTTAACAGATCTTTTCATCTTGCTGAATTCAGTTGTTATGGGGGTCTCACTGTCAGGAATTCTAGCTGTGCGTGTGTAGAGCATGAGACAGCCAAGACAACTCTTCAGAGAAAAAGTGCTGAACTTTCTGTGCACAGTTACCAGACTTACTGATGGATAGTAACTTGTGATGTGAAATATCTATGGGCTGAAGCCAGTTTGATGTGTCATTGGCTTTGAAATTCAGCGATAAGCAAAAATTGGAGTAAAAGGTTTGAGTGGGAAAATTATTTTTTTATCTATGCAGGCACAGTTGGCATTTGCAGTGGTATCTGCAGCACTCAAACTTGTGCAATGATTTTATTAAGATCATCAGCTCTCCTTGTTTAAGCACTCACAGCATGGCATGGTAGGACACCACTGGACTGAGCTTTTTGTTTTATCTTAGTGCAGTGTGGTTTTTGTAGCAGCTTCTGCTGATCCTTATATCAATTCATGATCATCTGAGCTCAGTGAATGGAGATTTTTGGCTGGGATCATTTCTGCGATTGCATTGCCCTGGACCCACTGACATTCTTTCTGTGTCTGGGTACAAGTGTCTAAAGATTGCAGAATTTGAGCTTGGTTTTGGTTTTTGTTTTTTATTACCTTGCACAGCCCATTGGTAATTAGTAAGATTGGAAGGCTGAAAGCTGACACTATAATTTTTGTTACTAGTGGGCAGTGTGAAAATTTTGAGCCAGTAGGGAGAGATTATGGAATGAAGTGTTGGAAGACTTCCATGTTTACAGTATGATTATTGTAGAAATAGCTCTAAAGATGATGCAGCTCTATGCATTTAGACAAATAGCTGTCTGCCAGTCAGACTGCAGGGAGTTACATGCTGAATAGTTACTAAGAGAATCTCTCTGTGGTGATTCTGTGGCTTGCATTGCCCAGTTAAATATAAAACGCATCATGATTAGGTTAAAGTTGGAAACACAGGTATGGTGTTACATTGATTAGGATAATTTACTTGCAAATAACCAGTTTCAGGATAATTAGCTCTGCCTATTCTCCCAGGCAGAATAAAGAGAAACAGGGGAGTTTTGTCTGGTGCACTTTGCAGCACTTAACAGAAAGATGGTTTGCGAAGAAGGCAAGACTATGCAAGTTTTGAAGTTTTTATTTATTTTTCTGAGTGTATCTTGTATGAAACAATATAGCATGACTAAAATAAGATCTAAAAGGGGAAAAAGAGGTATACTGAGGCATGGCTTCCTTACAGCAAGTATATACAGCTTCTTACAGTTAGTTACCCATCACTTGCCATTTCAGGGTATTTTCACAAAACAACGCTGTATTAGAAACGTGAGGTCTGTTTAAACAGCACATAGGCTGTGGTGATTGAGTACAGGTCATGTTGGTGGTGCACTAGTAATTTTAAACTTTTTAGCATTTGTGACTTGCACTGTCATGCAAAATGCAGAGTTGCCTTCTAAAATCCATCCTGTTTCTGCATGTGAAAAGCTGGTTTGATTAAGTCTTGAAACTTGGGCTTATTGTCAGTCAGTATGCTCCTGTCCTGCAGCCTTGTGCTCTGCCTCTTCTTTTTTCAGATGTGAAATCTGTTTTCAGTAATCTTTGTACAGAACTGAATGTAAATTGAGAGAGAGTTTTGTGCATTCTGAAGCACCATTCAAATGGGAAGGGTGTGTGTAGAATCACACAGCTGGCTATGTTGGGAAGATGGGAAAAGTGGTGTGGAAAAGACAGACAGGCTTCATATTTATCCAAATGCTTGTAGAAATCTGGGTTTATCAGTATTGCTCCTCTTTCTTTTTGCAGACTTTGGACATCTAATAGTTTTGTGTTTTTATTTTTGCAGGTACCACAAGAGCCAGGCTATTTACCTGGAGTCTAAAGAGAACACCAAGATCAGCTGTGTGATCAGCTCTGTGGGTGCCAACGAGGTAGGGGGCTGCTTTGTTGGTCATGAGGGTGGGGGAAAGCCATGGATCAGAGCAGGCAGGTAGATGTCTGTCTAGTAAAAACTAAGAGAAAAATAAATATTACTGTCAGATAAGACCTATCTGCCTGGTGTCTGAAGAAGCTGAATCTGAGATAAAACTGAATTTAGATCTCTCTTCTTGAAATATACCTGAGTTGGGGAGAGACTTTGCTGTGCTTCTAAAGAGTGATCCTACATTTTCCAAGTGTTAGTTTGGCAGGAAGAAAAAATGAGAAGTGTGGACCTATTGTATCTCATTGGCACTGTCTTCACGAGTTCCATTTCCACTATTTCGAGAGCATACATTTTGTCACCAAAGTTAATTGTTAGGGGAGAAAACTCTTCCTGCTCCCCTGACCGGGGAAGTAAGCTGGCAGCATTCATCACCTCCTTGGGAGACTGGGCAAGTGAATCATTTCTGAGGCTATTTCCTTGTGGCTAATGATTAAGGCTTAGAGAAGCAAGTGGAGAGGGGTGCATGCCTAAGATTGATGAGAATCTTCCTGCAAAATAAACTTAAGTGCTTGAGCAGTGCATCTCTTGGGCAAAGCCATCAGGTCATTCTTTTGCAGATTCCAGACCCTTCAAGGAAGAAATGGTAGTCTTGAATGCACTCTTCAATTAGCCAATGAAGTTGCTTTAATTTGTTTTGGCAGCTAAGGGAAAATACTTTATTTTCAACAAAATGAGGTGCAGATGGGAAGTACTTTGCATCACAGCTTGCAACAGCAGTTGCTACACTCAAGGACTGAGTTAGGGTTATTAGGTAAAGTACCAGTAGCACACTAACAGATTCATTAAAAATACAGGACTGCTAATTTGATTAAAGTTATTAAATACTGAAACTTGATATTTTGGGAACATCTCACCTGTAACTTGGAGAAAATGTAATCCATTAATGATAATTACATGGATGGCACTTTAAAGTGAGACAGGAGGTTTTCTTTGGGTTTTTTGGGAGAGGCTGGGGAGGAGGTAGTTGTTTGCCCTGTTACGTTTTACTGCAACAATATAAAGCCAAAGGTGATAAATGTTTAAAAGTGCAGTGAAATGAGGTGTCCTCATCTTAGATTTTATCACACTTTCAAAACCATGGTTACTAAACTATGATCTTACTGGGTCTGCTTGAATTTAAAAGCTAGAAGCTAGACCTATGTTTGAGGATTCTAAGTGTAGACCAGAGTCAGAAGTTCCAAACATTTCTAAAAGAAGTCAAGTTATTCAAAAGAATGTTACAAAAAATATTTGCAGAGTGTCTCCCCAGGAGCATTTCCAATAAGGCTCAAAGTGAAAAGGCTGAACTAAGAAACGGAGGTCTTATGGCACACAGTTGCCTTCTTGTGGCTAGGGAAAGGAAGTAGATAACTTCAGAGTCATCTTTTTTTCATATGAAGGCTTAAATCAGTTCTCTTAAACTGAAGTTTTGCTCAGATTTGATTTTTAAAGTATGAATATTTGGGTCTTAAGTTCTTAAGTTATTTTTATTTTTTAAAAAATGAGTTGCTGCCTCCATGGAAGCAATTTAGCAATTTGTCATTTGAAGCATACAGTATATCAGCAAGTTATGCAAGTTCTTCCATGCAGGTGTGTTTAAAAAAGAGGCTCCTCAGGTACAGTTCATTTAATACACTGTGAGAAATGCTTCACTGAACAAAATCGGAATAAGCTTTTAATTTGACTAATAGTTACTTGTCTGGACAAGTCCCAGGATAGGTAATTTTATGATCTGTGAATCTACTTACTCTTGATCAGGTAAAGCTTAATGCCAGAGTTCTGTTGCGAACTATAGCAGAAGGAAACTTCCTTTCATGATGATGCTTGAAGAGTAATTTTTCTTGAAGACTGTTTTGAGCAGAAAGTTCAGGTGGTGAAGTTAGAAACCTTATTTCCTTTTCTGCTCAGGTTGCAAATACCTAATGGGGAGGTGAGGGGAGAAGGTAGTCATCGTCTGTGCACCTTGAATAAAGGAGGTGTTCCTATCTGACAGTAAGAGTACCTGGATTAATTTGTCTATTACTTACTGTGGGTTTACCCTTTTTCTCCCCAATGTATCTCCCTGCCCCTTTCTTTTTTTTTTCTTTGCTTTATGCAGATCTGGGTGAGGAAAACCAGTGACAGCACAAAGATGAGAATCTATCTGGGACAGCTGCAGCGAGGCGTCTTTGTGATTCGTCGACGATCAGCTGCATGATGCTTTTTTTTAAAAAAAAATTAAAAATAGACAAACGAACCTCTGATGGGGACTGGCAGTCTGTTCACTCAGCAGCAGAGAATGCAGGTGTGACCCCTTACAAGACAGTTTGTGGCTGGCCACATAATCCCCAGTAGTCCTTAAATCTTCAGTGATACCCAAGCACTGCCCTGGACATTTTCTGGATTTTGCATCAAGCTTCTGTATGCTGTCTTTATATTTTGGGTGACTATTTAAGAAGACTTTGCATCATGCTTGTTTCATCATTGTTTTGAGGTGCATAGATGGAACTTGTATGTTGGAAACAGCCTAGCATTTGTGTTTTGAATCAGACGAATGGAAGAAGCTTTGCTTGTCAGGACCTGAGGTCATTTGTTCTTTTTGGTTTTGTTTCCCTGCAAGACTCAGGATGTTGGGAAAAAGATGATTCTTGCCAGCTCTCCGCTGCAGCCAAGAGATGAATTTGTAATATCTGGTGTTCGACGTCAGCCTTACTGGATGAACTGTTCAAAGACTTGAGCACTGAGGCAAGTGAAGGAAAGTGAGTGGCTCAGAAACTGCTGAAATGTACTTGATCTTAAAATAGTTAAGTATTCACATGTGGTTAATCACAAGCTTTTGTTTCTCTTTACGTTAAAAAACCCTTCAACAAACAAGCAAAGATTATATCTATTTAAAGTAATTTCCTGAAATTGGTGGATAATTATAAACCAAAGGATTAATTAATTGGGCTTTGCAGATAGAAAGACTGTGAACAATATGTGTGAGTGTAACCACTCATACATGTAGAGATGAAAGGTAAATTTCACTTTCTTTACTGACACTTAGAGGAAGAGGTCATTTCTGGAATCCTGCTTACAGAAGATATTGGATCTATTTTATCTTCTAAAGAAGTATGATACAGAGTAAGAATCAGCATTGACATCCTTTTGGATATCACCTGACACCAAAAGCCATTATCTTTGTTCCCGAAGTGTCATACCTTTTCCTTTGAAAGGTGTTTTAATTACTGGAGGTGATACTAGATTCTACACAGGTTCTCCAATAGCACAGTGAAAATAGTCAAGTGATGATATTAGTATATTCTCTTCCAAGATATTTAAAGATCCTCCTCTGGCATTCCTTTGTTATTCCCAGCCTTTTGCTGACAGCTGAAACCACCAGTACCATGTGTGACTGCATTGGCATTAACAACACAGTGCACTGGCAATGCTCTCAGATCCTTGCCTTCTGTACAGATGAACTTTGCGCTCCTTTTGATTATGGGACAAAAGAAAAGTTGTAATTTCTGCCTTTATTGATATCTGTCATGTTGAGGCATCCTTTGTTTCTGTTTTTTTACCAGCTTTGTTGTTCAGCATCTGTCTAGCCTTTCTGTCATAGCTGTGTAAACAGAGTATTTTAAATTACTGTTTCCATTTCTTTTCCTTCCTGCAGTTGGGTGGCAGTCACATCCCAATAACTGATGTGCACACGTAAATTTGGAGAGTTATGGCTGAGTTTTTGATGTGTTGCCTTTGTGGCTAAGACACCTTACATATTTTCACTGTGTTTAGGGTTACAACTAGCTTTGGAGCCTTGGTGTGGAAAAGAGAAGGTGTCTGTTTCACACCCCTTGAAAATGCGCCACCTTTTCTGCAGTATTCGTCAGGTGGAAAGCAGCAGGCTGTATTTTGTCAGGTTAACAGCATACTCAAGGTAACAGCATTCTCTGCACATGTGACAGGTTTTTAATAAGGTGGTGATGTACACCAGAGGATTTTTCTGAGTCTTAAAATGAACATCACAGTTCTTATAATAAAAAGTGCTAAGTCAGTTGCAGGATTTATTTCCTATATCCTTTCATCAATATATATGTTTGTGGAAATAGCTAGGACCTTTGGTTCAGTCTTGCCAACCTGCAGGTGATCTCTTTGCTGCTGCTTTGTTAACTGTTTTGGGGTAACTTAAAGGTATTGGTACAAGTGTGGAAGTGCAGCAGCTCTTTGAGAGCCAGGCATGGTGTAGGTGCACATTATGTAATCATAATTATTTAGCTTTGACGTCATGTCTTAATCTGAATGAACATCTGATCACCATCCCTGTTCTGTGGCAGAAGGGTGGTAAGAACAGCTGCTGTAGCAGCCAAAAGAATGTCTTCCCATCAGCTGTAGGAGGTAGGGAAGGTGGTGGGTGGTGTGATGGACTGGGACACACATTTCTAGTTCACACCCTAAAGAGAATTCTTAGTCTTCTGGAATTGAATACCTGTGGGACTGTCATACCATTTCCCTCTGCTGAGACCCCATGTGGACACTCCAGTGAGCAGGCTGGGTGGGAAGGAGGAAGGGTAAGTGTAGGGTTGTATTGACTGGGCAAGTGGGTTATGTAAGCTGGTAGAGTCAGGTCGTGTGTCGGCATGAAAATTGTCAAAACTTGATCTCAAACTCTGCTCTTTTACCCTGGTCTTGGATCTTCAGGAAGGATGCATGAGGTTTGCATAACTTCCTTCTGTCAGAGTTCCTTATCCACTGCTGGTTTCCCCAGTGCCTCTGGATCAACATTTGAATAGTATTTTCTGCTTTTGACAGTCCTGAGTGTGGGTTTGTAGCCAGGTTTGCTCAAATTTTACTACTATGCTGAAGGTATTTTGCCTTAGGGCTACTTCATCCATGGTTTGTTATTTTAATGAAATGAAAGTCTTGGTGGATCACCATAAAAACCAGATCTGTCTCCTCTTCCAAAGTTTGTGAATATTATATCCTGCTTTTTCAGGCAGGCTGTTCTGTCATGGCCTGTGCCATTCCAAGCTTGCAAACAGTGCAGTGGCTTATTGTGCACTTGGGAAAGCAGCACATCTTTTATTCCTAGAAGGTTGTTCAAAAAATGTTGTGGCAAGGATGAGGCATGAGGAGATCAAAAGTATAGACATAAGATGTAGAAATGAAGATTTTCTGCCACTGGTTGGAAAAATAGAGACAAGTTACTCAAGGAGATGGACAAGTCTTGCTTAAATTGAAAGAGAAAATGGGCTTTTCTATCTGTTTCTTGCCTGTCTAACATGAGTCTTGAAGAATTCAAAACCTCAGTGAACAGAAATGGCTTTTCTACAGGTATTAAAAGATTTAACTTGTTATCAACAGTATTTAAAGTAAATAAAGAAATAATTTTAAGTCCTTGTTATAGTAATGTTAAAAATGAAACCTCTGCCAAAACCAGATTTTTATTGAAGGTTAAATTGTAGTTTGGTGCTGACTCGTAATAAGCATTTTTTTTCATTCCCCTGAGAAATGGACTGATGTTGATCGAGGGCAAAATAAAAAAAGACCCATGCCCCCCAGCCATGAGGTGCTGAAGTGGGTAGGAAGCCAGAGCCAGATCAGTGAACCAAATTCAGTGGCTTTTTGGCATCATGCTCACAGAAGGGTTTGAAAGAGTGTTTCCCAGTACGAATGCTAATTAAAGGAACTTTCTTTTTTAGCTCTTGTTTTCTCTAGAATTTTGTAGTGAGACAAAGTGATTTAACAACTGCAGCTTGATTGTAAGTTTTTATACATTCCTCGGCCACTTACAAAAATGAAGTCTAAATGAGCAAAATGTTCTTGTGACCCTCGTGAATAACTGAGATTGTTCCTCTTTCAGTAAAAAGAAAAATTGAAAAACCTTTTGGGTTCTTGTTCCACACGAGTAGATAGCAAATTCTAAATTATTAAGAAAATCTGTTTAAAGTTTGCTGTTACCAGTTTTGCTTTGTCCCATTCTAAAATAAAAATTTAATCTTAACTTAAAGTATTTAGAAAACGAAAGAATGAGTATTTTCATTTTTTGGTGATGGATTGAAGACATAGTAATTTCATTCAGTTACAGAATTTCAGTGTTTTTAATGCTCTGATGAATTTGGGAAACACCTTTAATTTTTAATATCAGCTGAAATTTGGGATGCTGAAGTATCTTGAATACATTAAGCACCTGTTTCTTTCCATCAGAGCCAGTGCTAGTGTTCAGATTCCTCCTTTTTATGCATGAATGCTTTTCTTGAACATATTTGTGATTTCAGTTTTGTTTATAAATGTGAGTAAAGAACTGCTTGTGATTATATTACTTCACCAAAAAGAGCCAAAAAACCCACAAAAGGCTTTGGGCATTTTTCCCTTTGATCAGGGAAATAGGTTAAGAAATAGGTGGGGAGGTGACGATGGCTCAGAGAAACGCATACCCTGGGACTGAAATTAAAATAACAGGTGACAAAAGACACAAATGCAAAATATTTTCAGTGGTGTATAAACAGAATGAATGTCTAAACTCCCTTCATATAAATGAGACAGTAAACAGTGACACAGGAAGAGTTAATTAAGCCTGTGGTTCTAAAATAGCAATGCGAAGCCAGTCAGTTTTAGGGCTTTGGAACTAAGAGATCTAACTCCCTAGAAACAGCTACTGATTTGTTTAATTAATCTTAAAATTTGAAACCTATCAGTTGTCCCATATGGCTAAGGTAGCTTTGTCATTTTTCATTTAATTCTAATTTGTTTTGATGTGTTCTGCCCCAAATCTTGAAGGAGGAAAAAGGGGAAAAAACACAATAGAAAGTGATGAAATGTAGATTTTTCATTTCAGCTTATTAGTGCTTCTTATTTTTGTTGAGAGAAGATTCTTTGACAGTGATTGCTTGCAGATCTCTGCTATTTTAATGACTGTCCCATTAATGAAAGGTAGTATCTTTAATGAAAATAAATACAAAGGCAAATCAAGGTTTCTGCTTGATTGTGTAAATCCTGTTTGGAATCTATGACTGAAAGATGCCAAATTGAACAAATGCTGAGTGCTGCCTGAACGTGGGTTTGGAGAGGACTTTGAGGACACATGGACATAGCTCCATGTCTGCTTGCTTCAAAGTTAAAAGGTAAGTGGAATTTTTTCTTTGGTTGTTTTTTTTCCCAGGGAAGTAGTGGATGTCTGACAAATAATTTCTGTTGAAACAAAGAGTTGACAGTAGCAGCTGATCACGTCAGAATACTGAAGAATTATTATCAGGAAGAAATACTCTTGCACCTGTGAACTAAATATTGGTAACTGTGTAATAGTTACATGAATATTTTTTTTAACATGATTCGGAGGCAATGTTCCAAACTGTACACCAGGGAAGCATTAGGTAATGGGGAAAACTGAATACTAATGCTATTAAATCAGGCAGTATAGTTGCACAGAACTAGTGTAAATACAGACACAAATATTCTGACAAAGATGTCTCTGGTTTTAAAAAATGTCATCCATTGATATGGGTAATTACTGAACCCATTGTTTAAGACTGTCCTGAAGACCATAAAAAAAGTGTTTGTCCCCTAGTCTTTGCCTGAAGATGGAAAAACATTGTCACTGGGAGAGTTGACTGGCAGTCCAGTGAGTGGCTCTGCCACAACAGGGCTTTGCTTACTGAGGATTTCATCCATCCAGGTGCTCGCTTGTGGGTTTCCATCCACTGAACATCAGTACTAAGCAGATGCTCTGGGATGCAAAGCTGTAGTGTTGGTGCTCTTTTCCCTGGACTGTAGCCATGATGTGTCTGGGCAAGGGAGGTGTGGAGTGTGGGAAGACTGACTGCTGAACCATTCTTGGAGGGAGTGGCTGGATGAGAGGATAGTGAGGGAGTTTCTGGGCCATTTAGCAAGGTTTGGCACCTCTCTGTTCTGAGGCTAACTTTCTCAAGGAAGTCAAAGGCTTTAATTTCCTCTGAAGTGCTTGATGAGCCATAGGGAGCGTGAAGGATACAGCAGCACATGTTCAGGACCTGCTTGTTGCAGTGCCTTCTGTACTTGGCTGTCCTCTGCCATCTGAGTGCTAAAGACCTTGGGTAACATCAGTGGTCTTGCCTTGTAATGGATGTGAACAACCTTAAATCCAGCCTTGGTGCGGTGTGCCAGTTCCTGTTTACGGATGGTGTAACTGGAGGTATTAATCAGCAAAGCCTCTGAGGGAGGGGCTTTTCCCTTTCCATCAGAGTGCCTGACAGGTACTCCATCTTGGTTCTGCCTCTCTGCTCTCTGCTGGATCTGTCATTCCTGGGCTGAATGCCAGAGCAGTGAGGTGCTTCTCATAGGCGTGTGTCCTCTGTGTAATGGAGATCTAATTAATGGGTACAGCCAGTCAACCCAGCAGAGGTACAAGCCCAGAAGAGGCAGTCTTGTCATTCTTTCAGCCAAGCAACTGTGCCTTCTTACAACACTGTTTCAGTGTTGCTGTTGCATGTTTAATTCTGACATGTTGCTATATTTTTAAAAATTTCTTATTTTCACTCCTTTTATTGCCAAATACCTTGTTGAATCACTGCAGTGGCTCAAATGAAGAATGTGGTGTGTGGCCAGGCAGGTTCTGCATTCTTGGCATCTCACTGCGGGCTGCAGGATGTTCTGATGCCTCTGACAAAGGAGGTCTCCAGGTCCTGTGATGCCATCTCTTGCTTGTATCTCAAAGCTCTCACTTCACATCCCCTGACTTCTTCCTTAGTGAGCATGTTTGTCTCTTGAATGCCTACCTGTGGACCAGCTGCAGTGGGTGCTGCAAAGGGTGGTGAGAGTGAGCTCTTCCTGCCTGCTTTCTTGCTGGGTGCTTGACCCACCCATCATCATCAGAGCTTGGGGAAAACCTTGCTCTTTTGGGTTTTATTTTCTGTGGTTTTTTTCAGGATGAATTGCCCTCTCCAGCTCCTGAAAAGCCTCACTCAGTTGGGCTCTTGAAATATCACTTAGTGCCTAAGCTCAATGCTTAAGTCTTGTGGGACGTTGTTACAAAGGAAACTGGAAATGCTACAGCATGTTGTCAGTGCTGCTCCTGCTCTATTAACTGGTTTAATGAGCCTCTGAAATTGTTTTGGGGAAGACCTCAATCTCCTGCATGACTTTATTGTTCCTGTGTACTGTCTCATTATGTAGCTTGGTTGACAGAGCTGTGGTGGTACTGGGAGCAGGTACATGGATGCCTGCACACAGCAATTGGTGTTTGGAGGCAGAGTCCTCAGGCACCCTGGCAGTATGGAGGTGAGTAACCATTGAAGCTGTTTGCATTAGTGGGAAGTTTCCTTTGCTCAGGTGGAGTGCTCAGATCCTGCATTCTTCCACAGATCTCTGGATCTGCACCTTGCTCAGGTGAGCCTGGGTGTTTGTTCTCCTCACCCCATGTTCTTTGCTGTGCTGAAATCCACTTCCATTTCCAATTTCACACCAGCATGCTCTTGACATATTTGTAAAGCAACTCTCCTATGTCAGTCCACTTAAAAGTAACCATACACATGCTGGAGAAATATTTTGCTCCTGTCTCTTGTTTCTGTGGGAGTCTTTGCTGCTGCTGAGTAGAATGGTTGGGAGAAGCCAATGTCAGTGCAAAAGCATTCTGCTTTCCTGCATGGTCAGTGCTGTGTAGGGTAACTAGTACCTGTTGCTGCCTGTCTTGGTGGTGATATTACCCCTATAGTTTTTGATAGATGAATCTCAAAGTTTCCTACAGCGAGAAGTAAATGAGAACATACTAAACGACTCAGCTGGGGGAGGCTGAGGCATAGAAGTGGAATGATCTGCCAAAGTCAGAGTAGTGTATGTTTTCATCCAGAAATGCCCTTCTCTTTTCTTAACTTATACTCTGAACCTAAGAGCAAATTAATCTTCATTAAAGTTATGCTCTAGGGTTTCAGCTATGTCAGAACTTTGTCTGCACATCTCAGCATGTAATCTCTTCTTCAGTGTTACCCTTGTGTCTCTTCTCCATCCAGCTGTACAGATGAAGACTCAGTCCCGAGCAGGTAGCCAGATGATTTCTGGATAAGAAGTTACTGCTAATCAGCTACATTTGGTGTAGTTGTCTATGAGAAGCTGGTTGCAAATCCGAAGTAAAAATGTGCTAGCATAAACGATTGGAGGAGAGCATGTTTTCCTTTGCAGTAGGTGGAGAGCACAGGGATGGTCTGTTAATCAGATCTGTCTGTGATCATCTGACAGATGGCAACTCACTGGGGATAATTAATCATTTGCTTGTGCAGGATGTTGCATATGGAACAACAGTGTCTGTAAAGATCATAGCACAAGAGGGTTTTATGAGACAGCTCAGAGAGGACCTGAGACCCCTGGAAAGGAGAATTTCTCCCTTCAAGGTGGAATTCACTAGCTAGAGACAATTAAGTCCATTTTGCTGGGGATCATGAGCTTTTTTGCATCCCACCTTTGGCTTTCCCAGGGCATCACAGAGCAAAAAGAAGGATGAAAAGCTGGCTCATGTCTGTGGGCGTCGATCTGCTGTGTGGCCTTTCTGTCCCCAGCTTGCAGAGAGGAGAAATATGTAGGGGGAAAAAAAAAAAAAAAAATTCATGTAGGTGTGGTCTGTCAGGGATGTTGAAGCAAGGAAGCCAGTACATCAACTGAGTTTTCTCCTTAGGACAGAATAAGCTGCTGTGAGTGAGTGGCAGCAAAATGATGTGACTCTGATGGCTGGTGTCACTGCTGAGGAGCTGAGCATCCTCTCCAGGTCTACACTGCTTACAGGGCTGTCTGCTATTTTGAGAGAAGGAGAGGTGACAAAGGTGGTGGTTGCAGGCAGCACTCACTCTCCCAGCATACTGCAAGCCCTGGGCATGAGGGTAGAAGCTAAGCAACCTCTGTGTCTGTCTTTGTAACATTTTTCTCTCTGTATGTTCTCCAAACCTTCCTTTCCAAAGGCAGCTGTCTTGGCAGGGAGGGTGAAGCACAAATAACACAGAGAGAATCACAGAAATCACAGATGTGGTGCTAGCAGGCTGAGCATGATCATTGACTGGAAACCCCTCCCTTCCTCTCGATTTTAAGGATTCCATGTACAATTTAAAATAGGGGGGAGAAAGGCATCTCTACCAAGGATTTGTCAAGCTTGTTCATGGTAGATAAGTTGCTCTTACTGAGTGATTTGACATGTAATTCCATGCAGCATAAAGATGTTTGTGTAATGTTTATTTAGAGGGAGAGATTTACTGGCCATCCTCAAAATTAAACTTTGTGTAATGGTGCCTTTTCTTGGGGAAAATGCGTGTGAAGGCACTGTCAAAATGTCAGGCTTGTCTGGAACAAGGGTCCTGCAGAAGGCAAATGGCATTGGTGGGTTTGAAGATGCTTCATTTTGAAATAATGAAGTCCACAGCCTTTGGGGGCTTCCTTTTAATTGAGCTGAAGAATTTACAAAGCCCAGAGAGGAGATGCTCTTCACAACTAGGAAGGTAAGAGCTGTTGCAGAGAGAGATGGTTCAGACTAGGTTATTTCGGCTGTAAAATGACATCAGAAGGATGGGAAGATTGTTCTGAAATGGCATTTCTCCACCTAAATCATTTTAGGGAAGTCAGTTTTATACAGTAAGACAGGTGGCTTGCTTCTAGGTGAGAAAGAGGTTTGGATCCAAGTTTTAATTTGAAAGGTGTTCAAGGAAAGAAACACAACTATCTTCTTCTCTGTGAACCATCATGCAGGTTTATGGGACCATGGAAGTGAATAATGAAAAAAAATGTCAGGAGACATCTTGCAGCTTCCAGATTTGTCAGGCTGCACGTCAGCACACTGTCTCTCCTCTCTGAGAAAATTCTTGCTGAGAAATGCCTCCTTGCAGAACCTGAAAGTGAATCATTTACACCATGCATATATTATATATACTATA
Organism: Phaethornis superciliosus; assembly: GCA_023637945.1. Taxonomy (NCBI): domain Eukaryota; kingdom Metazoa; phylum Chordata; class Aves; order Apodiformes; family Trochilidae; genus Phaethornis; species Phaethornis superciliosus. The sequence continues at coordinate 108,210 of JAJQWJ010000020.1, read as the reverse complement.
TATATTTTATATATATATATTTTTTTTTTCCTTTCTTTGCAGGGAGAGGGTATTTGGATGGAGATGTTTCCTGGGCATGGAATTCCTCACTAACTTCATTTTGGTATTAAAATGATTTTTCAGACAATGCTGATTCTCTTCTGAAGGCTTTTACAATAATAATTATACCACTGATGAGGAAGTTGAGGCAGGGGACTGTAGTTGCCACAGCCCATGCTCAGAACTGCTGTCAGAAGCTTGCTCTGGGCCCCAGTGTTCCAATAAGCAAGTAAAACAAGTTAATCACCCTTTATTCACAAAATCCATTTATTTCACAAACACCAATGCTGAGTTGTGTAGCCATGGGCTGCGAGGGCCAGTCGATGTTGCTGGGGTTGAGGTTTGGCCCTGTAAATAGAGACTGCCTGCTGGAGACCTGTTGTAGGTGTCAGGGTTAGAACAAGCAATGTTTAGAGTTTGCTGCTTCAGAGGGAGTTTTCTGTTGTTGCAGGGGATTTTTTTGGCCCTGGACCCCTTCTCTTCTGCTTAACAAGATCCTTTGTCATTCTCCAGGGAAGCTTTTAAACTCACCACTGTGGTTTGAATTGGCTTTAAATAAAAGTAACTTCTGAAGTGCCCTGCCCAAGGGCTGTAAAGCACTCCACAAGCAGTCTGAACAGCCAGCAGACAAAGCCATTAAATGTGAAGTGTCCATGCGTGACTACCTGTGCAGCTGAGTCCCACAGGAACAGGCTTGGAAAAACCACCCTCAGCAGGTGGTAACTGCTGTGAAAAGTCCAGGTAGGTCTTGCTGATTCATCAGAGTGGGTGGTTTAGTCCTTCCTTTCAAGTGTAAAGGAAAAGAGGTAGGAGTAAGCACAGATTAGGGAGGTGGGAGGAAGAGGTTTTAAATGGGCTGCTGTATTTCCACCCTCTCCTAAGGCACTGTCTCCCTTAGCGGGGGATCTAAGCCACTTAAATTTCCAGCTTGCCAGACCAATGTCCTTAGTGTCTTATAATCTGAAAGCAGATCCTTAGCCTTGAGAAGTCAGCTCTGATTTCTTCACTTACGTTTGCAAACTGAAACCCCACAAGTGTAACTTTGGTGCTGCTTCTCAGCTCCTCCAACCTCCATCTCTTGGTGTTACTTCAAGTCTGAACACATACCTTCGTTTTACCTCTTAGTGCCACACCAGCTGGAGCAGCTTCTTCCAGGGTGGGGGAATCTGGTGTGCCTGCTTTACTGAGTGAAGAGAGTGCTTGGAGTGGTGAAGATGCAGTATCCTTCCTGTTAGAAAGCTATATTTATATTTTTAGGTTGGTGATTTTTTTCTTCCTCTGTCTTATTGAGGTAGGAAGGGAAGATTATGGCACTTAATGATTTAATCAACATAATCTCCAGATAAAACATGCTTATGTTATACTATCGGGAGACAGCAGTTTACGTAGTTTGCTACTCCAAAGGTAAATTAAATCATTAGTTTTAAGGCTGCATTAGGGACACATGTCCTCTGCCTCTTAAAAAGGCAGTTCAGGAGTTCTTAAAAGCTTCTTGGCTTGACATTTCTTGGGAGTCATCAAGTCCTTTCAGCACAGGTGTCATGAAAAGTGGAACTGAGATGCATTGCTTAAAGGTGCAACCACCAGCTCCATGGTAGCTAAATGCCTCCATGCTGGCACAGGACCTGCTGATGCTTGTGTGCCTCTTGTCATGGAGGGCAGCAGCAGGATGTAGGAGTAAAATTTGGACACCTGATGCCAGTGACCCTTCCTGGAACAAATGGATCCAGAACAGGTGTGCTGAGCCAAGCCTGTGCTCTTCTGTGGTTCCTGTTGGGAATACTTGATGTGCAGGCACTGGCTCCAGGCTCTGAGGTGCCTTGTGTGCTCGGGTGGCTAGCAGCTCTGGTGAGGGAGCCAGGCCTTGCTGCCAGGATAGCAAGGCTCTTTACCACCCAGGGGAGGAGAAATGACAGAGGCCCTCATAGAAATTTCAGGGCTATTAAGGATGTGATAATGAGCTGTTGCCTGCATCATTTTTCAGCACTGATCTCCCCTGCCCCTAGTCCAGTCCATGCATTAACACTCTCCATCCCAGGAGGGCAGGAAAGACCCTGCTGGTGCTGTAACTCCATTTATTGTGCAACTGTGCATCCACAGGGCTGGTGCAGGCATAGGTGGAGGGGCTGAGGAGCAAAGGTGCCTTCCCAGGAAGCTAGCTCAGCTTTCCATCCATGGAGAGACAATGCCTGAGATACAGGTTTCATCAAAGGAGCAATTGCTGGTCCCACAGTCCTGGGTCAAACCCTTCTTCCTGAATTAATGAGCTGGTAAAATAATACTGCTGGGTAAAGAAGGAGGCATGAGGTGGAACTCATTGCTGTGAGGTGCTCTCCAGCCAGCTGTGGGTTATGTATTTGCAGAGGATCTTGTGTAAGATGGTCTCAATCCACCTGCGAAAGAGCCATTTTCCATATGCTATTTCCTATCCTTCCCTGGTTTCCTTGGCACTGGCAGTCCTTTGGCCAGATTTTGCACTGTCCATCTCTTGGATGGTGAAATCTTCCACCCTTTGCTTCTCTGGATCCTTGGGCCATCTGCTGCACCATGGTTCCTGGCTGGTGGTGAAGGTGCTGGTGGATGCTCCAGAGGAGCAACTTTTCTGACTCACACAGCCAGGCATCCACCAGCAGAAGCAGTCACACAGGCAGGGCTTTCCTAAAGGACAGAGCTGGCTTGCTCCTGGGGTGGGTTAGTATCTCTGTGGAGGTCAGAACAGGGATAAATCTACAAGACTATAAATTATGTAGAAGGTGGGAAATCAGTGCGTGGAAGTGTCCTGCGGCAGCTCGTTCTTGTGTAGCTCACCCCATTATGCTGCTATATATCTGTGCAAAAAGCAGGTCCTTTTTGCTCCCTGATTTAATTTTCCCTGTTTGAATATATAGAGGCATTTTTCTGCTTGAATATTTAGAGGCAAGTGTCTGTTTCTCTGTGTAGAACATGTGCAGCTGATTTATTGCACGATGCTCTAGCACTGGGATTAAATGTTAATGCAGCCTGCTTCAAACTAGGCAGCTCCTAGAGATCTGTAGGCATTTGGGGAACAAAACCAGCTGTGTAACCTGGCCCTTTGCCACCCGAGAGATGTAGCTGTTGGTGCACTCAGACTGTTCTCCATCCCCATCTCTCCCCAGCTCCCGAGCGGCATCCTCAGGGCTGAGCTCTTGACCTTCAACTAGCTATGATGGGTGACCCCTCTGTTCCTGTGTGGTTCTGTATGGGTCCAGCTTCTCATGGGCTCAGTTCTGGGTGCTGTATATTTCTCTGAGGTGATGTCCAGGCGCAGGGGATGCTTTGCACTGCATTGACTGCACAACCCGACTGCCATGCTGTGGGTTGGATGGGCAGGTGGCCATGTTACAAGGAGAGAAGCTGAAAAAATTCCCAACTGGTATTTGTCATTTCTGACTGCAAACATCAAGGATCTGTCACTGACCGAGCAAAAGGGAAAAAATATTACTTTTTTGTTTGATCAGGTTGTTTTATCTCTCCAAGTACCACAGGCTGCAGGGGGCTAGCTAGACATGAAGTGCTACTGAACACTCATTCTGATTTATCTTTGTGCAGGTTTTCACAAGGAGAGAAGTGCTTGCTCAGTTACAGTGGAAGCATCTGTAGTTCTTCACTCTCTGGCAGAGACCTGGGGGCAAAGATGGTACACAAAATATGGTTTGGTTTGCTTCAATGTCTCTTTCAGGCTGCTGCTGTCTCTCCTGTACCCTCCTGCCAGCCATCCAAGGCTTGTCCCACAGAAGACCAGGCAGGTCTGTGTTTGGGAGCAGGGACCTTAGTGTCACAGAGGGGTACCACGAGATCTCCATATTCTAATACTTAGTCTGCAGCTCAGAGGACAGAGCCAAAGCAGGTGGATTTAAAAGCCTCAGCAGGAGAGAAAGGAATCCTTCCCTTCCCAGGAGGGCAGGCACGCTGGGAGCAGTGCTTGGATATGTCAGATCCCACCCTTACTGAGCCATTCCCCCTTTCCATGCTGCTTCCGAACAGGGAGAGCTATCAAATCAAACACGGCAGGATTATTTGTCGAGGTGTTTGTTTGAAGTTGGAATTGACAGGAATTGCATTTCCAAACTGTAAGAGAACAAGCTGTTTGGCTCTCTCCCTTTTTCCAAAATAGCAACCGCATCACTGCGTACCACGGGGATGTCAGGGTGAATCTGTTTCACTGACAACAAGATTGTTCTGTCTAGACAGGGAAGCACTGCTGAACTGAGTGAGTCTGTGGAATAATTTAAAGCCAGAATACTCTACAGACTTTAAATTTAAAATAAAAACTGGCTTGACACAGATGATGCTTGATGGATAGTTTGTGTGTGGGTGGGGTGGCGGCTGGCTCTGAGACAGAGCAGGATGATGGTGATTGACAGGGACCTCAGGGTGACCTGGTAGCTGCTGACCTGTCCCCTTTCCCAAACAAGTTCTTTCACCAGAGGGGGTCCACTGAGGCATCCAGGTGGCCCTGCAGAGCTTGGTGCAGGGCTTCTCTGCACTGCTTGGAAGTCTGGGCAGCCTGCCCATCCCTCCCTAGCACCTTGGATGCCTTGTCCCCATGCTGCTGTTTCTGTGGCCACCCCACTGCCTGACCACTGCTGAGGGACGGAGGAGTGGAAGGGGTGTGGAGAAGATACGAGCCTTGCATTTGCCATCTGCCTTGGGGGCCTGGCAGCCAGGGCTGGCTGAGGCAGAGAGATGTGGTGGTGCGATTGCAGCCCAGCTGGCATAAGGAATTTACTTCCTTCTGGCAGAAGATAAAATATTAAAAGCATAGCTCAAAGGCTGGATTGTTATTTTTTTTCACCCAATTTCTGAGGAGAGAACTTCTGCTCAGCAGTGCTTCAGTGTTGTTCAGAGAGGCAGCAGCTGTGCAGAGCGGGAAGGATGGCAAGGAGGGAGGGAGCAGGGAGAGGGGCTGAAGTAAGGGAGGAAGAAGGGGAATGTCTCAGGTGGGCAGATCTTGGGGCTTAGTGTCAACGCTGACTCTCCAACTCCACCACAGCCTTTAGGAGTTGTGGTTTATTTTTGTTTGGAACCTCTGATAGCAATAAAACAAAACTTATGTTCTAGTTTCTCTAGATGAGGGCAGTGCCCCTCTGGAGCAGGAGGATGCGTTTCTGTTAGCCCCTTTCCTTAGATAAGTGAGGATGCAAGACAGGATGAGCAGAGGGCTCAGCCAAGGCATCTCTTGGCTCCCTCCAGAGAAGTCCTACTGCCTTCCAACGTGCCATTTCCAGCATCCTGGTGAGTCTAAGTGCCCCGAAGAAACCCTGTTGACTTTCTGAAGTGGAGGTAGTGTGGGGTTTCTTTTGGGAAAAAGCTATTTCATTTGCTTCTGCTGATAGCCTGCCAAGGGAGAACCTCACTATCAGGCAAGAAGGCATGCTGACACAGAGATGGGCTCTCTCTTAAACTCAGTAGAATTTTGTGCCTCTTTTCCCCTAAGCAGGCATCAGACTCTGTGTGCCTTCACACAGCAGCTGAGCCATTGGGTGGGCAGCAGGAACCAGTGTCTCATTTGCAGGGAATGGGAACAGGCAACAGAAGGGAGTCCTGGTGTCTTCCCATCCCACAGCCTTGCCTTCTGTGCTACCCTACTTTCCTACCTGCTGCTGCTGCCTTGTGAAAGACCCTGTGATTAATTATACTGCTCTGCAGCCTCTGAAAATTTATTTAGGGTTTTACGTTTGCTGCTGCTTACAAAATGGCAAATCTGACACGGCTGTTGCCCAAGCAGGTGGGAGCTAATAGGTCAATAAAGTGAATCACACCATTAGCTGTTGAGCTGGGCTGCCAGAGGCCAGGCAGGTAGAGGGGAGAGCTGTGGAAAAGTCAAGACAGGTTTGCTTTAGCAGAAAAGTACCTGGCTATGCTGGTTTACAGGAAATTGCTCAATTCCCTGATAGCATCCCCTGCTTTAATCAATCAGGTTTTTTTCACTATAGTTTGTCTAGCTTAAGCTTTTCTTCTCCCTGCATCCTGTGCTCTCTCTAAAGATTTAAATTGCCTTTTCCTTGGGGGTGTACAAAAAAGGAGGGTTGCAGGGGGACTGTGAGCTGAAGGAAATGGAGAGCTTCAAACCAGAAGAAAACCTCCTAGAAAATGCTGCTAAAAGGCACACAGAAAACACAGCCCAACTTGAATTAGCTAGCAAGCACTCAAAGAGGTTCAGAAGTCTCCTCTGCCTCTGAGCATCTTGCTTCTCAGTGCTGCTGTCCAAGGATTAGGGATGGCAAGCCTAGAAAGCAGACAAAGCACAGGCATACCTGCTTTTCAGAAGAGGAGAGAGAGGCAGGTGTGGTCCCACCCTCAGCCCCCCTCTCCTGTGCAAGGTCTCTGCCCCTGCCTGGAATGAAGAGAAGGCTTCTTTGTTCTGCTGCTAATTCATATGCTGTGGGAATCTGTTCCTGAGGGCCTGGAGCAGAGCTCCCTGCTATGTACAGTGCCTCTAGCAGATTGCATCCTGGATAAAAAGGGCATCTTGGCTCCTCCTGGTTCTTCTCTGTTAGTGCTGTCCTGTTAGATTTTAATGTTTCTGCAGAGATGGTTTGTTTAAATTGAAGCAGGTTGTATTTATTCTATTAAAGCATTGTAGGTATCTTGCTCTGGATGTCACCTCCAAGGCATGGTGAGGACTCATCACCAGTGCCGTTATCTTTATTGCCAGTCCTGCCTGATAAATATGCTCCCCCCAGGATGGCTGAGCCTGGCCAGAGCTCACTACATGGTTGTGCTGGGTGTGCTGCTCAGGAGAGAGCAGAGCTTTGTGCTCAGGACCTGCTTGCAGGGCTCTCAACCACAGGGGCTGGAGACAAACCCAAGAGCTGCTTAAAAAACAGGGGAGTGGCAGAGGTCTCATACATTGAATCCTTGGGAGTCTCTGGGGTTCACGTTCTTCTCCTCAGTTTGGAGATGTAAAACTTTGCTGTTATTTTGTGAGCTAAGAGTTCTGTTGTCCTTGCCCTTAACTGAGGCTTGGCCAAAAAACTGCATGTCAAGCACTCCAAAACCTGACACTGAAACAGTGACTTTTGGTGAACTGAACTTCACTGAGCACAAGGTTGCTTTGCTGTGTCCCAGGTGAGCAAGATCACCTGATGTTTTGCACCTTTTGGGATAGATTAGTGGTGTATGTTCCCAGCATGTGGTGCTCCCATGTCTTGTCACTCATGGGGCAGTGGCCTGAGCAGGACTCATCTGGCCTGGGAGCTTTGGTTCAGAGACCTTTATCAGTGGCAGCATCTTCCCTGGAGCTCAGATGGCTGTGGGAGTCAGGAGCTCTGGTCTCACCCAGTCTGCTGGATTGCTAGTAGTCTTTTTTTTTTTTTTTTCTTTTTTCTTTTATTTTCTTTTTTCATGAGTGGTTCAAGGGAACACTACTGTGGTCTGTGAGCTCCTATAGGTGTGGATCACAGCTGGCTTCTCTATGAGCTGAGACAGCTCACTGGGCAGAGGCAGGCTCCCCAAGCCCCAGCTCTGCTGCAGGTTTCTGTCTAGCATGACAGGTGGCAGTGCCCAGCTGTCCAAAATCATCCACAGCCTTGTCCTTGGTGTCTCTCTGGGAAAGGAAACTCAGTTTTGGCTTAGAGCACCTAATGAGAAACAAGTCTGATACAAACTATAGGATCGGCTCTTGCTGAAGGACAGAAACATTTGGAGAAAGGTTCCCCTTTGTCCCCCATCTCCAGGCAGAAGAGGCTTGTGGAGCCTGGCAGGGGCAGAGGAATCTTCTAGGGAGCAGGGAGGTCCTGCCTCCATGGTCTGCTGAAAAAGCAGGGCTGGCTTCTTCCCCATCAGTGCCCTCCTCAGGGCAGCAGTGGGGCTGAAGGAGCACAGAATGGGCATCACCCACAGCCACAGGCAGGAGAAAGGCTCTGAGGAGGCAATAACAAGCCCCAAAAGCTCCCTTCTATGGCTACTTTGGTAGAGAAAGTGACTTTAATAGGAAAAAAAAAAAATTACTTCCTTTTGGGTCAAGTGCTCTGGAAACAAATGATTTTGAGATGAAAGACCTTTTACTTGGGTAATACAGATTCACATTGCCTAAAGGGATGTCTGCCTTGTGCTGGGGTATTTTTCCCTCTAGGGACACTGCGATTGCTTTTGAAGATGAATTTTCAACATACAAAGGAGAAGAAAGCTGAGAGAAAGGGCTTTAAAAATGTATCAGGGGTTCTTGATGTCTGTTTTAATTTGTCAGCATGTCTCTCTTGCTTGTAACACCCCTTGGTGGGTGCAGGGCTTTTCCTCCTCTTCCCATTGTGGTTTGCTCCTTCCCTCTGGCATCTTCATCTATCCCAGTCTTAGGATTTTTTTTTTCCCCTTCTTTCCCTTTCTAGGCCAAGTATTTTGCAGGGACAGTCAGGAGAGCCAGCAGTAGCTCCTGTGTGCTGCTCTGGATAGAAATCACCTTCTGAGAGGTGGCTGGGAGAGATGGCTGAGCCCCTGAGGCTCTCAGCTATATGGGGCAAAGAGACACAAGCCCTTGGCCTCAAGCAGTGGCAGGAATATGCTGGGAATAAACCTCCAAATAACAGCCCTGCTCTTGTAACCCCGTGTAACCTCATGTACCCAAGAGCCAGTGGGTGACTGGTGGGATGAGATGTGCATCCTTCCCACCCCTTGTGATGCAATGGGCTTTGTCAGTGGGTTGGGCTCTTTGCTGTGATACACTTGGGTGCTGTGCTCAAGTACTCCCCAGCCTGGGCACAGCCAGCCCAGAGGTCACTTGATATGCTTGAGCTGTACCCAGGGCAGAGGCAGGAGAACAGCCAGGTGAAGCCTTCTCTGAATGAGGTCTGGAATATGGACTCTCTTCCTATCAGCTTATATTCTGAGGAATTTTTTTCTTGACAACATATACCTTGTGAAATGAAGGTCCTAAAAGACTGTTCTGGCTTTGGTAAGACTATGGGAAGCATCCCATGGACTCCCTTTTCTGCTTTTTGCTGGTTTCTCCTCCCTTGCCTGGGGATGTAACAGGTATGCACAGTACTCTGCTGCTGCTTAGTGTGAAATGCTGTAAAACCCAAGAACTGATTTCTCAAAGATGTCTGTTTGCTCCTTGGTCTGTGACTTTACTGCCTGCAAATCCATCTTTCACTCCCCAGGGGTTTGCTTTCAGATTTTGAAACTGAGTGTTGTGCTTCAGAGCTTTGGGAAGGGAATGAATTCAGTGAAGCCAGTGTTGCTTGTGCTGCCTCAAAGGTGGGTTTTGGACCCAACAGAACCCATGGCGGTTCTGGAGGCTCAGGTAAGACTTTTGATCATGCCTAGCTATGGTGTAGGACAGTGTTGGCCTGTTGGGCTTTGGGACCCAGTGGGTTTTCCCTCCTCTCCCAACAGTGAACCTGGTTCAGCAGGTCCGTGCTTCCCAGGCTTTGTGGATTGTAGGCTGAAATTGTAGTATGTCTTGGCAATAGATGCTAGAAAGCAGAGGCAGAAAGGATTGCTGCTGCCCATAGTTGCTCTCCTGAAGGGGCTGCTGGTGGTGGTGCACATTTCATCATCTCAGGTCAATAGTTGCTTGTCGGGAAGAGCGCGAAAACACGGAGCCTGTGACTAAAACCAGTATGATTGATACACAGCACTCAATTTTATTACTAGTTACACAGCATTATATAGGGTTCAGAGGGCACGCCTCTTTTAAACAACAGATTCTTGCAGTTAACTACTTTTTGGCTAGGCATCTTGTTTTTGCTAAAGCTGCACCTGCATCTGCCAAACTAGTTGCTCTAATCGCGCTTTCAGAGACACTTCAAGGTCAGGTTGTTTACTGCTCTCAGGACTGAAAGTTTCAGTCTGCTTCATAGTTCTCAAAACATGGATTGGCCACAAATGCTGGGTGTCCACATTCCTTGAGAAATTCCTCCACAGTTGCTACTGTTTAAACTCAGCTTTTCCTCACTAAAGGAGGGAGAATGACACGGAAAGCTCTTCCCAAAGACTGGAGGTGGGGTTGCTTTGCAGTTACTTTGCAGCCTGTGGAGGTGTAGAATACCGAAAAGAATATTTGTCTCAAAACAAAAAAGAAGTGGACACTGTGCTGGGGTGGAGGCCTCATTCAGGAGCCATTCAGGACTCAGTTTTCTCAAGGAGAGACCCTCATTTGGGTACCACTCTGACAAACAGGGCTCTATGCTCGCAGGAGCAGACCCTCCTTTAGTGGCTATCCTGATAAGCTGAACACTGGCCTGACAAGGGGAGATCTCATGGCCACCGTGATGAGCAGGACACTGTCCTTATTCTATAAGAAACAGGGACAGGCAAGCTGCACCCTGCAGAGGCAGAGTGACAACTTGTGTGTGCCCCAGGTAAAGCCACTGGAGAGGGCACATGTGCAGAAATAAGGGTTATTGCTGTGTCATCCCATCTGGAGGGGTCCAAGTGAACACCTGGCTTTGCAAGATATGCCAAAGCCCCCCAAAATGGTGGGGTCAGGAGGCATAAAAGAGGCATGCTCAAAATGCTGGATGTGAGCCCAGCATCCAAGGACCTGAACTTCCTATCAAGATCATCAGTGGATCCAAGGGTGGTGATATCTTCTCTATCTCTTCTTTATCTCTACCTTTACCTCTCTGTCCCTCTCTCTCTCTGTGTGTCTCTGTTTCTAACCTTATCTCTGCACAAGAAGGTAACGTAGTTTCTAGCTTTGTTAAGTTTTACTCCCCATTCCTTTGTTAAGTTTTGTTAGTTATAATCTGTTCTGTTGACAACTTTCTTAGGTTTTGCTAAATTGTAATCCATTCGTTTGAAAGTACGTTCCTTTATAATTCTGCTAGCTGTAATCTCACGTGCTTTATAATCTTACTCACTTTTAAGTAAAGTTGTGTTTTATATAAACCTCCTGGGTAATAACCTTACTTCTGAGTACCACGCAGAGAATTCCTGAACTTAATCTTGTCAAATGGGTCATTAAAAGAAGTTAAGTAGAAGAGGAAGAGGATTGGGCCCAGCTGCACCCAGGCTCCTCTCTGAGGGACTTTAGAAAGCAAGGGGGTCCAGTCTGAATCTCCCTGGGTCGACCCCCACTCTGGGGAACCCTCCCCGTGCCCAGTCTGTGGGACGTGATATTTGGTCTGGCCCCCACATCTGGGGAGCCATGCTCACTTTGCTGCACCCACTTTGTGGGGAGAGACAGGAGGGGCAGGTGGAAGTTAGTGTGAAGAGAAAGGAAGTGCTGGTGACTCTTGGTGTAGCTGTATGGAGCAGATTTATCTGGAAGGAGCTGAAGGAAGCGTATCAAGGATGTCTCAGCTATTCAAGTGAGAAATCAAATTAAACTTTGCATCAAATAGTGGAGCTTTTCTGTGCTAGGAGTTATGTCAAATTCATTAAAGGTCTACACACCAGCCTGCCAGGGGTTAGTAGAGAGAAAAAACTCTGTGTCAGGAAGAGCAGGCTCTGTCTGCCTGCTCACCTCGATGTGTTAGTGATGTGGGCAGAGGGAGAGGAGATTATTGCTTTAACCTTCAAAATACCTCTGTGTAGAGCAGGAAGGAGGACACTGGGTCCACAGCCGTACTAGTTCTGTGTTCCACTGACCAGCAACCTGGGGTGCCTGTCCATCAGCCTGTGCCAAGGATGATAGATGAGGGCTGGTAACAAAAACCTCAGCAAGCTGGAGGTGTGGAAATGCTCTTGGAATAGTTAAGGTTGGAAAGCACCTCTAAGATCATCAAGCTGAACCATCAAACTTCTCAGGCTGGGAGATGGAGTCCCTTGTAATCTGAAGGAAACAAAAATACCCCCCGTATTCCACAGAAGTATGCATGCAGACTTGCTTCACATTGGGCACAAGCCTATGATTGCTCTAGGCAAGGAAAAGATCTGGACACCACATTGCTCCCTCAGTGAGGACAGATTGCTTGGAGGCTGCATGGAGCACAGACTTGGCACGAGAAAACTTGGAGAAAGCTGCCAGCATGGTGGCAGGAGAGTCATCTGCTGGGAATCTGTGATGCCACAGAAGTTTTGCTGCAAAATTATTTCCCCATGCTGCACACAAGAGGCTCTGACTGCTCCCAGGCAACCAAAGCATGTCCATCCTGGCTTCTCACCAGTGGTGGGGCATGTCAAACAGCTGGCAGCCATCAGGAAAAGGAACAGGAACACTGAGCTTCATCCTTTGCATACACTGCTTAAGTTTTCTCCGGCTCATGTTGTAAGGCCCAGGCTTGACTAATGCTATCTGATTTTTTTTTGTTCATCTCTGGTGCATGTTGTGCATTGCCTTAGAAGCACTCAAGCACTCATTTGATATTTAAAAGCCATTTGCTATACTGCTATTCTACTGGCAGGGGAAATTAGTCTGACCTCGGGATGTACATGTCCTGGTGGTAGAGCAGTGCAACCCAGTAGCAGGTCTCCCCAGGCATCCTGCCTACTGCTAGGTCTGGGTTCGGGCTCTCCAACCAAGAAAATGTCCTTCCTCCCTTCTTTTCTGCTGACGTAATAGAATTTTTAGGAATTTAAGGTGCTAAGCCTCAATTAGGCAACACTGACTAATTTTCAGGATGTAATTTATTTACAGAGTGTTCCCATTCACAGCAGCAAGTGCTGTTAATTGCTCTAGTTTGCTTTCCAGCCTTGGACTTGAGTCTTGGAAAGCCTGTGAACATGGCTGCCAGGCAGGCAGGGCTGGTTTGGGGGGCATCCTGCTAGCCAGGGGTGTGAGGAGCTCATTGAGGAGCTGACTGGCCCAGGTTCATTAGATTCTGCTCAAATCAGTCCTTGTGTTAGAGCATGGGAACAGGCCAAAGAGCACGAACACCTGTCCGCTCTTCATGGCTGTATTAACCCAACTGTCCCAGGATGCCTTTTCTTGACTGTTCTTTGGCTTGTTTTTTAGTTTTGTTGTTGTGTTGTGGGTTTTTTTGCCCCCAGTGTGATGCAGATATCCTCATCCTACACCAGTGTTGCTGTCGGACTAAATGAGCTGTCTCTGGGTAGATCTGGAGGAAGAGCTGTAGAAAATAAGTGGGACTAAGAAAAAAATCAGGTTCTGCATGCTTGTCCTTCAAGCTACAAGCACTGGGGGATGGCATCTTTGCAGCATCATGGCTCAAGGCTGGTTTGTTTTGCTTCTCTCTCTAGCACGGGCTGCTGCTCAGAGGTGCTGTACTGAAGCTTTGCTGATGTGCAAAGCCCTGTGATGAATCTTCCAAAGCAGCCCATGCTGTTTACCTGTGAGACACCAGCTCCTCAGGGTGTGATGGGCTGTGAGGCAGAGCTGCCGTCCAGACCTGTGCTTGGAATGTGTCCAGGCAGAGACAGAGGAGGCTTCAACAGATGCCATGCCCCGTTCTGTCCTACCTCAGCTTCTGAGGAAGGGCTGCTGGAGCTGGGTTGTGCATGGGGGATGGGAGCAGCCTCCTCTCTTTTGGGGATGGGGAAGCTCTCCTTTCTTCTGGACACAGGACCTTTCACCATTTAGACCAGCAGCCTCTTTAGGAGAGTCTCCCAGATGGCTCTTGGGAGAAAGAAGTTGAAGATTTGCCCAGGTACATGATCTGGAGTCAAAACTACCTTGTGCTTCCCAAGCACAGTGCAAAGTGCAAGATAAACTACTCCCAACCTCCTTGTGCAGGGCTGGGGGTGTGTGAGTTTGATGGTGATGTCCTTCTCTTGGTTCAGCTCCAGAGGCACTGCTGTAACCCTGTAACAAGTTTCATGTAGACTTAGACAAATTAGTGCTAAATAGCCTTGTCTTATCTTCTAGCAGGCCCCATCTCCCTGACCACTTTCCCAGCTCAGTCTACTAATGAAGCAATCGTTCTCCAGAGTGGATGTAGCCACCATCTCCAGCTGAGCTTGATTTTATAATCTCTGTTTGTGGGCACAGGAAGCATTCAGCACTTACAGGAGCAGGTGGTGTGTGTGGCCTGGATTTATTAGCCATCTGGCATGCTGCCGGGCCATTCGTTACTGAGGATCTTGCAAGAAGATCCTTTGATGCTGCAGTGAACTCTGTGCTGTAGGAAGAGTCAGGTTAATTCCTGGGAGCTCATGGGGAGGAGTCCTGGCTTCTCAAGTGCCTAAAAACAGTGAGTTCAGGCAACTGCCTGCTGGCTGTGATGTTTCTCTTGAACATCCTGGTCCAGGAATCCATGAAGAAGTGTGACCTGCTCCTTAGGCTGAGCATGCCAGAATGCTGCCAGAGGGGCTTTTGGTTCTGTTTCTTAAGCCTGACCTCCTTCTCCTGTGTTTGATGATGCCTTGTGATGCAGTGAGCAGGGGCTGCAGGGAATGTGATTTCTCTCTCCATGGCTGACCTATGGAGCAAGAATCTGGCCATGGAGTATTGTCTAGCCTTGGCAGGGCTTGTGTTCAGATAGTGAGCTGGGCAGCTCCAGAAAATGAAATGGAAAGCTGAGGGGCAGAAAGGGGCTGTGGATGACTTCCCTGCTGAACTCCTGTCTGGACGAGAATTGTGTTCTGGCTGTTGCTTGTATTGTTCTTCCCTGGTCAGCCTGGCCAATGCACTGGCAAGATTAAGGAAGGCAATTTCCTCAGCTTGTGCTGAGATCTTATTATGCATTTCCATGCAACAAAAGGGGAGGAGGGAGCAGCCCAAGCCTTCCAGAGCTGAGGTATACTGCAGAGCTGTACAGCACGATGACCCTACCAACCCTGAGGGAAGTAGGACTGGCCTTCAGCAGGAAGACTGGGCTTAGGAAGCTGCTAAAAAGCTGAGTTAATGACTTGGAGCACGGAGCCCTCGTTTTTCCACCCTCTGGACCACACAGGCAGATGAGAAGGAAGGGCTGTGGATGCAGATACGTCTAGCAGGCAGGCTGGACAGCCAGGTGCTGGCCTCTTTCTCCCTGGTTTGGGAGGTTACCTGCACACACAAGCAGTACAGAGCATGCTCACCTCTGGCTCAGTGGCAGCCTGGGGAAGGTGGCTGAGGCTGAGGATGTGCTGCCTGCTCCAGGTTTCCCAGGCAAAGGGATGGTCATTGGCTGTTGTCTTGCTGCTTCTTAACACAGTGGTAGGGAGCCCAGTGTTAAATGTGAGTAGCTAATGAAAAAGCACCTCTGAAGATCCTTGTACTTTGTTAGGAATAGCTGCCTGTGCTGTTAGGGTTGCTTTGAAAATCTCTAACCACTGTGTTCTCCAGCAGCTTAAGCTATGTGTGTAATAAGCCCCTGAAATGGAGTTGGGCTCTTATGATAACAGGAAAGAATGAGGCTGCAATATGGTGAAATGAGAGAGTCAAGGGGGGTGGTTCCTGAGAGTGCTGAGATGTCCCATATGTCACAGAGGAAGTCCTTCCCTGGGATGGTGGGGGGTCTGGACTTAACTAAGGAGTGAGGGCTGGGTGTGTGATTAGTGTTTTGCAGGCACCTCCTTGTGGCCTTGCTAATTGTGTAATTGTGAATGTCACTGATCAGAAATTATTACTACTGCCCAGGAATCATTAGAGCCTGCCATGCCATCAGGATCAGTCCATCTCTTCTGCTTTTTTTGCTGCTGGACAGGTGGGTGCAGGGGGAGGCAGATCTCATGCTGGGATGATCCCTGTGGGACCAAGGCACTGGAGAAGTCAGTGTTGGTGACAGAAGCGTGCTTTAGGTAAATTGCTTTTGTTTGCTTGTTAGATATATAATGCATGTTCTTATACACATCAGGGGTGCAGAAAGCCAGAAGTGAATGGTTTATTCATCAGTGCTCAGTTCCCCTCCCCATGGCACATCTCTGCAGCAAGATGGAAGCAAGGGGAGAGGATCCGTGTTGGCTTTGCTGGCTGGCTGGCTCTGGTGCTTGTCTTCCTCCTCATTGTGCTGGGAAATCAGAAGGGATGCGAGGCTGAAGATGCATTTCCTCCCCTGCCAGACCCAGGAGACACCCTTGGCCCTCAGCATCACAGGGACAGCCAAGGCAGACCGTTCCCCAGGCAGCAGCCAAAGCACAGCCTTGAACATCCCTTCTCATCCTCCACGCTAATGCCATTCAGACCCTGTCCTCCACTTGTTCCTGGCGCGGCTGCTTCGTTTTAGGCTGCACAGATGAGCTCTGTCCCTCGGGAGCAGCCCTCTCGCCTTGCACTCAGATAACCGGGGCCGTGTCCTGCCTCCTGTCGGACTCCTCGGCAGCTGCCGGCGCTGTGATTAGCCTCAATTTATGCAGGCTGTTAAATAGACACCTGCAAGGATCAGGGACAGGGAAGCCAAGTCTTTGAAGGTTTTTTTTGTTTGTTTATTTTTGTTGTTTTTTTTTTTTTTTCTTTTCTCCAAGCAATAGTCATGTTGTTTTAAATTGAGAACTTGAGAACTCTGATTTTTTTTTTTTCCCCGCTTTTTTTTTTTCTTTTTTTTTTTTTTTTCTCTTTTGTGTGGTGCCTTGAGAGCACTGAGCTATCTGAAGTCCCTCTGCAATTTGTAGGGGTATGAGCCAGAGAGATTGCAGCTGGGAGGCTCTAATGCTGTGTGATGCTCTTGGAGTGCTGGGCTGACTGCTGTGGGCACGAGCACGGGAATGACTTCTGGGGCTGCTGCTAGAGCTGACAATTTCTAAGCTTGTTCTGCTCTTTCTGCTTTCTCTACTGTTTGCAGCTCTCTGTCGCTCATCCCTGCTCTCCTGCAGCAGACAGACCCCCTCATCATTGCCAGCATTGTGGTGGGCAGCATCGCAGGGGCGCTGCCATGTCGAGATCTATGGGCGAGTTAATAACAGAGCTCAATGCAGGGAAAAGGAAGTCCTGCTCCTCTGAGAGGCCTGGCTGAAGAATCTCATCTAATTAACCTGGCAAGTAATTGCTTACATCGGTGTTATGTACCAGCAAAGAGCCTAAAGATAGCCTCTATCCAGCTGCAGCTGCTTGGAAAACCCCACCAGAGGGGCAGCTGAGAAAAGGTGGAGCAGGGCAAAGCTGCAGTAGCATTACCCATCCATAAGTTTGACTCAAATTGGAGCTGTGCTGGTCTACACGCATGCCCCCACCATTTTCCCCTTTTCACCTGCCCTAGGGCAGCTTCTGTAGGGAGGTGCTTTGGGTTTTACTCTTGCTTGTCCAGAGCAAATGCTGAGGACAAACAGCTGTTTGTCAGTCTGCATGCTGCTCTGAGGCAGTGGACCAGATCCTGTCCCTCCTTGGAGAGGGTCATGTAGGCATCTAGACCACGTCCATGAAGTTTGGGCGAGCAGGGAGGGATGGGGAAAGGCCAGCTTCACCCTCAGGCTCCTTGTGTGGCTTGCCCTGGAGAGCAGGATCTGGCCCCATGCCTGCTGGTTCTGCAGAGAGCTGTCAGGGAGGGAGCGGGTGTTCCTAGGCTTCTGCTCTGCTCTGTGGGAGGGAAGGCTTCAAACAGCAATTAGCTAACATTGCCATTTGCAGAGAAACAGCTCTTGCTGCCCTTCACAATGGCCTGCAGGAGGCAAACAGGTTAAAAGCTCTAATTCTGGGAAGATATATTTAGATGGGATTTTTTTCCTTTCCTAGCAAGGTAGGTTAAAAAAGCTCTGAGTTCTCTAAATAGAAATTTCTTTCCTTATCCAGCTAGGAGCTCCATTAGGAGCACTGTCTGGTCCTTTCCACCCAGTCAGGACGGCTGTCCTGGTGCCTGTGACACAGGCTGAGCACCTGGGGTACTTGGAAAAACTTGCCCTCGTGGCAGCAGCAGAGGGGCCAAAATAAAAAGGTCTGTTTTCCCTTGACAGCTATTGAAGCTATCAAAAGGAAGATCTTGTCTGCTGCTGCTTGCCAGTTAAATTATTCACTCTACTAGCTGAAGCAGAGCATCACAAAAGACAATTTAGTCTGGGTTAATGCAGCACGATGCAAAACTCATTACCAAGTTAGAACTGTGTCCTGCTCCCATTCCTGGGTGCCTGAATGTCCCCACTTCCCTTTGACAGCATGGCCTGGGGCACTGGGGCAGCTGAAGAAGGGAAAACACAGCTATGGGAAGGCAGGCAGAGGGGTGTGCAATGAGGGATACAACTTCATCCTCCAAATTCACTGAAATACATGTTTCCCATATGTTGCTTTCCTGTTGACCAGGAGAGCAGACCTATGTGTTCTTCCATATGATACCAAATCTCCTGATGTGTCCTTTGCACAGCTGCTGAAGAGATGCTCAAGATGGGGTGGTTCTGCATTGCTTCTGCCTGGGTGACTCTTCTTCCTCATAAGGTCAGTGTTACCAGATGGAGTCTTGCCTTCAGGAGGAGACCCTAGTGCCAGGTTCACACTAAACCCCTTGACTCCTGAGGACATTAGCATGGCACAGCTGGTTCAAGAAGGTTTTAACAGAACACAGTTATTTATAAGCATATGCAGAGTAACCTCATATAGTGAGCTGGGACACTGATGCTTGCCCTGGGACCTGTCTGGAGACTCCCAGACCTGCTGTAGCCAAGAGGTGTAGGCTGGTTGATGATCTGCTCAACTTGCTGTGGTGACAGCCTGACCCAGCCCACCATGGAGTAGCCCTGGCCTTCTTTCTATGATTTCACAGAAATTCCACTACCTTTTGTTATCAAAACCAGTGTGGGCAAGATAACCATCTGGGTGTAGATCAGAGGATACACCTCCTTTACCTTGTCACAGACCAGTGATATGAAGTCCAAGAGCATCACCCACTTGCCGTTTAAGTTATAAGGGAAAGAAATATTGTTGCTGTTGAGAAATTTATACTGCTCTGTGCTAGGAAAGTTTTCTCCTGTGCCTCATTGCACCCTGGAGCAAAAGCAAGCCTGAGTCACACCTCTGTGCCTCCACACCAGGCAGTCCTCTGCCCTGGCCATCCTGAGCTGTTGTACCAGCAGAGTTTGTACCTGGCTTGCAAAGCCATTTTGGTTTTGCCTGCTGATGTTTAGCCAGTGCCACCACATCTCTCAACCAGAGGAGTCCTTTGCCTACAACCCCCTCCCATCAGGCTGCCTGCATCATGGGCTCTTTCCCATCTCTCTAAGTGATGCAGATGAACCCACCCCAAGTGCTTTTTTAAATCCCCTGTTGCCATGACAACTCACCAAGCATGATGCACTCAAGTTCTGTCTTTCTGCTCCCAGGCCTCGCATTGCCACCAGAAAGCTGTGTGTGTACCTCTGTACATCCATGTGCTTTGTTCCAGCTTTCAAGTGTGGTTTATAATCCCCTTGGAGCGTGAGCAGAATCTCTCCTGAGATGGTGAAGGGTTTACTGAAAAGGTCTGATAATAAGGTTAAGGAGAGGCCAGCAGCCACTCACCCTGCTTGCTGAGTGCTTCTGTGACTAAATTTAGCCCCTTGAGCCATTAATGAGTCAGCAGATTGGGGCAGGAAATCTTGATTTCACTTCCTTTTTTTTTTTTATTTTTTTTCCTTTAACAGGGCTGTAGCCAGGGCAGGCTCCAGGTTGCCTTGGTGTCAGTCTTAATCCAGCACATTACCACAGGGTGCTTTTCCTCCAGCCTGTCCAGAAGAAGTAAGAGCTCCTTTCTGACACCTGCCATGACAAGCTGCCTGTTCATGGGCAGGCAGCATTGTTTCCCATGCTGGTGGTCTGAGGCATGGACTAGATGACCTTTAGAGGTCCCTTCCAACACTAATTATTCTAAGAGTCTATGCTCCTCATTTCACTGTGCTTGCCCTCCCAGGGGCCATGATGTTGAACGAGGGAGGAGGTGGAGTGGATGCTGCATGGCCAAAGCCTCTGCAAGCCAGCTCTAGCAGCTCCTAAGAAACTACTCTTCCCTTGGGCCCTGGTGGTCCCCTTGCTTCATTTTTTTTAGTGGAGACACTCCAGAACTTGGCAATAGAAGTATCTTTCAAGCAGAGGGTGTGTGTCAATGAAATTAATTTAAACAAACCTGAGTCAGAAATGGCAGATGACATCTGAGTCAAGAACAGCTCCTGACCTCTCACTGGGCTCTGCACAGGACCTGGACTTTTCCGGGGGGAGATGTGCCTCTAGCTTGCTTAAGGATGGCTGGGCAAGGTACACTTCTTCCATTGTTCTGGAGATAAATCAGCGCCTTGTTGGTCATTGAAAGCAAAGTGAGCTACGGATGCTCTTCACCCTGTCCCAGGTGTTTGTGTGGTGATGATGGGAGCTGGGCTGGGGGCTGCTGTTCTCACTGTCATTTTTTTTTTAATTTACAGTGAATGAAGGATGCAAAATCAGAGTAATGGCCAAGGAGACCAGCCCTGCTTGGCTTGTCTTGCGATTAATCTACCTAAGGCAATGCGATGAGACAAGATGATGAAGTTATGCAGCCTGAGTGCTCCAGGAGCTGAGGATGATGATGGGACTGGCAGCTTCAAGGTGTGTTCCCCCTTCTCCCTGCCTTGCCCTTGATCTGCTGCCCCGAGGGGGAATGAGCCCATCCAGCACAGGCTGGAGGAGCAGCAGGAGCTCCACCATCACTAATGAGATGCTGCTGCTGGATGGCTGACGCAGGGGGAGGTGCTGCCTGAGACCTGCTCTGATAACCTGAGCCCCCCGGGGTGGAGTGGCTTCCCTCTGCTTAGGCCCTGTGTCTGCTCCTCCTGTCTAATGGGATCTCACCTCCAAGTGCTGATGAAGCCTCCTCTGCAGCGTGACAAGCGGCTGAGGTCTGATCCTGCTGATGAGGGGTGTGCAGGAAGAGCAGATCTGAGTATTAAGTGCCCTCTGCTCCAAGGTGGGAGTGCAGGAAGTTGCTGGGCATCTGGATTGCAGAAGGCATGGCTGTCACCTTCACAGAGAGGGTCTGAGCCTTGCACCATGGCTCTAGCAGGTGTTGGAGCAGAAGCACCCTGCACCCAGACAGTGTTCTCATTTTGCTGTGACTGATGCCAAAGAAAGCGAGCAGCTTGGCAGGACATGGGGACTGGTGACACCTGTTTGCTAAAGGCTGCTGAACAAGGGCTTGGCCTCCCTGTCTGGGAGCAGAACCTTCTGTCCTTCAGACCTGTGTTGCTGGTATGTGTCTAATAACAACATCCCTTGGGATGATGCTGTTTATAGCCCTGGGTGTGAGAAGCCCCTGAGGGTGGGTGGTGTGGCACAGGCAGCAGTGAAGGGGTGGGTGTCTGCCTCTCCTCTGTTATTTATTATACCATAAAACCAAAGGCAACATACATCAGTAAATGCCACAGACGGTTCCGTGTGTGTGTGTGATGGAGCAGACACTCTTTCAAGACAAGGAGCTCTGTGGGCAGAGGCTGGTGTGAGTGATGGAGCAGACTTGAGCTGCTGGCACCTTTGCTGACCTGGAACACGGAGCTGTTCCCTCTGGGTGCCCTATCCAGGAGTAGGGAAGTCAGGGTCCTGCCTGCAGGGGTAGCAGGCTGTAGCACAGAGCTGCTCACCTGTGTGTGACAATAGCCAAGGCCACCCCCAGGGTGCAGTTCAGTGCCCAGGGAGGCAGGAAGCACTGGAGGGCTGCTTAGAGGAGCTTGAGGCTCCCACTGGCTGATATTTCCAGGGAACAAGGCATGTGCCATCAGTGTGTGTGTGTGTGTGTGTGTGTGTGTACACATCTGACAGCTCCTGAAGCCCTTGGATGATCTCAGCCACGTGTGATGAGAGCTGTCACCAACACTGATGGGAGATGTTCCTACATGGAGATGTTCCTGTGTGTCCTGTGAAAGGTACAGCCAGGTGGGACAGGGTGAGGGTGAGCATCACCACAGAGAGACAAGCCAGCACACCCACACCTCAGGACATGCAGAAATGAGTCCTACACATGTGTCCCACTCATGAGTGAAAGCTCTGGTAGGCAGTGGCAATTTAGATGTCAAGCTTGCGTGAACCAGGAGAAGTAAATCCCGGTATTTGGGATTAGGGCAAGTAGTTTATTTTAAAGACAGTCAAATCCCTTTCCTGTAGGTGCCTGCTTGTCACAGGAGACATTCCTCATCGTTAGGAGAGTGGCTGCAGTAGAATAAACACATCCAGCCCTCTCTGGGGAAGATGGTCTCTGGGGCTGCTGATCACTAGGTTTGGGGATTTTTTCCCTAACACTCGTGGGTGATGGTTTCCTCCTCTCCCTTTTGTCTTTCTTTCTGCAACATCATCGGCTTGGGAAAGACCATCTGCTGGTTTGGTTAACGGCCTTTTGCTGAAAAAACAGCAGTGACAAATATCCTCCTGAATGTGACAAACAGAATTGGAGAAATAGGCTGGCTAATTTTCAGCCATTGTTTTGGAACGCAAACTCCTTCCCACTATCAATTTAGCTATTATTTCAAAAACTAATTAATCTTCACTCGGGCAGCTCCAAGGGACCTCTGATTAGATAATTAATAGCCTATGGATTATGAAAAGTCTTGGTTTAGGTTCCCACTACAGTGCATGCCTTCCAGAACACTGGTGCTATCATCCTGCTTACCAGCTCCTTCATCGATTTTTTTTTTTTTTTTTTTTTTTTTTTTTTTTTTTTTTTTCTGTAATGCTTGTCAGCTGGGAAATTTTATTTTGTGGTTTTGCAGCTGATTACAGACAAGCAGGGCAAGTCACAGGTGTTACCAGGAGGATCTGCAGAAAGGTTTTGTGTGGCTAAGGAAGAAGGTGAGTGAGAAGGTGTGAGAAAGGAGATCCTAGAAGGTTAGGTGGTGGGATTTCCTCACCTCCTCCTGTCTTGCATAATGAAACATGAAATTACCCCCCATACTGCAGTTCCAGGGATGGGCTGAGCCACAGGGAGTCTCATCCTCACCTTCATTCTTGCTGCTGCAGCTTTTATTTTCTCAATTTAATCTTAACTTGGGGACAAACTTTATTTGACTCAAGGGTTGCTATACATGGCTGAGGACTAGGAGAGTATCAAGGACATGTTGTGTCTTGTACAGGGGACTGAGGTCTTTGGGGCACAGCACAGGGAGGGGGGAATCTGGGAGCAAATCTGCTCCATCTCCTACCATTCTTGTTCAGTCTGTGTGAGTCTGTGGCACTCAAATTGGTCTGAATAAGCAGCACTGCAGAAGCAGAACTTTGAAACTCACTTGAGCAACGGAGATGGGGGAAAAGGCATGCAGAAAGGAGATGCATGTTGTAGGAGGGAATGGACCTTGGGATAAATCTGTGCAGTCCTTCCCACCCGGGACATGACCTGAGCTGCACTGCAAGTGCCTGGGGGGCACTGGAGGACCCACTCAAAGGCAGCTTGCTGTGGAGCAGCTCTCAGCTCTCCATCAATCATACACTATGATTTTAGCTCCTTAAGTGTTTGTGATTTCTTAAATACAGGCTTGACTTGCAAGCTTTAATGTTTGTGGGTGTATAAAGAGCCAAGATTTCTCTCTCCTGACAGGAGTTTGAGCTGTGTTCCCTAGTATCCTGAGCTACTGATGGACCATTCTTGGTGCCCTTGTGAAAACTGATGCTGTCCCCATTACAGCACAGGGAGATTTCCAACCAAACCTCCCCATCTTCCATCTTCAAAGTAAGCAGAGAGGGTCTTGGACCCTCCTATCCCATGGTGCCTACAAGCCAGATGGGAGATGGAAGTGCCTGCCCACCTTTGAGCTCTCCAGAGATGATGGTCTCCCCTGCCCCATCTTCCTCCCATCTGCTCAGCAGCACAAAGCTGTTCAGCCCCTGCTCCTGCACAGCCCATGGGAACACCATCTGCAAACCAAGGGTGGTGCCTGCACTTAGCTAAAAATCAAAACTGGTGGGTTTGGAGCCCCCAACCCTCCTGCATACACTTGTGGCCCCACAATTATTTTGCAGTGAGCCCCCCCCCTTGCCCTGCCTTTATCTCCTCCCAATGAGCTCTGTGCAGATAGCAGGGTTAATAAAGACCTGCCTGTGAAGGATTACTAACGATTTCATTTCCAACATGTTGTGAATTATGTGGCAGGCTGCACAACAAAGCTGAGCAGGGACAGGCTTGGCAGCTAATTACTGTGCCCATGTCCCCTGCACTGCCACCACTGCTAGCTAGGCCCCCTAATTGCTCCCTGGGCCTGGCTGGGTCTTGCTTGTGGTTCTGGTCCATTCGCAGCTCTTGCCTGGCACTCAGCTGTGGCAGCTTCTCTGTCCCCCCACCCTCCACCTTCTTCAAGTTTGTTAATGAAAACCTTATCTGTCTGTGCAGATAATGCCTGAAATAATTAGTACTCAGTGAGGTCTGTCAGGCTTCTCTTCTCCCTCCCTCCCACACTGATCCCTTTTCTTTTTGCAGTTTCCAGGGTGCTTGGTTAGTCCTGGGGATGCTTTTATATATATATATATATATATATATATATATATATATATATTTTTACCTTTGTCACCCTGTGCAGCTTTCAGCCTTCCTGGCTGCCCCAGGCTTAGGGCTGTGCTGGCAAATCTCTGCAGGGAAGGGGACCAGCTGCATCCACATCCCTGCTTAAAAGCATCCAAGTTTTCCTAGCTCAGGACAAAACTGGTGCATGTGAGGAGCTGCCTGGGGGTTTGGTCTCAAGGCACCTGGCTGGGGTACAGGTTCTCCCTTGGCCCCATCCCTGATGGCAAACAAAAGGCAGCCCCCCACATTAGCCTGGAGGAAGTTGTCCCATCTCTTCTTGAGCTCCTTTTGTTAAATTACGTTTATATTCATTGTCTTTGGCTTAAATCTTTCTAGCCTGATAGTGGATGACAGCACTTCTCAAGTGCCTGGAATGGCATAAATAATTCTAGTGCTCAGAGAGAGGTTTACAGTTACATAAATGTCAGGAGAGAGCCCAGTTTGTATTAATGGCCTTATCAGTTATGTTGCTGTAAAACACTGATACTCCAACTGTTAAGTAGTCATGGTTTTGCTCTGCAGTATTAATTCAATAAATTGGGACTTTTTGATTTAAATCTGAAAGTCTGATGGCCCCCCCTAGAAAATCCTTCATGAGATATCAAAGATTTAAAAAAGGCTTTTGAAACCGGGATTGAGCTTGGGATAAAAAAGCTGTTTCAGGTGCAAGTACAGGGCAAAGATGGCAAGTGTTGCAGCATCTCCTGTAGGATGAGGACATAGTGGAGGTCACAAAGGCAGCCCTAGTCCTGCCCAAAGCCACTCCAGACCTTGTATGTCTCCTGGCCATGAAGGGACTTAGGGTGGGCTTGGAGTTTTCAACCATGAGCTATGGAAATTATATCTCAAGCTGCATCCCAAAGGTCAAGTCTGGACATCTCCTGCCAGCTGGAAGGTGGCCTGGCCCACACTCTGGTTCTCCAAGGCTTTGAGAGCAGATTGCAGTGGGCTCTGGTCCTCAGAGGCGAGAGAAAGGGAGAGAAAGCCAGTGCTGGGAGAATGAAACTGGAGAGAGAAGGTGCCCCCAGCACTGCTTTCCTCCCTCCCTGTGCCTGCAGTGTCCCCTTCACTGCCTCTGCTTTGCTGCTGTCACCTCCTTCAGTGCAGTAGTCGGGAGCCAAGCTGACAGCCAGAACACCTCTCCTCACTTGACCCACGGCCCCGAGGTGTCTGTCCCCACTGCCCTCCTGCCGGGCTGACAGCCTCCTCCCAGCCCTGCCTGCTCTGAGAGGTGACAGTGCTGTCCTCATCACATCTGTCCCTCCTGCCACAGCCACTGCTCCTGCAATGGCTCTTTTGCAGCTCTGCACTTACCACCAGCGATCTGCCAAGTGTGCAGGGAAGAAGGGAAGGGGAGGGAAAGTACCAGGATAATTGAAAATAAATGATGCATTATATGAAATAGATGTTCTGGTGCAGCTGGCTTTCTGTGGCTGATTATTTATTTATTTTTCTTCTTTTGGGGAAAAGGAGGGTTGAAAGTTAGGGAACAGCACCCCTGGGGCAGGGGGAACTGTGAAGCTTTCACATATGGCTTGGGGGAGCATCCTGCATCCACCAGTGATAGCTGCTGGAGCAAGACATGGTTGCCAGGGGGAAGTCCAGAGCAAGCCAGGCAGCTCTTCTGGGCTGTGTTCGAGGTCTGTGGGCTCAGTGCCCAGCCCTGATGTCCAAGAGCAGGACAAGGGCATCACAGGAATCCTCCAGAGACTTTCTCGGCTTGCTGCTCTTTGCATTTGAGGATGTCCCAGGTCTGACAGGGTGTCCCTACATTTAATGGTCATCCTCAGGCTATGCATATGCCTCATGCCCCAGGACTTGCCTATATCACCCCTAACCTGTCTTCTTTATGGTCAGCCTTGGTGGGCACTTGGATTGGCCAATGTCAACTGGAGCTCTGCTGCTCCCCTGCCCATGCATACATGTATCAGCATAGGCAAAGTGTGTGGACCTTCTGCCCAAGGTGGGTTTTGTTTGAAATGTTTCTCTGGTAAGGATTAACTCCTGACTTTGCTATTTGTAATAGGAAGAGCCATAATTTTCCTGGCAAGTGTTGGATTTAACCAGGACCATGAAACTTTCTCAAGCCTTGGATCCCCCCCCCATCCCTGGCTGACCCCGTCACCCTTCTTGTGCCTTGATAAGACTTATCTTGGATTATTTAGCTTCTAATTAATCTTGAGAGTGATGTAAAGGCTTTGAACTGCTCTTTGGAAGATCAAGTGGATGATTTCTGCTCTTGTCAAAGCAAGAGGGATTTGGAGGTAAGATCCCAGCTATGGATAACATTAAGTTGGTCTCCCTGGGCAGGTGGGACCAGCTTCTGCCTCCCTCTCCTGCTATGGGGCCCCTGCAACACAAACCCTGTTAGAAATCAAGAGCAAATGATGCTAGGGAGGGCTACTAGCCAAGATGACATCCAGCTGGGGACTGGGTACTCCCTGTCTGAACAGTCAGGTGCCAACGGGAGTCTCCCTGCAGGATCTGTGACGTTCAGAGTGAACAGCCCAGCCCTTTCCTTCTCCCACAAGTGTTTTCTGCTGGTTCTTGTTCCCTTACAGACCCATCACAGCACTGAGCAACAGCTCAAGACATCTCATTAATCTTGGCTGATGGTAGCCATGCTGTGTCTAGTGGAGCTGTGTCACCAAGGTCACAAATGCTGACACCTCCCCTGCTGGGGATGTTTTGGCGACAAGCAGTGGTGCTTCCCAAAAACTCCAGCTGACCACTGGGAAGAGGCTGCCTCCCTCTCAGGGTCAAATCCCACTGAAGATGCTCTTTCTCCATGGTGGCCTCTTATTCCTGCAGTGAGTTACATTCCACCCTTGCACACCTGCATCTTTTAATGATCCATTTCCCCTCTCCCTCCTCTTCAGGATCAAGGGCAGCTCCATGGAGGGCTGTTGAGTTTGCTGCTGCATTGATTTGGCAAAGGCTGCAGATGAAAACATAGCCTCTAGCTGAGGCTCTAGAGGGTTATTTGTTTGACTTTCCGCAAATTCTACCCACCACAAAGTGAACGTACTCCATGGGCTAGGAGCAGCTGGTAGCTAGAGACGTTTGGTAGAGGAGTTGAACATTGATTGCTGGCATCTGGGCGAGACCTGACCAAAACTGCTGGTGTCAGGAGGCAGCTCCATCCCTCCCAGCTTCCAAACACTGGGCTGGGATAAAAAAACAGCCTGCTTGGAAAACAATCATTTGACATCGTGCCATTAGGCCTCAGACAACATCACTGCCACTATAAAGCCCCAGCAGAAAGTCTGGTGGACCTCATCATCTTTTGGTTTTAATCTGACATGAGTTTGTGATGTTGACATAATACATCACTGCCTGGGGGGGGGTTAACTCCTCACAGCCCCCTCTCCCCCCCTTGCTCTCATTGGTCACTGCTTTTTATCTCCAGAAGCTGCATTTGAGTACAATCCACTTTCTTATTAATTTCTTGTACCTGGAGGTTTTTTAAGTGCCTGGGAAGGGAGGCTTGTGTCACGGGGACATTTTACAGCCCAGAAGCTGTAACACTTAAGTGCTGTTTAAACAGCCAGCTCATCTATAAGTGATAGGCAAAGTGCTGAGAGCCTGCCAGAGCATCAGCCTCCTGTCTGCCTATTTGATTGCCTTGGAGAGCAGGGCTCCCTTCCCAGTGACTGCCAGGGTCAGATCAGGGATGGGAGGAGCAGTTTACACCCCTGTGGCTGTCTTCCCTTGGCCCCATGGGTCCCCTGTGCCTGCAGTCCCCAGGGGAGTCCCCCCTGCCCCAGGTGAGGGCCACCAAGACACCTCACATCCCTTCCTATCTGTTTATTTTGCCAACCTAAAGCGGGTGGTGGTGGGGAGTGGGGAATGCAATTTCTTAATGCGGGCTTAACAGATTTATTGATAGTTTGTAATGGCAGCAACAGCTCAAGCGTAAATCTCTTCTTAACAATTTATAGGGCAAATACTCCAGCGCTGTATTAAAGGCACAACTCATAAATGCCCGTCGGCTTCAGCAGCAGGAGGTGGTTATCACGGAGTAGGGAGAGGTAGTGAGCTCACCTCAGGGGCTTCCATCCCGAGCCTTGGAAAGCTTTGTGAGGCAAGTTATGGGTGGGACAGTCCCCTCCAGGCAGGATGTGTCTGTGGCCTTCTGCTCTGTCCTCTGCGGGCACCGAAGCCTGGGTGGGGCTCAGCACCCTCCTCAGGGACCCCCGCAATCTGCCACTGCCTCATCCCCAGCCCAGGGTGACAGTATTTACGGCTGAAGTGCGCCGAGTGTAATTGCTAATCAGATACAGGCAATCAGCGCTTCCCCCATCCCGTCCCCCCCCCACCCCCGTGGCACCTCGGGAGAGGCTGCCTGTCCCTGCTGAAGGTGACTCCTGCATGAATTCAGATTTTAAAATAAAGGTGATAATCATCAGAAGTTCATTAAATTAACATCAGGCTCATTTGCACTCAGCGAGGAGGATGAGGCGCAGGGCGGTGGTGCCCATCCCTCTCCTCCATCCCGCATTGCCTGCAGCCCTCTCTGGTTTGCTGCTCCTGTCCTGGGGCACAGCCCTGAAACCCCAGGTTTGATGCAAACACCATCACCCCTCACTAGCAGGACTGCCATCACCCCACTGCCCAGGGAAGAGCTGTCACACCATAGCTCTCCCAGTGACACACAGATTCACCAGCAGCCCCATCTCCCCCACCTGCTCCATGTCCCCCAACAGCTCCAACTCCTCCAACAGACCTGTGTCTCCCAGCTGCCCCATGTCACGCACAAGGGACTCAGAGTGACTGCAAAGTGACGCCCCCCAAGCATCTCCCCCCTTCTCAGCACCCCCAGCCCTGAGGGGATCATGTTTTTTCTCCATGAGCCCACCAGCCCACAGAATATGGCCCCAGCACTCCCCATAAAATCCAAGCAAGAGGTTTTGTAGACTTCTTGTCGATTCCTCATCCCAGAGTCATTCCAACATTCTTTCCCACCAGTGGAGGAAGGTGAGGGAGGCAGAACAGCTTCTGGAGTGGTGGGGTGTTGATTCACAGCTCATAATTTAATTAAGAGAAAAGACATCAAAAGGGGATTGTATTTAAAAAACAACAACAAAAAAAAAACCACAAACAAACCCAAAACAGGTAGAGGAAGTGGAGTTCCTTCCTTTAATTACGATGTGGATTTGTAATGCGGGAGGGTCCGTCAATCACAAAAGGAAGAACAGGTGTCAAGTGGAGAGAAACCTTCCCTGGGTTAATTACTTCTTGTCAGAAAGCAAAAACCTCCCCAGTGGCTGCTCCTCTCTGGGAGACACAAAACCCCTTTGACATTAAACACAGTGGTCCTGGTGGGTGCAGCAATGGTGGGCTGGGGGCTGCTGGGGTCTGGGCACAGCCGTGGGGCAGTAACAGACACCACGGCACTGTGCTTGGGGGCTGTGCCATCAACATGGACCGGGGCTGGACCGGCATCAGCCTGATCAGGGGAATAATTAATTCTCTTTTGATCATCTGCTGCGTAAATCATCAATGGCCAGGAGCTAATCATGCATATGAAATGAGCCTTAATGAGCACTGAATCGTGACCAGCATCTGTTTACTCTTGACACTTTCATCTTCTTGTCAGTCTGAAAAATTAATTGTTTTTAATAATATCCTCCTTATTATATTAAAAAAAATAAAAATCTGAGAGCAAGCAGCCCTCCACTCTGCAATCCTCCTCCTTCTGATCTCTGTTTTTTCAGTCTTAGGCAAGGATTAGTTTTTCAGGGGCTCTGCAGGTGCTCAATGAGCCTGGGGAGGAGTGAGCTCTCCACTCTCTCAGTGAGGATGATGCTGGTGGCAGAGCTGCCTTCCTCCCCAGTCAGTTTTGAGGCTGGGCTTTTCACAGCTCCTAACAACCAACAAGCCTGTTGGAACACAGGAGCATTTCCGCCTGCCATTTATCTAGAGCAAACTGCAATTAATCCACTGGTTGCTCCACCAACACGATGCTGTAATTGGATTAATTAGAGAGGAGCCAGAGGCAGCCCTGGGATCCGTGCCCACCAGGTCAGCATCGCCAGGAGATGTTTTGGGAGGTCTGGACTGGGTCACCTTCCCCATCAGCCTGGGCAGCAGATGATGTCTGATAGCCCTCACGCTTGGAGAGAAGCAGCAGCTCTTGATTCAGCTTGCAAACCAGCTTGACTGGTGACAGCAAGGTCAGTGAGATTTGGGGCTCCTGGACACATCACTTGTCACATCAGTTCCCACGGTGTGCTGGGCTGTAATTTAGCCTGTTTTAACTGATGCTTAAATTAGCCAAGAGGGGAAGAGAGCTGCAGCTGTGTTAGAAATATATATAGAATCACTGCCCAGCAAAACATTTTCATATTTTATTAGCATGTTTTAATGGGAAGTGTCTGCTCCTAAAACTCTCTGTGAAAGTTTATAAACTATCAGTTGTGCTGCCCATTAACATTGCTTCCCCGTGTTTTGCAGGGGCAGCAGTGCTCCACGCAGACCAAATGGGAATTTAACTGGCTGGGAGCTCTCCTGAGGCACCTGGCAGAGGGCAGTGAGAGGGAGCTAAGCAGGGGCATCCCACACCCCGGGAGGAGCACAAGACCCCTTTTCCTAGCCTGTGCTGCCTGTCCCCCAGCTTTCTCAAAGCCCACAAGCAGGGAAATGCCTCCCACCCAAATCAGGAAGCTTTTTCAGTCAAAGCAGCTTTTCAGCAGAAGCCCATTTAAGGCTTAGGCTGATGCTCTAAATTGAGTGCTTTATTTTACAGCATTTTTCTTCTTCTCCATTATAAATAATAGTCCATACAAGCCAGACTAGGCCACCTTGCTCCCTCCTGTCTTAACCCCCTATGGCTCAGGGCTGAGGAGGCAGAGGGGATCCTCTACCTACAGCTGCTGCTGCCTCTCTACAACAAACCAGAGATGATGTCCCATCATCTTTTGTCAGGTTTGGTTAAGCAGCTTGGGGTTTGTGATTGGCTTTGTGTTTTTTGGGCAGCATCTTCCCTGACCCTAGTGGATTCAGGATGCAGGAGGGTGGGGGGTGCGGGATCATGCCGTGAAATGAGTTCTGAGGCTTGAGCCCAAACAGAAAAGGTTGGGACTGTGCCTCACCCATTTCCCACCTCATCTACATCTTCACTCCACCAAGGAGATGTGTTTGTGTAGCCAGGGTAGCCAAGGAAGGGTGGGGCATGTTGATCCTGGTGGGGGCTCAGATTGCAGTCAGACCCAGTGCCAGATGCCGGGATTCAACCCAGCTGCCTCAGTTTGTTAGCTAGTAATTATCCCAAGAGGTGAGGGTCCTATTTGTGCTGCTAATTGGTGGTGATGGAGAGGAGGGCAGTGATGCATTTTGCCCTCTCCATTTCTAAGGCATCCTGGGGCACTGGGACCTGCCCAGTCTGTGTGCCACTGTGCCTTGGAGGGGAAAAAAAGTGTATTACCATTTTCATCCCCCTTCCCACTCTGGAACTTTTTTAGAGCCAAAGGGAAGAAAAGGCCTGCTTCCCTTCTGCTCCTGCCCTTTCGCTCCCCTTTTGTTGGTCCAGCAGCTGCACAGAGCATTGCTCGCTGGCACTTGCATTTATCTGTCCTGCTGCCTTTTCAGATGCTGCTGCGGAAAAATCATGACAGCTCTGGCCGGGGACTGGGGAGGAAAAGGTGGTTTTGTCGGAGAGGGTGTGTGGGTGGGACAGCCTGATTGAGAAGCCAGCTGTCTCCCCCCACGCTGGTGCAGAAAGGCAGTCTGCTGCTGCCACTGCTGGTGGCTCCTGGGGAGGAGGACGCAGGGGCTCTGCAGGTCCCCAGGGTCTGTTTGGAGATGATGGAGGGGTGGTCTGGGACAAGAAGGCAAGACAGGGCCTGGCCAGAGGTGTCCTGTGGCCTGGGAGGGTGACACCTCGTATGGGGAACCAGTGTTCATGGAGGGGGTGTGGGCTCTTCAAGCACTACTGCTGCTCTACGTCCCAGTCTCTCCCTATTTACTGCCCAGCAAGGCACAGGGTGGGGGGGGGCAGAGGGAAGGGACACGTGGCCACTGCCACCACCCCAGGGGCCATCAGAGCCTTGCAGCCAGCCCTGGGACTGTGAGTGCTCCTGGGATCCAGGAGCTCCTCCACTGGTGGAGAAAGGAAGGACAGCAGAAGGACACCTGGTGAGTGCCTCCTCCTTGTATGTCCCCAGCTGCAGGGATGGGCAGTGAGGGGGGCCCAGAACTCTGCCTAGGGCTGTGCAGGACCAGGTAGTAACCTCTCAGTGGAGGGAAAAGAGCCATACAGCAGCTATATTTCCCACCAAAAAGATGATGAATACTCTCAGTGCTAAACACCACTACCAAACTAAGAATGCACTGACACAGAGCTGCTTGGCTGCCCACTACCCTCTGAGGGCTTTCCCCAGCTCAGCACACACTGCTGCACATTGTCTTATGGCCACCATCGCCTGCTCAGTGTCACCTTTCTTGGTAAGACCAGCTCGGATCCAGACCCACACAGTATCTTCTGACCTCTCCAACTGGGTAGCCCCATGGCAGGAACTCAGCACTCCTCTGTGTCTGCCAAGGCCTCCAAGGTGCAGCCGTGTATCACCTTATCACCTTGCAGGTGCACATTTTGGTTGCAAATGTTATTCTAAACAAGGAGTCCTTCCTCCTCCTCCTCTTCCTCCTGCCTGGCTGGAGCAGGAAGGCTTTGCAGCCTTGCAGCATGGTAGAGACCCCCCCCTGGTGTAGTCAAGGGAATAATTGGTAGGTGGCTCTGAAGTGCCATGAGTGGAGGGCACTCGTAGCCTTTGTTTACTGACTCTCTAGTGATAATGAATACTTTCAAAGATAATTATTGATTTTTCTGCATTTGCAGTAAACCTGTTTGGGGGAGGAACCGGAGGAGCATCTCTGTGCCAGAGCTCCTGGGAGCTGGGAATGGGGTGTTTGAGCAAAATGAGGCTCTGGCCCTTCCTGCTGGGTGCAAGCCAAATTAGAATAAAATAAAATAAACCTCAACAGTTATATAAAAATATTTGTGCAGCCCCAGGACAAAACCATCTTCTCTCTACTAGAGGAAAAGATTAAAATTTAATCCTAGTTAAACACATTTCCTCCTTTCCCTCCCCTGAAGTACCTCTTGGTACTTGGTACACAGCTTCTTCCCTCATCCCAGAGGATGTGGACCTGGGTGTAGTGAGTGGTGCTGAGGCTCAGCAGCCTTGGGCAGCCCTGTGCAGGATCAGGGGAGCCCAGGTTAAGCCCTTAATTTAAAAAAGAAAATGAAACAAAACCAAAGCAAAACATGGAACAAGTGCTCTCAAAGGAAAAGATAATTTTATTTTAGTGTTTTATTTTGTTATTTTACTTTATAAAATCAGGTAGCTGAGGCTGCTTGTGCCCCATGGCACCATCCCCGAGGCTCGTGGCAGGGGCACCCACCCAGGTTCAGGAAAGCACTGTCAGCACCATGGGCGATAGATACACAAGAAATGTAAAGTACCACTTCTGCTCAGTGACATGGTGCTTTTTTTTTTTTTTTCCTAGGTATCTTGTGATATTTTTTCAAGATGTTTATTTATGAGACAATTTATTACAGCCCAGTTATTCTAGAGCAGGGAAGTCTATTCCTAGGAGCCTTTGCTAACTGAGCCAATCACTTAATTGGCTCACTGATGTCTCCACAAGGTATGCCAGGAGAGCGGGTTCTCCTTGTAATGATCCTTCCTTCTGCCCACACACCACCCGGGCTCCTAATTTAATAGCGCAAACATTTATTATTCCTTTATTTGGTAGTTAATTTGGGGGCATTTAGAGCTGTTCCAGGATTGCTGGTGGAAGGAGGTCAAATGCTCTGGGGTGCAGTGAGGACCTGGACCCCAGCTGGGGGTGGTTGGACTTACTCTGCCAAGTCCAGGGGGATGCAGGGGCTGATATCTTGCAGGGTGTTTGGTTAATAAGTTGCACTGGGAGCACTGGGGATGACCCCACCTGGATTTTGGGTCGTTTGTAAAAAAACCAGAGTGAGACCAGGACATATGTGTACTTATACCTGATCTCTCTCTGAGTTTAATGTGCTCTGGAGGGAGCTGGTCTCCTAAGCATTATCTGTGTGATACAGGAATGGATGGAAGGGACAGAGGAAATGGATTTGCTTGGGCAATGAGTAACTGTCCCTACCTATCTGCAGAAGAGGGGTGATGGGTGCCTGTCAGGGGGCTGGTGGCTGCCTGATCTGCCTGCCAGGGTGCTGCTTGTGCTCCCCCTCCCCCAGCCCTGCTTTTGCAGCCTGGATTCTCTAGACCTCTTGAGCTCTCTGCTGCTTCTGCTCTGCCCCACAATTTGCTAGCCCTAGCAGCCCCTGGAGGGGCCCTGCTATGACATCCCTGGCATGTGTGCTGTGCCCTGGGCTAGAGCAGAACCGCAGCTCGCAGACGGCCTTTACCATCCCCATCACCCCTGGGAGGTGTCCTGGGGGTGGTGGGGGGAGCAGCCCCAAAGAGAACATCTCTCTGTCGCTCATGAATGTCAATCTTCCCTGCCGGGCTTTTTCGGCAGCGTCTGGCTGAGCTTTCTGTGTTTCTATAAAGCCCTGCTGGATCCGTGCCCGCTCCCCCAGCACCCCCCTGCCCCAGCTCCTGCTCTGGCAGCACAAAAGCCGGGACCGCCCGCCGGCACGTGCCGCCCGGGCTCCCCCTTTGTGGCTCTTGGCGTGGGGACACGGCTCAGGGCCACCTGTCCCCTGGTTCTGACCGGGCATAGAGCTCTGGTACTGGGGAGCAGAAAGCAAAATGAGAGGGAGAGGAATGAGCCTCCTGATAATTTCGTATTTACCGGAAAAACAACAACAAAAACCACACAAAAACCCCCAACAACAAACAAACCACCCCCACCCCACCCCACCCCCCCCAAAAAAAAAACCAAACCAAACCAAACTGACCAAGATTCTCTGTGATTTTCTTTCTTTCCCGGCTCCCACCCCCCATTGTTCCTGGCTCCATTATGCCCCCGCCGCTTACATAAACGCATCGTGAGGCTTTCCAAGACACAATAGAGTCTCATTCATCCAAGGTCACCAGCTTTTACCAGTGCTTCAAAGCGTCTGGGAGAGGAAGCGTTTTCTCCAAAAGACGTTTTTATTGTCCTCGATGCAGAGGCTGAGAGAAACAGCACCACTGCCCTTGTGCTGCTCCAGCCCTTCCCTCCCCCACTCCATATGCCCAGTAGCCTCAGTGGGTCAAATCCTGCCCTGCATGGTGAGGTCTTTGTTTTCTGAGCTGGGGCCAAGAAGCAACATGCCCTATCCTTGCCTCTCCACCAGCACCTATTAAGTGGGAAGGAATGGGGAGGGGGAAAAAAAAGGGAGTTTCATTCAAAGTCTCCTCACCGTATAGGGCCAAGTACAGACCAGATACAGAGCGGTGTCCATGGCCTCATGTTGCTTTCTCCCTCAGCCATCCAAGCTGGTGGCTCTGGGCTCTCCCCCTTTCTTCATCCCATGTCTGGGAAACACAAAGGCTATTGGTAACCCGCGGGAGGGGAGGCTGGGATTTGTGGGGGTCCAAGGCTGATGTTCTGCCCTGGAGCATTTGTGCCCTGAGAAGGGCTAGGTGTGGGGGTGCCCCCGATCCATCTGTGAGCTGGAAGCAGTTCTTGGGGAGGTAATGATGGGGATGGAGCAGGGAGGGTTCAGGGGACTGCAAAGACAGCGAGGGAATACAGGAATATCATTCCTGACAGCTGGTTCCTGATGTGGGAGCTGTTTCAGCCATCTATTCGGTTTAGCTCTGCTGCTTTGCAGAACATGCCTTAGGAAGCGATGGGAAGCCAGTTCCTCAAAGGCACTGCTTAACTCTTGTAACACTGTCCCACGTAGAAGAGAACATCGAAACAATATTCACATCAAACGCTTCCTCAGTGAGGGCTGAGTAAGGGTAGTAAATACTCCTGTGGGATGGGAGCTCCTTGAGGCATCCGAGCCCCTCGGAGCCCCCCAGATTCTCTGAGTCCCCCCAGAGCCTCCCGGCAGCCCCAACACCTCCCCTCCCCGCCCCCCCAATCCCACCCCGAGCCGCCCACTCCAGGGTGTCCAGCGAGGCAGCCGTGCTTTCCGCGGGGGAAAAGGGTGAACCCAGCCCAAGGAACCGCTGGGACCTCTACGGAGCCGCCGGCAGCGGCTTCCCTGGAGGCGGCTCCGGGCCGGGCTGCCCGCGGCTCCGGGACCGGGAGGCGGTACCAGGGAGGAGACTGGGCTGAGCGCGGCCCCTCTCCCCGCCTCTCCGGCACAAAACGGGAGGCGGGGGAGGCTTCGACCCCACAGCTCCCCGCCAGCCGGGGCAGAGCCGGGCTGGGCTCCCACGGCCGTAGTGTGTGTGCGGGGGGGATGTAGCGCTGAGTACGGCGCGGGGTTGGGGGAGCCATGGCCAGCGTGCAGCAGGGCGAGAAGCAGCTCTTCGAGAAGTTCTGGCGAGGGACTTTTAAAGCTGTGGCCACGCCGCGACCCGAGAGCATCATCGTGGCCAGCATCACCGCCCGCAAGCCGGTGTCCAGGTAAAGGTGGGCGGGGGAACGGGGGTGGGGGGCAGCTCGGCTCAGGAACATCCACCCCCCCCCCCTCCCTCAATTACATCTCCGGTTGGAGGCTGCTCTCCTCCGAGTCTCCTATCCATCCCAAATTGCTGCTCCCCCATCAGGTGGGACTAAAGTGTCTCCTCTTTACAGTCCCAATTAGGGTCTGTGGGACCTGGGGTTCTTCCCCATGCCTGGGGCAGGGGGATTTTGTCTGGCTGGGCCCCCTCCCCAGGCAGGTGCTGCTCTCTGGAGGGCAGCAGGCTTTGGAAAATTCAGCTCGGTGGTGGCTGGAGCCCAGGACGGCCTGGGCCGGGGAGGTGGTGTCCCGGTCTAGCTGGACTAAAGAGAGTTGGCAGTGTTTGGGGTCATCAGCCAGACAGAGGGGTCCCGTCCACCCCTGCCTTGCAGCCGCTCAAGGTGTGTCCTGTTGGCTGTCTTGTCTCTGCATCACTTGGGAAGGTGATGATGCCTGGCGAGGGGAGCAGCCGCCCTCCATCTGGACCCTCCCTTGGTGTAGGGGAGAGGCTAATGCATGCCAGCGGCTACAGCAGCAGGTTGGCTGCGGGTTTGAGTTCCCCAGGTCTCAGCTCTGCGGGTCTGGTGCCTGCCGGCCCTGTCCCTCCTGCTCCCAGGGAGGCCGGTGCCTCCCGTGTTTCCGAGGCAGAGCAGGGATCACAACCTATGAAATGAGATGAGGGGGCTGCTTGTAGTCCCTGAGCCACTCAGCAGGGCTATCTTGTGAACAAGGATCTTCGTGGCTTTCTCACAGCAATGCACTCTCTAATTTAGATCAGTTTTATCTCAGTGTTGGTTAAAAAATATCTCCTTTGTGCTGTTTTTGTAAGGAAAGGATGATTTTGCTGGTTCTCCCCTATCTTTGCTCTGTATTTCCATGGCTAGCTGCTCCCCAATGGTGTGGAGGACACCCCAAAGTTTCATGCAGGTGATGGGTGGATAGAGGAGAGGAGTTCGGTCTGCAAGGCTGGGTGTCAGGGGCTCACTCGAGGGGAGTGAGCCCTTTCCGATGCCTCCTGTGCCAGTGGTCCTGCTGCTCATACAATGGGCTGGGGGGGAGGGGAAGGGGAAGGGCACTTCTGTCCCAACGGCCCAGCTGCCCAAGCACGAATGTTTCCAATCTCTATGATTGCCATTAATCAGGGAAGGCACGGATGAGGCTTCCAGAGGAGAAGAGCAAATCCCCGTTTCCATGGGCAGCGTTTGCAGGCTTCAGCCTTCCTGGGAGAGAGGAAACACTGTGGCTTTCTCCTCCCCTGCATCGGGCTACAGTCGGTACCTCAGGGTGCAGGGGGGGTTCTGGTTTAAACACACACACATGCTCTCTCCTGCCTGAGCCAGCCATGCTGTTAAATATCTGGCAGTCGGGGATGTAACACAGCAACAAATTAAGGCATTGGGAAACTACAGAAAGCCCAAGTAGTAGGAACAATGCGTGGCTCTATGCAGCAATTGGGATTGCTGCGGGCATCCCGGTCGGGCTGAGGACCACGCTGAGAGCATTTGCAGCTCTGTTAAAAAGTTAATAAATGCGTGCACCTTTCTGTTTCACTCGCACCGCCTGCTCTGGCAAGAGGGCAACTCTCTGTGCATGGATCACAGTGTGAGTGCTCAGCACACCGCAGAATGGGCCTGCCAGCTCAGCTTGGCTGTGTTCAACACCTTGGCACTGGCTGATGCTGCACAATGGGGTCCCCGAGCCCGGGTGTGCACCCCACAGCCACCAAGATGCCACCGGGTCACCCTGTCTGTGCATCCTGTCTCCTTTTGTGTCCTAGCAGTGTGTGCCATGGGCCGGCCCTGGGATATTCCCCATGGAGCAGCCATCTGTGCCGTGCCCTGGCTACAGGTGTTGAGTGGGGTCAGCCCTGGTGAGGCTCTCCATGGGGTCTGCAGAGGGTTTGTGCTCACCCCTGTCCCCATGTCACAGGGGGGCTTTGCAGCACTGTGGGGCTGAAGCTGAAGGCTGGGGAGCAGGAGGGCTGCAGTCCCTGGAGCTCTTTAAGGGCTGACAGCTTGGGTCCCACGTCTCTGCCTGCAGCCCAAGGACGCTGTCTGTTCAGGATCATGCCTATGACATGCCAGATCTCTTATCCCCAGGGCCCTTTCAGAGTCCCCATTGGGGTACCCAGCAGTGTCCCCAGCACCCTGAGATGGTGCCATGTTTGTAGCCCAGCAATAGCCAGAGACCAGCTCCTGCTGCTCATCCTGGAGAAGGGTCCCAAGGCTTGCAGCAGCTCCTCTCACGTCCAGCTTTGCTCTGGGTTTGTTTTCCTGAAGGTTTTGTTGTGTTGCTGCTCAGATGGGTCTCTTCCCTGATGGTGCTCCCAGCTCATTTAAGAGCAAATAACTGCGGTGCCAGAGAGCAGCAGAGAGGAGACAGGGAGACCAGTTTGCCAAATGAAAAATGAGGATGACCATCTGGATTCCTGTTTTCTCCTTCACTTAACAGCTGCTCCTTTGCAAACACTGTGGATCTCTGCCCTGGATCCAGCCCCATGCCTCCTGCAGCGGTGGAGGCCATGCTGTGGTTTCTAGACCAGCTTTGCTCCTCTTCCCATCAGCTTTGCTGGCTGAGCCTGTGGGGTGCTGAGGGGCTCAGCTGCAGCATGAGGGTCCTATCAAGAGCCCCCACAGTGGGCATAGCCCAAATCCATCCCTACAGATGCCTACCCTGGGCATGGGTAGAGGCACAGTCCAGCATCCCTGTGGGGCAGCAGTGGCCTTCCTAGGTGCAACCCTAACCCCCACCTTCCTGCTGGTCCCAGAGATAAAGCATCTTCCGCCGAAATTCCCTGGGATGTTTGGAGGGGCAAAGCTTTTTTAACCTGGGGGTTCATCCTGGAACAAAAGAATACATTATTCTCTTCCCTCCTGGTCCTGCTGGGGCTGGTGGCTGGGAGGCGGTGGATTGTGTACTCCAGCCTCCTGATGCAGCTCTGTGTCCAGAGCAGGGCTCTGCCAAAGTAAATGGATTATTGACCAGTTTGCAGCATGAAAGGAAAAAGTGAGGTGATGGGGAAAGGTTCCAATTAACCTCTTCCCACGCAGGGCCCGAGGGGCTTGGCCAGGCTTTCCTGGCTTGGGGTAAGGGGCTGTGGGGAGGCAGGGCAGGGCTGGAGCTGTCCTGTGCTTGCCTGTGCTAGGGGGGGTTTGCTCCAGCACAGTGAAATCCTGGGGTAGTTTGAGGGAATTCTGTGGCAGGAGTGATGAGGTCAGGGACACCCTGCCAGACTCCAAGCTCCTCTGCTGAGCCTGAGTGCCCTCGTTCCTTCTTCCTTGTCTGTAAGGACGCTGACATCTCTACCTGATGGCAACTGTGAGGGGCTTTGGTTATTGTGAACTGAAAATCTCTTTAAATCTCCCTCAGTCTTGGGACAGGTATTGTGTCTGTCCCATGGTGAGGGAGCTGGAAGCTCTTTTGCTCTTAGAATTCTCCCAGCACTGCTTATTTCCCACCTACCTCTCTGCTGGATACCAGGGGATGCTCCAAGGTCCCTTGGGACCCAGGGCTGATGGCAGTCAGGGGCTTTGTGGGATTTCTTTGGAGTTGTTTGTGTTCCCTCCTCCCCCACTGCCCTGTCCCAGTACTCCCAAACTCATCTGAAATCTGTTTCTACATGGAAAGCCAGGGCACTGCTGAGGCTTTGGACTCTGGGTGCTGGTATCTGCTCCTGGGGCAGCCGGTGATGCCAGGTGAGCTCCAGCCTGAGGCAGGAGAAAGGAGGCTCCTGAATCCCTCCCTGCCAGATGGCCTAAGTGGGTCACATCAGGGCAGTGAAGGGGATTTGTGCTTTAACCCTTAATCCCCCCGGGATGCGCTGTGCAAGGGGGAGGGAGGGAGAAGGAGAGAGATGTGTTGCTGGAGTGGGATTAATCCCAGTTTCACTGCCCTGGTTTGCCATCGTGAGTGATCTTGGCGATGGGTCTGGGCGCTGCTGCAAATCTGCCTGGAGAAGGGTGGCAGTGGGTCACCCCTGTCTGTGCTGGGACTGGGCAGGAGCAGCCATGGCACTGAAATGCCAGGGGGCCACAGTACCATCAGCAAAGGCTGAAGGTGGTTGCAACCCCCCCGAGAACTTTGCAGTGACTTTTGGTGCAGCAGAGACCCCCTGGAGGCTGGAGACCAGCTCCATTCCCCCCTCCACCTCTATCCTCCGAGCCATATTTTGGTGACTCTGGTCACCAATTTGTCCTCAGCAGGCTGGCAGCCCTTGGGCACTGGTGCCAGGATGTGCTGCTGGGGAGGAAGCCCCTGCTGGCAGCCCCACTGTGCCCATGGCCCCCCGCATTTCTTAATCCTCCCCCTCGTGTGTTGGGCATCTGCTCTGTGGGGAGAGGCAGCAGCAGGGCTGGCTGCCATCTGCTCCCTCCTGCTTCCCGAGCGCTAATGAGCCCATGGCCCTGGCCCAAGAGGGGGGAGAGGGGCTGGAAAAGAAAAGTGGAGGGAGAGAAGAAAAGCCCTGTCCTTGGAGGGGCTGTCAATAGGAAGGCTTTTGTTTGCCCCTGCCCTCTGGCTCCAGCTGGAGGGTGATGGGAGCTGGGAGAGCTAATTAGGCAGCTTGGGAGCTGCACGGAGGCTGGGGGCAGCCAAGCAAGGGGATGAGCCGGGGATGCCCACAGGACCCAATCCCTGGTGTTCATTCAGCCTTCATCGTCCCCCTCCTTCCCCCTGGACCTGTCCATCTGCCTCTTCACTGGACTGATGCTGGGGACCACTTCCTTGCTGGCCTCTCTGGTGGGGTGGGGGACACCTCTGTCCCCAGAGTGGTGCCCCTGATAGCATGTCAGGGAGATGGGGGTAAGTTTACTGCCAGGGCTGAGTGGGATGCAGCAAGTGCCAGGTAGCACAGCTGGGCTCAGCACCCTTTGCCAGGTGTGTTGTGCCCCAGCACGAGAGGGTGTACGGGCACTTAAGGATTCAAAGAAAAGGGGCCTTTGGAAACCCCTTTAGGAGCCCCAGGCTCATGGATGGGGCTTTCTTAAAACCACTGGGGTATTCCCACAAGCGCTGTTTCTCCCTGCTGTGCCCTTGGAACTGCCACATGGGGTTTTGTCACCTTCACCTAAAAGCTCCCAAAAGCAAATGTAGGGCTGAGGTTTGTCCCCAGACCAGCATTGCAAGGACTGGAATACAGAAGGGAAGTGGGAAAAACTGTTTTTTTAGGCAAGTAATTTCTGATCTGTAATGGTTCAATTGAGAGCTTTCCTGAGGCTAAATCTGTCCCCTTGGCTCCAGTTCCCATGCTTCCCAGCTGACACTGACACAACCTGGCCCTGCCGTTGAGAGTGAAAATCCACAGCCCCTTGTGTGTCCCCGCACACACCTTCACATCCCTCCCTCCAGGTCTAACTAATAACTATTTAGGGTCTCATAGCCCTGATAGCAAAGATGACTCTGATGCCAGGGGTTGCAAAGGAGTTGCTTGCTACTGATGGATCCTCTTGTCCCTGTATTGTCACCATCCTGCCTCCACTGTCCAGGATAGCTGCTCCTGCTGTGACTTAGACTGTCCCTAGAAAAGAGCTCTGCACACTCCACATCTTGCTGCTTGAATGGGTCCCCACTCTCTCCTGGGGTCCTCAGACATGGTGGGTTTCTTGTTCCAGGGGCCATAGATAGAGCTGAGCCCTTCTCTGATTGGTCCCATCCAACCCCTTCCTACACCTATGTGTCTGGCAGCTGGAATTTTCTACTGGTACATTTTTCTCTAAGATGAACCTATCAAATGCAAACCCTATGTCATTGAAATGAAATGATTTCATGCATGACCATAATTTTCCTTTCTTTTTTTTTTTTCCCCTCTCCTTTTCTCCTTGGTAGCCACTGAAACCTCTTCAGCAGGGCAAAGCAAGCCCACCTGGGTTTCAGATGCGGGTGGTGCCAGGGCTTTGCCATAGCCCCTGGTCCAGCTCAAGCCTCTGGTGGTTCTATGCTGTTAGGAGAGCAAGGGACCACGGTGTCCCATGGTCATTCCCAGGCCCACTGGGCCCCATACCTGTATCCAAGCCACTGGATCCTCCTCTGGCCCTGATCCCCAGCAGTGCCATCATCTGGAAAAAAAAGTGCTGGGCTTGATGCCTGGATGGGAGACTTCTGGCACCTCCCTGCCAGCAAAGGGCAGGGAGAAACACCAAACCCCAGAGCCAGTTTGCTGCTGCAGCCCCTCTTGATCATTTTTATGAGTGCACGTACAGGTGCAGAGCTTGGGGTGTCTGAGATCCAGCAGGAGTGGTGGATCCCAGTGGCACAGCACCCATTGGAGGGCTTTGCCATGGGGTGGATTTGGTCCCTGACAGGGGCAGCATGGCTGGGCACATTGCCTGTGTCTTGGTGCCACCATGACCTGGCAAAGGCCACGCAACCCTCTGCGGGACACTGGGTGCTGTGAAACTGGCTTCTCCTTCAACCACTTGGGCTGAAAGTGCTGACAAATGCTGTGAGTTTAAAAATAGAAGTTTTTTCACAGTTGGCAGGAGTGCTTTCCCTGCCAGTGCAGAAGGGACTGCAGGAAAGGCTTCAAATA
Organism: Phaethornis superciliosus; assembly: GCA_023637945.1. NCBI lineage: Eukaryota > Metazoa > Chordata > Aves > Apodiformes > Trochilidae > Phaethornis > Phaethornis superciliosus. Next base: position 64,901 of record JAJQWJ010000020.1, on the reverse strand, counting down.
AAATAAAAGTAGGGGAGAAAAAAAATCTTTATTAAAAACTCTGGTGCTTCAGGCTGGCTGAGCTGGGTCTCCCAACCTGTGACCAAGGCAGGAAGCTGTGAGATTGGGGCTAACTGCTTCACTGATGACCTTCTTAACAATTTATTTATTTTATGTCATCATTAATGGTGTTTCTTCTGAAAGAAGAAACTGCTGCTGCTACTCACCCCAGATGGAGTTCTGTGGGGGCCAGAGGTGGGATCAGGGGCACTGGAAAGAGTATTTCTTAATTTTCCTCCAAGTGGGTGCCTGGGCAGGCAGAGAGGTTGGGGGCAGCATGGGCAGGGTCCTGCTGCCTGCAGGGATGCTCTGGTCTCTTGTCCTGCTTCCTGCCTCCTTTGTGGGACAGGGGCTGCTGTGATGCGATGGATGACGTGTGCTGGTGGATCCCGGATCTGGGGTCAGATGCCCACCTCACATGCAGGTGGCTGAAAATGCCCTGAGATCTACAGGCTGCAATGGGAAAAGGAGTTTGCTGCTGCCACCAAATTCCAGCAGCACATTATCTTGGTGAATGTTGATAGCACTTTGGCAGTGGGCTAGTTGTATTGAATTGGTCTTGATGCCTGCATCTGTTGGGGTATGACTGGAGGGCAGCGAGGTAGGAGAATGTGATTTTAGCTACATTACTGTACGGATGAAGAAGTAGCTATTTCCCAGCAAGAGAAATATTTTTTCCATTAAGAGAGACTTTGCGGTCAGCTGGAGCTGCTGTATAACCAACCACTGGCCAAAGCAGTGCATGTAGAACAGTGTATAATAGTATGTAAATATATCACAACTTAATCTCTGCTTCATCATCTGCAGCTGGCAGAGCAGCCCTTGTTGTCAGGGTGGCTGTGGAACTTTGAGCACAGGAGGGTGGTTGGGGTTTTGGGCTGTTTTCTCTGTGGCTGGTAGTTTAACTCAGGGAGCCTATTGCCTGTAAAGCATTTGGCCTCTTCAGTTCCTCTCTGCTTCAACCAGAGCACAGGAAGATTTTTTTATCATGGGCAGAAGCAAGATAAGTGGGGTCAGCACTGCCCTGTGCCTCCTAATTGAGGGTGGATGCCATCTCCTGGTCATCTCCTCTGTCCCTGTGTGGGGCTGAGCTCTGCAGGCCACAGGAGATGTTGAGTGCATCTCCTGAAGGATCCTGGGGAACCCCTGGACACAGGGACTCTGGTGCCAGTTCTCTAGATGCCCGGAGAAGCCACTGGCACAGTTAGTGACTGGTCATTGTACTCTCCTAAAGATTTTCCAGATGTGGTTCAGGTGCCAGTGCAGGTGAAGAATTTCTTTTTTTTTTTTTTTGTTTTGGAGTTGTTTGGTTTTGTTTTGGGTTTTTTTTGTTTGTTTGTGTTTTTTGTTTTTGTTTGTTTGTTTTTGGTTTTTCTGTTTGTTTGTTTTTGTGTTTTATTTTGTTTTTTGTTTTTGATTTTGGAGAGTCCAGGTTGGCAGTTGCAGCCATTTCATGCTCCAGGCACTTCCCTGCTCTCCGATGTGCTGGCTGTGCCCCCAGCCCTGCCCTCACCCTGTGGGGGGAGCATCTCAGCACCACCAGACACAGAGCTAAAGGCACAACACCAGCAGCATGTGGTAGTGGCTGGTTTGGTTCTTGCTGTTTGCTGCCTTGTGGCAGTAGTTGGTACCCCATTGCCCTTGAGGCCTCCCCAGCAGTGTTTTTTCCACTCACAGCTGGTTTCCCCATATTCATCCGTCCAAGCAGGCTCAGATGCTTAAGGGCAGGCACTCAGCATGGCAGCTGCTACAGTCGGCATGGGAAGGTTAATTTTGATGACTTACAGGTCAAAGAGCTGGCTGCTGGCTCTGCTGGCTAAAAATGCCACCAAATTCACCCCTGGTTAATGGAAGCTGTAAAGCAGGATTCCAAAGACCTGAAGCTCCCTTTCCCCTCCTCACCACATGGCCTGCTGCTGCCAACTCTCTGTGCTGCCCCCAGGTTTGTCCTGCATGGAACATGGGACACCAGGTCTCGCCTCGCCTTCCCATGGGGAATAGCAGCAAAGCCCACAGCCACAGCCTGCACTCTGCCCTCAGAGGCAGCACTGGGATGCATCCAGGGGGCCGCTCACCCTCCCTACCACGTCAGTATTGATTTGACCTGAACTCCCTTTAACGTGCTGTAATTTCTTTCAATTAGGCTTTAAGAGAAGCCTCTTTGGTGTTCGATAGAGCCAGCCCTAGCATGGTGCCTGGACCAGGATGGTCCAGAAGGGGATGCTTAGACATGCTCCTGCCTCCCTGACAAGAGCACTCCTCTGTGTCTTATTTTTCCCCATAGCTCATGAGGATAATCCCACTGTTTAAAGGTCACTTCTTGTCACCTCTCTGTTTCCTAGCTCTTTCTATCCTGTAGACTGGTGGCTTTGCTACCTCAGCCTATAGGACAGGCTTGACACATCATTAGCTGGTTTACCTACCTAATTTAGATGAGCACCAGATCTGCATGATCCCCCCTGTTCTGTGCAGGAGCAGCCCCACAGCAACCAGAGCTGAACTGAACCTGAGCAACCCTTGTCTTCCCATCCCTGGCACAGATGCCTTGCTTTCCCCTTTCTCCTTGATGCCTTTCACCTCCTTGGGGATGTGCTTAGCCAGCCAGGGCTTGGTGTCACGTTATTTCCAGCAAACTAATGGGCAGAGTGCTTGTTTTCAGAGACTGCATGGAGCAGAAATCCCTGCACTTCATGTCCAGCTGCAATTACCAAAGCCAAGTTGATGCAGTTGATGGTAATAGGATGGTAACACTGTCTGAATCTGTATTTAATGCTGATTCCAAAGGTCTGTAATTTTCATCAGCACCACATGACTTTTTATAGAACAGAAAGATGTGAGAGTGGTTAATGAGCTGTAATTCTGGAGAGCTTCTGCCTTGATTGGGACTAATTATTGTCTTTATAAAAATAATTAACAATCCACACAACCTGTAGTGTGAGAGGCATGTGGCATTAATTAAACCATGAGGTATTTTCAATGCACCTTTATCTCCCCTTTCCCAGCACACTCCAAACAAGCTGTGGTGTTGCACTGCAGAAAGCCAAGTGTGAGCTGGCATCGGGCTGAGGGCTTGTGTAGTACAAAAAGGGCAGGTCCTGAGCAAGGACCTGCATCCAAATCACACTTCCACAGCCTCCTGGCTCTGTGTACTGTAAAAATCCTCATTTGGGTAGAAAAGACTGTTTTGGCTAGAACAAGGTGATGGTTTTCATGTGTGGGCTGTCCCTGATGGGTGCAGAGGGCATGCTGGGGATGTATCTATGTTTTAGCTGAAGAACAGGTGGTGGGCTCTCAGTGAGGGGCACAGGGCATCTGCATGGGGTGCTGTAGCATCCCAAAATTTAGTCACTTTGTGAAGGATGAGCTCTTGTTCTCCAGTGCTCTGAGATCCTGGGATGAATCCCAGGTGAATGTGCCCCACCACTGACAGTGAGTGGGTGTGTGTGCTAAGTCTAATTGTTAATGAGACTAATTTCTCTATTTTCCTGGAGGTATTAGGAGAACTAAGGAATATGTTTGCATAATCTTGATTTTGTTTATAAATAATTCTGGATTATTTAAACATGCGTAACACCAGGGCTCTGCTGTTCTACATTGCCTTTCAGCTGAGGATCACAATGAATTTTACAAATATTAGTTCAGCTTCACAAATCTCAGCAAGCAGTAAAATTAGTATTACACTTGATTAAACATAGATGTGCTGAAAAGTGAAATGATTCTCTCTAGCCCCTCCTGGCAGGGTCTGCATGGTGCCCAGGAGCCCAGAGACCTGCCTGCCTCCTCCAAACCTTTCCCCTAAGGAACAGCAAGCCAATAAATACCCTTTCCTTTTTTCAGGGTGATGATTTAAAACAATGTTCAGGGTGGTGTGTATGGCTAAGGACAAAGCCTGGGAGCAGAGAGAGAGGTTTCTTTCTAGCTCCAAGCCCCAAAAAGCCCTGGGTTCTGCAGCACTGAGCACCTCAGTGCTGGCCATGTTAGCAAGGGTGGCATAGCCACACCAACCTCTGCCTCCTTGGAGTGCAGTGGAAGGTGGGAAGGACCTGTCTTCTGTCCCGGAAGCCCTCCTTAACTTAACCCCTCCACACCAGTCCTTCCTGGGCAGGTGGCAAGACCACCAACAGGTTTCTTGCAGGCTCAGGGGGTGTTATGAGGAAGAAGAACTTCAGTCCCACTAAAATCTCTCACCCATGAAGCTGCAATTTGAGAATTTCCCAGCTCCAGTGACATAGGAGATGTGACACAGGGAGGCAAAGGGCCCTTATGGCCATAAAAAGCCTCTGGCAGAATGTAACAGGGGTTTTAAATCCTGCTTGCCACCTCCCTTCCTGGGTTCTTCATGTTGTAGCCTTGTCTCTCCTGCAGCAGTGGTTTCAAGCTGAGCCCAGGGGCTTGGTGTTCATTAGCTGCAGGCAGGCAGGTGTACCCATGCCCTGGCATATGGGGTGGTTTATTAATGGGTGCAGTGACCTGAGTGTCCCTGTCCCCAACCTGGATGGATGGGATGGACATATTTTCTGTTTTCCCCTGCCAACCAGAGTCATTCCAGCTCTGCAACAGCTGGGTGATGAGGTTGGGTTTTCTGAGTTATCTGAGTGCTGGGACCTACAGTGTGTTTCCACCTCTTCTTCCTGTGGCAATTTAAAACCAAAACAAATTAACGGAGAAGGGGGAAAAAGCTTCATGTGAGTGGAAAAGGGAGCATTCCTGCTCCAAGTAGGTCTTCTCCCTCTGTCTTTTCCTTGCTGTCTCCAGTGTGCCTTATTACTAACTCATTTTTAAAGTGAACTCTCAGAGCTCCCAGGAACTCCTGGTAACTGTGTGCTTACAGTCCCTCATTTGATTAAAATTTAACCAGCTATGTTATTGGCAAAGACACTATTTCATTGCCATTCACCATGCCAAACAGCATGCAGTTTTGGACAAAGGAGGGAACCAGCACATTGCAGAGTGTCCGTGGTGACCAGCTGCCTCTGTCCTGCCATTGTGTGGTAGCACATAGAGTGGCTTCCTTGTTAAAGAGTGAGCTGAGATCTGCCAGGAGGATAGCACTCTCCAGAGATGCTGGATTAACTGGTGCAAGGGACTGAAATCTTGTGTGGAAGTGCGGAGCTGCTGGCAGCAGCCACTGGCAAAGCAAGGCACTGCTGTGGGGGCTTGGCTGGAGCTGGGGTGCTGTGGTGGCCTAGGGGATGCTCCCTCGGGGCTGGCACTCTGTGGCCCATCAGGCATGAGGATGTCCTCCAGCCTGCCCACAGTGGAGTAGCAAAAGTTGCAGAGTAGCAAATTGCTCCTATTCAGAAACATCCTTCAGTTTGCTTTTTGTTAAAACCCTCCTGAAAGGTTAATCATCATCTCCCAATGCCCCCCAGCTTGCAGCATTGTGTTGGGAAGTGTCTGACCACAGCTGCTGGGCTCCCTCCCAGCCCATGGTCCTGCCTTTCCACTGTCTTGGGTTTGCCCTGTGCTGCTTATGAGACAGAGCTTAATGAGAAATTTGAGTTCACATCCAGGCTTTTCCTAATCACAAACTCTATGAGAGCTGCTTAGAAGAGATCAGTGGGGAGCTGACCCCTCCCCAGACCAGACCCTACCATGCCAGGGTCACTCAGGAGCCTGGAGTTCCCCCAAACATGGATCAGGGATGTGCAGGATTGCTGTGCTAAGGTGCAGGATTTCTGTTTCGTGGTGCAGCATGGCAATGTCAGCCCTTTCGGATGCATTTGTGGGCACTGGGGACATCCAAGGCTTCTCCTTTCCTATTCCCTGATTGAGGAAAAAGACATCTACTTTACAGGCATGGGAACCCACAGAGTACTTGCTTAAGGAGCCAGATTTGAGGATGGGGAAGGCACAGGATTGTCCCCTCTGAGAGCAAGCCTGTCCTCCCGGCAGTGTGCAGGTGCTGCCAGGCACCAAGCACCACAGGGACCTCTGAGCCGGCAGTGTGGGATGCACACAAGGTGCCATAGGAACCACTCGAGACGGGGCAGTGGTCCAGGTTTCCTTTAGAAATGATACAGCCACATGCCATATTCCTCGAGTTTCTCTCTTCTGTCACTGGCAGGCAGCCGGCAGAGCCCTGCAAGGTGGCCAGGTCGGGAGGTGGCTTGGACGGGACGTGTCCCTAGCAAGAAGGGGATCCAACCGTGAAGAGCAGGGAAAGGCTGTGCTCATGCCTGACCTTACCTAAGAAAGATGGTCCCTGGGAGCATCTCTTTCCCCCCGTGGAGTTTTAGGGAGCCGCCGCCAGATGGTGTCGGGGACGGAGCCGTCCCTACGGGCTGCAGCCACACAGCATCCCCCGAAGCATCTGGTACTGACCCTCTGCTGCTACCGGGGGCCTCTTCCAGCAGGGAAGTTCCTCTGTTCTGATTCAACCATGCATAGCAAATCAACTGCTGGAAAATAAAGAGCCAAGCTGCTTTTTTGGCCTGGGATATACAAAGAGTGATCGTTAACTGTTTCTGGAGTCTAAGAAGCAAATAGAGCTGTGGCTGTATTTGGGCTTGCAGAAGGACACAGGGCTCCTAGGGAGACCAGGAGGGGAGGGGGATTGGAAAAAAAATTGGGTGAAAAAATGTATATTATGGAATTGTGTTCCTCTCCTGTGTTTAAACTGCCTGAAGAAAACCACATGCTTTTCTGCAGCTGGTGTCTCTGATGATGCACAGGAAAAAAATAGCAAGAAGATTAAAATTGAACTGGCTTAGAGTCTGTGTAATCAGGAAAATATCTCTGTGATTTGCTATTATAATTTTTGATAACAAACTGCAGGGCTCCTGCCACACTAATAATAATGGCTTGAATGAGGTGAGGAAAGAATGTGCTGTGGGGTCTTTGTATGTGTGTGTTTGTGGGAAGCACTTAGAATTTTCCCCATCTCTTAATTTTGAAGAGGTATTTTTAGTGCATATTTCAAACAGTTTATGTAAACACATCTGCTGGAGTTTTTGCTAGGAAATGTCTTTAAAATCTTCTTTTCTGCGCCCTTCCTCTCCTGAGACAAAGGAACAGTTCGACCGTTTTCAATCAGATGAGCAAAGCCAGAGAGCAAGAGAGAAAATGAAAGGGTTGTTTTGTTGGCACCAAAGAGCTTCTCAGCCCCAAATCTCAGGTGGATTTTAGAAATGCTGTAAGCAGCTCAGACCACCCTCAGCAGGGCCAAGGTCCCAGGGCAGATAGATGCTCATTGGAGGTGTCTGTGGCACAGAGCTGTAGTACAGCAGGGACACTAACCCACTGCTTGCCCTCTCCTGCACCACCAAAACCTTCAGGTGAGGAAAAGAAAGATGAGATATTCAGTCACGTGTCCATGCACTTATTATACATTACTCAGGGGGGCCATCAAGAGCATCTGTGGGTACAAGGGGCTGTGGGTGCAAGAGTTTCTCCTGCTTCCCCCTGGAGCATTCACAAGCTAATAGGCTCATCAGAGATGCTTTAACCTTTTTCAGTTTGGGGGCTCTGACTGTTTGGAGCTGCTCCTACCTTTTCATCATAGAGATGATGGGAATGTGAGGCCAGTCAGGGCTGAAAAATGGCAAAGTAGTAGCTTCCATATTGACTTCTCCACATGCTCTGTCCTGAGTTTGGAAATGCTGTTGATGCAGGTTTACCCTGCCTGGGGTCTCTTAACATGCTTGTGTGTGCAGCCAGGTGCCTCCCCACCCGATGCTCCTGCTCTGGCTAGGCAGACAGCACCAACCCAGCTCCTCGTGCAAAGGAAAATCTATGAAAAAAAAAAAAAAAAAAAAGGCTTGGTTAGCATGATCCAGCCCTGGTGTGCTTATGCTGCTGCTTGCCAAGCAACTGACAAGGGCAGAAGGGTTGCAGGCAAGGCCACAGAGAGCTGGGACTTCTGGACCCCACCCTGTGGAGGTGAGAAAGATGCTGCTGCAGGTGGGGAGATGGCATGGTGGCAGGGTCTGGCACCTGAAAGGGTACTAGCAGGGCAGTTTTCCTGCTTTTCTGTCCTTTTGAGATGTTACTGAGTTACTGTGGAGGAAAAGGATGATTGATGAAAGATTTTTGGCAGAAGACTGCTGCAGGGCCAGGGCAGAGGAGCTGGGCTGGGATGTGGAAGCTTGTGGGTAGGGGAGGGCAGCTGCCCAGCCTCAGCAGCACTGGGTGCCAGCACGCAAGGATTTCATATGCACATCAAACCCTCACTGACTGTGTGTCACTGCAGGGCTGGAGGGGACAAGTGTCACCGGGCTCAGTTCCTGGTGGAGCATGCATCACCAAGTTCCACATTTCATGGCCTGATGAGATGGCACTTGGCCATGGCACTGAGCATGGCAGCCCTGGGATGGAGGAACAGGGATGGTTTGAGTTAACTCTGCTCACTGAGGCAGCAAATACCCTGTGCTGTGGTACCATCCTCTATGAAAGGTGACAGCATCTGCCCAGGAAGGGCAGTGCAATCCCACAGGGGATAAGAGAGAATATTTCCTCACAGCTGGGTTGGTTCAAGACTCCAGGACTCACTCATGTTGTTGACTCATCACTCTAGAGGCCATGGAATTGGAGAAAGTCAGAGCAAAGCATACAAGCACACTCCGTGGCCAGGACTGTGTCCTTAGGGACAAAACCATGATCCTCATGTTGGCAGAGGTGCTGTGGTCCTCATTCTGATCCTGAAACAGCTACCCTTCAGCAGAGCAGACCCTGGGCATTCTTCCCGCCTCCTTTTCCTCCTGCCTGCTCTGGCACATGTCCCTGTGGGCAGCACATCCCCTGTGCTGAGCAAGCCCCCATGCTTCCAGCTGCATGGTCCTCCTTGCCCTTCTGGGAATGGCCCCAGCACATCACCCATGAGGCTTTCTCCTTTCTGCAGCAGGCAGGAACTGGCAGGGGAAGGTGTAATAATCCTGTCCTTTGAGGCTACAGAAATTGTTCACACCAAACTCCAAGCACCTTTACATCAGCCCTCAAACACATGAAAGACGACAAAATGTACATTTTTATATATATATCCAGTCAGTGTCTGTGGGGCTTAACACAAGGAGATTATCAGCCAGTTTAGAGTGTTAGTGACTCTCTGTATTCATCAGAGAAGAACATTTGGTTGAATTGGAGCCAGCCTTTGATGGAATTGGAGAATAATTATTTCCATCAATAATTACTCACAAGCCCAGAAGAAATGGTTTGTAGTGTGTTGCAGTACAGGAGTCCTTGGTTGCCTCAAGGCCAATGTGTTTTAACCCCAGGACCTGAAAATCCCATTAGTGGGAGCAGGGGTGGGGTGAGACTTTGCCTGCCATGCCCAGGTCCCTCCTGGTGCTGCCAGCCAGGAGGAACCCTGCTGCTGGAGCTGATACAGCCCAGTCTTTGCACAGGTCATTAATTCGGGGACATTTTATAATGGATCCTAATGACTGAACATCAGAAGACTGTTCTTAAAAGGGGCTCAGAAAAGGCCACAAGCTAATCATCTTGAACAAAGAAAGCAATTAACCATGTAGCTTCCTGGATGATTAAATATAATGTATATGTTGGGAAGTGACTGGGGGATTTTATTACAATTTATTTTTAGATTTTTAAAGGCAGAAGGACCATCACCTCCTGCATGTCCTGAGTCATAAATATTTCAGCTTCCCCTCATTGGCCTCTGATGCTTTTATTTGGCTGATACACATCCTTAAATGGTCAGGCATGATAAAATGGGCTCCAAGAAGGAGACAGCTACTGGAGAAAGTGGGATTTTGTTGAGAAAACACAGGTGGAAAGAATGGAGTGACCCTTCTTCTGCAGGTGTTCCTGTGCCAACTCCAGCCCTGAAAGTGTTGCTCATGACTGGGGCAGGCAGCAGGATGTTCCCTGGGGCATGCAAGCCTCTGGCTTTACCAGGGCTAAGATTCTATTTTAGTATGACATTGCTCCTTAAGCACTCTCCTGTTCCAATTTAACACCCAATGTGTACAACGTATACCTTGCTCTATTCCCTTGTTCCTCCACCCCCAGCCCATGTGCGACGGTTGTGACAATCTCTGCAGCCAGGCCAGGTTTTATTTACTTAAATAATTGCTTTATTTACTCAAATAATACTCTGGATGACACAAAACCCACAGTGTTCTTGCCCCCTCCCCTGCTGGGTATGGTTTATGGCTTTCCGTTAATCTTTGTCTTCTTTGAAATAAACATGGGTTCTGCCTGGAAACCCATTTACTTTCCTCCCAAGTGCCTGAACTTAGGCTTGTTTGTGTTTCTTTTCTCCATTTGTCTTCTTTCCTCAATTTCAGCTTGCCCTGTCCAAACTCCAGTGTATCTTGCTGATCTCTCACCTCAGGCTTGCCCTGTCCTGGTTCTGCTCCTCTCCAACTCTAATGATCTCGGGGCTCTTGCAGGCACCTGTCTGGCTCAGGTGGTTCCTCTTAGGTCTGCTGGACTCTACCAGGTTCTCCAGTTTGGGCTTTCAGCAGGACCAGGTGCATTTACTGGACCAGCACCCTATTTGTAGGAGCAGGGATGGAGAGCTGTCACCTGGATGCAGAAGCTCTGCTTCCCCCTGAGTGCTCGCAAGGGGGTAGGATGAGGCAAGGTATTGGTGACACAACGACAGGTTTGGAGACCTGAAATGCAAAATTTTATTTTTTTTTTTTAAATCTACCATAGTATTAGACCAGTGCTGTCTCTGCTGAATTAAAACCCACACGTCAGAGGAAGGTGACGAGGGGTGCTGTGCTGATCAGCTGAGATTGCCCCTGGTATTGGATCTGGATCCTGTGCTGTCCCCACAGCATAGGCCCAGCCAGTTGCTTCTCAGCTCTACCACACTTGTGGCATCTCTGCCTAAATGCTGAGCATAGCTGGGCCATGGCTTGCCCTGTGAATGAGCGCTTTCTGGAGCACTGTAGGACTGTTTCCCCCTGTGTGGCTGAGTTCTGTGGGGTCAGGAGGCTGGGGGGGCAACCTGCAGCTCTCCTTCACAGGTCCTGTCTGTGGATAGGAAAGGGGATTCCTCACAGAAAGCTTCCAACAAAGGAGCCCTGCTGTAAGGACAGCTCTTTATTGCTGTGTCCCTCTCTTCTCCCTCCTGCAGTGGGACACTCAAATGTCTGCCATGCCCCACAGAGGACAGATGTCCAGAAAAGCTGAGCGGCCATGGGGTCAAGGAGACTTCCACTACCAATGGCTGGGCTAAAGGGAAGGGGAGATGGGACCATGCTCACCACAGGTCACGCAGGTAGGAGCCAGGGCTGTGAATGGGTCACCTTGGAGCCAGGGGATGGCAGAGGACGCATTTGGGACTGTTTATCCAGTCCCTCTCAGGATCTGTCAGAGCTGGGATGATGGGTTTAATAATGGTGGGAGTGTACAGCATGAAACCCTGGTATGTGTTTGCACCTGTAGGTCACTTCCCCTCCATTTCTTGCTCTTATAACCTTCTTGCAAGTAATCCTGTCAGGAAGACAGGCAGCCTGCCAGCATCCCCACATGCTACCAGGTCCATGGGGTACCCTGGGCCGAGCATCACTCTCAGAAATTGCCCTCTCCCCATGCCTGGATCAGACCAGCAGCACTGGTTTCCTTAGGGACACAGATCCATTATCAGTTCATCATTACCCCCTGACAACTTGAGAAGGAAAAAAATGAATCAGACACTGTAAATGAAGCAGCTAGGGCCTCTGAACCCCTGCCTGCTTGCTAAACTGTCTCTGGGATTAAAGCCTCTCCATTTGGTTAAAGATGCTGGAAAGAAAGAGCAAGAAAGCACATTTCATATCTTCAGATTTCAGGCTAACCAAAACAGTAATCTGAAGTGTATTTTTAATTAGTCTTCGATTACCATAATGGAGAAACAATTAAAATTGGATCAGTGTAGGGAGAAAGCTTCCACATCAAAGACAAAAGAGCTTTATCTTGTAAAAGGAAAAAGAGCTCTGCAGAAACTGCCTGTGTGGTTTCTCCCTGCTCTCTCTTGGCCATGGCTGTGCCTGGCCCTGGCCAGGGGGACTGAGGTGCACCCAGAACTGTTCACTGGGGAGCACAGATCTGTCCCAGATAGCCTGTGGGAGCTGGGGTTGAGCACCCTGATAACCGAGGGGCTGAGATGGGTGATCAGGTCCCTGGCCCTTAGGGTGTCCTTGGGCAGATGTTTTGAAAGCATGGAGCAATTGGCTTTTTCTGAAAGTGTAATTTTGGCAGCAATTCAAGTTCTGGTGAGCAAGCGTCAGGAGGCACAGAGCTTCCCTGTCACTGCGCTGCGATGATTGCTCTGTGTTTAGGGCTCTTTGTAACAACAACATTTGTTCTTCCTGCAGAAAATGATGAGGTTTTGGCTATTTTCTGCAGTAAAGATCCCACAGTCTTGAAAACAAGGGTCTGTCATTGTATGTTCCCTGACAGCAGCTCCTCCGACTGGCAGAATGAGCAGTGGGGAAACTGAGGCACAAGCCCAGTGCCCTGGTTTCCAACAGTAATTTTGCAGAGGTCTTGGGAAGCTGGGTCCCCATAAACCTCACCTGTGGATCAATTAAGGGACCCACAGACAGATTTAGGGTTCAACTATAGGGGACCCATGGCTGATTTGGGGATTAACGTGAAGCTCCTCAGTGTGCCACTGTCTTAATGAGTGTTTGCTTTGGTTAATGAGTAGCTACAGAGTATCTGTTTTATTTTCAGGCAAGTGGCCTAAATTAATTTAACTATGGTACTTGCTTTTCATTGAAACATAACACAATTCAGTGTTGTATGTTTAAAAAAAGGAATTAATTTTCAGGAGGTTTTTTTTCAGGGTTTAACAATTGTGTTAAGAGGTGCATATGTCATTAAATTACTACAGCATCTCAATAAATATATACATTTCTAATCAATTGCTATTTAACATATGTCAAGTCTTTTATTACAGTTAGATGCATCTGGTTGCAATAATTATTGTATGCAAATTAAATGCCAATTAATTATTTAAAGGATATTTACCAAGACCAACAAAAACCTATAAATCTGTTAGGTTGTTAACCTTGGCAAACAATTAAAATAATCAGCCGGTACCACCACAACATATCGTAGCTGTCTCATGATATCTCCATTAAACCATGGAGGAAACACTTCATTTGAGCTGTGCCCAAATTCTTCATTAGAGGGTAATTAGATGCTCACCCACACCCCGGGTCCACCGCGGAAACTGATCTCTGCCCTGGATGCCCCTGAGATGGGGAGAGGAGCCCCACCTGAGACAATGCACACAGTGCCTTTGCTTTTTTTGTTATGATGATGATTTTATCATTTTAGTTTTGGGTTTTTTTGTTGTTGCTCCTCCAGCCCCTCCTGCGATGAGGAGCGCATACTGCCGCCAGCCCGGGGGAAGAAGAAGAAGAAGAAACTGGGCCACAAGAAGCGAAGGAGGTGAGGGTGGCCATGGTGTTGTGTAGGGTGGGAGGGGATGGGCAGCCCCCCGGGTGAATGAGGGGGGAGAAAACATGAGGCGTAAAATGGAGGCTGCAGATGGGGAGCTGAGAGGGGCCAGGGCCTTCCACAGGCCAAGGGAGGCTCTGCCGTTTTCTCTCCCTCTCCTTGGGGTGGCAGAGGCCAGGCTGGTGCTGACCTCCCTGGCCCATCTGGGGGTCCCTGGGAGGCCCCAGCCCCTCTCTCCCCCAAGAGGATGCCATAGGTGCTGGGGAAAGGGTTGGGGTGGCTAGGGAGGGCTGTGGGGAGCCCTGAAGTCCCTAATGCCCTTCTGTCTCCTCAGGTCCCCCTCCTATAGCCCCATTCCTGTGAAGAAGAAGAAGAAGAAAAGCTCCAAGAAGCGAAAGAGAAACAGGTATTTTTTCCTTGAAAAATGTAGTTGTGGGTTGGCAGTGGCTGTGAAGGGGTTTAGACAAGGGGTGGAAGACATTACTGCCATTGGGCAGCTGGTTGAGCCCAGCACCAGGAGGGAGAGGTGTCAGACTCCTGATCAGAGCTGCAGTGGACCCCACAGGGAGGTGAAAACTCTTCTATAGATGCCATCTCCTGACAAGAGCCCTGGGTTAAATGCTTCTTGGATTTTAATCTCCTGCCCAGGAGGTCTCACCAAACCAGGGGATCTATGAGATCTTCTTGCAGTGCTCAGTCTAATGCTGGGCCTAAACATACTGATTCAAATTTCTAGTTTTGTGAGACCCTATTTCCAGTGTATGTATTTGTTTCTTGCAGGTTATCTTCAAAGAAGAGAAGACACAGGTAAGAGTTGAGCAAGTGTGGGTGGTCCCTTAGAGACAGGAGTTTAGTGGTCTCTCCAAGATGTCACAAGGTTTATGTTCACTGGGTGGGGTCAGAAAACTTTTCTTCTGTGACTTCTTGAGGAATTCCCTTGGCTTCCTTCATTCCCTGTGGGTCTGGGGCTATTCTTTTCCTTTTCAGACTCATGCATTCCTCACACCCCACAGGAATCAGGTCTCCATCCCAGCCTGTGCAATCAAACACATCAGTGGAAAAGACCTCTTGGTATAAGCTGGCCTCTGGCAACCTCATCCATGTTGCACCTATCCTGTGTCTTTAGTCTTCATTTCCCTTACAGTTTCAGGTGTAAAGTATGGCACCCCCCAGCAGTTCCCACTGTTGAAACACTGAGTCAGTGTCTTTCCAGGTGTGTACTGGAAGATCTCTTTTGTTTCCAGTATGTGTTTGTACAGTATCAAGAAGTATTCATCATCTCTGTGGGAAAATGCAAAGCCACCAGGATAGCTGATCCCTTTGAGCATCTTTTATTTGCGAAGTCCACAAGCCAGATTGTCAGCAGGCACTCAGACCCCCTGTGCTGCAGCAGAATCATTAATCCCTTTCACTTTTAATGCACGCTCTTGGGCAATCTAGCAGTAACATTGATGTGTGATTGTTCAGCTTTTTATCAGAACAGAAATCTTCAAATTAATTAGCCATTTCTTATTTAGTTCCTCAAGCCCCAAAAGTAAGAGGAAGGAAGAAAGAAAACACAAAAAACAGTAAGTAGCAATTCATGGTGTTCCCTGCCCTGCCTGCATAGAGCTGTGGGGGCTATGAAGTGCTTGATGTGGTGGGTCCCCTGGAGCTAACACTGGCTGCACAGCCCTAAGCAGTTCTAGGGATTGTTCCTCAGCTAAAACCAGCAGTTCTGATTTTGCTGGAATGGAAAAGGGTTTGTAGAGCCTGGAGATCTTTTCCTCTCTTTTGTGCCACCTCATTCAGTATTTTCTTTGTATCTTGCAAGGTCACTGAGTCCTGAGCAGAGACTCTATCTTTTCTGATGAAGGCAGCATGACAAGATGAACTCAAATCTGTGGCATATGCTGCCCCACAGCCTCCACTGTGCAAAGGGCAGTCTGTCACATTTTTGCTGAGAAGGGCTCTAGCTCCTTGTTTGCAACTCTTGGCTGTTGCAGTAGGGGCTACTCATGATATACAGGACAACCAGTTATCCCAATGAGGTGGACAGTGGGAACTAGGGAAGAGAAGAGATTGTCTGGAACAGATAGAAGTTGTAAAAATAGTGGGCTGAGGTTCCCACCTACCCTGTAGTGTTGGTAGAGCACAATCCTTATCCTTTAGGGCAGACAATTAAGGGGTATGGTATAACATGTGGCTCCTTGAGGCTGGAAGGCAGGCCTGTAAGCCTTCTATTTGTTCATTTTTGTCTTCCCCTGGTGTCATGGTTTAACACTGGCCCAGCAATTAAACCGAATAACAGATGCTCTCTATTAATCCCCCTCCCCTCCCAGGTACAGGAAGGAGAGAGAATAAGGGAGAGAGACTTATGGGTTGGAAACTAAACTGCACAACTTCAATGAAACAGTAATGATAAACAGGAAAAATTACTAAATATATACAAATAGACAGGAAAATTGATACCAAGTTCCTCCTCCCTTTCCCCCAGTAACTCTCATGTCACTACCGAGGCTGCAGGGCAGCCCCCTGGGACTCCTGGGGTCAGCAGCAGTTGGGAGCTGGAGGCAGGAACACACAGATTCAGGCTGGTAAGGGTCAGGACCACAGGCAGAGGAAGGGATGGAATCCTCCCAGGATGCCGAAGCAAACAGGGACAGATGGAGAAGGAGAAGCAGGAAGGGGTTTGACCCTTGTGATCCCTCAAATTTATACTGAGTATGACATGTATGGGATGGAATACTCTGGTCAATTTTGGCCATCTATCTTGTCCGTTCCTCTGTAAGGAAGGGTTGCAGGTGTGACCTCCTTTTTTCCTTCCGGAGGGCAAAATGTTCCTCAGAACTGAGAAGTGTGCTTGCTTCTACATACCAGTCTCCAGCTGCAACTATAAACATCCAGCATTATCAGTCCCTGAAGCAGACACTAACTGAGAAACTTGCTGTTAATTTCAGCAAGTGCAGCTACTTACAAGAGACTTAGCTGAAAACAAAATTACAAGACAGAAAATTACCTTTATCCTGGCCCAAACCAGGACACCTGGGAATTGCAACTTGTGTCTTCCCTGCTTTCAGAGCAGGGAAACTATTCTGAGGCTTAATCCTGGGCAGCAAACCCCTGGTTTGCTGAGATTCAGGGTACCCTGATAGAGACAAAAACTGAGGTGGAAGGTGGGAATTTTCTGGTTCTGGTATTAGTAGGATCTGCCCTTTGATTCTTCCCATCACAACTTTTAGCCAGTAGGCAGAGAAGGAGACAGAGGGACAACAACTCCTGACACTACCAGTGTCACAGGCATTGGGAATCCATGAGGTGCAGAGCATGTTGTGCAGCCTGCACAAGTAATTGCTATTCCATGCAGAAAGCCCATCTCCTTTTCTCTGACCTCTGCGTGTTCAGTAGTAGCACATCCACCTTTTTTTTTTTTTTTCCCTCAAACAGGGAAGGCTGTGCACCCAGAAGCCTTGGTGGTAAAACTGAAGCTTCCCAGGTTACCAGTAAGAGCAAGCATCTCCCCAACTCAACCTAGCACTGTCCAGTATGTGGAAACCTGACAGGGTGGTTAAAACAAAGATCAGATGCCTAGCTGGAGTGCATTGACCTAGGGGAATGAGGGCTGCTAGGAATGATCTTTAGGGATGCACCAGCCAGGGTGTTTTAGCCTTTATCTTTCAGCTCACAAATCAGTTATGCTACTCCCAGTGTCTGCAAACATTCTTACTGCTCCTGGGTGTAGATCAGATAGATCCCATGAGTCAGCTCAGATCAGGGTTTCTGTGTAATTACATAGCTTCGTCTTATCTTTATGCTGAGCAACTGGTTATCTAAATCACACAGGACCAGTTTTCTCCTGACAAAAAAAGGGAAAACTCTTAAACTGGAGAGACTGATGCAAAGGGTGAAGAGCAAACATGGGGATTTTCACACAAAACCTCCCTGTGAGGGAGAGATGTTCAGTGTTGCTGAATTCTGCTGTATGAAAATAAGGGGGATCTGAAAATGTGAAGTTTTTAATCATAGGGTCTGAAAAGCATCAGAGAAAATAGCGAGGTAGAGTTCAAGTTACCCTGGTGGTGGCCCTTTTGTCTTAAAGGAGATGCTGTTCTGAGGCAATTAATTTCTTGAGGTTTTTATAGGGGCAAATTGCTAAATGCTGCCCAGGCAGGCTGTATTAGTGCTGTCAGTGGCTGGCATAATATGACCATGAAACCAGAGTGTTTCCAGCAGCTAACCCATCGCGAGCTTCGCTTGCTGGCACAGTGATACCAGCCTGAGGAGACAGTTATCCTGTCAGATCTAAAATAACTGCTGTGGTGGGCAACAATTGGAGAGAATGGGACAGGAGGTGACAGGTAGCTTGCAACACCCTGCTGTCTCTGTGCAGGACACCAGCTATTGGTGTGGGTAGCAATGGCCCATCAGTAACAGCCTGGATGGAGCGAAGGGAAAAGTAGCAGGGCACTGAACATGGGTCTCTGTGAGTGGTTTGCTGGTAAATGTCCTATGGCCCTGTCAGAAAAGGGAGCAGCAGTCTTATAGACTGGGCACCTATAAGAAGCCAGGTAGAATAGTCCTGCCGCAAACAGGAACCCTGCAGAGGGCAGGCAGCAGCTGGGGAAGATGTACTTCATGGTTCTATAGCAACCATAAGGGCTGCCCATCAGCCTGGCTAGACCTTGCCACCTGGAGAGCATGGGGTAGGCTGGCTGTTACTGAGGGTTCTGTGTCATTTGCAGCCTTCTTCCTTCTGCATCTGCTTTTTAGCAAGGAGCCTGCACTACAGAGAGGGTTGGAGCAAGAAATGGGAGGGCTGGAGCTTTGCCATGGTTTGCCCAGAGGAATGGTGCTCCCTCAAAGAGGCTCAGCAACGGGAAGGTCCCAGTCTGTTTCCTGGCTGTCTTAGGGTAGGCTGCAGGATGATGAGTAAGCACATAGCTCTTTAAGGACTTGAAAGGAGAAAGGATTGGTGCTGCCTGCTGCTCCATGCTAACCCATAGTTCTTCCCCAGCAGGCTACAGAGCCAACCTAATAGCCTGTAGTTAAGGTGCTGGCATAGATCTCAGTAGGATGGCTTGCTGTCAGTGTCAGTGTAGATACAAAGAGATGGAGACTTTCTCAGGTGTTAGTGTTTTGCACAATGTTTCATGCACTAATCTCAGGTTTAAAACACAGATCTTCCTCCTGATGTGAATGTTACTGCTTTCAGCCTTCAGCTGCTGGCTCTTGCACAGTCTGCTCACCTAAGAGTGTTGGGTTTTTTTTTTCTCTCTGCTCTTAAAGCTCTCGTGGGCGCACCCGGAAGTCTCATCGCCACCGTCATCGCCACTGCCACTCTTGCTCTGAGAGCTCTGACTACCACTCCCCCAGCTGCAGAAGCAGGTAACATCACTTCTCTCTGGCTGTCCTTCAACACATCTTGGTGGGCTCAAGGATGCAATTGCAATAGCCTATGTGACCCACAAAGCCTCTGTGCAGAGCCACATCCTATTCTGGTTGCAGTTATGGCACATACAGGGTGCTGAGCTTTGTGTGGTCTTGGCCATAGAAAGGTTTTGGCTCGAGGAGCAGCGTCTGCAGATTTTCGGTCCAGCAGTCACTTCTAATCCCCCTGTGTGATGATCAGCCCATGACAGCTGATTCCAGCCTAGTCTCTCTTCCCTACCCCTGGGGCTCTGTACTGCTGATGTCCCAGAAAACCCTTAAACTTGGTCTTAGCAATGGAAATATATTTGCCTGTGGCAATCTATAGCTGTCTATCAGTCTTTGACCTGATTAAGAATCTCAGTCCTGTGGATGACAGATGCATCCTGGGGCCACCTAAGTGGATGCTGGTACTAGAGCCTGCTCCACTGCAATATCAAGTCACATAGTTTAGATATATCATGACTTCATGTTTCACATTTTCTGAAAGCACTTCATAAGCAAACCAACCTCACTCTCCCACTTTATTCCTCCTAACCACTGGGAATTTTCTTATGAAAAACT
This sequence comes from Phaethornis superciliosus, assembly GCA_023637945.1. NCBI lineage: Eukaryota > Metazoa > Chordata > Aves > Apodiformes > Trochilidae > Phaethornis > Phaethornis superciliosus. The sequence goes on along the minus strand of JAJQWJ010000020.1, from coordinate 45,533 downwards.
GATGATCAGTGGAGGGAGGAATGCAGTCAGTCCTTTGAGGGGTGTTCCTACACAAGCAGAGTGTGTTTTCTCCTGGAGGTGTGTCTTCTACTGTAGGAACATTCTAGGCTGTGGGAAAAATACGGTTTGCCTTGAGCCACAATAAAATCATGAATTGGAGCTGAAATTTAAGGCTAAAATCCAAAGTTTAGATGCAAAGCATTTAAAAAAAAAGCAAACAAAAAACCACAAAGCAAAACACTCCTTTTCTCTCCATCATGACTCCACAGAGCAGTCATGTGGAAGATCTACACACAATGGCCTAGCAAAGAGTTGCTGAGGGTTTGTATGGAGCTGGTAAGGGGCATGCTGCAATAGCAAGGAATAATGGTTTGGGTATTCATGTCTCCTGGAGGCACAGAGCCAGGTCTCGGGAGGAAGGGCACAAAACACGGCAAAGATACTCCTGGCACCATTCAAAGAGCATGGCAAAGACAAGCTTCTCTGCAGAGGTTCAGGCCAGCCAAACCCTCCCGTTCTACAGCTTCCTGTCTCCTAAGGAAGTAGTAAGTATTACACACTGTGCTTCTTTGCTTGAACTAGCTCTGGGAATCTCGGCAAGTAATGCAATATGAAATTTTTATACCTTGTTTATAGCAATGTTAGAAAAAGTTGGTCAAAACTATATTTTTTATTAATGGTGCTGTTCTCCAATATATTTAAAGTAATTCCTTCCTTCAGCACTTTCAAATCAAGGGTGGGGCTGGACAGGGGAAGAATTTACAAAGGCTGTAGCCTACTAATAATGAATTGAGGGCATTTAACAACAACAACAACAACAAAAAAATGTGGCCTCCAGCAATGATATTTTACAGGGAAGTGTTTGTTGTGCAGTCTTTGCTCAGATGGATGTTAACTTAATTCACTGGTCTTCATGTCCAAAAGTTTAATCCTTCAGGGGAAAAAAGGAAATCAAACTAAAAAAGAAACATTTACATTTAAGGAGTTGGTAATTACTGGCATGGGATGTTTTCTGACTATCAGGATCCTTCTAGGATCATGGTTGTGCTGGACTGACAAGCCCAGGAGCCAAAGTCAGAATTTAAGAGGAGCTCTCATTGATGTTAATGGGAACTGCATGTGCAGCTGAGGGTAAAATCAAGCTCATTGCCTAGGGATGTTTTTCCATGTGCATGGAAAGAGATGATGTCATACATACTTTAGAAATGGGGGAGCAAAGGATGGAGAGAAATATTAGATACAGCTTGATACAAAGTCTTCTTACGTTTTGCAGTTCCTCTTTGTTGCCAGTAGCTGCAAAGCAGAGGTGTGATGCTCTTTGATCATGGTGGTAGTGTCTGATAGGCTTTCTGGAGAGACAAGTTGCTACACAGGACTCATGTTAGTGTAGCATCTGATACCTGTGTGGAGGTGTAACATTAGGGGCAGAGTCCTTCAAGCCTCAAAGTGATACGTAACAGGGAACTGATTTTCTCTTTTAGGCCCAGTCATCAAATGGAAATAGCTCAGCCATACACAGTAGTTCCATCAGAAATTATATAGATAGTGCCAGCAAGAGGAGACACCCACACAGGCAGCATTCTCATCAAAATACACAGGGATTATACGTGGGCACAGCCAGGCACAAGCTGTCTCTCACCATTATAGATATGCAGATTTGTTCTTGTTATATACATCTCCTGAGTGTGTAGTCACATGTGAGTCACAGCTTATAAATCCATATAAGGTAGAGTGTGAACAGCAGAACCTGCACACCATGCGTGTATCTGTGTGCATGCAAGGAAAGAGTAAGAAGTTTGTACTGTCACAAGCCTGGGGTATTGCCCTCTTTCAATTTGAGAAGGTAGGAATGATTTAAGAGCTCCTCCCAAAAAGCAGACAGACAACTAATGCATCATGTCACTGTTTTGGGTTTTTGTTGATTCAAATTACATAGTTTACCTAAATGTTTTCAAATCTAAGCCTGGTTTGAAACTGGTACTAGATTTTCTCTCTCTGAAGCCAGGTTCTCCGAGTCCTGTGAGGCTGACTGCCAGATGTTTTGTTCCCTGAGTAAGAGTAAACTCTAATTTAAGACTGTAAAAGCTTTAAAATGAGAGAAACTCAAGCATGCTGTGCTCCCCTTTCCACTTGCTTCACTTGGAGTAAATGAACTCACAAGCTGCAGGCAGGGAAAGTCAGAGCTTTACAGTTACAGGTGCAGGGGATGGATGCAAAGGAAAAGTTGTCAGGCCCCTGCTGCATTCTTTCTTGTAAAGGTTAATAACATGGGCAAATATTTTGATGACTAAAAGGCATCAGTACCTTTACTCTGCAACCCACTAGTGTCCTTTTGTTCTCAAAAAGGAGTATGCCCTCGGGATATCATTCAAGAGCACATTTAAGCACTTGTTTAAACTGAAGCCCCTAATTAAGTGCTGACCCTGAAATTTTTCTGAATGAAGTAATTAAATACCATGTACTCAAAACTGGCAGTGAAAAATGGAATGGGAACCTCTAGTCTCATTTATTAATGACTGTACACAGCTCTTTGATGTCTCTCCTTTTTGTGAGTTAAATGGTTGCTCTATAAATAAGCATAATTCTGTCAGAACCTACTTTGAGAGCAGCCTGGAATTATGAAATGAAAACATGCTCCTGCATAATATGTTGATCACTTTTTAAAAATAAATCACTGTAAAAGAACAGATTTTGTGGAAAACACTAAAATTTGGATTTAAAAATGTCGTATTTCAATCCTCTGAGGACTGATGTGTCACATTCCCTGCCCTTCCCCCTGGCCTGGCCTTCAAAGCCAGACTGTCCTTATCTGGGGAGATGCATTGTCCTATCTCCAGAGGAAAAGGATTGTCCATGAAGGATCCCAACATGCTCATCTCCCAAAGAGACAGTGCATGATCTCTGATGAGGTAATGCTACATCATTTCCAAATCAAAGATTTTGCTGTCTAAGTCTATTTTTGTCTATATTCTTCTGAAGAGTTCAAGTATTTTGTGGTAAATTCTGCCATTCCCAGATTGTTTTCCTTCCTTTCTACTAGAACAGCCACATTTTTCTAACCAAGTCTAACTGTAATTTATGAGGGACAAAGCATACAAAAGAATGCCCTGCCCATGCATCCACCTTTCTGCCTCTTTCCCCCTTGCCTTTAAGCATAAATTGAAGCATGCACACGTATGCAGAAACACCCCAAAGTTCCCTGCTACTTTTTGTCAGTGAATTTTCAAACATTTCTTTCTCATTTTTGCTTTCAATCCCATGCAGCCACAAAATCCACCTGTTGAGAACAGGATTGTGGCTCTGTGCCCCAGCATGCAGAGAAACTGTGGGTAATACACAGCATTTGCTTTTGAATAGAATCTTTCCCAAACCTGCTGCAGACAGTTTATTCCACACTGATACATATGTATTATTACATGCCACTGTGCTTGCAGTTGAGCAGTGCAATATAAATACCTCCAGGCTATGAATCTCACTGGCTTTGTTGTACCTGATGAAGAGGAATGCATGCTGCAATTCATTTTCCTTGCCAGTTCCCTCACTTCTGCTGAAGCTTGTTTATACAGTATCACAAATGAACTCAGGCTTGAGCCAGATTTTAGTGAGGCTCAGTGGGGTACAGTTGTTCTAAGTGATGCTGTTTGTACTCATGTGTCTGCAGAGAGGTAGAAGTGAGGAGATACTGTGCAAGGGCTGGGACAGCATGTGCAGGAGGAGGGAACCTTATAGAAGATCTGTGTGCTGGCTTGCTCTCTGTTTTCTAGGCTGGGTTTACATAGGAAAAGCTGTTCTTTAAATGTTAGGCAGCATGTTTCTGACAACAAAGAGGACCCTTGATGAGCACAAAGGCAAAGCCTTCCATAAATATGGAAGGTCTCCTCTTTTTGCTTTTCCTTTTCATCCTCACAGCCATGGGACTGAGGTTACCTGGTTACTGTCTGGTAAGTTGGCAGCTCAGCACTGGAACCACACTAGCAGCCTGGGCTGAAGGAGGGATGCCTGCAGCTTTGGTGTAGCTGTGATCTGCACCACGTACCAAAAGAGCTGGTGGAAGGCAAAAGCCCTTTCTCTAAAGCAGTGCCAGCCTGGCACTGAGCTGAGGACACCCTGACCTGTGCAATGCAATAATGGCTGCATCCAAGGAGGTTGAAAAGATCTTTGCAAAGGAACAGAGCTTTGCCTGTCTTTTTCAAGAATTTACCCCCAGCAATGGCTCTGTGAACCAGTCTGCTCAGCAGTGCTGTTGTCCAGCTCAAATAGCCCAGACTCTGACCTCACAGGGAGAGTTGTGTCATTGCCTCCATGCTCCTGGACTTAGCCCCTGTAGTAGAGAAAACCTCACTCTGAACTCTCCACTTAGCAAACCAAAGGGTACTTTCCACTCAATATTCCTGGCCTTAGTGATTCGTAAGTGTGCAAAAAGGAGTTAATGTATTCCTATTCCTAACCCAACCCAGAGTGCTCCTGTCTGAGCTGTGGGCTGACAGTGTTTCCAGGAGAATGCTATGGGAGATGGTGTCAAAGGCCTTGCTGAAGTCCAGGCAGACCACATCCACAGCCTTCCCCTCATCCCCCAGGCAGGTCACCTGATGATAAAAGGAGCTCAGGTTGGTCAGACAGGACCTGCCCTTCCTGAACCTGTGCTGGCTGGGTCTGATCCCTTGTCCATCCTGTAGGTGCTGTGTGATTGCACTGAGGATGATCTGCTCCATAACCCTGCCAGGCACTGAGGTCAGGCTGACAGGCCTGGAGTTTCCTGGGTCCTCCTTCCGGCCCTTTTTGTGGATTGCTGTGACATTCACCAACTTCCCCTCCCCAGTGAGCCAGGACTGTTGGCAAATGATGGAGAACAGCTTGGGGAGCTCTTCCCCAGCTCCCTTATCACCCTGGGGTGGATCCCATCTGGTCCCACAGACTTATGAGGATCCAAGTGGCTCAGCAGTCACTACCTGTTCACTGCAGGATCACAGAGAGGCTGTTCAGCTGCTTATTTCTTTCTACAAGCCCCAGAAGCCACTGTCCTCAGGACTACCTGTCTTACTGTTGAAAACTGAGGAAAAGAAAGTGTTACATACCTCAGCCTTTTCCTCATCTTTGGTAACTGTGTTTCCCCCCGTGTCCAACAAAGAATGGAGGTTTTCCCTGCCCCTCCTTTTCCCACTGATGTATCCATAGGAGCTCCTCTGCAGCTGTCTGCCAGGCTTGAGAGCATGCCTTGCCAGGTATTGACACAAAGTTTTTCTTTTATCCCAGTCATTGCAAAAATGCCCAGAAAAAGAAAGTAAGGGAGACATTATGCACCCCTGCAAAAGAAATGAACTCCACTTTGAAGTGAGTTGCAAAACAAGAGGAAAAAAAGACCCAAGAAAGAAATCCTGCAACTGTAAGAGAGGCTGGGCCATGATGCTTGTTGATAGGTCTTGGTCCCCTTATGGCTGAGAAAATGTATAGTCAGCAGTGACCTCAGGGCTGTTTTCAGCACAGTAAAGGGACTCATTCAGTTTAATTGGAAGATGAGTGGTGATTGTATTTTTGTAACCTATTAGACTGCAGTGCCTTATTTGAACACACTTAAAATTGCAGTCAGGAGTATGAGTAAGGGCCTCATTTCTCTTCTGCCTTCGTCTTGATTAAATAATGATTTGAAACAAACAAAAAAATACAATATATATATATATGTTGGGTTCCCTTGAGGGTAGCAGTAAGTCCTCTGCTGAAAGTTGGAGGAATCAAAGTTGACTGAGATTATTTACTTACTTACTAGAGAGGGGGAGAAAAATCCAAATGTTCACAGAGAGAAAATTAGATTCATGAAAGAGCAGACTCTTTTTAAGGCACCCTAGAAAAACAACAAGCCATTAGAATTCAGTTGAGCTCCACACTGTTTTCAGGTGGAGTGATAGTTTTTGATTTCATGGGGCTGGTGTGCCTTTCAGAAGCAGTAAAATGGGACAAGAAGCAAAGCCAAGGTTGTCAGATAGGGAATTTGTCTCCGAGCATACAGGCAACTGAAGCATCTTGAGGTCTGTCCAGGTTCTTGTCCCAGAACAGAACTCTCTGCTGGAGCCTGCAGGAAGCTACTACTGGCAACAACTTGGTAGCTTGAGGTGGTGAGGATGGGAAGCTGGTATCCCTCCTCTTGGCACCTGCCTTGCCCAGGCTGGACCCTCCAGTCTTCAAAAAGTCTGCAGGCACTGTATTTCACTGATATCCACGTGTTGCTTCTTCCCAGAGTTCTGCTACCACAGATGGTGAGCTACAGAGGAGCTTGTAGGTGCTTCCTGCCATTTGACAGATTTTGTGATGTGCTGACAACAGTTGCTATTTTGAAGGTAGACTTCAGCAAGGGCAAAGCAGGAGCAGACATACCAGGTCCCAGTGGCAGTCTTAAAAGCTGTTTTAGAAATGCTAAGAAACTGCAGCATTTCCTGGCAGAAGTAAAAGCCTTTTCGTTTTAACTGTGAGGGAACAGAACCAAAGTGTTTGTTTGTGCAATGCTGGGATCAGTGTTCTTTGGAGCAGCCCTGTGCACACTCCAGGTCTTTCCCACCTCTGTAGCCAGGGAGTACCTCAGGCGGTGTTTTTATGGTTGTAAATGAAAGGTGGTCAAAGGATGGTTAGGGTTCAGATCTAATGCAAACCATAAGCCAGATTTAAAAAAAATATCTGATGCCATATTTAAAAGTGCAACCCTGTGTCTTCTGAGTTATATCTGGGGAAAGCACAGTGGGTCACAACAAGGAGGCCAGTTCTATCAAAGTTCCAGGAAGAATTAGTGAAAACTAGGGAAGAGATGGATTTGTGTGTCTTTTATGCTGCTTTAACATTCCAGTTTCTTCTGGACTAAACAAGGACCTGTAGAGAAGTGCTAGAACTGAGAAGCAGAAAGGAGCAGTACCAGATGCTGAAATGAGGACTTGTGATTTGTGTATTCACTCATTCTTAGTTGGGAACATTTGGGAGAAGTTGCTTCCCTGTCTGGCACTTCTGCTTTGAAAGTGCAAGTTGGCTAGTGATGAAGCACCCCTTCATTTTCCATGTCTGCTGCTGGAGCTCCTGATGGCTGCAAGTTAGGATGGAGTATGGCTTAGCAGTTAGTATGGAGTGGGGATGGGGGAGTCTCTACCTCCAGTGTGAATTTACTGGGACGAACTAACTCCTTATCCCAGATTCAGTAACTCCTCTTTCCTTGTCAGCATAAGAAGTACTTGGAGATCTTCCAACTCCAGGTGTTTTCAGAGTGTGAGGATGTGGGCAGTCCTCACTCCATGGATGGTGTTCTGTGAGCTGCTGCGGGCTCAGCGTGTTGTGTGAGTCAGCCATCCCTTTCCTAGTTAGCACATCTTAAATTAGACTGAGAACACCCTCCCTGCAGGGGCACAAATCAGATGCCATGGGAAGGAGGGTGGATGTGAAGGCACCATCTGATAGGATAAAGGAGCCCTTGCCAGGGATGATAAAGTCACCAAAGGGACTGTCCCTGCTGTGTGACAACTGATCCAGGTCTCCTCTGCTCACTGAGATATTACCGACATTGCAATGTGGTTTTCTTGTCTCGGAGCACCCCAGATGTGTGAGGGTTAAGCCCAGGTCCTCAGTTGAGTGTGGGGTAGAGGGAGGGCGCTGCATGCCCTGGAGCACAGCATGAGGACATATGCAGCTGTTCGGGGAGCACAGCTTGCTGGAATCATGTTGGAGGACTATCCTGAACTGGAGGAATCAAACGTGTGTCCACACTCGTGGACCTGGACCATAGAGGTGGGAATGAGGAGAGCAGAACACCTCAGTGAAAGAGGAGGAGGCCACACAAGAGTGCAGATGTGCTGGGTCATCATTTGGCCCTAATTCTTACCCCATGGCAAGGGCAGACATTAGCACTAATGTAGCCTCACTCCCAGGGCAGTTATATTCCTGCCTGGCTCAGGCAAATGCCACTGGATTAAAACTGAATTATAAAATACTCAAATGATGCAAACACCCTTGGTGGTCCACAGGATCCCAGACAACAGCTCTGCTCAGGGCATCTAATGTGGATTGGGGTCCTTCCTGACCTCATGAGGTTCATGAAGCCGCATGTGGAGGCTGCCAGGAGCAGGGCAGTCATCCTCTGCCCCAGACGTCTCCCTGGAAGCACAGAGAGGGTAGTCTTTTTCCTCCTTTATTTTTTTTTTTCACTTTTTCCCTCACTTGAGTTCTCTTTGTCACTTCTATGAAACCCAAGAGACTTAGTGCAAGTTGCAACTTTTCAGCACAAGCAAGCAGCCTCCAGGAATGGGCTGCAGGGCCTAATTTGAAGCAGAAGGAAACCAAACTGAGCAATGAGCGAGACAAGCAAGCAGACAAAAAGCAGTCATGACATTTGCGTAGAGGAGGCAAGCAAACAGTTGGCAGTATGGATTGAAGAGAGGGTTTATGTTTATTTCATGTAATTTGAAACTCTAATGATGGACTTATGTTGCCCGCTCTTCCTTTTTTCTTACACCTTACCTACTAAAGGAGGAGTTCTTGATGGGTAAGTGGATGCTATCCGCAAGACACCAGGGAATTTATAAGAGGTCACTCGAGTGCATTAACTATATCTTCTTCAAGGGGGAAAAAAAGCACACAAAGCAGTATCTGTATAGATTTTATTTTCAGAGGGATTTTTCTTTTTTCCCTCCCCCTTTGTTTTTTTTTGGGGGGGGTGTTTTTTTGTTTTGTTTTGTTTTTTTTTTTTTTAATTTATTTTATTATAAGCTTCTTTATTTGACAGTTTTTAATTTGTACAGAAGCCCTTAATTTGGTTTGCTTTGACTTTTCCTTGCTTATTTTAGTGGCATTCATTCAGCCTCTTTATTAAGGAAGCTTAAATAATGTGCTCATTTAAGATTTATTTCATTTTTGTTTTCTTTTTAAGGATTATGTAGGGGTTTTATACATATTGTCCTTTTTTTTTTTTCCTCCCCCTCTTTAAGGTTAAACAAGGGCTTTGTCTTCTGTTATACTTTTTTTAATTTAGTTAGTTATTTTGATTCTTTGGTTGATGATTTATGTTGTTGAATTCTTTTGTTTAAAATGAGTCGCATGCTGATACTCTTTGCATGATCTCTGAATCTTCCTGTTATCATAGCAGGGGGAAAAGAAGTTTCTTCTTAGTGTGGATTTCTTTCAGGGATGTGTGATTTTGTTTTCTTCTCTTCTCTTTCTGCTTTTTCTTTTTTTCTTACTTTGTTTCTTTCCTTTCCTTTTGTTTCAGTGAATCAAGATGGTAAAATTTCTGGGTTTATTAAAAAAAAAAAAAAAAAAAAAAAAAAAAAAAAAAAGCAAAGTAAACCCAAAAGCAACCTCCCCCCAAAAACATTCAAACAATGCCAAATGTTTTTTTGCTTTCAGATCTCTCAGTCAGGGTCTTCTGCTGACCTCTTTACCAAAACAGACAGCTCACTTGGCAACCTAGCCAGCCCGAATGGAGAGCATCATGAATATGACTCAGGAAATGATACTTCCTCCCCTCCCTCCACTCAAACAAGCTCATCCAGGTCAAAGGACAGCCAGGAGAAAAGAAGTCCAGTCCATGATGGCTTTGGCCATGCCTTCTCATCCGGCAAACCTAAGCTGGCCAACAGTGATAACAGCTCAGATTCAGGAAATTCTTTCACCAGTTGCTTTTCCCAGACCAAGGGAACAGCTTTGGAAAATCTGTCTCCAGATGCCCAAGGACAAGAGCAAAGGTCAGTGATTACCAGTAGCTCCCGCTGGCAGATACCTGGTACCTTGATGCTCTATCTCCTACCCACTTGCCAGTGGCAGTGGTGAGCTAGCAGGGAGGTTTTTGTGGTCTAAAGTCAGCTAGATATAAATCAGAGCCACAGTCTTGCCAGTCAGGAATCTACAACCCAGGAATGACCAATACTGTAGTCTGAGGAGGAAGATGAAAACCCAGCTGTCATGCCCCTGGGCATTGCCTGTACTGGGTCTTCTGGCATTAATGTGGCTAATGCAAGGTTTGGCCTTGGGTTGAGCCATGTCCTTACACAGCTCTGCTCAGCTGGACATGACCCTGTCAAAGAAAAGAGTTGCTGGCCCTTCTGGGCAAAGCCTGGAAAGCTGCATCAGGGGCTGCTGAGCTAATTCTCCTTCTCTTACTCTGGGGAATGGGGAGCAGGGTTCCTTTTCCCTAAAACCATTATGGGCTGTTCTTTCACCTGTTCAGTGACCCAAATCCATCCTGCCCCTTCCCAGCTCAGTCAGGACTGGTCCTGGGTGACAAACTAGCATTTCCTGCAAGTGGGAAGCACAGAGGAGTGGCAGGAGCAGGAGCAGGCCTTCCTGGCTGCAGCATAAACTGCAAGTTAACTCTGTGTGCTGGAGCAGTGGGGCTGGGAGTCAAATCACCATCTGGTGCCACAGGTCATTATCAGGACAGGAGAGCAGATACCAGCCTCTGTCACCACCTCCCATTCCTGGGGATTTTCCAGGTACTATGGGGGATGAAGGCACTGAAATACAGTGGCTTGTACCCAAGGCTGTACTCAGGCAGGGGTATTAGGGAGCTCTGCCAGCTGAGACCCTCGGGCATTACATGCTGAAAGTTAGAGCTAGGATGGGTTCTGGGGTGGGAGCACTGAATGAGGATAGAGACAGGGCTGTCGGTGCTAGGAAGAACAAGCTATCGATTTCCAGTCAGAGGGTGAAATTTTAGGGCTGTGAATACTTTTCACATTGTGATTTCCCGTGGGCTAACTCTGCCTTCCCATGGGTGGAGTTGGGATTGCAGCTGGTGGTGGCGGTTGAGAGGCTGTCTCGCGGCTGAGCGCTAACCCTGGTTCATATGCAGGGCATTTCTGGAAGCAGAGGAATTCACAGCCCTGTCCAAAGGCAATAAGACATGCCTGCTTGTGCCTTCCTCCAGCACTTTTCACCCTGCTCCCTCCCCAGGTCCTGCACCACCTGCTCGCCTGACCAGACAACTCTGGTGTGTCCAGCATGGGGCAGGAGAGCTGCCCCCTCTTCCACAGCTCTTCCATGGCAGAGGCTGGAGGGTGAATTCCTGAGCTATCCTTTGACAGCAGCCTGGGGAGCTGAGAGGTCTTTATCCCCAGGTTCGGAATGGGAGGGTGGGAGTACTTGTTGGCTGGAGTGTGGTGCTCCCCTCCACCAAGGACCAGTCCCGGTTCAGCCATAGCTTCAATGACTGTCCAAATATATGTTCACAGAGGGTTCCCATCCTTGTGTCTCAGCTGTTCGGAGAAGAAGAAGCGAAACTTCCTCCAGTCCCCCATCCCCAGCTCCCCGCTGAGGCCATGTTCCCGCAGTGAGTCCTACACCAGCACAGGCAGATCCTCCAGCCCTTCCAGCCACTCCTGCTCCTCACACCACAAGGCCTCTCCCAGGTACTCCAGAAGCAGGTCCTGCTCTTCAGAAAAAAGGTAAGGCAAGCTTAAATGGCTCTGTGATCCTGGGCACTGTCTAACTCTTGCATGATGGCAGGTTCCTCACAGGAGGAGGTATAAGAGTTTGGAGGGTGTCTAAGGATGCCCATGGCTTGAGGTGAACTGGCCACGCAGAGCTGGTCTGCGACCATGAAATAGAAGGCATCTCTTCCCCCCTTGAGCCCAGATTCAGAGGCGTCTGGTACAGCCCCACCTTCCACCATCCTCATCTTTTATGGTTTTTGTTTAATCCCAAGGTCTTCTTCACGTTCCTCCAGCTATTCCTCCAAATCCTGCAAAAAAAGTCCTGGGAGCAGGAGTTCAAGGCCTCGCCGGAGCCCAAGTTACTCCCGCTACAGCCCTAGCAGGTACAGATGTCTTCTTGTGTGGTATCTGCTGCCTCATGCTTTTCCACTGCCTCCATCACCTGTTTAAGGTCCAGCACACTTGCTGGCCCTGGACTGCTCCCTCAGCTTCCTCATTGGGTGCTTTAGTCCTCAGCACGAAGGTGAGAGGGAGCAGGGGCACATGGAGTGAAGTAAATAGCAGTATGCTGTACAGGCACTGGCAATTGCTCACCATTTTTTGCCCCAGAGCATGGTGCTGGCTGCAGAGGGAAGAGCCCAGAAATGAGCCTCTTCTACTTTCTGTGGGGAAAGTGGATTTTTTATGGCCAAGGGCTGCCCAGCATGGATTCAGGGGAATTTTGCACTATAGGGAGTAGGTTTGTGGGAGGGGAGATCTGTTTTATCCCTGGCTCTGAAGCGTCATGGCATCTCACACTCGGAGCGTGTGGCATGTGGAGCAGCTGTTCCTCTGCTCCAAGCTGAGGGACACTCTATGCAGCCAAGAGTGCACAGATGACTGCTTGATGGTGCTTGCCAGGGCCTTGTGCAAGTGGAAAATGTCTCACTGGAAAACCCAGGGAAGTCCCCTCTCTGTCAGGCTGGTGGGCAGAGCACTGACCTCCAGCTGGGTCTGCCCACAGTGTTCCTTGCCCAAGGAGCCCACACTGGCAAGCAGCACCTGCAGCAAGGTTTCTGCCCTTGTCAGAGAGGGATCTTGTTGCCGTAGGGAAAATACATACAATTTTTCAGAGTCATGGCTCTGCCAAAGAGTGGTCAGACCCCAAGAAGTGTCCTTGCTGTATGGGCAGGTGCCAGATACGCTCGTGCTGGCACTCAGAGAGCCTTGCAGGGGGACATGCAGTCCCTCCACCCCCCGTGGGAAACACCCATCTCACAGCTTTGCTTTAAATGTATTTGGGCAGGTTTTTCTGGTAACATCTCTATCAACATTTTGCACCCTTAAAGTGTTACATCCAGGGTCTGCTTCTTGCAGTCTGTGATAATCCCTGCACTGGTGTAGGAGAATATTTACTGTGCACAAGTATCAGGCCCTCGACCTGTAACATGTTGCTGTGTAGATGGTATTGGGCAGGGTGGATGAAGTCATTACACTCCACGAAAGGGCCTGTGCTGACGTATACGGGAATTCAACAAAGGAGAAAACCATAGCAACACCGGCACTCCTGGCAAGCCGTGCAGAGCCCTGCAGGGATACCAAAGGCCTCCTGCTCATGTCAGTCCTGCTGGCAGGGTTGTTCTCGCCTGCTCCTGCAGCACGGCCAACAAGAACAATTTTAGAGAACTAAATAGAGAGTACATCCACAGACACAGGTACATAGAAGCCTTCTTAGCTCAGCAGCACGGGGCCACAAGGAGACACTGTGAAACCCCCAGACAGGATTTGTGGGTGGTCATCTGTCCAGTTAAGTCAGTGGCTGATGCCACCAGAGCACTTTGCCTTAGGGTGGTCCCTTGTGGAGCTGAGTGCCCTCTGCTCATCTGTGCCTTTGTGGGTCATTGTTCTCCATCTCCAAAACCCACCCCACAGAAACCCAGCAGTGACAATTTCCAATCTGTGCCTTCCCCAGAGACCGAGAGCAGGAGCACAAGAACAGCTCCAGTGAGAAGGAGTCTCACAGGGAGCGTGACCGCCGGCAGCGGCGATCGTATTCACCCCTGAGGAAACGTAGGAGAGACTCCCCCAGCCACCTTGAAGCCCGGCGCATCACGAGGTGAGGGGACATGGTCCCATTGTTTGGAGACAGGCTCAGCGAGTGCTCCTGGGTGGGTGGAGGGGGACAGGGGACGACGTGGGCTGTCCTTGGGTCCCAGCCCTCACCAGAGGGGCTTGCTTCAGGGACAGACTGGTTTCCCTGAGCCTGATCAGCAAGATCCTCCACCTCTCCTAGAGCTTAGGGGTTTCCAGATAGAGGCAGAGGGTGAATGGGGAGGGTCTCATTTACAGCAGAGAAAAAAGGCTGATGAAATTGGAGCAGGGACTTGTCCAGCAGGCACCAGGAGCATCTCCCCCCACAAGCAGTTTGTTTCACCTTCTGTTGTGGTAGATGTCCCATGCCATAGAAAGAGTGAAATACTGACTCTAACCTTCATGCTCTGTAAGACAATGTCAAGCAGGGCTCAGCCTTGGTGTTTTAGGCATTCCCGAGGGCCCTGAGGGTGGGTGGTTTGAATCTCTGGATCTGATATTTACATGATCTCTTTCTTTCTGGTTGGTTTGTTTTGTGGGTTGTTTTTTTTTTTTTTCTTTTCAATAAGCACGATCAGATTTGGGGGGAACGTTGTGCAGACTAAGTAGTGCTTTTTGGAGATTTTGTCAAGTAAATCCATCCTTGTTTTGCTGCTAACACACGTGTCTCTGTCCCCCCAGTGCCCGCAAACGCCCCATCCCTTACTACCGTCCCAGTCCCTCCTCCTCCAGCAGCGCCAGCAGCTACTCCTCCTGGTACAGCAGCTTTATCCGCTCCCGCAGTCGGAGCTACTCTAGCTACAGGACAAGCCGGAGCCGGAGCCGGAGCTGGAGCAGCAGCGATGAGAGCAGGAGCCTCAGCCGGAGTTCAGGCCCCCGGAGCTGCAGGAGCAGGAGCTATGACTCAGGAGGCAGCTCCAACAGCCTTCGTCGCTAGGGAGTGCCGCCAACGTGCGACGTCACCTGCAAATTCCTGGCATTCTCCACTTCCTTCCCACCTACCTACCTGGCCATCGATAGCAATCATCCTCGATACTGATGTGGTGGCAGGGCCGGGTTCCCCTTCCCCGGTTCAGAATAAGAGCCCTCGTGCAGTCCCTTTTCCAACTTGTGGAATGAGTGGATCCATCTCAGCTCCCCAGGCCAGGGCTGGAAGAAGTGTTGGTGCTTTACAGAGGGTCTGTCACAGCAGACCTGCTCCATTCTGCCTGATATTCCTGTCACTCCATTGCTGCTGTTCCCAAAGCACCACCAGAAGGTCCAAAGGAAAGAATTCAGCTTCTTGCTCTTCTGCCAAACCAAAAGGCAGCAAATTAATTTGTCAGAGAGAGAGATCCAGTTAGGGAGGAATTTTCTGGGAAGCTTAGGTGATGAGTGGGGATGACCTGTCCCAAACAAGGCAAATATCACATCCGTTGGGTCTCTCCTCCAGAGTTTCTTCCCACTCTGCAGCAGGTCTCTTCCTTGATAGAATATTTATTTATTGTGCATCAGCCTGATATAAATGGAAGGCTAGAAATTCCCTCCTGATGTAATCCCTGGGTAAAAAAAGACCATTCCCTTTCTTTCTCCTGCTCCTTCCTACCAGGTATGCATTATCTTTCACAAGGTTGTTTTATACACACACACACCCACCCACCCTCCTCCCCAGCACTGTGACCTGCTTGGGAACAAACTGCTGAGCTCAGCAGCAGCTGTGGGGCACAGGGGAGAGGGGGGCTGGTGGCAAGCTGTGCTCCAAGGGCCTGGCCTTGGCCTGGGAGGTGGGGGTTGTGGGGTTCCCTTCTCACAGGAACCCTCTTGCAGTTTGGGTTTAGGTTTTTTTGAAGGGAGTGCATTGCAGGTGGGAAAGTGAGGAGTTCAGGAGATGAAAAGCAGTGCCAGGAGGATTTCACTAACTCCTTTATTCTTGAGATTCTCAGGCTTCCCTGAAACAGGGTTAGCGCAGTCCCTTTGCAGGGCTCACACGCAGCTGGGGCAGATAAGCTTGTGCCCCAGTTTGTCACTGGAAGGACAGAGCTGTGCAGGGGGGGCAGAAAGGGCCCCCCCAATTCCCTGTTTCCCAGGGGGCCACAGGCAGTGGCAGAAGGACTCTGCCTGCCCGGGCAGCCCTGGGCCCTGGGGTTTTTGTCTCCTTGCCAGCCCAGCTGCCTGTGCAATTACTGTGTTTTGCAGGGTAACAAAGACTTCTCCCATCACAGGCTAAGCTGGTGCCGAGGAGTTTGTTTCTCTTACAACACCTGGGTGCTTAGAGACGCTAATTTGGGTTTAAGATTTCCCTCCCTCCCTTTTTCCATCACCTCCCCTTCATCCTGTATGATTATTAGTGACTTCGGGCTTAATGAGTCAAGGAGGTGTGTCGTGGAAGTGTCACAGAAAAGGGGTAAGTGCAGCCAGCATCTGCTGGAGGAGGAGGGAGGGTAGAAGGAACTGCAAGCCGCCTCACAGCTGAAGAGTTACCTACACCCCCCCAGCCTTGTGGGCAGCAGGTAAAGGGGCAAAAGCTGCACGTCCCCAGAAATCACGTGGGGTTCTGGGGAGCTGGATGATTGCCTTAGAAGTGTAAGAACCTGTGATCTGCTGGGAAGTACAGCAGTAGGGGTGTGATTCCACTTGGATAGTACAAAGTGAAGTCATGCCAGGAGTCCCTCTTTCCCAGTATGCTTCCTACTGCTGGTCGCCCTTGTCCTTTGCCTTCAGCCCCTAAAGCCCCCCTTTTCCCAGTCCCCCATTCCCAACCTCGCTCTCTGTGTAGATGATTTGAGGATAGGGGTAGCTGAGGTAGAGAGATGGGCACTGGTGTGGGCAATGGCTTGGTGGGGATGTGTCCATCTATTGGGGTGCCACTTTCTAGGACCCAGAGAAGCTACTGATAGGGCTGTGGTCAAGGGATCTAAGATGAGGTGGTGTTGTATTGGGGCAAAAAGTGGAGTGCTGTTACTTTCCCTCCTTCCCTGGCAGCAGCCCCTTGGCCATCTTCTGCAGTGAACTCCCTTCTCTTAAAGGGCTCAAAACCTCACTCTTCCCCAAACAGTGTCTCAGTGTGATGCTGAAACGCCCTATCCTTCTGCTCCCTGGGAAGACCTGAGGGCAGTGATGGGAGCCCAGATCTACCTGTGTTCCAAGGGGCCTTATGCCCCTTAAGACCCCTTTAAAGCACACAGGCATCTGCAGCAAGGAAGCAGCGAGCTCTCACTAAGAAAGAAAAAAAGAGGGACTTTGTGCAACAGGTGTAAATACCAAACACAACACTGACAACTCCAGTTCCTCCTGGCTGGGGACAGATGATCAAAGCACCACATCAGGGCAGTAACACCTGGTGACTGCAGGACAGGAGATGACTCTGAGGTTGTGTGGGGGTGACTGTGGCTCTCATACCTGTCCAGCTCCTCTGTCCTTCGAGGGCTGCCTCAACTCATACAGCCCATGGCAGCTAAATGCTCATGGGCTTTCCCTGAGCAGTCTTGCATAGGAGTAAACATCTATTTATTTATTTATTTATTTATTACTCTACTTTTAATTCTATGTCAGAATGGGTGCAGTAGGTTGCCATTACCAGTTTTTGTTTATTCTAAGATTTTTCCTTTTTTTTTTTTTTTTTAACAATTAAGTTATTTTTTGATCTGTTTGTTTTTGAATGTATCCATGCCACTGTTCTCCTGTGAAGGTTTACAGTGCTGTCCCCTCCCAGTGAGGTGGCTGGTGGAGGAGTGACAGTCACTCCTGCTGCCAACTTGTCCCTTTTGCTGTGCCATCCCGAGCAGGGCAGAAAGCGTGTGATGGCCAGAGGGATGCAGGGCAGAACTGTTTATTTGGTTGTTGTAATGTTGAAATCTAGAGTTTCTCACTGGATTTGTGCAGGAAGGTGATGGATGTCACCAGAGAAATAGGTCTAGGACCTCATGGAGGTAATGGTGAGGGTCTGCTCACTGCTGGCTGAGCAATGGTGTGTTTGCAGTGCTGCAAGGGAAGTCTTACCCCTGCCTGTGCTCGTGCCGGCCTGGTGCCAGCTGGCCACCACTGCTGTTTCCCTTGGCTCTGCAGCCAGCACACAACCCAAAATGGAGCTGCTCTGCAGAGGCACTGCTGGTTTCCCTGGGAGGATGCCATCACTAGGGCTCCCCTGCCGTGTTTATTGCTGTGCAGTGACCCACCTATGGAAAACTAAGGAAATGAGACCGTGAGAGTGTGATTTCTGCTGAAAATGCTTGCAAAATCCTGCCTCTGGTGACAAGACCTAATCAAGTCTGTGTATGGATGTGCACATGTATGTGCGTGTATATGTGCTCCTGTGCATATACACAGGAGCTTCCCTCAGTGGTGGTATTTATTTTTTAGTTTATTTAAAGATTTTGATTGTCTTTTCCATCAGTTTGCAAGAAGCCCATGAGCTTTTCTGTCTCTGTGCCTTTTGCCAGCGCTTTTTTTTTTTTCTTTTCTTTTTTTTTTTTAATATCTGTTTCATTCATTGATGGCTTTTGCAGATTTTTGCTCTGTGTCCAGCATCTCAGCTTGCTGCTGGTGCTCTCTGCAAGGAGCAGTGTTCACCTGATGGAAAGGCAGCTCAGTTGTTTCGGTGCAGGTGAACTCCTCCTCACCTTCAGCCAGCTGCACCAGGGATGTCAGTGTCCCCCTGACCCTG
Organism: Phaethornis superciliosus; assembly: GCA_023637945.1. Lineage (NCBI taxonomy): Eukaryota > Metazoa > Chordata > Aves > Apodiformes > Trochilidae > Phaethornis > Phaethornis superciliosus. The sequence continues at coordinate 27,425 of JAJQWJ010000020.1, read as the reverse complement.
GAGTCATGCTGTATGCTCTTCCCATTCCTTGGACATGCCTTGTCTCTGGGTTTGTCACCCTGAGCAAGTCTTGCTCCTCCTAACCCCAATGCTGGAGCCAGGCTCCAGAGCACCCAGCACAATCTCTACAAGTTTGCTGGAAAGCAAAGAGAACGGATATTTCAAAGCACTGCTGTGTTCTTTCTTTTTTTCACAGGTTATAGCACTTGGCTGAGCTTTGCTTTATGTTGACTGCAACTTTTGTCAAAGGTTTTGTTGTTTTAGGGGACTGGAGTTGTACCAAAATTGTCTGCAACAGCCAATCACTGTTATTTTGCTATGCATTGTACATAGATGGAACAGGCTGAGAGAACTTGGCCTCTATTTAATATTTATTTCTTCTATTTATTGAGCATTACTTTTGAAAAGCTATGCGAGTCTTGCTAATGGGTCCATGAAGGTAGGAGCCTTGAGGTGTTGCCATGTACACTGGAGAGAGGTTATCAGAGAGGTGAATTCCTGTTGCGGAGACACCTGGGTGACAGATTAGGCTTGGCTGGGTTGAGTTGAAGTGACTCGCTGTGATCTCTCCCAGGAAGCAAGGGTGTCCACCCAGCCCCATCCTGGGACCCTCATTTTCATGCCACATCCTGGTTTGCCCCTTCACCAGGCTTTGTGCCAGGACTAGTAGCTTTGCCTGGATGTGAGCTTGAGAAAGATGGCCAGGTCATGACTGAGGAGGTCTCTCCAACATGAGCTGGAGCTTCCTGCAGACATCTTCCTCTAGCTTTGAAAAAAACATGGGATGTGCTAATAATCATAACCTGCTTCAGTGTCACTGCACTGATGCTGCACCCATTGTTCTCTTCACCCAGAGCTGCTCAGGCTGGCAGTGTGGATGTAGCTCCAGATTCTTCAGACCAATGGGAGTTGCAGGGTGCACAGCCTGTGGGCTGTCAGGATATTTGTTTGAGAAAGGGATGGATTCAGGTGCCCAGTGAAGATTTTGCCCTTTAGTGTCCAATGGGGTTTTGTTATCTTTTTCCCAGAGAATAAATCATTCTCATCACTTTTGCTGCTACTTGGATGTTTGCATATGGCTGGAAGGGTCTTGGCAGCACTGGTAAATCTCCTGTTGTAGCAACAGTGTTCATGCTGTTCATGTCCAGCATCTCAGCTTCTGGGCTATTGCCTAGAGAACAATACCCTGAACCACAGCAGCCCTGGGGCAGCTCTCTGCCTTTGAAACCCAGAGAATGAGAAGATGTAGAACAAAAGGCAAGATATGAGAGAAAAGCCTTGAGGGAAATGGTGTCTCTTTTTTCTCACTTGTAGGTCTGTTCCTTACCAAATGACACTGGTGCATCTGTTCATTTGACTTCATTGTAAAATCCCCTTTGAACTCCGTTGAAATGCATACTGTATTCTTTAGTCTTCCTGAGTTTGAGGTGTTAGCCTGGTTAGAAAAAAGGATTCCAATAAAGTTTTGGACAGTGTTTCCTTCTCATCGCATCCCTGTTTGTCGTGTTCCTTTTGTATCCAGCTGTGTGTGGTGGGATATTTTGGGTTGGTTCAGCTGCTCCATAGGGAAGGGCATGTGCCTCCATGCCCAGCTGCTGAGGATTGGCTCCTCGGGGCACAGGCTGGTGCAAAAAAAAAGTTGTAGGCTAGGATTTCTGGCAGCTCTCCCTTCCCTGCTGGGACAGGTTTTTGCTGCCCTTTGCCAGGTGTTTTGGTTTCCCCCCACCCTATTCAGGCACTGGTAGCCCAAGCCAGAAATGCAGTGTACTCCCCATGAAGGTCACTGTCTGGACTCACTGGTGCTCTCCTTAGGGCCGTGTCCTTCCCTCACTCCAAGCCCTGCCTGGTGCTCCTGCACCTTGGGGTCCTGCTGCAGTCACCTCAGCAGCCTCAGCAGGAGCCAGGAATAATGCTCACCTGTGTCCAAGGAGGTGGTGGGGGCTCTCAGGCACCTCAGCTGATGCCACTTGCTCTGGGGTGCTCCCCCAGACTGGCCAGGAGCCCCCCAGGGGAGGAGCAGCACTGTAACAACTTTCCATACTCTTCTCAGTGAGCACCCACAAGGGTAAGGACACAGCACAGACAGATCCTGGGGACGTGGGTCTGTCCCTAGGTCACTCAGAGGAGAAGGAAAGCTGTGAGGTCACTTTGTGCTCCCCAGACTTGTGTTGTGGGACTGGCTTGGTGGCAGGAGGTAGCCAGGAGATTTGGAGTGACAATAGGAGCTAAATTAGGATGGCTCAGAGTGGGCAAGAGCTGGCGGGAGTGGATGTGTGACTAACTGGGATAAACAAGGTGACAGCGAGGATTCCTGGCTGAGGAGGGAGGACGGCCCAGAGCTATGCAGGGAAACACCAGACTGGAGATATTTAGAGGCTCCTGGGAACATGGCAGGATGGTGGGGCTGCCCAAATCTTCCTCAGGGTTCATCCCCCTCTCTCCATGGACCAGTGTTTGCCCAGGTGGGTGCAGAGCTGGGTGTTAGATGATCTCACTCTCCAGCCAAGATGAGAGGTGCCCAGCTGAGCTCAGTGCGAGACAATGTCCCCTGGGACACCCTGCTGTCATCCCCAGGCAGCAGGAGTCTACAGCCAGGCAGCACAAGGGGATGGAGGGAGATGCTCTGCCCCCTCCACTGGCAGTTCCCTGTGCCATGGGGTGCTCAGCCTTGGTCCCTGGGAGACCCTTGCAATGTCTATCTGTCCACATGCAAGGAGGGAAGCACAGGGGAGTAGCTCTGCCCCTGTGCCTCCCTCCCCTAGGGATACTGCTTTGGTGTAGCATGATTAATGCTGCTGGAGTGACCAGTGGCTGGGTTGCTGCTTGTCCTGCACCGCATTAAAGTCTTCCTGCTGTAATTAGTTCCATCAAGTCCATTAGAAAAAATTGCAGATGCTGGAGAGGAGCGTGAGGCAGCATGAGGAAGTGGTCCCATATCCAGCATGACCTTCACTGGTGACATCCCATCCTCCGGCACATGGAATCACCTGCCCAAGCCGTGCCTGGACCACCTCCATGGCAAGGGCCTCGTTGTTGTCATCAGGTAACCCATGCCACGCCACTGGGGCTGTGTCCCCCCGCTGGATGCTCACCAGGAGCTCACCCCCCAGCTCCACCGCACCTCTTCCCACGGCGTGCTGCCCCGGCCCCACCACTGCTCTGTAATTAGTCCCAGCGCCGCGCGGCTGTGATTACCCCCGCCTCGCCCTGCCCACACGGCGATTGCGGCAGAGGCTGGGCATGCGGCAAGGAGAGGAGGAGGAGGAGGGGGGGTGAGGAGGACGTAGGTGCTGACCAGCACCGTGAGGACTCTGCCCAGAATCCCGTGTTGGTGGACATTCCTCCAGGAAGAGGAGCATCCCTCCTGTGTCCCACAACCCCCCAACATGGCCAGCCCTGGCTGGCCAACACTCTGCAGGCTGCTGGCCACAAAAGGGGTCTGTCTTCCCCCCACCCCAGCACCCCTCGCAGTGCTGCGCAGGGGGTGCCACCAGTGACCCATTTCCTGGTACAGTGGGCTGCTTGGTGGTATAGAAACACGTGGCTTTACAGTGTGGGGAGAAACTTGGCCTGCACCACCCCGGGGGTATTTTTAATGGGTGACACTGGGGTGAAAGCAGCTGGCCCTGAGCTCGGGGTCTATTTTGGGCGGGCAGGCTGGGCACAGGGCGCCAGGATGGGGTGGTGGGGGCCGGGGCAGCTGCTGAAGCTCCGTGGCAGCCCCAGTCCTCGGGGCGACCGGAGAGGTCAGCTGCCCCAGCCCAGATTCTCTGCGGCTGTTTCATCCTCTCCAAAATACTCGGCTGACAGGGCAGGAATTGCAAAACACACCCCCCTCCTCCCAAATCCGTATAAATAGGGCTCACCCGCCGGCTGGAAGGTTAGAGAAGTTTCTCGGCTCCGAGCTCAGGCATTTATTTCAGCTCTTGCACGGGAGCAGCAGGGAAAGTCACCCATAAAGTGCTGGGGAGCTAGACGGGAGAGCTTTCTCATCTCGGGATATTCGGGTTTGGGTTAGGTTTTCTTTTGTTTGTTTGTTTTTTCCTCCCTCTTCTGACGAGAAGTTTTATTTTCCTCTCCCTGGTCCCTGGGATCGCAGCCAGACAGGAAGCGTTTTCTCACGGCCAGTGAGCTCCCTCCGTCCTTCCTGCGCTCCTCCGGCTCCTGGTGATTCAGCTCTGAATCCATTTTCTCCGTCGTCCATCACCTGGGGAAGGAGGGGACCGTCCCCGCGGCCTCCACCCGCAGCCGCTCATCCCGCCCGGGGTGGATGCGTCTTCTCCGGGACGGGCTCCCCAGGGAAGTTCACAGCCGGGAGCAGCCGCGCAGGGGCTGAAGCTCCGTGGGAGAGCCCCAGGGACACTCTCGGACCCCTCCACCAGAAGCCATGGCCGACAGCCAGATGCCCTTCTCCTGCCATTACCCCGGCCGGCGCAGCGTCCGCGATCCATTCCGGGAGCCCGGTTTGACCTCACGCCTCCTGGATGATGATTTCGGCATGTCCCCCTTCCCCGCGGACCTGACGGCCGACTGGCCTGACTGGGCTCGGCCGCGGCTCACCACCACCTGGCCGGGTCCCCTGCGTGCTGGCATGGCCCGCGCCTCCGCCATGGCTCCCGGCTACGGCGCCCGCTTCGGGGGGGGGTACCCCGAGAACCGCAGCCCCGCGCCTTTGCCCCGCGAGCCCTGGAAGGTGTGCGTCAATGTACACAGCTTCAAACCTGAGGAGCTGACCGTCAAAACCAAGGACGGCTACGTCGAGGTATCAGGTGAGAGCCAAGGCACCGGGGAGGATGGGGTGTAGAAAAACAGTCTGTCCTGCCCCGCCCGTGCCATCTCAAGAAATTGACGTAAAAATGCCAAAATCACCTTTATTTTTTAGGTCGGTGGCGGCAATCTCGTGTTTGGGAGCAGGGCCAGGGCTGCGGGAAGGCTTTGGGCAGCTCCCTGGGTGGCTTGGGGGTGCCACAGGGGGACCTGGCTCACAAGCCGTGGTGTTTTGCTGAAAAAATGAAAAGAAAAAGCTTCCTTTGGGGTAAATCTCCTGCTTTTGACTCCGGCCAGCCAGGGAGGCACCGCTGCGGCGGCAGCACCCTGCAGCGAGCTTCCAAGAGGGGCCCCAGCTTGGCGCGGGTAATTATAGCCGGGGTGAGACCGGCATGGAGGAAGATTCTTTTTAAAGGGGCCAAGAGAGAGGCAGCTCCGGTGCTAGGAAGTGGGGGGCAGCTCCCTCTCAGTCCCAGCCCTAGCTCTGAGAGGCCTCAGCCTGGGGGTGAGCTGGCCAGAAAATAAAAATTCCCTAAAAATTCAGTTAGTGACGGGGAGAGTGTGTGCGGGATACACCACATCCCTTCAGCCCGGTGCCAACATCTTCCCCCCACGAGGGTCCTGGAGAGGGGGGGGGAAGGTGCAGGAAGCTGCCCAACAGGATGGCCTTGGACATGTATTTGGAGCTGAGAGCATTGCAGTGAGAAATGCACGGGTCAGGGGAATCCAGACAGCTGCTGGTGTAGTTTTAACTTCAGAGATTCTCCAGGCCCAGGGACCCCCAGCCTAGCACAGCTGAGAGGAGAGGGACAAGGGGGGACGTTGCCACCTCCAAAGGTTTTATTATATTTGGTGGCTTTTTCTTAAGCTCCAGCTCTTGGCAGTCTGCAAGACCCCAGGATTTCACTGGAAATATGGGAATCCTGTGTCCAGCATTTTTTTTCACTAGGAGAAGCTTCCTGAGCCCTCCCCAGAGGTTTGCACTGTGGAAGGCAAATAACTCGCAGCTCCTCTGGAAATTTTCCTGATAGGTTTTGTTGTTTTGGGGAAAAAAAAATATAACCTCCTGGTGAGGTGGTGACGTGATGCGTTGACTTTCCCTGCAGGCAAACACGAGGAGCAGCAGGTGGAAGGAGGGATCGTCTCCAAGAACTTCACCAAGAAAATCCAGTAGGTACCAGCTCTGTCAGTCTCCCTCAGGCCCGGAGCTGCGTTTGGAGCTGGTGTGGGTGCAGGGGGCAGAAGGGGTGCGAGGAAATCCCCCGGTGCTCAGCGAGGCAACGCAGGGCTCACACCACCTCCAGCCCCAAAGCCCATCCCGGTGTAGGTGTGGGTCCTCACGGCTCTCCATGGTGTCAGCGATCACTATCGCTGTGAGTCACCCCCAGGGCTCCCGTGGGCAAAAACACCCAGGAGAGGCAGGGAGGAAAGGCAAGCCCAAAGCGAGGGGCAGACCCCCACCCGCAGGGCCCATGGGGTTAAAAATGGGAGATGCAGCAACGCCCAGGGCGTGGGAAGGGTTTGCTGGGCTGGCAGCAGCTCAGCTTTGCTTTTCCACTCTGAAGGAGCCCCGTGCATCCCAAACTCCCACGGGAAAGCTGGGGCGAGCACCGCGCTGTCTCCTGCCTGGCAGCCGCCGTGGCTCCATTTACGGGCAAGGCTTGCAGCCGGCGGTGATTTACTCAGCAGGAGCCCGGACGGCACAAGTGGTGGGTGACGTCCTGTCAAACACATCTGCCGGGGAGATTAACCAGAGTGCCTGCGGGGGCCAGGCTGGCCAGCAGCCTGCTTTCAAGATCCCCAGCACATTCCTCAGTGCTTCGGTAATAATACAGGGGCTGCCGGCTCCGTATCAGAAGAAATAGAGTCGTTTTGTTTGGAAAAGACCTCTAAATTAATCACCAAGCACAAGTGTTAACCCAGCACTGCCAAGGCCACCACTAAACCATGCCCCCTCAGCACCATATCCACGTCTGTTAAATCCTTCAAGAGATGGTGACCCCACCACTTACATGGGCAGCCTGGGCCAGGGCCTGGGCTGGCAATGGTGGTTCCCCACGAGGTCCCGTGCGGGGACATTCCCAAGGATCAATGTCCCTCAGGGATGGGGGATGCGACCACCCTAGCCCCCCAGCTCCTGAACCATCTCACCTATCCTTTCCCCCTGCAGGCTGCCCTATGAGGTGGATCCCATCACGGTCTTCGCTTCCTTGTCACCGGAGGGGCTGCTGATCATCGAGGCACCCCAGATCCCCCCCTACCAGCAGTACAGCGAGGGTGGCTGTGGCAGCGAGATCCCCGTGGAGAGCCAAGAGGCCACCTGTGCCTGACCAGCCACCTGTGTCCCTCCCATGCCCCAACACCCCTCTTCCCCTCCCACTGGACCCTCTGATCCCCGGTCCCCTGTGATGCGGTGTCCAGCCAGCCTTTGGTGAGGGTGATGGTGCCACTCAGGGGGATGGCAGCACCCACCAACCCCCTGGGCGGACCATCTGAGAGCTGGGACACACATACAAGGCACCACGCCATTGTCCTCCAGGGCCTGTAGCAGTCTGAAGTGCCGGTAGAGATTTTGTGCCCATGGTGCCGAGCAGAATGGATATCCTTCATTGTGGTGGTTTTTTTTGCTCTGAGTGGCTCAGATGGGATATTTATAACAATAGCAAAAAAAGGGCTCTGTTCTCTCTAAAGTTGACATAGAACCCTGTAGCTCTGTGTCTTTTCCTCCTCTGTGGGTTGTTTTGGGGTTTTCTTGTTTTTTTTTAAAACTGTATCTCTGCAAAGGACACGCATCCAGATCCGGCGGTGGAGCTTGATGGCACATCCTGAGAAACACGAACTGTCCATGTGTTGTGAACATTGATTGGTTTGGGGTTTTCTTTCTTTCTTTCTTTCTTTCTCTCTTTTTTTTTTCCTTTTTTTCTTTTTTTTCTTCTTTTTTTTTTTTTTTTCTTTTTTTTTCTTTTTTTTTTTCTTCTTTTTTTTTTTCCTTTTTTTTTCTTTTTTTTTCTTCTTTTTTTTTTCCTTTTTTTCTTTTTTTTCTTTTTTTTTCTTCTTTTTTTTTCTTTTTTTTTTTTTTTTTTTTTTTTTTTTTTTTTTTTTTTCTTCTTTTTTTTTTTTCCTTTTTTTTTTTTTTTTTTTATTTTTTTTTTTTCCTTTTTTTTTTTTTTTTTTTTTTTTTTTTTCTTTTTTTTCTTCTTTTTTTTTCCTTTTTTTTTTTTTTTCCCCCTTTTTTTTTTTTTCCCCTTTTTTTTCTTCCCCCCCCTACTTTGTGCTTTATTTGTCAGACCTGAGGAATAAAACCCAGTTGATGTTCTTAGCCTCTGCTTGTCTTGGCTGAGCCCAGCAGGATGGTTGTAGGAGGGTGGTAGGGAGGAAGGGGAGATGCCGTGTGCCACCTCCCAGCCTGTCATTGTGTTCTCCCCACAGGGGACAGGAGAAGAGAGAGGTGTGGGGATGTTTGCAGTGGTGGCTGAAGCTTTTGCTTCCTGGGAATGCAGAGTCCCTGCTAACACCTTGTCAGGGAGGCACTGAGCCAGGCGAGGATCATGGATTCATCCTTTCCTAACCCTCCTGAGGGGTTGCAAGTGCTTTTCCTGCTTGTTGGTACTAAATCAGCCTCTGAGCTGGGAGTCAGGTTTGTACTATTCCCCTTTCTATCTCACCATGCCAGATCCTCACTGGCAGTTCCACAGGGAAGCACTTCCCAGCTAATTCCAGCAAATGGTTTCTGCTGGGCTCTGAACACAGCCTGACACCCATTTCCAGGGGCAAAGCTCTAGGGACACACTGCAGTGCCTAGGGTCAGCTGAGCAGAGGTGCCAATGGGCAGCAAGAATTTTTCCATCGATCTGTGACACCTGGACTGGGCACACAGTTTTTCCATGTCACCACGTCCTGGAGTTAAAAATACCACCTCACATGCTCTACCCTGGCTCATTTGGGATGTGGTTACCAACAGCAGCCCAACATGTGCTGTACACCCCAGCCTGGTGCTTGGGGGCCACCCTGGTACCAACACTCCAGGTCACGGTGGGGAATCTGGTTGCTTTCACCCTGGATTTATATATTATTATTAACAGTTGCCACAGCGCTTGGACCCCCAGGCTGTGGGCAACACCCCAACACCAGTCAGCAGGAGCCAGCCCCATGCTCTGCCATGACAACTGTGCCAGGCATGGCTGTGAGCACAGCAATTTTTATGAATCAAATATAACCCCTGAAATATAATACCCCTGCCAGGAATGGAAAACAAAAATCATGAGTCATACCTCCATCCGTGTGTCCTCATGCCACTCGGAGCCATCATGCCCCATGGGCGACACTCCTCTGGCACAAACTGTCCCTCCTCTTCCTCACCCCTTAACAATTTTTTGTTTGTTTGTTTGTTTGTTTTTTAACAAAACACCCCAAGCCCTGCTGGCTCCATCCCTCTGCAGCAGACCTGAACTTGAGGGCTGCCCAAGACAGGGCAGGGGATGCAGGGGACGAGTTTAAACTCTGTGGGGGTTGGGTGTGTGTGGGGGAATTGGCTTCAGCTGAGCCTCACCCCCGGGGGTCTGGATGGGTCCTCAGGCTGTACCTGCTGCAGCAGCAGCAGCAGTAGCAGTAGCAGTAGCAGCAGCAGCAGCAGCAGCAGCAGCAGCAGTAGCAGTAGCAGTAGCAGTAGCAGCAGCAGCAGCAGCAGCAGCAGCAGCAGTAGCAGCAGCAGTAGCAGTAGTACTAGTGCTGGGGTGAAGGGAGCCTCAGATTCAGGTAAGAGCTGCTGCAGTTGTGTGATGGCTCCTGGTTTTCTCTCCTGCTGATCCTGCAGTTAGAGGGAAGGAAAGACTATTAAGTGTTCCTTTAATAATTTTCTGTTTTATTTGCTTCTGCTTTCTGATGAAGTCCTTAATAGCATCTTACAAAGACTCTTGTGAGATGCATTATCAGTAACTTCTTAATGGCTGGGGTTAGCATCAGCAGTTAGCACTAAGGACCTCTTACTCTGGCAGTGTGCTTGACTCCAAGCAGCCAGAGGCATCTCAAACTCTCAGATTGTTTGGAGAATCATACACTAATGAAATCATTGTAAGTGGAGGTCTTTTCTGTGTTGTTTTGGTTTGGTTGTTGTTGTTGTTTTTAAAAAATAGTTTCTTTTTTTTCTTTACCCCTAAACCCCCAGTAGGAGGTTATAAAAAAAAGTAATGCCTACTAATGTTTCTGGAGGTGGAACAGTAAGTGCATCAGCACCTGTGTCTGAGGAGGCTGGGGTCGGAAATGTACATTTCTGAGGTCCCAGGGACTGCAGAGCTGGAGCCAGCAGCCAGCAGAAGCTGTTTGATGATCCTCAGCCTGCCTGGGAGATAGTAGCTCAAAGCCATTAGAGCTGTAACACCACGCTGTAATGGCCACTCAGCAAATTACATTGCATTTCATGGGTTTCTAGCAATTACACTGCATCAGGTACTGTCAGAACACATTATGGTTTATGGCTTAATATCTGCTCTAACAGAGAGAATCCATGCACAGGATGTGGTTGTGGGAGAGCATCCATCCACTGGGCAGGGAGGAGTGGGCTCCTGTGGGTTGGACCTGGGCTGGCCAGAGAAGCTTGGGAGGGACCCACATTCAGAACTCTGAATTTTGGGACCCTTCTCACCCTCAGGAGAAGGGGAAGAACTTTTATTATATATATTGTCAATTCACCTTGCAAGGGGCAACCCAGCTGCAGCAGCACGTCACTACCAGCCCCCTCTGAATCACTCAGGGGCTGGTGCTTCCTAATTTTTCCTTCTGGACTAGCATTAGACTTACCAATATCCACATCATTCAAAGCCAAATGATTTTTACTGCTGAAGGAGGAGGAGCCACCCTAATCAAGCCTTTAAAGTCCTGCTCTCAGAGCAACACTTATGCTGCTGGCATGGGGCCATGTCCTGGCCAGGCAGGGGAGAGGAGGAGAGGAGCAGGGCTTGGAAAGTTTTTATTTTTCCTTTCTAAGAACTCAGTTCTGATAATGTATAGAATGGCATCTGAAAGGGGCTGGTGTGATTAAACAGTTGTGTATTGGGCAATTTGCATTAGACTTTTTGTTGCCACCAGTGACAACAGCAGCCAGAGGCAGGAGGAGTGTGGCTGCTGCAGGGCAAGGATGCTGAGGCTGAGCTTGAAGATCTCTGGACGCTATCAGGATCATGAGCTTACAGGCTGAGTTCTAAACCCTGTCAAAGCTCTCCTGGATAGCTGGAGGAGGATGTAGGTGATTCGTGCTGCTTTTTTCGTTCTGGGAAAGGTTTTTCTAGCTTCTTAAAGGTGGTGACCCCTCCCACAGCACAAACTGGTCAGATTCCTGGTGCTGCAGACATGGGCCTAGGCTAGGTGATAGGGAGGGCTTGGCGCTGGGAAGGCAGTGCTGGGACATTATGGGGCTGTCATGGGAAACCAGCCTCGGGCACCAGCAGTTGCAGAAGAGATAAGGATAAGGTCACCCAAATCCTGGGAGAAGTTGCTGGCGGCTCAGTGGCAGGAGCCTTGGCTTGCAGAAGGCTGAATGAACCTTTGGGCTGTGTCTTGACATCCCTCTTGAGCTGGTGAGAAAGCCCAGGGGCTCCACTGGCACCACTAGCCCTGAGCCGGGCAGGGACAGTCTCTGGGCACCAGCAAGGTGAGCATGTGGCTCCTCACAGGGCACCAGCTCCCAGCCTGTCTGAGAGGGTTTGCATCCATGTGTGGCCATAGCTCAGGAGCTGGGTTCTATTCCTGCAGATCATCTGCCTGGATTTGTACAAAGCGGCTGATACAGCACTTCTGTAGTTTCTCCTCTCTAGAGCCCTCCACAGCATCCCGTGGTTCCCAAGGGTTTCTTGCTATTTCTCACCCAAACCCAGCCCCCTCTCCCTCCCCTCCCTCCTCTCAGTACAGAACCATCCACTTTGACTGCTGTAATCGAGATCATTTGGGGTTTTCCCACATTTCTCTGGACGATTTGCTTCATTGCACTTCTGGTCTCTTACTTGCAAAGCAAATCTCAGCTGCTTCATTTTGTATGTCTCCAAAAGACTTTGCACATAACGCCTGGGGGGACAGAGAAGCTGAAACTTTGTTTTTCTCTAATGAAAGAACACAGTGTCATTGAAATAGCCTGCCCTGGCTGACCAGGTGGCCCTTCTGTCTCTTAAATCAAAAATGGGGGGAGTTCAGCAGGAGCTCCTTGCCATGAACTGGTACAGCCACCCTTGGGAGCAGATCAAGAAGTTCCTGAAGCTTTGTGCATTCCAGCAGAGAGAGAGGGGGAGACACCTCCATAGATAGAGCAATGCTGGTGAGGCACTAGGACAGCCTGTTTTGGATCCTTCTGCCCATACCCATCTCTGAAAGGACTTCGTGGGCTTTGAGGCTCAAGCTTGAATGACCCCACGAGCAGCACAGACTCTCCCAGGTGGACACTGTGGGACAGCGCTGTTAAACATCACTAACTCCTTCATGGAACCACAGCTGCTTCTGGACACTGCGAGATCTCGTAGCCATGAATTCCTCCAATAATGAGCTGCAGCCAGGAGTGGAGGGGGGAGGAGATTTTTCTCCCATTTGTTTTCTTTTTTCGGTCTTTAAGTCCATACACTGCTGGCAATCAAGGGCCATCTTTCCACTTGAGTGACATGCTGAGCTGCAGCCTCTTGCTCCCAACCAGGTGCTCTACAGCAAACCCATCCTAGAGGAGACACGAATTTCATCTTAAATTTCTTTCATATTTCAACAAAAAGCTGTCCATCCAAGGCAGCCTTGGAAATCTCTCCTTATTAAAAGATCTCCTGCAACGCAGCAAGGAGGGTGGTTACGAAGCACAAAAAAGCCAGTAGGCGAGCTCATTAAAACGCTAAATTACAACTAATGAAAATAAATCAAGCTAAATCATCTCCAGAGAAGGTAAGATGAGATGTGCATGAATGTTTCGAATAAGGCTGGTGCTAATCCCAGACTTCTCTTTAAAGTGATGGTGAACCCTGTTGCAGGGATGATCCTCCTCCTGGAGTCCATGTGGAAAACAGCCCTAGACAAAGGGGAATGGAGAGCTAATGCCATTTTTAATTGTTTCCCAATCAGAGCTGCCTGTTCCTAATTGCAGTGGGTCTAGGGGTAGCACAGCACCCCCAAGGAGCTAGGTCAAGGCACTTGGGTTTGCTCACTTTGGTTTTTTTCCCCTTTTTAATTTTCAATGCACAAAGTGGCTGTGGGGTTTTGTTCTTCTCTGTCATATCGCTTCATCAGGCGAAGCCACAGCTAAATGACTTCTCTGCATAATTAACAGTGAGATCATCATGACTACCTTGGCTTGGAGCCACTTCACCTCCAGGCTCCAGAGAGCTGCTAAAAACAAGGGAGAGGAGGAGAAGCAGAGGGGAGAGGCAGCAGGATGGGTGCCCTGCCTGTGCCTATTCAGCCCCAGAGATGTGTGCTAGAGGGGGACACCTTGAGCCCCTGCTCCTGCACCAGCTAAGGCAGGTTTGGGAGATCTTCTTGTCCTCCTCAATGGTGTAAACACCCACACCAAAGGTCCCAGGGAGCAAAAACCAGCCGCACAACCTGATCCACACTGAGAATTGGGCTTGCTGCCAGAGGGGTGCTGGGGAAAACCTGCTTCAACATTTTAGATATCCACATAGGACATCATTGACCACAGTGTGTTTAACCTGCCAAAGGGAAAGATTTTTTGCTGAAATGAGTGAATTGCTTCTGAAAACACCTGGCAGTGGGCTCAGCTCATGGGAACACCTAGCCCAGAGCCAGCACAGATCAGGAGAAGCAGCAATGCTGCTGAGACACCGTGGGTTGAGCCTGCCTGGTGGTGCTTCCCTCCATGGGATGAGCACTAATGCCAGTGGTGGAGAAATGTATTAGTTTCATTAAGCTTAAATAATCACTTCCAGGCCTTGCTAATGATATTTAATGGATCCATTTTGTGTGTGTGTGCTTATGCTGTTATACACAGTGGTGTCTATCATTGATAACCTTTAAACCTCATTGCTTTCACTGTCACTAATCATGCCTAAGCCCAATTAGAAACCTATAAAGAAACTCATGAAGAGTGCCTGGCTATGCTTGGATCACTGGTCAGGAGGATACTTGGTTTTGGCTGCAGCAGTTATGAGCCAGACCCTGCAGGATGGTCAGAGCAGCTGTGGTGGGTGCTGCTTTCTATAGGAGGTGGTGGGAAGCCTTGGGGCAGCTCTGTTCCCCTTAAAACCCCTTTCCCAGTCCCACCTTGGGTTCTGTAGGGTGGTTAACACCAGCTGGAGCTGCCCAGCATCTCATGTTTTGTGCCCAAAGAGAGATGATGGACAGTAAATAGGGTGGGTGAAGACAAATATTTTTTTTCTGTGATGTGATAAAAAATGCGTCGAGGACTCAGTGTTCTCTCTGGCAAGGGTCCTTGCCCAGGACTTGCATGTTATATTGAGATCAAACCTGTATTTAGATAGGTAGAAGTAGGAGCATTGCCAGCTTCTCCAAACTCTCCCTGGAACTTGCCTGGAGGAGCAGCCCGGCTTGGCTGCTGCTCTGCTCCTCCCAGCCTCTGCCTCCTTCCCTTCCCCTTTTCGAGTTGATTAATCCATTAGGATTAACCTCTCTTTAACTCCTTGATTAGCTGCATTTTAAAATTCCATTTGTTTTGCTTATAACATCAAGCCAGAGCCAAAAAAAAGAGGCCAATTTGCAGTGTTGATGATTTACTGCAATTTCTGAAAATCAGGGTGAATGCTGGGGAGGCGTGCTGGGCATTCCAACTCCTCCCCAGGGAGCTATCAGAGGCCATCCTTCAGAAGCCAACCTGGGGAAGAACACCACAGCACCACTGTCCACCCAAGTTCCCAGGGCTGCTTTCTGGTGGTATCAGTGCAAATCAGGAAGACGCAGCCCACTTCAATGGGCTTGGGAAACTGAGTCAAAAGAGCAATGTGTCGGGTAGCAAGGTTGAGCATCAGTTTAGATGTCCTTATGGTTGCTTGCAGGTGGAAAAGCCCCTGCCTTCCCTGAGCAGTACACAGCAGGAATCTCTTGAGATGCGGTTTCTTGCTTTAAGATGGCACAAGGTGGTTTGACCTCATCTGGGCCTGATTTGCCAGGTTTATACCTGGTGCTGAGTTTATATACCTGAGTTTTTCCCAAGCCCTGGGTGACCTGCCAGACCCCTCCAGAGTTTGGGGTGCTGTTTGAAGACAAAATCTTTGCCCTCCTTCATCAGGAGTCTGACTCAGTGTCAGCTCAGGCTTTGCCCTTGATGCTGCGGCAAATATCCACATAGAAGCCACGTGGGAAAAAATCATTAATATCTTCAAAACCAAGCAAGCTGACTGGGCTGACTCCAACGGGATGAGGTTCAACACGGGTCCTGCACTTTGGGCACAACAACCCCATGGGGAGCTCCAGGCTGGGCACAGAGTGGCTGAGAGCAGCCAGGCAGAGAGGGACCTGGGAGTCTGGATTGACAGGAAGCTGAACAGGAGCCAGCAGTGTGCCCAGGTGGCCAAGAAGGCCAATGGCATCCTGGCCTGGATCAGGAACTGCGTGGCCAGCAGGTCCAGGGAAGTGATTCTGCCCCTGTACTCAGCCCTGGTGAGGCCACAGCTCGAGTCCTGTGTCCAGTTCTGGGCCCCTCAGTTCAGGAAGGAGATTCCTGGAGGTCCTGGAGCAGGTCCAAAGGAGGGCAACCAGGCTGGGGAAGGGATCCAGCACAAGTCCTGTGAGGAGAGGCTGAGGGAGCTGGGGGTGTTCAGCCTGGAGAAGAGGAGGCTCAGGGGAGACCTCATCACTCTCTACAACTCCCTGAAAGGAGGTTGGAGCCAGGGGGGGGTTGGGCTCTTTTCCCAGGCAACTTTCAACAACACAAGAGGGCTTGGTCTCAAGTTGTGCCAGGGGAAGTTTAGGTTAGATATTAGAAAGAAGTTCTTTACGGAGAGGGTGATCAGGCATTGGAATGGGCTGCCCAGTGAAGTAGTGGATTCTCTGTTCCTGGAGATATTTAAAAAGAGCCTGGATGTGGCACTCAGTGCCATAGTCTAGTAACTGCAGTGGTAGTGGTCAAGGGTTGGACCTGATGATCTCTGAGGTCCCTTCCAACCCAGCCGATTCTATGATTCTATGATTTTGTATCCGAATCTCTGCTGTTTCCAAATGCCCATCTTTCCCTTCCCAGGGTTTCCAGAGTATGGGGAGCAGCAGCTGGTTTTTCTGTGTCTCATCTCTCTCTGTGGCCACAGATCATCCCCTTGATGAACCAGCTGTTCCAGATTTACTCCTGCTCTACTTATGTGATCATTAAGCGTTAAAGCAATTAACACCCGGCCCTGCAGAAGCCCTTCAGTTCATTCTTTGGTCATTTCCTCTGGCCGTGAATCGATGTCTGAGCTTTCTGAAGTGGTTGGTGGGCACCACACCAGGATCTCTCTATGGTTTTGATGTAGCTAAGTGTGCTTTCCAGATCTTCTGTGGATGCATGAGTGGGGAAATAAAAATCCTTGGATACATGCCTCTCTGTGCAGCCATATGCAATAGCCTGCAGCTTCAAGTGTTGAGGCGAGCAAGTTCAAAGCTCTGCAAAGGAATCTTTTTCCCATTACTGGAGCAAAACATGGCAAAATCAAACTGATACAAAAACGAGCAGAAGGCTTTGCCTTACAGACTGCAACACACAAAGATGGTCTCCCCTTCACGGGTGTTGTTAGTAACAGAAAAGTCAAGAGCCGTCTGTGAGCTGTCAAAATATATTATAGGCTGCAGTTGAATTTTAAAAAGCTTCATACTTCATATGCTACATACATAGGCAAAGTGTCTTGATTTCCATATCTATACAAAAAGAGTTTCTGAAATTGCAATGATATAAGAAAAAGCCTTTCAAAGTGGCACCCAGATGGCAGGGGGAAATTGTGCTGTTTGGAGTCTCTGCAAATAAATTGAAGACAAAGGGATGTTAAACATTTTATAGTTGTGGTTTTGGTTTTATTTTCTTCTTTCCAGTCCCTTCCACCACCTGCTACTGAAATGTCACAAGAGGAGCCATCAAATAGAGCAAGTGACATCCTTATGGCACAATGCTTAGGAAGCGGCCTCAGCTCCATCCTGCATCTGATGACAATTAATACCCAGAGACCCCAAACCCATCAGGGCCAGCTCTGGGCTCTTCACCTGCTCTGAGGCACAGGTTGGGATCTGTGTGGGGAGCGGGAGGGACTGTGGGATTCAGGTTCCTCAGGGCCTTTGTGTGACCCCGAATGATGAGAGAAGCTCTCAGACCTGGTGGGGTGATGGCTCTGGGGATGGGGGTGTGGTGCTACTCCTTGAGGCCAGTCCTGGTGTAAGCCTCACCATAAAATCACGGCCTAGGTAGATTGAGGTAATCTTTGTGCCAAGAAATCACACAGGAAGGTAACTGTAAGGGCTGGGATTTCTCGGGGGTTGCCCAAACTCAGAAGTGAAGAAGAGCAGCAAAGCCCAGGTGGCAGGGCTCAGTGATACCAGGGACTTGTTTGTCCTTGGCAAGCCACCTGCTGTGGAATACCTCAAATCCAAGAATGGAGCAATTAGCTATATATCATCCCAAGCTCAGCCATCCACAGAGTTATGCTGCTCTGGGGACAAGCTCTGTCACTCTGGGTTCAAGTCAAACCTTCCCCAGAACTGCTCTGGGATCAGCAGGTAGTTTATTTGCATATTTGCAGGTTTTTGTTTTTTTTTTAATTTCCTTCCCCCCCCCGGCATCCTTGGCATTCACAAGCAAGGAGTTTTTCTTTTTTGCTCCTGAGCTAAATATATCACTTTGGCTTGTAGCGGCTGCTGGGTTTTAAAACACTGGCAGCTTGTGAAAGCCAAGAGAGGACAAATGCCAATAGCTACGTGTCCATCTTTACAGAAGGAAGCAGGGCTGGTATTGAACTTTGCGGCTTTCTCTTTCTTCTGTTTTAAAAGTAAAATTAACATGGTTACCCTGTCGCTTACTTAAGCTGTGTGTCAAAGCTAAGGAAACGTGTGCGGGCTGGTTTGTCCCCTCTGACAGGTCTTGCTTCCCCGGGGTACACTGGGGTCCCCAGGGGAGATGGTGAGCACTTGCAGCAAGTATGCAAACCTTGGCTGTCTTGCTTCTCGGGAAGGCGAGAAAGGGGTGACAAGAGAGAAGTCCCGGGGCTCCCAGGAAGCCTTTCCCCACCCATTCCGCCCTCCTGTCTCATTCCAGCAAACCCAGACAGAGTGAGCAATATCCTGCACCCAGGGTCCTCTGACCCTCTGCTGGGCCGCTCTCCCACTGGTGCTCAATATGGCTCCAAAATTCCATGTAAAATGGCCTGGCAAGAAAATGCAAAGAGTGACCACTGAAATGTTTTGCTGGCCCTAACCCTCAGATAACCCCACCCACAGCACCACCAACAATGGGACAACGCGGGCAAGGAAGGAAGAGGGGCTGCTGGTGGGCACTGAAACAGCCTTGTTGCATTTTTAAATGTAAAATTTTATCTATTTTTATTTTTTCCTAATTTTTAGATATTTAAATTAGTAATCATCAATACTAATTTTTATTTTAATTTTCAATGCTTTTTTATAATGTAATTAATCATTAATATTAAATATATATAATTAATAGTTTTATATTGTATAGGTGTAAATAATTATATCATTATTATATTAAAATAATTATTTGAAGTAATTCTTACTATTTTTAAAATTTTCATCTTGCAATAAGATCTAATGATTTTAATATTTGTTTTTAATTTAAGTTGTTAAGTTTATTTTAAATTTTTTTTTTTTTTAAGTTTCAAAAAACAGCTCTTTTCTGGATTAAACTTCATGCTCAGTCTCATACTCTTCTTTTCTCCCCCAAGTTCAGGATACCAGGAGCTCTGCATCCAAGCTTCCAGTTTGCTGTTCAGTGCTAGGGAGGTTCTGGTAAGTGGGAAAAGCCTGAGCTGAGGAGACTCTGCTCTGCCCTGGTGAGGCCACATCTGGAATACTGTGTCCAGTTCTGGGCACCTCTGTTAAAGAAGGAGAAGGAACTTCTTGAGAAAACCTGGTGTCTCCTAATGGTGGTCATGAGAATTGTGGGGATGAAATAAAAACGAAAGAAAGGTCTTTCTCCATGTAAACTTTTCACCTCTTCTCCGAGGATGCGCATTTCTTCAACCTTCAGCCATGTTCTGTTTCTTACCTCAAGGTTGCTATAGTTATCAGTTTAGCACATCTATTCCCTTAAAGTGATGATGACTACGTAAACAATTTCTTAGCTTCTATAAAAAAAGCATTCTAAAGCATTCTGTGTTAGCTTAAATCAGGTCAATATAACCGCTACACAATTACTACCAGGCATTTTATCTTAACCCTTACATCAATA
This sequence comes from Phaethornis superciliosus, assembly GCA_023637945.1. Lineage (NCBI taxonomy): Eukaryota > Metazoa > Chordata > Aves > Apodiformes > Trochilidae > Phaethornis > Phaethornis superciliosus. Next base: position 8,299 of record JAJQWJ010000020.1, on the reverse strand, counting down.
AACACTGATATCTCAGCCCCTAAGCAAGCACACCTGTCATAAGCAGTTGTTAATCTATTGAAAAATGTTAAAGTCAATGAACTACACTGTTTATTTCACCCAGTGTTGGGCTTGGGTGTACGGGGAAAAGGCTTAAAAAATTCTTATGCCAATGAAGGAACCAATTTCTCTTGCAGATCATGTACATCAGTCCTACCTAAACATGTCTCTCTCTCTTGCCTCCAGACATCCCCTGCGGATCCATCCACTGGTGCCAGGGAGGAGACAGATGATGCAATAAAACATTAGATAAAGGCCTGGGTTGTGCACTCTGCCATTTCCAAGCCCAGCTCAGCATTAGCTCACACCTGGTGTGCTGCACCGCACACGCAAATTTGTCTTGGCAGGAGTTGTTGTTGTTGTTGTGGTGTGTGTCTTTGGCGAGGACGGGGGGGGGGGGGGGTTGGCATCAGGCAGCGTAGGGTGGTCTCCTGTGGAGACAGAGGAAGTGTTGGTGGCAGAGGCCGTTGCTGCGGAGTGTTGTTGTGGGAGCCTTGAGGCAGGTGTTTGCGGGTGCTGCAGCCCTGGTGCAGGAGGAGCAGGTGGCTCTGTGAAGGCTTTGTCTGTGAGCTTGTGTTAGGGAAGAACAGGGAAGCGTTGTGGTGTTGGAGGCTGAAAACACGGATGATTTGTTGGTAGGTGGTTGTCGGTGCACGTGGTCGTGTGCAGGGCAGAGGCTACAGCTCAATTTGCCTGGGTGGTGCGGTGCAAATGGTGTGTTGAGTGGATAAGGAGTGGGCTTCTGCAGAATGCTTCTGTTAAATAAAAATAAAATCCCTGATTGCTATATCAATGTCAAAACCTGCTTAAAATAAAACTTGTACTATGTAAAATGTTTAAAAGTTTAAGAAAAGAGCAAAGAAAAATGAAAAGTCTAGTAATTTTATTTATTTTTTTTTAAAATTCTGCAGTACTTTATTGAAAGGACCAGGTACCGGCCGAAAGGGCTGCAAAATTAGCTTGAAATCGGGTTGGGGGCTGTGCTTCATTCGGCGCTACTGCGCATGTGTGAAAGCTGGAATGGCATTACTTGCCGGTGCGCATGCGTGGACTCCGAGCTGCAGTACCAGCTGCATTACCGCTTTTCAGCCACAGGGTGGCAGCACTCGCGGCCGTAAACGGGAGAAATGGAAACGGCGGCGCGGCTCTGCCCTCTGCACGGGTAGGGAAAGGAGAGCGGCGGAGACGTTAAGCGGGGAGCGGAGAGGCGTAAGCGGAGAGGCGAGCCTTTGTTTGTCTCGACAGCATTAGAGACATTTACCCCTCCACTGTCCCTGTGCGAACCCGCCAACGCCGCCGCCTCGTGTCACCACTCCCCTTTCGTTCGTGTTCCCGCCCCCCGTGCGTGTCTCCGGCTCCCACCTCTGTGTTCCTGTCTTTGTCCTCCCCCCCTCCCCCCCCGCCGGGACCATTCTTTAATTCAGTTTTCTCTTGAAAGTAATTCAAGGGATTGCGCAACCTTTTGAGTTATGACGTTTTTTATAAACAGCAATTTCATTACTTAAGAGAAATGAATCACTGTAACTCATCTATATTAAATCTCTCCAATATAATATTCTAGAGAATACGTTTCTCAATGAAGCATACGGTGCACTCTTTGCCAGTGTTTGTCTCTCCTTTCGTACCACCCTGCTAGAGACAGACTTGTTCATTTTTTTGTTTTGCTTGCATGTGCTTTCACTTCCTTTAGGGTAAATCATCTGTGAAAGTAAGGACCTGTACCTGGCACAGTTTTCAGCTGGGGTCTGTATTTCATAGAGACACTCTTGGCACTGCTGAAACGACTTGACCACATTGTGTAAACAACTGCTTTACACTGGAGCTGCCAATTTTACCCTGAGAATTTTTTTAATCAGTGTTAATGGAATCCTGAATTGCTTTAAGTTGCTCCTGATTTAGAGATAAAGGCCTGGACATGTTTTGTGTGGACTCTTGCCCATAGCACGAGCATTGAGAGGAGCTGTCTGGTAAGAAATGAAGATGTAAGGAAGGGCTTTGCTCTGTATTGCAGCTGGGAGGTTCAGTTCTGTCCCAGAGTTTGTTTGTTGCAGCTGGAGCTCACAGTGTGGCCATGAGGTTGTTTGCATGACATGCATGTGACTGTCCATCCAGTTATCTCCCAGGATGATGAGGCTTTTCCTTTATGATGGGGTCTGTCCTCTTCCCAAGGGTCCCAATTCACCATCAATCACTTCTCATCAGGATAATTCTTCATCATAGAATCATAGAATTGGCTGTGTTGGAAGGGACCTCTGAGATCATCAAGTCCAACCCTTGATCCACTACCACTGTGGTTCCCAGCCCATGGCACTGAGTGCCACATCCAGGCTCTTTTTAAATATCTCCAGGGACGGAGAATCCACTACTTCCCTGGGCAGCCCATTCCAATGTCTGATCACCCTCTCCGTGAAGAAATTCTTTCTAATATCCAACCTAAACTTCCCCTGGCACAACTTGAGACCATGCCCTCTTGTCTTGCTGATAGCTGCCTGGGAAAAGAGCCCAACCCCCCCTGGCTCCAGCCTCCTTTCAGGGAGTTGTAGAGAGTGATGAGGTCTCCCCTGAGCCTCCTCTTCTCCAGGCTGAACACCCCCAGCTCCCTCAGCCTCTCCTCACAGGACTTGTGCTGGATCCCTTCCCCAGCCTGGTTGCCCTCCTTTGGACCTGCTCCAGGACCTCCAGGAATCTCCTTCCTGAACTGAGGGGCCCAGAACTGGACACAGGACTCGAGCTGTGGCCTCACCAGGGCTGAGTACAGGGGCAGAATCACTTCCCTGGACCTGCTGGCCACGCTGTTCCTGAGTCCAGTTTTTCCAACTTAAGTCTCAGTCAATGCATCCTATCACTGTACGTGGTTATTTTGTGTATTTACAGTCTATAAACTGCCATTATTATTCCAAGTGGCAGAGTAAAAGTCTAACTAATGTTAAATCACAGGAGTTCAGTTACAATATCATTTCAATATCAGCCTCAGGTCCAATCCCTCCCACTAATAATGCCATGTCAACCCACTTAAGCCAAGGAGTTTTCAGTTTTCCCAGATCTTTAACAAGTATGCCTCTAATTTCACTGTGTTCCCAAAAGCAGCTGACAGAACCAGCTGTGTGCTCTCCTGCCCCTTTATTCCTGGCAGTTTTTGGCCCTGCCCGTTCCCCAGATGGTGGTGGGATGGGTGGTGGGTGGTGGGTGGTGCCTGGAGTACATAACCCCCCCACATCTGCCCAGGGCTCTCAGTCTGTTTTGATGCTGTGCTGGGCTCAGGGCTCTGCTGTTCTTGCAATTGGTGGCAGCTGGGGAGCTCATTGGGTTAGTGTTTTTGGGAGCTCATGGACACAGAGGCATCAGCTTCCTGCAAGAGCCTCTGAGGCAGCAGGCTGTGCAGTCAGAAGGGCATTTCTTGCCCGCATCTTTTCCTCCTGTTGGTAGCTTTGTGTGGGATATTTTGGGGATTAAAAAGTGTTTTAATGTTCTGTATTTTAATATTCTTTTTAATATTTCTTTGTGCACGTTATGAATAGCAAACTGGTGGCTACAGAACTAATGCGGTTGGCCACTTGTGGAGGATTTTTTGAACACAGATGGGTTAAGACTTATGTCCTCCTGGAAGCCAAGTAGAGCAATGGGTGCTGGAGAGGGCTGGTGGGATGGAGGGCACAAATATGGGTATTAGAAATTAGGCACTACGTAGGTACTAAAGGGAAATGGTAGTCAGATTGTTGGTGGTGCTGTGGGAAGGGCTCCATGTGAGCGTTAGGGTCAGCAAAAACTTTCAGTGATCACTCTGTGGATTTGTTTGCCAGGCCTGTTTGTGTGGTATTTTGGAGCCATATTGATCACCAGTGGGAGAGCCCCTGATGGGTCGAATATTTGAGGTTTCTGGTACTAAAGCAAAGTTGTAGCCAGATTATTGGTGGTGCTGTGGGTATGGTTCCATGTGAGGGCTAGGGCCAGCAAAAGTTTTCAGTGGTCACTCTGTAGATTTGAAATCCAGGTCCGGATAGTTGGAATGCTGGAACTGAAATTATCCAGAAGAATGTTAATACTTGGGTTTTGTGTAATTATGTATTTTTTAGTTCCAGGGATTTTTTTAATTGTTAAGTCTCTCCAACGAGTATGTGACAGTGCATCAGATTTGCAACTGTCTCATTTTGGCCTCCCATGGATATATGTAGATACTCCTCAGCCTATAATATTGTGTACAATTAGGTTTAGGGTTTAGAAATTTATAAAGAATACATTTCCAGGAAGTTTGGGATTAAAATAGACATGCCAGGGGAAGTATGACACTGCATGAAAATTTGCACTTTTCTGATTTTGGCCATCCATGGTTCAGGTGACCTTAGATTCAGCCTTAATAGATCCAAAATTATTCTGCTCTGAACCTTGTCCCTATCTCACTGCTGGAAATTTCTGATGTGCTTTAGTGAACATTTTCTGGTTCTCTGTGTCCTGAGTTTTTTTGAGCCCCAGGGGTCAAATTGCAGGTGTGGGCAGGGGGTGTGGTGAGGGATCTGGAGAGGCCTTAGGGTTATGGTGTGATGTTCTCAGATGGGTTCCAGCTGAGGCTCCTTCATCCCAGGTGGGGACAGTCAAGGAGATGAGGGGTGTTTTCCAGGGGATTGTGGGAAAGCCCTAAGGTAGGAAAACTCCATAAAAGCTTCCACTTCTGCCAAGCCCCCTACTCTGTTTTGGGGCTAAGTGCATCTGCTCTGGATGAGATCCTGTAAACTCTTCAGGTCCTAGAACTGAAGATGGCAAAAGAACAAGTGCTACAAAAGCTAAGTGTATTCATATATAAAAATTCACATTTGTTAAATGGTTTAAAAACACTGATAAAATAGTTTAGTCGAAATTCTAAAAATCCAGATTAGTTTTAATTGTACCATGAAGTGAATCAAGAAGCAGACAGAGCAGCTGAGATGTCGAATGTTTTGGGGCTTTACTACTAAATCTAACCCGTAGCCCGATTGTTGGTGGTGCTGTGAGTAGGGTGGCATGTGAGGGTTAGGGCCAGCAGAAGTTTTCATTGGTCACTCTTTGTATTATTTTGCCAGTCTAGAGCTCTTGGAGTTTTCGGGGCCCTATAGAGTTCCATGTGTGGGTTAGTGCCCTCACTTTTAATTAGTGTTATGGTTTAGAAATATATAAATCTTACATTATCAGTGACTTTGGGATTGAAATAAGCATACCAGAGGAATTCTGACACTCCATCAGATTTTTACTTTTCCTATTTTATAGATCCATGGTGCAGGTGGTGTTTGCTTCAGGCTTAATAGATACATATTATTCTTCTCTGAACCTTGTCCCCATCTCACTTCTTGAAATTTTTGATCTGGATCAGTGAACATTTTCTGATTCTCTGTGTCCCGAGTTTTTTTTCCAGTGCCAGGGGTTAAATTGTAGCTGTGGGTATGGAGAGTGGTGAGGGATATGGGGAGGGTTTAGGGTTAGGGTGTGATGTTCTAAGATGGGTTGCAGCTGAGGATCCTCAGTCCAAGGTGGGGATAGTCAAGGAGAGGAGGGTTTTTTCCCAGGGTATTTTTTGAAAAATGTGGTGAAAGAAAAACACCATAAAAACCTCCACTTCTGCTGAGCTCCCCATTCTGTTTTAGGGCAGGATCCTCAGATTCTGGAGGAGGTTCTGCAAACATTTGAGGTTCTGGAACTGAAGATAGCAGAAACACATGCTACAAAAAAGAAAGTGAATAATTTTCATAATGTTTAGAGTAGTTTAATGTTTTTTAACAGCTGATATTGATGTTGTGTTGAAATGATATAACAACAAAGAAGTTTTATTTGTGTTATGAAGAGAAGAAAAAATTCCGAATTATAAACCCGGGAGAGCAAGCGAATGATGGATTAGCTGTGGTTTTGGTAATAGAGCAAAATAGTAGCCCGACTGTTGATGGTGCTGTGGGTAGGGTGGCATGTGAGGGTTAGGGCCAGCAGAGTTTTCAGGGGTCACTCTTTGCATCTTTTTGCCAGTCCCAAACGTTCGGAGTTGTGGGAGGCCTATTTTTCAGTGCTGGGAGAGGGGCCGTCGAGGGCTGGTACGTTTGAGTTTTTTGTGGAAATAAGAACCTGTAGCTCTACTGTTGGTGGAGCTGTGGGTAGGGTGTCATGTGAGGGTTAGGGCCAGCCAGAGTTTTCAGGGGTCACTCTTTGCATCTTTTTGCCAGTCCCAAATGTTCGGAGTTGTGGGAGGCCTATTTTTCAGTGCTGGGAGAGTGGCTGCCTATTGTGAAATGACGAGGGAAGATTCGAGCAACCATTATGATTGATAATCAAACTTCAACTTTATTGCGCAGTTACAAAGCTTATATAGTGCTTTGTGTGACCACTCCCCAGCCACCACACACCAACATAACTTATTACTGGACACCCGGTGTGTTTACCTGTAGAGAACGAATCCCAGATGTGCACGGATGGTAGTAAGGTCCCTTATAATTGGCCTTAGATAAGGAATTCTGTACACAGACACGGGCTTGGGCACACCCCAATTCTAGGGTTTTCTACGATATTCTACAACATATCCTCCCTTTTCTTTTTTGCACAAGATCATGTCTCGTTAACGTTCTCTGCAATGCTAGCTTTCAAACCAAAAATATATAAACAACAGAACATGCAGAACTTACAAATAGAAACAACTATAAAAACAACTTAACTTACCAACGTAATCTTATTTAACTAACTTATCATAAACAACACACTAATAACATAAACTATGAGTTTTACCTAATCGAACCTATGAATGCAACAGTAAATTTTTTGGTTTTAGGAAGGTATGGTGTCCATCAGTGCATAAGGCCAAAGGATGGAGAAGGAAGACCTGTCTGACAGAAATTGTGTCAGGGGGCCCCTTACAGGCGTTCCCGAACCCCACCGGCTCACATCACGATGGAGTCCGAATTCGTTCATGTTTGCCGAATTGAGATACAGAAGACCTAGGCCTAGGATTACAACATACAGCTGCAATGTTCATAATGTAGCTACAACATTCATAACAGTGGAGTGTGAGTGAAATCTGCGCAGAACTGTTCTTTTAGAGACATGTCTCGGGGTCACTGAGGGTTTTTGCCAGGGTTAAACCTTTTACACTTCATGGCATCCTTATGCACTTCTTGTGCAGACGTTCACAGTCTCTGGTGCTTAGAATAGGTCCATGTCCTTGTTCCTCAAGCCATTCTTCAGCAATTCCCTTTTCTTTCTGCACAATCATAATATTAGTGGCTTTGGCAAACAGCTTTTTAAGTATCGCTACCATGCAACTAAGGCATACGAAAGTTATCAATATAATACAAATCACTAGCAAGGCAGTCTTACACAAACTCTGAAGCCACCTAGTAAGGCCAAACCAATTTACCAATCCGTCTATGCTGAAGAATCCGACATCCTGCTTGATACGCTGCGTACGATCCACCAGCTGTTGTATCTCCTTATGTATTGATCGTGAATGATCACTTAAATTCATACAGCACATACCATCGAAATCCTCGCAGCCATGTCCATGAGCTAAAAGTAAAAAAATCAATAGCAGCCCTATTTTCTAACACTGCACGTTGTACAGAAGATAAATCATCAGCTAATTTGGATAATACCTTGCTTGTACTGCTAGCTTGCTTTACTACCCAACAACTCAGTTTCTCCAAGTTTCGATGTGCACGAGCAGCAGATGCTCCTGGCAAAAAGCTAGAAGCAACACTCACTTGCCATGTGGACCAAAGGTTAACATTCTCATCACACCCCTGCGCCAGTGTCTGAGCCAGGTTCCATTTCCACCGCACGCGATGGGTACTATTCGCGTGTGCATGAGGCATGGCTAAGCTTAACTGACCAATGGTGCAAGGCCCTCCAATGGGATGGGAAGGGATGCCTGACCATGCCCGATCCCCACAAATTAAAAAATACCCTGTTGGTAATTTCCTAGAAAACAGTGTCCCAGGCAATGGGTTGGTAGCACTGCGGAGGGTATGATTGCACCATTGGTTAAAGTTGCCAATTGGAGAAACATTGGTAGTAACACATGGTCTTCCTGTACCTTCTGTGCAACCAGCAGCCAAACTATCTAACCAAAAGCAATAAGTAGCATTTAGAGAATCTACAAGATTTAGTTCCTGGGGATCTGGCCCTGTAGGCAAATGATCATCCCAAGTGTCATAATCACCTAAACATGTAGACAAGCTAGTCTTAGTGGAACATAAGCTCTTAGTGCGAAATTGTGTTTGTGTATGGTTCGTGGCTGCTTGGAACATTGGCCAGG